>CM076569.1:615165178-615822143 GCA_034641835.2 Pinus albicaulis
AAAGTTGGAATTCTCTCATCTCATTCTAGATAAATTTGAGACATTATAAGTCTACATTAAGATTCCATCTTCTACAAGAAACTCTTAAGTGTTTCTATAGTTCCTAATTAAACCACTAAATCAATGTAAGACCTAACATCCAACATTATTTCTAAAATAAATGTCTAGGCCATCAAATACACTTCCATAGCCTTGATTATGACTGTCATGGATATTATAATGGTGATTGCAATCTAGCACTACATCATCTCTAGATAAATAAATAAGATTGATGTATTGTGGTGCAAGCCTAACGTTAAAGACACACTAGCACTCTCGAATTGGGGTGTGAAATCTTCATGCGAAATCTATAACCTATGGCAGAGCTATGGTTGTATGAAGAAAAATAAAAATTGCGTGAATTGAATTTTCAAAGTCATGCTTTTCCCAAGGTTGAAA
Source organism: Pinus albicaulis (assembly GCA_034641835.2). Lineage (NCBI taxonomy): Eukaryota > Viridiplantae > Streptophyta > Pinopsida > Pinales > Pinaceae > Pinus > Pinus albicaulis. The sequence continues at coordinate 615,165,617 of CM076569.1, forward strand.
AATAGTAGCTAACTCACTACATATCACTAAAATCAATGTCTGGATATTTAGATAACCATGCACGAAGAACCTACACCGAAAGTTCAGCAAGTCATCGTCGTGGATGCCAAACATGTTGTTCAAGAATTCTTAAATGCTAGACTGCACGTTGTTTCCTAAGATTTTGATAAATAAATATTAATCTTGGTGTTTTACCTCTACTTACACTAGTAAAACTGGAGTCCTCACCTACCTTGTGACTAAGTTAACTAGACTAAGTTAACTATTGATTGTCTCTTAAATATTTAAAGTTCCTTGACATTTCCTTCAAGGCCAAAGCAATGTATCGAGTTCCCGCTCCACTACTCACTTTAGATTCAAAATCTGTAACAACCATCTGCTTTTTGTCAAAATATTGTGTGTATATCACGTGGACATGGAACAATAAAGCGAATTAGAATCAGAAATTTATGAAGGAACCTCAATATGTGTCTTGAAAAACATTAAAAAGGTTTCTCCCTTTCACACTTTCTCACACACAGGTGCATGTGCATTGGGTAGAAATACTACAAGAAATTATAAAATTACTGAGTCAAGGGATGGAATATCTTTCTTTCGAAGAAACAGGAATCATGAAAAGTTACTATGGCTGACATATTACAACCAAATTAGAGAAATCACTAAATTAAGAGATTGAACATCTTTTTTCGTAAGATTCAAGAACCATCAAAGTTAATATGATTGACATATTTCAACCAACCAAATTATAGAAAATTTGAAATATGTGAGAATTCAAAGAGAACCTCATACCATCTATCTTGAATTCTGTCAAAAGAACACCTTCTACACCATTTAAAATATCACAAATAAACATTGAAAGAATTCACGAGAAATAGATTATGTAGTAGTAAACCAACCAAAATCATGATGAAAAGTCATTAAAAAAAACTGCTACCCACCAATAATCCGATGATTGATTCTAAACATTCAAAATGTGCTAAAAAGAAATAAACCAACATATTTACTCAAATTATTAAACCAACTTACAATTTTCAATGTATCTTCACTAGTAGCCTACACTACTGTTATTTATCATAATTAGACAAAACAAGTTATCCAAAAGCCAAAAATTTCTTGGTATAAATATCATTGCACCGAGGCCAGTACGACTCCGATGTCGGGTATGTCACGTTCTCAAAAAATAATAAATTTTACTTTTTCTAATGTCCTCCAAAGCATTAACCTAATCTTTAATTTTATATAACTTGAGTATTTAGATTATATATAATTTTTTTTAACATATTAATGGGCTAAGATCAACTATTTAAATACAACTATGTATTATTTATATAATTTGAATGGATAGTAAATTATCTCACCCATTTAATAACTGCTTTATTATATAAGTGAATTTGAATGGATCATAAATTTACCTTTAAAAAAAATATTTACCACATTAAATTTCCAAATTAAGTAAAATTTTAAACATCTTTACTCTTCACTAAAGTCAATACGATTTCCTAAATCAAGGGAAAAGAGTTAATTCAACACAAACAATCAAAATCCAAAATATTTTAATATTTCTTTTAATTAAATATTTGTAAGATGAATCTTTAAAACGAAAACCCATTTTCTATGGATAAATTAAAATATTTAAAGACATAAATATTTCCCCATCAAAGTTGCAATATTTTAAAATTTAGATAAATAAAAATATAAAATCCAAAATCTTTTAATATTTCTTTTAATTAAATACTTGTAAAATGAATCTTTAAAAAGAAAACCCATATTCTATGGATATATTAAAATATTTAAAGACATAAATATTTCCCCATCAAAGTTTCAATATTTTACAATTTAAATAAAAAAAAATATAAATAAACATGAGGTATGGTAAATAAATAAAACCTATTGTTATACTTGCTCTAGAGCTATGGTAAATAAATAAAAATTCTTTTTATATTTACTCCATAAACCTTTTTATATTTAAAATAGATTAAAAAAGAGGTTTTATTTAGATGAAGCCTATGGGACGAATACCATGGGACAAATTAATATTGATACCATGGGCTAAATACCATGGGCCAAATACCATATTTATAAAATAAGTATGGTAAATAAATAAATATAAAAGAGGTATGATAAATAAATAAATATAAAATAGGTATAAAGAGGTATGGTAAATAAATAAATATAAAAGAGGTATAAAGAGGTAAGGTAAATAAATAACAATATATCAAATAGGATTATAAATAAAAATCTAATTATATAACAAGCCTATGGGCCAAATACCATAGTAAATAAAAGAGGTATGGTAAATAAATAAAAATATAAATAAACCAGAGGCATGGTAAGTAAATAAAACCTCTTTTCATATTTACTCCATAATCTGCTTTATATTTATGAATATTTATGTTCATTAGTTTATATAACTAAGAAGTGGAGAGAGAGAGAGAGAGAAGTGGAGAGAAAGAGAGAGTGATAAGGGAGAGATAGAGAGAGAGTGTGTATGTTTAGGGGTGCGATAAAGAGACAAAGTAAGATGTATGGAAATGAGGGGGGAGAGAAGAAGAGAGGAGAGAGGGAGGGATATAGTAATGTAGTTGGAGAGAGAGAGGGGAGGAAAGAGAGAGAGAAATAAAGGGAGACAGAGAGAGAGAGAGAGAGAGAGAGAGAGAGAGAGAGAGAGAGATGGGGGAAGAGAGAGGATTGGAGGGAAAAGAGAGAGGGAGGTAGGAGAGAAAGGGAGAGGGAGGAAGGATGAGATAGAGGAGGAGAGTGATGGGGGAAGAGAGAGTATTGGAGAGAGAGAGAGAGAGAGAGATCAAGGAAGAGAGAGGGAGTTAAGAGAGAGAGAGAGAGAGAGAGAGAGAGAGAGAGAGAGGAAGGATGAGAGAGAGGACTTGAGAGAGAGGAGGAGAGAGGGATTGATACAGAGATGGAGTTGGAGGGCGAGAGATGCAGGAAATAAGAAATATAGAGAGTGAGAAGTGGAGAGAGAGGAGTGACAAGGGAGAGACATAGAGAGAGAATGTATGTTTGGGGTGGAGATAAAGAGACAAATAGGGAGAGATGGAGATAAGGGGGGGAGAAGGAGATATAAGGAGAGAGGGAGGGATATAGTAACATAGTTGGTGGGTGAAGAGAGAAAGAGAGGGAGAGAGAGATGAGAGAGAAAGGGAAAGAGAGGAAGGAAGATAGAGGATGTGAGAGAGTGGAGAGAGGGAGGGAAAGAGAGATGGACTTGGAGGGGGAGGTAGAGGGAGGTAAGAAGAAAGACATAGAAAGAGAAAGGTGGAGAGAGAGAGAGAGAGAGAGAGAGAGAGAGAGAGAGAGAGAGAGTGAGTGATAAGGAAGATGGAGAGAGAGGGAGAGAGGAAAAAATGAGGAAAGAGATATATTAGTGGGGGATAGAGAGATAAGGGGAAGATAGATATATAGATGGAAGGTGAAGAGAGGGAAGAAGAGAGAGATCGGGAGAGGAGGGGGTTGAAAAAGAGATTGATATGTATGGAGTGCAAGAGAGTGTGTGTTTAGGGGGGTGAGATAGAGAGACATAAAAGAAGAGATGGAGGGGGATATAAATATGGATGGAGGGTGGAGAGAGGGAAGAATATTTCTCACACTAGATGGATTGATATAAGTGGAGATGGTGATTTATAATCCTATTTGATTATTTGCACTATATGCATCGATTTTAGTGTAGACATTTATTTCTAATGATATTTGATTACTTTCACTAGATGCATTGATTTCATTGTAGGTGGTGATTTCTAATACAATTTGATTGCTTGCACTGAATTTGTTGATTTCAATTTAGATGCCGATTTATAATTATATTTGATTACTTGCACTAGATGAATTGGTTTCAATGTAGATGATTTCTAATCCTATTTGATTGTTTGCACTAAATGCATTGATTTCAGTGTAGATGGAGATTTCTAATCCTATTTGATTTATTTGAGTAAATGCATTGATTTCAGTGTAGATGTTGGTTTCTAGAGAGAGAGAGAGAGAGTGATAAGGAAGATGGAGAGAGAGGGAGAGAGGACAAAAGGAGGAAAGAGAGATATTAATGGGGGAGAGGGAGAGAAGGGGAAGATAGAGATATAGATGGAAGGTGAAGAGATGGAAGAAGAGAGAGATGGGGAGAGGGGGTGATTGACAAAGATATTGATATATATGGAGTGTGAGAGCGTGTGTGTTTAGGGGGGTGAGATAGAGAGACAAAAAATAATAGATTGAGGGGGATATAGATATGGATGGAGGGTGGAGAGAGGGAGGAATATTTCTCGCACTAGATGGATTGATATAAGTGGAAATGGTGATTTGTAATCCTATTTGATTATTTGCATTAGATGCATCGATTTTAGTGTAGATATTTATTTCTAATGATATTTGATTACTTGCACTAGATGCATTGATTTCAGTGTAGGTGGTGATTTATAATACAATTTGATTCCTTGCACTGAATGTGTTGATTTCAATTTAGATGTCGATTTATAATTATATTTGATTACTTTCACTAGATGAATTGATTTCAATGTAGATGATTTATAATCCTATTTGATTGTTTTCACTAAATGCATTGATTTCAGTGTAGATGACAATTTATAATCCTATTTGATTTCTTCGAGTAAATGCATTGATTTTAGTGTAGATGTTGGTTTCTAAAGAGAGAGAGTGAGTGATAAGGAATATGGAGAGAGAGGGAGAGAGGAAAAAAGGAGGTAAGAGAGATATGAGCGGGGGAGAGGGAGAGAAGGGGAAGATAGAGATATATATGGAAGGTGAAGAGAGGGAAGAAGAGAGAGATGGGGAGAGGGGGTGATTGACAAAGAGAATGATATATATGGAGTGTGAGAGGATGACATGTGTTTAGGGGGGTGAGATAGAGAGAGAAAAAAAAGAGATGGAGGGGGATATATATATGGATGGAGGGTGGAGAGAGGGAAGAATATTTCTTTCACTAGATGGATTGATTTAAGTGGAGATGGTGCTTTATAATCCTATTTGATTACTTGCACTAGATGCATCGATTTTAGTATAGATATTTATTTCTAATGATATTTGATTACTTGCACTAGATGCATTGATTTTAGTGTAGGTAGTGATTTCTAATACTATTTGATTGCTTTCACTGGATGTGTTGGTTTCAATTTAGACATCGATTTATAATTATATTTGATTGCTTGCACTAGATGCATTGATTTCAATGTCGATTATTTCTAATCCTATTTGATTGTTTGCACTAAATGAATTGATTTCAGTGTAGATGGCGATTTCTAATCCTATTCGATTGCTTTGAGTAAATGCATTGATTTCAGTGTAGATGTTGGTTTCTAATCTTATTTGATTGCTTTCATTAGGTGCATTGATTTCAATGTAGAAGTTATTTTCTAATCTTATTTGATTGCTTGCATTAAATGCATTGATTTCAATGTATATGTTGATTTATAATTTGATGTAATTGGATATAAGATGGTACATTAATTTTAAAGTGATTGGATTAACAATATGCATTGATTTTAGTGTAAGCAAAAAAGGTTATTGACAATGTAGATTGATTTTTGTGTTATAGTAATTTAACCTATTACTATGAGAGAGCAAGAGAGACAAGGTATCATGTTTACTACAACATCTTGAGCTAAAAATTTAAATGGTTTGCGATTTAAATTTTCTTTTCATATAATCGATATGAAAAGATAACAAAACTAACAAGGGTGGCAATAAGAATAGGAGAATAAAATAGTTTGATATTGATCACAATAAATACTATTTGTAACTTGAGTACATTCTTATTATTCACATTTTCTATATTTCAACACTATTATTGTCACTTTGCATTCAAAAAAAATATTTCATCATTTTTCATCATTATAGTTATTAACAATATTTATCCTCTCAACGAACTGAGGTAACTAAGAAAATTTAAAATTAAAATGACCAAGTTAATCTCAGAAATATTTAGCATATTTAAAATGATTATATTAATATTTGATATATTTACATATTATTGATAAAATTAATCATATCTCCGATAGATTTTCCTTGGCAGCACACGACTGAAACCATCCTAGAACCATCTTAAATCCGGATCTATCAGGCGCCGAGAGGGATCAAATCTCTCGAGGTGCAAACATTTCCTCAAGTTTTTCACTCAAAAAAGAGGTTTGCACCTTGAGAGATTTGATCCCTCTCGGCGCTTGATAGATCCGGAGTTAAGATGGATCTAGGCTTGTAATGAGACAAAAACAAGTTTTCGAGAAGCCAAAACCTTCTTCGTAGATGATCATAGGATATTTTAAAATTCTCCCTACTTCCCATAGATAATTGTACTTTTTCTGTTCTCTTCCTTGGGAAATTTAGCTTTCCTTATAATGTTCCTTGTGATTTGATATACGACCAATTTCTTTATTGTTTTCATTTTTATTTTAAGTACAAAATTACAAATCAAACACATGGAAAGTTCAAAATAAAAGATATTGTTAAACCGATTTTTGTTGTTCGACGAGTTTTGGTAAAAGGAAACAACGATATTGAGGTGAATGAGCACATGGTCAAGTTTTAATCTATCTCGCCTCACTGCTAGGAATTTCATCACTTGTTACATGCATGTAAAGATAAAGAATATTTAATGGACATATCATTGTTTGTTGCATGCATGTAAAGTTAAACTTTATGAAGAGATGGAATTTAATGGATAAAGTGGTTGGAATGGGATAATTCCAACAATGGTCAACATTTTTTTTTAGTTTAAACAGATGAGAAAATTCTACAAGCCGTCTACTCTAATTTAATGAGTACCATGGCTCTGAAATTCCAACCCTCTTTCATATAAAGTTCAACCAATGTTGATAGGCACATGGAGGGTCGAGATTCTTTTGCTTTGGTTAGCGAGATTCGAAAGTGAAGAAGATGGGGACAACACTGGAGGTGATTGGCACATTCAAAGTTGAACGTACCAAACATCAGAAATCTTCCTATCCTTTGTTTGTTATTTTCTTTTGCTGTAGTTTAACTAAATTTCTTTTTTTCTTGAAAAGCATGGAAATTTCGGTAAGATTTTCAGAAAATTTGGTAGGGATTTTTGTAAATCCAGGTTATAGCTATCAAACTTCAATATTTTCAGTGCCTTAGAGGTTTTTGATGGTGCTGAATCTATTTCCACCATAAAAAAACATGATTCAAACACTGCTACTAGAAGATTTCTTAAATTTTTTTTGCCGAGAGTCTGGCCAATTTTGACAGTCCAGACAATTCCTCAACCTCCTTAAACAAATCCTTTTATTTTAATTCCTATCAAGTTATAAACCATATTATATATTGTGGGTCGAGCTTATTAATTTGGTAGAGAGGACATAATGTTAATGATTAATGATTCACTTACTTTATTCTCATGCAATGTATATATTGGAAAGCCAATGCATTAATGATTCGCATCATCAGTTGATTGTGTCATCACATCAACATGGTAAGCATAACCACTCCTATGCATATCTCACCATGTTGGAAACACTAGTGAACATCATAACATTGTATATTAACATGGTAAGCATAGCCATTCCTATGAGCATCCCAACATGTTGGAAACACCCAGTCAACATCATCAACATTTTGTATTTTCAAAGGATTTAAATTCAATGGTAAAGTGTTTTTAAATTCAAAGGTAGGAATTTTTAAATAGACATTTATAATATTTAACATTAAAAATATATTGTAGATATCTTTTGAAATTTGGAATTTGTAAATAGGTATACATAATATTTAGTATTTGACATTGTATTAAACATCTTTTTTATTGATGGATTTCTCCATTATTGAGTGACTTGATTAGTCTTTTAATCTTAATATTAAAAAAATATATTTCATCTTTTCTCTTACAAACATCTCCATTATTGAGGGACTTGATTAGTCTTCTCTAGTAACTTTAAATCTTAATATTAAAAAAATATATTTTGTCTCTGCTCTTTGAGAAACTTTAGGCTTTAAGCTCGCATGATATCACCCCCAAGTTGATTGGGAAACAAAGCAAGCTTGCACCATATCAACTTCTCCAAGTCCTTGACTTTGAGAAAGCTACCAACTTTCTTAAATTTGCTGGAAATGCTGCAATGTTTTGACTTTGAGAAAGCTACCAACTTTCTTGAATTTGTTGGAAATGCAATGTTTTGACTTTGAGAAAGCTACCAACTTTCTTGAATTTGTTGGAAATGCCGCAGTGTTTTTACTGAGTGGCCTAACTAGCCTAAAACAATTTACACTATAAGTGCTTCAATTTGAATTGTTTACCTAACTTTTTTGAACCGTCAAAACAATGGAAAAAGTTGATAATGTATTATACCCGAATAGAATATATGCTAGTGGCTATCACAAGCTCAAATAATCTTTAAATTGATATTGTTTGTTACATAAAGTGCTATTTTCCAGTGCAGATAATATTTAAGGAAGAAAATAGGTGTTAACAAATTTGAAATGTGCACATAGTGAAGTTCTCTTTCATGCTTGCACTCACTCAAAAAACTTGAGTTGAAGAGAACATAAAATGATTGTGTTCCGTCCAACCTTAAACATTTCAATATTAATGGTTGTGACAGACTTATGGAGGTTGAAGTATTTTTAATAACATTAATGTCAATAAATTTTATTAGTTGTCAAGATAACAACAAATCTTTGTGGTCTAGTAAAATTGATCCATTTTATCTTCACAATTTTCTGTATGCTACATGAGAGTGGCCATTTAACTATTTCTTTGGGTACTTTTCTATCAATCATCTTAGTATGAGGATAAACAAATGCTACAATAGCAAATTCTTATTAACAAGTAAGCAACCACTGAAATAGAAGGCTGCTCTTCTTAATACAATAAATTTTGTGCTTGTAACAAAAACATTAGCCTCATTCTTGAAGTAGTGTAAACTAAACTAATTAAATCTAGCAAAAAGACCCATTATGGGACCTTGGGGATGAGTAGCTAGGCTCTAGAACTTTGAATTTACATAATATTTACTGTAAAATTTTCGAACTTTGACTTTACATAATATTTACTCTAAAATTTTATATTTAGTAATTTATTTTTTCAATAAAATATTCATTTCCTTTTATACTTTTGTATCTCTAAAAACATTCATTGTTATAAAAACAGATTTTATGCTTGTAACAAAAAAAAATAGCCGCATTCCTAAAGTAGTGTAAACTAGACTAATTAAATCTGGCAAGGAGACTCATTATGTGACTTTGGGGATGAGTAGCTAAGCTCTAAAACTTTGACTTTACATAATATTTACTCTAAAATTTTATATTTAGTAATTTATTTTTTCAATAAAATATTCATTTTCTTATATACTTTTGTACCTCTAAAAACATTCATTATTATAAAAACATAATTCTGTACATCAAATGACGGAATACTCCATCACCAATGAAGGGCCTTTTCACATAATATCATATGAAGGACAATCATAGAGAAGCGTGTACATAGACACGAGGAGGTGCATCATCGATCGGCGGATTTATTTAAGCAGTACGAAGCATTTTAAAATAAATGTAAAATAAAATTTAAAAATTAATAATTGTTATATTTTTCAGTTAAATAAAATGAAATTATTTAATTAAATTATGAAAATAAATTGATTTTGATAACTTTAAGATATTAAATCTGAAGTCTATATGTTTTGACTTTTTCTTAATATTTAATTTATGTGAATAATTAGAAAAATACAAACGCAAGTGAAAAATATATACATATCTATTTCAAACAAGGGCTCATAAGCTAATACTAACACTGAGAGGAGCATAACATTTGGATATTAGCTTAGGTAAGGTGGAGCATAGGTGTTCATGTTCGTTATTATTTTACATGTAGTATCTACACACATTTTGTGTAGAAGGGCTGGTTTTATTAAAAAGTACTTATATTGAACAAGATATAAATGTGATGATATAATTGGGAGGTAGGTTTTGTTATTTTATTTAGTTTTGGTATGGTGATAAAATTAAAAGGACAGATGTTCTTGATGAAGGTCATTCCATGATGTTTAAAAGCAGTACTAAATCAATAAATATTTTTTTAGAATATATTAATTGTAACATTTATAATCTAACAGTGATAGTATAATTGGCAAAAAAGAACATGTAACCTTTATTGTTCAAGGTAGCATAATTGGTACAATGGCATGTTTACAAGCCCTTGGGTGTATAAGTGATTGAACATGACCTTTGGAAAACAAATAACCTATTTATCATCTTCAACTCATAAACTATATCTCTTTAATTAATTAATAATAATTTACCAAAATAAAAAATAAATAAAAATAATTATTATAAATCATATTCTTAAAATATAAAAAAATCTATTATATATATTAATCTTTAAACTTATTTTATATTTTATTTTTTTAATAATTATTATTATAATAAATGGATATTTCCAATATTATTTAAATGATATTAAAGGCTTATATAAAATTGAAAATAAATATTTTTAAATATGAGATTTGGTTGTAATAAAGAGTATCTAGTAAACATTAAAGATTTATTAAAATGATAGATAAAAAACTTTAATGAAGATTTAATAAATTGTGATGACCAACATTTTCTCATTAGACATTTATCACCAAAACTACAATGAAATTTACTATTTCATAGTAATTTTTTCTGGTCCATTGTTTTTCAATGAGATATTTACATAAATTTGGTGAGCTGTCTTTGCACCCATTAAAATACTACTATTACTAGAAACATTTAAAATATTAAATTAAAAAATTTTGATCCATTAATTACTATAATTGTAAACATATACCATATCAAAATTGAGTGATTTTGATCTTGTCGTTCCTTTTTAATTGATATTTCACATATGATACATATAATCAAGAAAAAATCTTGAATTATATTCGATCAAACTCGTGTAATAAATTAAATTAAAAAAATTTACATACAAAGTTATAAAAGAGAATAAAAAAACTAAATACTAAAAAATTATAAAAGAGAATAAAAAAACTAAATCCTAAAAATTAGTTGAAACTATTAAATCCAACTTTTATTAAAAAATTATTAAAAGTATTGTCATTCATATATGTTGTAATATACCTACAACTAGGCCTGGGATTTCAAATATTTTTAGCTTGTCAAATGAAAATTTGAGGACGGGTGTTCGTTTTACGTTTTAAGTAAAGTTATGGCTGTCAATATTTTTTTCAATCTTCAGGTTTTCAATATTTTTTTCATTTTTTAGGTTTTCAATAACTTCTTGGTAATATTCATTGGGCTAATATTCATTGTCTGCTCTTCATAAATCAAATCAAGCAAACAAGTTTTTTTTAGCAAACACATACCAGGTCCTATAACCACCATGGAGATGAACTATCTATCTTAACATTTGTTGTGACTCTACCCAAACTCAAAAATCTACAAAAAAAAAAAAAAAAAATAAAAAAAATAAGAAACAAATACACCAATCCAAAACAATGTTTGAAATAAAAATCACCAGATATCCAAGCCTTAAGGCCAGTCAGTTCGAGAGACCCTGACTGTTGGTTCAAGAGTGCCAATAATTTTCATCATTGCATGAAAGCAATTATGCAAGATACAAAAAAATGAAGCTATGTTCAAGAGTAGGATTTAATAAAATCAATTATGCAAGATACAAAAAAATGAATCTATGTTCAAGAATAGGATTTAATCAAATTAAATGTCATATGTTCAAGACCAGGATTTAATCAAATTTTATCTGCAAAATTATCACAAGGTGCTAATACAATGGTAAACTATGCAAGAAAAGGTTCTTAAAACAAAGCTAAAGCATGAAGGTTGTAAAAAATAAGTCTTGTTCTGATTTGAGAAGCCAAGCCCAAAACCGAAAATAGTACATGGTTGAATCATTAACAACTATTTCCAGCACATATTTTACTTAGTGACCAAACTCTTCTAAAATTTCAGTTAAATCCAAGGTTGAAAATTTCATTCACGTAAGGAAAAGGTTAGCAACTATTTCCTGCACATATTTTACCAAATTACCAAGCTCTTCTTAAATGCCAATCGAATATAGAGTTGAAAAATTTAGTCATGTAAGGAAAAGAAAGCTTGTAGTAGTCAAAAAAGTAATTATAGTTTGCAATTGTCATTAAATGGATCTAATCGTAACAAGTTTGAATTGAAAATATGAATTAGAACATGCCTGGATTTGCAGTGCTTTCATTCACAGTGCTTGCATTGATCGCTTCGGTTGGGTTTCAAGCAGAAGCTCCTCCCATAGCTATAAGTAGAGTCCCTCTTTTGCGAATGGTTATATACTTGATCATATATATCACCTTTAATTTATTTCTAACAACAACTCCTGGGCTCGAAGTAGAGGTGCATAGTTACGCACCACACAATTTAATCGTTCATTCTAGAAAGAAGGATTGAGTGCTAACTCAGTAGACGAAGCTTTATTTAGGCAAAAATCACATCTAGTTTTCCTCTCACTCAATCAAAGATATTCAACGTGTTTCAGACTCTATTGTCCAGAGGCAAATAAATGGTTGGTGGCGGAGTAAATGGTTTGAGATCCCTTGAAGATATGGGAGGGGGACCATGTTTGATTGACCACATCGCTGACAATATATGCAATGAATGTGGAAGATAACGTCTAATCCCCATCAGATCAACCACTAACCTCTCTACAGCCTATATGGGCTTCCCACAGTCGATGATTTTTATTTGATCGATGACCCTCCACGATGGAATTCCAAGCTATAGCCATCGTTATTGGTTACTATAGTTTATGACGGCAAATTTAAATTTGTGAACATCAAATTTACGGTTTTCAAATTTTTTCATGTCATTTTCAATGTTTCTAATTTTTTTAAGCTGTCAAATACATTTAAGAACCAAAAAGACGTTCCATGGAACGTCAATTTCCAGGCCTGGTCGGGTCCCCACTCAGCACAGGAAGAGTCGTGTCGAAGTAGGTCTGTATGTGCGACACCATTATAGTTTGCCGGGATTATTGAAGATCTCCCGCATTCACATCCTACATTAAAGTTGAATTAGGTCTGTATGTGCGACACCATTATAGTGTGCAGGGATTATTGAAGATATCCCGCGTTCACATCGTACATTAAAGTCTTCATCTCCTACTCTTCTTCATTTTTCCAATTTACCCATATGTAAATGGGCGTTGCTTAACTGTTTGTGTTTTGTGATTTTTTTCCCAAATCCAGTGTCATAATTGTGTATGAGATTGTGATCTATGTACTTTAAGCTAGATTAAATATTATCACAAATTCTTAAGAGTAAAAACCATACAATTCAAATCTATAATTTTAGCAAATATTTATACAGTTTAAAACACTTGAAAAAATATTTATAAATTTGAAACACTATCATAAACTTTTAATTTTAAAATTATACTATTCAAACTCTTAACAGTACAAATTATACAAATTTTTTTTTTTTTTGTAAGCTTAGCAGGTCCTCTCTATTTTCTATTTATAGGAAAAAACAGGTTTGGTAAATACAAAAAACTAGGCCTCAACTTGCCCGTATGAAACCAGGTCTGTTTTTCATCTGAGTGCATTAAACGCCATTCAAAACATGTACTTCCTTAGTCTACATTGAATAGTCTTTAAGTAGCTCATATCAGAGTTTAATATTACTAACATTTACATAATACAAAAGAAAAATCTATCCCTATCAAAACTAAAAGAACTTAGCTTGGCTAATCATCGACTCGCTGGCTAATTGTCATCTGACTCCACTAGGGCCGGATCTTTGACGCTTGAATCTAGCATATCAACCTGATGCAAGGCCTAGATTTACTTCTCAATTCTGCCAAGATGAACATACTGGTGGTGTTGGTGCAGGTTCATTTCCTAGATGCTTCTATTAATCTCTGCCAGAGCGGTAACTACCCTGGGATCTCCTCATACTTCCTGGACTGACATAATTTCCTTAACGAGAAAGCATTTTATTAGCCATTATGTTCTGATGGAGTGGTGAAACAGAGAAATTCTCCCCTGGGTATGACCAAGGTCTGTGATAATCTATTGTAGTTATTCTGCTGTAGTGTCATTCTCTTCAATTTTAGTTCTAGCTTCCGTCTCCCAGCCATGAATGAGGCATTTTATAAAACATGGTGTTTCCTGTGAATAAGCCCGGAACAAGGGTTCCATGATCTCTCTGCTGGATTTCCTGCCTCGCTTGGCTGGCCGACTCAAAATTTTGGCCTTGCCTTTTTCTGTGTGTACCTTTTTCCCCCTGTTCTTCTTCGCCCTAGTTGGATTTAGGTTCAACAATGATATGAGACTGAATTGAGTAACTACAATCTCTAGATCAGATACATAATAACAAGTACCGAACAAGTAAAAGAACAATGCGTAAGACATAGACAGGTTGGTGACATCAGTAGTGGGATAATGTTGGTCGTGAACCCCATGAAAAATTTCTCAACAGTTGCTGACTTTGAAACTGTTCCTAAGACTGCATGCACTCTTCCCACCCACTGTGAAACTCTTGACATTATTAACAGAGAAAATACCTACCCCATTATCTATCGAAGGAAGACTAGCAAGCGAATTCAACTAGAAAATAGATACAGAAAAATGGTTAATTATCCCTGCCCTTCCTTGGCCATTATTAACATCATGCAACTTCATATAGGCGTTTTTCCAATCCCTGGCAGACCTGGTAGTTTTACAGTAAGGCAATTTTGACCGAAACTGGGGGTGCCTAACAACTCTTTTATAGTATGTAACTCCCAAAACAAATGCAAATGAGGGTATTAAATTCAGAAACTTAGCTAACCAGGAAGTATATTGACCTTGAATGTAGTGACTCAAGCCAATTCGAAATTTGACAATACATTTGCAGGTTTTATGAAAAACAGAGAAAAGATAGTCCAGGAAAATGTAGATTTTCTATTGCATGCTGCGAAACTCAGACACCCTCTTCATCATAATAGAAAAAGGTGAATTGGGTACATACCAATAAACTAGAGCAGGCCACCAGCAACGTCTGCAAGTTCTTCCGAGTTTTGCATGCCAAGAACCAGATTCATTGCAGAGAAGGAATGTTACAATACCTTGCAAACAGAATGTCTTAACCTGCCTCAAGAAATCCCGACGGCACTTTCCCCAACCTCCCTCTGACATCCTAGCTGCCCCCCCCCAGCTGTTTCACTTGCGGAGTAATGGACGTCATTATGATCGGGCTTGGGATATGTCCTATGCGGTTCCTTGGCAGCCAATTTCTGCCTCCCAGCACATGCAAGAGCCATGTTCCTGTCCTTCTTCGCCACGTAACCTACCAAATTGTACACTGCACATAGAAATTTCTACCAGATGGCACCCCGATTGGGGGTGTTGGTTGTAATCTCGACCTATTTGCTCACCGTCTTGTTTCATAATGCGTCAGAGCTCCTCCATCTCTAGTTCCAAATTCTTTCCCCACAGTTGATCTAGGAATTTATCTCTATTGTTGCAGGTCGAGTTTTCTAGGCAATTAGTTGCTTCATTGCTCGATCTCCTCAAATGGTGAGGGACAATGTAATGTATTGTTTCCATTCTTTCCTTGATTTCCTATGTTAGTCTTGACGTTCTCCAGCTATTGCTGATGTGCTCCCAACGGGCTCCCTGTTGAAGCTTTCGTAGGATTCCTGTGACCATGGCTAAGTCCCCATAAATATCTTATCTATTGTACTGCTTACGACTTGCAATTTCCAGACCCGTTTCACTGTTATGAGTTCCGCTTCATTTTTTCTAGCATATCTGAGATCTATTGCAAAGATCCTTAGGACTCTTCCTGTGCAGTATCGAAGCATGCCACTAGCCCCTGCTTGACCTGGGTTCCCTTTAGAGGCCGTATCATAGTTGATTTTAATGAACCCTATCTCTGGGAAAGTGAATTTGTCTCTAATTGCATAGAATATGGCTCTTGGTTTCCAGGAGGAAGGTGTGAGAATCTCTTCCTTGAGATTTAACTATTGGAGGATTCTGCCTTCGAGACCCTGAACTATCCAATCCTCGTGATTCCATTTTTCTGCTACCAGCTTAGATCCATTTTAAATCTGGATCTATCAAGCACCGAGAGGGATCAAATCTCTCTAGGTGAAAACCTCTTTTTTGAGTGCAAAAATTGAGGAAAGGTTTGCACCTAGACATATTTCATCCCTCTCGGCGCTTGATAGATCTGGAGTTAAGATGGATCTAGGCTAGTTTCAGTCATGTGCGGCCAAGGAAATCTATCGATAATATGAGGAACATATGATTAATTTTATCAATAATATGTAAATACATCTAATATTAATATAACCATTTTAAATATGCTAAATATTTCTGAGATTTATGGATTCATTTTAATTTTAAATTTGCTTATTTAATTAATGATGAAAAATGATGAAATAAATTTTTTGAACACAATGTGATAATGTAATAATATTGAGTGATAGAAAATGTGAATAATAAGAATGTAGTAAATTACAAATAGCCTTCATTGTGATCAATCTCAAACTATTTTCTTCTATTATTCTTATTGTCACCCTTGTTAGTTTTGTCATATTTTCATATCGATTATATGAAAAAGATAGTTGAAATCATAAATATTTAGCTAGAGTTGTTGTGTTAAAAATCATACCTTTTCTCTCTTGCTCTCCAATATTATTAGGTTTAATTAAGTTATAACACAAAAATAAATCTACATTGTCAATAATTTTTTGTGCTTACACTGAAATCAATGCACACTATTAATCCAATGGCTTTAAAATTAATGTACCATCATACATCTAATTGCATCAAATCAGAAATCAACATATACACTAAAATCAATGCATCTAATACAAAAAATAAAATAATATTAGAAAACAACATCTACACTAAAATCAATGCATCTAATGCAAGTAATCAAATAGGATTAGAAATCAGCATCTACCCTCAAATCAATGCATCTAGTGCAAGTAAGAAAACATGATTAGAAACCAACATATACACTAAAATCAATGCATCTAGTGCAAGCAATAAAATAGGATTATAAACCACCATCTACACCGAAATCAATGTATTTAGTGCAAGAAATCAAATAGGATTATAAATCATATATATTGAAATCAATGCATCTATTGTAAGAAATAAAATATAATTAGAAATTAACATCTACATTGAAATTAATGAATCTAGTGCAAGCAATCAAATAAGATTAGAAATCACCATATACACCGAAATCAATGCATTTAGTGCAAGCAATAAAATAGGATTATAAATTATCTACATTGAAATCAATACATCTAGTGCAAGTAATCAAATATCATTAGAAATCAAAATCTACACTAAAATCAATGCATCTAGTTCAAGCAATCAAATAGGATTAGAAATCACCATCTACATTTCAATCAATGCATCTATTAAAATAAATATTCTTCCCTCTCCCCCCCCTCCATATATATCTATATGTCCCTCCATATATCCTTCTTTGTATCTTTATCTCACCCCCACAAACACACATACTCTCTCACTCCATATTTATCAATCTATTTGTCCCTCCATCCATGTCTCCATCTATCTCTTCTTTCTTTTCACCTTCTATCTATATCTCTATCTCCCTTTGTCTCTCTATATCAACCCCAAAACATACACTCTCTTTCTCCAATATATCTATTTATCACTCCCTCCTCCTCTCCCTCCCTCTTTCTCTCTCTCTCTTCCCCTTCCCTCCCTCTCCCCCGCTTATATCTCACTTCCCTCCTGCTATCCTCTCTTCCCTTCTCTCCATCTTCCTTATCACTCTCTCTCTCTCTCTCTCTCTCTCTCTCTCTCTATGTATTTCTTCTTACCTCCCTCTCTCTCCCCCTCCATCTCCATCTCTCTTTCCCTACCTCTCTCCACTCTTTCTCTTCCTTTCTATCCCACCTATCTCTTTCTTTCTATCTTCACCTTCCAACTTTGTTCATATATGCCTCTCTCTCTCTCTCCTTCTCTCCTCCCTTTTCTCTATCTCTCCTTCTTTATCTCTTTATCTCACCCCAAAACATACGCACTCTCTCTCTCCATCTCTCCCTTGTCACTCCCTCTCTCTCTCCACTTGTCACTCTATGTATTTATTCTTCCCTCCCTCTCTCCTCCTATCTTCCACCCTCTCTCCTCTCCCTCAAGTCCCCTCTCTTTTCCTTCCTCTCTCTCCCTTTCTCTCATACCTCCCTCTTTCTTCCCCCATCACTCTCTCTCTCTCTCTCTCTCTCGTTCCCCTAAAATCCTGTCACTTCCCCCTCACTCTCTTCCTCTCTCTCGTCCTTAATCCATCTCTCTCTCTCTGTCTCTCTCTCTCTCTCTCTCTCACTCTCAGATCCTCTCTCTTCCTCCATCACTCTATCTCTCTATTCAACTATGTTAATATATTCCTCCCTTTTTTCTTCTCTCTCCTTCTCTCCCCCTTTTTTCCATCACTCCTTATACGTCTCTTTATCTCACCCCTAAGCATACATACTCTCTCTCCATATCTCCCTTGTCACTCCATCTCTCTCCACTTCTCACTCTCTATGTCTTCCTTCTTCTCTCCCTCTCTCTCTCTCCCCTCCAATGTTCCCTCTTCTCCCTCCCTCTCTCCCTCTCTCTCTCCCACCTCCATATTTATGTCTCCCTCTCCCTCTTCCTCTCTTACCCTTCTCTATCTCTCTCACTCCTCTCCCTCTCTCTCTCTCTTCATTCCTCCTCTCCCCTCTCCTTCAGTTTATCTCCATCTCTCCTTTGTCACTCCAGTTATTTCTCCAGCTCTATGATATGCCTTTGTTCTTCCCTCCCATATACATCTAGAGTTTATATATATATATATAAATTTAATATTGTATTAATATAAAGTTAGTAAATTCAATAATATTAATATGAGTATTAGATTTAATAATAATAATAATATTTTAATAGTAATGTCACCGTTAATAATTTTTTTTTGCATGCTATTATTATTAGTTTGGCCCATAGTATTAATAATAATTTGTCACCTATTTGGCCCATAGGATTCAAATAAATAAAACCTCTTTTTTGAGTTTTTGTAAATACAAAGAGATTTATGGAGTAAACATAAAAAGAGGTTTTATTTACTTACCATACCTATAGTTTATTTATATTTTTATTTATTTACCATAAACTATAGTTTTATTTATTTACCATACCTCCCGAGTAAGTAGAAAATGTAGTTTTATTTATTTACCATACCTCTAGTTTATTTATATTTTTATTTCTTTACCACATCTCTTTTTTGAGTTTTCTTAGGACTCTTCATCTTTTAAATTTATATTGTATTTATTTTAAATTGTTTATTTATATGGTTTTGTAAGTTATTCTTTAAGCTGAAATTATTTAGATGTTATTTTGGCTTCTGACATACTTACACTTCGGGGTCATAATGGGTTGTAGGGTTAATAATGTTTTTTTTGCATGCTATTAATAATAATTTATTCCATGGTATTTGGGCCATAGACTTCATATATAATTAGATGTTGATTTCTAATCCTATTTGATATATTTTTATTTATCCACCTTACCTATTTATACTTCTTTTATATTTATTTATTTACCATACCTCTTTTATAAATATGGTATTTGGCCCAATTGCTTCACCTAAATACAACTTTTTTTTGAGTTTTGTAAATATAGAGGTTTATGGAGTAAATATAAAAAAAGTCTAATTATTTACCATACCTTTAGTTTATTTACCATACCTCTAGTTTATTTATATTCTTATATATTTACCATTTCTTTTTTTAGTGTTTGTAAACCTCTTCATATTTTGATAAATTTAATTTTTAATGAATTTTAATTATTTATTTATATGGTTTTCTAAATTATTGTTTAAGTTGACATTATTGAGATTTTATTTTTAAAATTTTCTTTAGTTTTTGTTATTTTGGCTTCCGACATACTTACACATCGGAGTCATATTGGGCTGTAGAATGCACCTCTCGGCGCAAAGATGGTTTCTCTAATACCTTGTATACTAACTTGCCAAATTTCTGGCAATTTCCTCTTTTCATTATGGAAAATTCTTTTATTCCGCTCTTTCCACAGGGTCCATAGTAGAAATCCTAGCGATAAGGTCCAAGCTATATTTATTACTAGACTCTGGTAGCCAGCTTTCCTCCAATTTTCGAGTGTATGTCTAATACTAGTGATATTTTTGTCTGATTGATGAAAACGGTTGTCGACATTACACCACATGTGATCTGCCATTGAGCAAGTGTTGAGAAAATGTTGAAGGTTTTATTCCTCTTCGCCACACATCACACACCATGACGGGCCATTCATGCTATGTCTATGTAGCTGATCCCAGGTAAGGGTTCGTCCATGACCTATAATCCATAAGAAGTGTTCTATTTTAGGCCAATGGTTAAGGGACCAATTTTTTTTCCATAATCTGTTCTCTGACATGTTTATAGTATTATATTTTATTTGATATGCTTCCTTTATTGTAAACATTCCTTTCATATTATACCCCCACCGAAGTGTATCGTTCCCTGTCAAAATGGGTATCTTTCTAGATTGTAATTCTTTGTCGAAATTCCCCCATTGTTGGGTTTCCGAGGCTACCTGCCATTACTATTTATGCCTCCATCTCCTCCATAAATGGTCATTTTGATCTTCCTAGTAATGGTTCACTTCCTTCGATTGAGGTGGTTTGTGAAGAGGAAAATTTACGCAATATCGAGTTTATTAAAGAGAGTTTCCCTCTATTGCCAAAAATCTTCCTAGAAGTGAGCAATATTACCCCCTCTGATCTCCCAGAAACTATGGGCCGTAACCAAGTCTCTATTATCCAATGCCAGATTCCAAATGCATGATCCCCTGGGGATATTAGGCCACTGTATTCGTTCCCTTGGTGTCTGTGGCATGTCATGCTTACGCTCCCATATTCGTTCCCACAGAGCCGAACCACCTTGCAACCAACGCCACCACAATTTTTCACCCATAACCTGATTGAGGACGAAAGGATCTCGTAATCCTAGTCCTCCTTTGGGTTTAGGCAATGTGAGTTTCTCCCAAGGTAAAAGAGCCCATTTCCTTTTTTCCTGTGCCCCCTGCCAAAGGAATTTTTTTAAAATGTTAACTGTGTCTGAGCAAGTAGTCTTTGGGGCAGCCATATGAGATAGTTGATAGATAGGAATAGATTGGAGAATAGATCTGAGAAGGATAACATGACCGGGAATGTTTAAAGCTCTGAAGGAACAATTCATCAATATTTTTTGAATATGAGTAATAAGGGTTTTCCAGCGGCTTGTTCTAAGGGAATTATCCGAGAGGGGCATGCCAAGGAACTTAGTAGGTAAAGTCCCCATAGTAAACCATATAATCCGAGCTAGGAACCATTGAAATTGAGGGTTACTATTGAAGAAAAAGACATTGGATTTATCATTATTGATGAGGGTGCCTGAAGTAGCCATAAAATCTTTCAGAATTTCAAATATAGCTTTCGATTCCATAAGGGTAGCTTAACATAACAACATGGTATCATCAACAAATTGTTGATAAGACATAATAAGATAAATACCCCATAAATTTAAGCCTTTTAGGTACCATCTCTAACTCTCTAACTTTATGCTGGATAAACCTACCCAACCCCTCCACAACAAGAATGGACTACAATTCAAATTTACACCATTGGGAGAAAAAAATCCGAAGAGAACTCCAAATCTTGAAATAGTATACTCAAGCCTTTTAAATAAAGCTCCGAATTATATGATTAATGAGATGCCAAATATGTAATGCCTGCCCTACCTGCAGGTGAAGTAGCGGGAAACAGAACTCTCATGTCTGCTAATGTTATATTCGTTTACTCATGGCATCTTCATAAATTTGGAAATATCATCACATTCAGATTCACATCTTTATTTTTCCTTTTTCCACTCCGAGGTTACAATGTCTACAATCAATCAGAGGCAACACACCAAAGCCATTTGAATTCCCATCATGTACGAACCATTGTAGAAAGGACTGCGTCACTATAATTACAAGTTGGTTTTTTCTCAGATTGTTACTAAAGTATTCACCAAATATATTCAGTCAATCTGTAACACCCCTAGTTTTGTGTTTTCAAATTATACATTTGAACTTCATTCCAAAGGGGAGTGGACCCCAATGGATAATTATTGTGTGAATGTAAGTAATTATTTAATTATGAAAAATAAACAAAATATTTCCGTGCATATTGACCAAATGAGATTTTTGAGATGACTTGCCAAATCCATGAGGTATGGAAAGAGGCTAAGACTTTCCCCAAAAATATTTCGAAAAGCCTTGAAAGAATTTATTTCTAATTTATATTTTTGAGTAAAAATCTAAATTTCCCCAATGATGTGGAGAGTGGTTGGGAAGAGGTAAAAAGCTGGAAAGTAGAAAACAACTTTAAAGTCCCTAAATAAAGGAAGCCTAGGCAAACAGGAATAAAAGCATCCTATAATTCTGGACGCGGAAGAAGAAATAGGCTTTGGGGAGAGCAGCTTAAATAAGCCACTCTAGAATAGATTGAGGTTGGTCTATTCTAGGAGAGGATCTCAACTCGGGGGTGAGTTCTGGGGATAGAAGAACTCTAAGGTTGGGAGGTTTGGTCATATGCAGAAGTGGTAAGTTCACAATTTTTATGAATGGTTAAAATATATGTTATGGTGCAACATGGTTAAGTGTTGTAGATGTTACAAAAAAAAATAATAATAAAAAAAAAATCTGAAGTTGTTATTCTTTACATTTAACAGAACTATTTAGAAGAAATTAATCTTCTCGATCCTGTATAGTTGTAGGAATAGGAATTATGGGGAATATCATCCAGAATCTATAAACCTGCTAATGGTTTAAATCTGGAGATATATACTACTCCCATAAATCATTAAAGTTGTAACTTTAATCTGCTTCTGTAAATATACAGATATATCTATTTATGAACCAGGAAAAGTAGACTTATAAAATGATACACCAACTGTGAATTTAGAAAGATTGCAGAGATGAATTACTGATGTGCATGCCTATACTCTGTAAACTTTTGTTAAAAAGGATAATTTCACTGAGAAGGAAATAATTTATGTTACATGAATTAAATACATAAGACAGAGAAGTTACACAGTATAGAAGAAAGTAACCAAATAGAAATGACAAGTTGATCTGTTCATATGGCTGGTAAGAACAGGTATTGTAAGCAAATACAAAGTTTGGGAAGTAAAACTCCATCTATAGTCTCTCAATTATTTGACTAAAACCATAGAATATAAAATAGAAAATTTTAAATGAAATGGTAATCAGTGCAATCTATAGGTGAATAGTTGATAAAGAGAGATATATGTACTGCATCAGAAACATACTCTATTATAGTCTACTTGGAACAGTAATCCTACAAATATTATTGAAATTACATGTACAAGTAAGTATAGACAAAGAGGCATTAATATAAAATAATATTAATCTACAGAAATAAATTCTATGTATTAGAATAGAATCAAATCATAGATGGATTCTATCTTAGCATACTGGAATGTAGATACTCCACACTTAAAAATAAAGATATTAGAGTAGAACTGAGAAATATCCATATATTTTGGTTATGAAACTATTAAACTCCTTAAGTAAATGAACTGTGGCAAATCTCAAAATCTAAAACAAAGATATCATAGAAAAATTGGAAATTATCTTCAACTTGGAGATAAACTGAGTATTATTTAGCAAAGTGACGCTATTTATAAATAATATATTTTGTTCAAAATTTTAAAGTAAAGATAGCATAATTCAGAATTTATGAGGCTAGCAGTAAAATCTCAGATGTTATATAAACTGTGGATCCATATAAATATAACAGAGACTTCTAAATCAATAAATCTAGAAAATAAATGATGAAATTTAATCCATAGACAAAAAAATAATTAGAGGAACACTCTGTGTGTATATGTGGATCACTCTCGTAAGAGTCGATATTAAACAAAAAGTTGGTACTAGTTTTTGTTTATATAAGATAGTATTACATTACACATTGTGATATTAAAATACTGAAGAAAATTGTCTCGGATTTTTCCTCCTGAATGTACCCACTTTAACATTTGACTATTAAAAATGAATAATTGTCCACAGAGTATTCCAATTCATGTTCTATACATAAAAACAAACAATGAGCTAGAAAACCATTGTAGGTTTTAGTCCTCAGATTTGAGGAACTGGTGGTGTGACGAACAAGTTGGGTAGGAAATCCTGTATACATTCCAATTTTTTTTTTTATATATGCACAAGTCAATGGATCAACCTACCCGGGTAAATCGAAAAGAATCAACCAGAGACGAAGTGGCAATAGCTACCTGTGGACAACATACTGCAAAAGAAATTAAAATTTATATAAAATTTAACCGAATTAAACCTTCAGATCAAATCGTGGAAAAGAGAGGTTCGATACCTTGAGATAAGGGAAACCCGAGAGGCCGAAATTTATATTGTGGAAATTAACCTAGTCAGTGTATGAAACATTTTAAAACTACCGGAATAGTATTTGAATTAAGAACAATTACGAAATTTAATCTCCAAAACGTATATATAGTAAGGTATAATTACCAGTGATGAGTTGGTAATAACTCATAAATCCTCTGGAATAAATGACGCCTTTCATCGCAATGACGGAAATGAAGAAACTATTAACCTGGTCGAGAATGAAGAAGAAAGACCTTGATTCTCTCTCAGGTCAGCGTAGTTGGACACAAATATTGAACAAAAATCGAATGAGAAGAGGATTAACAATTTTGAATATCAGTAGAATAATATATTGAAACAATCGAACTGAAACGTATAATTATATCTGAAGGAATTCCTATATAACCAAAGAAATTTTTTGAAAGGATATGGAAAAGGGAAGCCATAAGCTAATTAATCACATCGCAGGACAAAAAGCGAAATCAAATTTCTTATGGAATCCTTAACGGAAGAGCTATAAAGGTATGAGATATCGAATTCAAAAATACTCTACAGGCCTAGCTAACATTGGTTGTGATTATAATTATATCAGGAATAAGAAAGAAACTCTAGGGAAATAGAAACAATCAAAGCGTTCCAGTAAGCTATCCATTTAACTCCATTAATACACAGTCAATCATAGAGTCCAAAGTTTAAATGGGTTTAAGAAGATATAACTCTGGAAATGAGGTGTACCTGTGTGAGAAAGGGTGAAGGCGTTGGGTTCGTGTTGTATAATGTCGTAGAGCCATTGCACAAGAGGTTAACCCAATGTGTAAGTATACCATTTCACACAGTGTGAAGAAATCAACGCACTCATGAATTAAGGAAAAAAGTGACCAGAGAAAGGGAACCGAGTTAACCGCAAAAATTTATAGGGATTGAAACACAAAAGCCTAATTTAATCCAACCTTACAAGTGTCCAGAATCTAACGATTCTCACATAGATCTATGACCATCCTTCTGAAGTGAAAAAAACCCTAATGGTATTAAACACTTATGGTACCATGGAAGAGGAGAGAGTTAATACAAATTCAGAATCGTTATATGAAACCCATAAACTATGTTAAATTTTGTGGCTCGAGGAACAAAATGGGAGAAACATTAATGCAATGCATTATGACATAAAAATATGAGAATCATAAAAGTACGATATGTCAGAGATATGACCCATCAGGATGAAATGGAAATGAAATACAGATATTCCCGTATACAATATTGATTTTCCATGATTGACATAATGTTGTGAATAAAACTAAATCAATATTCCATAGAAACTATTAAAACGTTAGCACAAATAAATATCAACATAAGGCATACTATTATATAGGCCCTTACCAAACTAAATATGCACAAGAGATGTCATAAGAGAAACATCTACGAGTTAAGTAAAGGTAAGTAACGAAATCAAGGGGATATTGTAGATTAAAAATTTGGATCTATATCGTCAATATCAAGGGAAATAATATAGTGATAAAACTATCATAGGTACATGGAAAAATTTGATTATTGTCTTAATTAAATCTTAAGACCAAATTAATTACAAAAATAGTATAAGGAGAAATCTATTTGAAACTATTAAGTTGTTTCTTTATGTATATACTTGAGAAAAAAAAAATGTGTGGTTTGAGGTATATTACAAATGGTATCAAAGCTCAGGTTTCAAAAAAAACTGGGCTGTGGTTGTGCTCACTGTATAACTTATTTTTGAGAAAATATTTATGTTACTGATGTTGTTTTGTTTAGTGTACAGTGGTACTGGAACTGAAAAGTTAATGGCTGAAGGAGATGAAATTTATGTTGATTTGGGTGATGGAGATAACACGCCAGATCCCAATGATCCTCTGATGGCTATGTTGCATAGGTTGCAACGGGATATGGCTGAGCTAAGAAGCTAGAATGATAGGTTGTCATTAGCCAGTGAAGAACAGGAAATGCTCATAAAAGAACTGACTTCGTGGAATAGTCAAGAAGGTGAAGGTTCTGGAAAGAGGAAGAAAGGCAAGTTCTTAGATGATTCTGAGGAAGATGACACTACTAGACATTATTCTAAACAGAAGAAGGAATTATGGGGTGAATTCCGAAAAATTAAGCCTCCCTCCTATGATGGGGAGAAGGAGGAAGATGCTAAGGCATGGTTGTTGAATATGATTAAGTATTTTCAGGTCTATGAATATGAAAGAAATTTGAAGGCTAGATTAGCTATCTACCAGCTGCAGGGTAAGGCTACCTTGTGGTGGGAGGAGACAAAAATGGTTCATGCCATTGAGGAAAAGACAGTGACTTGGGAAGATTTCCAAGTCAAGTTTAAAAACCGCTATTTGAACGAACGCTATTATGATGATAAAGCAAAGGCGTTCCATGAACTCAGATTGGGACAACTCACCATAGATGAGTTGGTCACCAAGTTTACAAATCTGTTAAGGTATGTTCCTTATATTCGTGAAGAGAAGGCAAAGGTACAAAGGTTTTTGAACTGTTTGCCTGCTGTGTACAAGGAGAAAATAGAGTTCGATAATCCAAAAACTATGGATGAAGCAGTGAGGAAAGATAGATTATGCTAATAGCAGTTTAAAGGAAAGGGTGAGCATGGGAAAAGCTAGGTAAACAAGGGTGAATTCAAAGGAAAGAAACAGAAACCAGCTTACTTGAAGAACTTTGGTAGGGATCATCAGCAGAAAAAATTTAATAAACCAAAAGAAAGTCAAACTGCTCAGTCCCAAGTTGGTTCAAAACAACTAGATGGAGATAATAAGAAGGAAGGAACAGTTAAAATGCGGGAGCCTTTGAAATGTTGGGGCTGTGGAGAACCTCATCCGTTGAGGGATTGTCCACACTGAAATATTTAGATGATTATGAGAGATCGAGAAGATACCACAGTGAATGATATAGCAACGAATATACCCACTATCAGTGCAGCCTTGGAGAACCGACAAGAAGAACACTAGGCTACTATGGTCAAGATGGAAGGTAAGATTGCTGACCAATCTGTTACAGTTTTGATTGATCCGGGTGCTTCTTTGAGTTACATTAGTCCACAAGTTGTAGAGAAATGCAATCTCAAAGCTGAAAAATTTCAGCAGTCTTGGTTGGTCCAGTTAGCCACTGGCACCAAGAGAAAAGTAACTCATAATTTACCTCAAACAATGATTAAATTAAATGATTTTCAGACAGAAGTAAATTTAAACATTCTGCCCTTAGGCTCATATGATTTGCTGATAGGAATGGACTGGTTAGAAAAGAGAAAGGCTATGATGAACTATTGGGATAAAACTCTGCATTGCATAGATGAGGAGGGGAGACCCTTTATACTCAAAGGAAAACCAAAACCAATCTCTGTAAGACAAATATCAGCTCTGCAATTAAAAATAACAGCTAGAGAAGGTTATCAAGTATGTGTTGTACATGTTGAAGAATAAGGACAACAACCTGAAGAAAAACTACTAGATAATTTACCAGTGGTAAGAGATTTCAAAGAAGTTTTTCTAGATGAGATTCCTCATCTTCCCCCCAAAAGAGAGATTGACTTTTCAATCAATTTGGTGCTTGGAGAAACACCTGTTTCCAGAGCCCCTTATCGGATGAGCCCCCCTGAACTCTTGGAGTTTAAAATGCAATTGCAAGAATTGTTGGATAAAGGTTATATCAGACCGAGTGTGTCTCTTTGGGGAGCACCAGTGTTGTTCGTGAAAAATAAGGATGGAACCTTTAGAATGTGCATTGACTACTGTCAACTGAATAAGTTGACAATCAAAAACAGATACCCATTGCCCAGAATTGATGACCTTTTTTATCAGGTAAGAGGGGCTTCAGTATTTTCTAAGATTAATCTGAGGACTGGTTATCACCAACTCATAATTAAGGAGGAAGATATTAGTAAAACAACTTTTTGAACCAGGTATGGTCACTACGAATTTGTAGTCCTACCTTTTGGTTTGACAAATGCCCCTGCCACTTTTATGTGCTTAATGAACAGTGTTTTGAACAAGTACTTAGATAAATTCATACTAGTGTTCATAGACGATATTTTGGTTTATTCAAAAAGTGAGGAAGAGCACAAATAACACTTAAGGATAGTTTTGAAAACTCTGAAAGAAAACCAGTTATATGCCAAATTCAGTAAATGTGAATTTTATAAAGACAAGATTCAGTACTTGGGGCATATTATTTATGAACAAGGATTGGCTGTTGATCCTGAGAAAATAAAGGCTATTAGAGAATGGCTGGTGCCGATTGATGTTTCAGTAGTAAGATCATTTATGGGGATTGTAGGTTATTATCGAAGGTTTGTGGAAATATTTTCTGCAATAGCATATCCCATAACTTCACTGCAGAGAAAAGGCACCAAATTTGAGTGGACTAAAAAATTCCAAAACAGTTTTGAACAACTAAAATTAAAACTCACTACAACCCCTATACTGAAGATTGCAGATCCTGACAAAGAGTTTTTTGTGTGTACTGATGCATGTAGAGAGGGATTGGGAGGAGTGTTGTTGCAAGAAAATTCTTTTATTGCATATGAATCTAGAAAACTTAAGAAACATGAACAGAATTACAGTGTATATGATCTGGAATTGGCTGCTGTAATTCATGCCTTGAAGATGTGGTGACACTATCTTCCTGGGAAAAAAATTACATTGATGACATATCATATTAGTCTCAAGTATTTATTTTCTCAAATAGATTTGAATGCTCAACAAGCCAGATGGTTGTCTTTTCTGAGTGAATTTGATATGGACATAAAACATATCAAAGGGAAAGAAAACAAAATTTCTGATGCGCTAAGCAGAAATGCTTGCCAAAACATAAACAACATTGGGAGTAGTGCTAGTTTTGATTTAGAAGAACTAGTTAAAAAGGTAGCAAATCAAGATCCAAACTATGATGAGCTACAAACGAAAATGTTGAAGATAGAAATGGCTGAATACACCCAAAACTAGAAAGGGATGATATACTATAAAAACAGATTGTATATCCCCAATGTAGAGTCTTTGAAAAAAGAGATCCTAGATGAATATCATAGACAGCCATATTCAGGACATCCTCGATATCAGAAAATGCTAACAGCTTTGAAAAATAAATCGTTTTGGCCAAGAATGAAAAATGATGTAGCAGAATATTTAGCTAGATTCATGGAATGTCAACTAGTTAAAGTTGAGCATCAACATCCAGCTGGTCTTTTGAATCCCATGCCAATTGCAGAGTGGAAATGGGACACTATTTCTATAGATTTCATAACCGAGTTACCTAGAAAAAAGTACCATCATGACTCAGTGATGGCAGTGGTAGACACCTTAAAAAAGGCTGCACACTTCATCCCTGTAAAATCTACTTTTGGGATAGCCCAAGTAGCAGATGTGTTCCTAAAAGAAATAGTAAGGCTACACGGGGTCCCAAAAATGATTATTTCAGATAGAGACGCTAAGTTCATAGTCACCTTTCGGAAAGGTTTGTTTGGAGGCATGGGCACTAAATTGAATTTTAGTACTGCCTATCACCCTCAGATGGATGGTCAAACAGAGAGAACAAATCAGATCTTGGAGGATATGCTGAGAATGTATGTGATGGATAGGCCATCAAAATGGGAAGACTACTTGCATTAAGATGAATTTTCTTACTGCAACAGCTATCAGTCCTCCATCAAAATCAGTCCATTTGAAGCACTCTATGGAAGGAAGTGTCATACTCCTTTAAGCTGGAGCCAACCTGAAGACAAGCTAGTACTGGGGCCAGATACTCTACAAGAAATGGAAATGGTTGTCAAACAAATACAAAGAAACATCAAGACAACACAATATTGACAGAAAAACTATGCTGATAAGAAGAGGGTGCATTGAGAGTTCAAAGTGGGTGATCATGTGTACCTGCGTGTTAAACCCAAAAAGAACACACTTTATGATGGAAGTTGTGCAAAATTTGCTCCTAGATATTGTGAGCCTTTTGAGGTGTTAGAAAGGGTGGGACCAGTGGCTTATAAGCTGGCCCTACCGCCCCATGTTAAAGTTCATGATGTGTTTCATGTTTCGTTATTAAAAATATATGTACATGATACTTCTCACATTATTTATTGGAATGTGATACATGTGGAACCAGAAGGGGAGTTCCTTCAAGAGCCGCTTCAAATATTGGAGCGGGAAGAAATTGAATTGAGAAACCTACATGGGAAGCACTTTACTGCTGAAGAAGCTACATGGGAAAGAGAAGCTGAGATGATGGAAAAATATCCATATCTATTTTCAAAATGAACTCTATTAGTTAGTTTTTAACACCGAGGACAGTGTTTGTTTTCAGAGGGGGAATATGTAACACCCCTATTTTTATGTTTTCAAATTAGACATTTGAACTTCAGTCCAAAGGGGAGTGGACCCCAATGGATAATTATTGTGTGAATGTAAGTAATTATTTAATTATGAAAAATAAACAAAATATTTGTGTGCATATTGACCAAATGATATTTTTGAGATGACTTGCCAAATCCATGAGGTAGGGAAAGAGGCTAAGACTTTCCCCAAAAATCTTTCGAAATGCCTTGAAAGAATTTATTTCTATTTTAGATTTTTGAGGAAAAATATAAATTTCCCAAATGATGTGGAGAGTAGTTGGGAAGAGGTAAAAAGCTGGAAAAGCAGAAAGCAGCTTTAAAGTCCCTAAATAAGGGAAGCCTAGGCAAAGAAGAATAAAATCATCCTGTAATTCTGGACGCGGAATTAGAAACATGCTTTGGGGAGAGAAGCTTAAATAAGCTACTCCAGAATAGATTGAGGTTGGTCTGTTCTAGGAGAGGATCTCAGCTTGGGGGTGAGTTCTGGGGACATAAGAACTCTAAGGTTGGGAGGTTTGGTCATCTGCAGAAGTGGTAAGTTCACAATTTTTATGAATGGTTAAAATATCTATTATGGTGCAATATGGTTAAGTGCTGTAGATGTTATACAAAATAAAAAATAAAAAAATCCGAAGTTGTTATTCCTTACATTTAACAGAACTGTTTAGAAGAAATTAATCTTCTCAATCCTGTATAGTTTTAGGAATAGGAATTATGGGGAATATCATCCAGAATCTCTAAACCTGCTAATGGTTTAAATCTGGAGATATATACTACTCCCATAAATCATTAAAGTTTTAACTTTAATTTGCTTCTGTAAATGTACAGATATATCTATTTATGAACCAGGAAAAGTAGACTTATAAAATGATACACCAACTGTGAATTTAGAAATATTGCAGAGATGAATTACTAAAGTGCATGCCTGTACTCTGTAAAATTTTGTTAAAAAGGAGAATCTGAACTGATAAGGAAATAATTTCTGTTACATGAATTAAATACATAAGACAGAGAAGTTACACAGTATAGAAGAAAGTAACAAAATAGAAATGACAAGTTGATCTGTTCATATGCCTGGTAAGAACAGGTATTGTAAGCAAATAAGAAGTTTGGGAAGTAAAACTCCATCTATAGTCTCTCAATTATTTGACTAAAACCATAGAATATAAAATAGAAAATTTTAAATGAAATGGTAATCAGTGCAATCTATAGGTGAATAGTTGATAGAGAGAGATATATGTATTGCATCAGAGACATACTCTGTTACAGTCTACTTGGAACAGTAATCCTACAAATATTATTGAAATTACATGTACAAGTAAGTATAGACAAAGAGGCATTAATATAAAATAATATTAATCTACATAAATAAATTCTATGTATTAGAATAGAATCAAATCACAGATGGATTCTATCTTAGCATACTGGAATGTAGATACTCCACACTTGAAAATAAAGATATCAGAGCAGAACTGATAAATATCCATAAATTTTGGTTATGAAACTATTAAACTCCTGAAGTAAATGAACTGTGGCAAATCTCAAAATCTAAAACAAAGATATCACAGAAAAAATGGAAATTATCTTCAACTTGGAGATAAAATGAGTATTATTTAGCAAAGTGACGTTATTTATAAACAATATATTCTGTTCAAAATTTTAAAGTAAATATAGCATAATTCAGAATTTATGAGGCTAGCAGTAAAATCTCAGATGTTATATAAATTGTGGATCCATATAAATATAACAGAGACTTCTAAATGAATAAATCTAGAAAATAAAATGATGAAATTTAATCCATAGACAGAAAAATAATGAGAGGAACACTTTGTGTGTATATTGGATCACTCTCGTAAGAGTCGATATTAAACAAAAAGTTGGTACTAGTTTTTTTTTTTATATAAGATAGTATTACATTACGCACTGTGATATTAAAATACTGAAGAAAACTGTCTCGGATTTTCCCTCCTGAATGTACCCACTTTAACATTTGACTATTAAAAATGAATAATTGTCCACAGAGTATTCCAATTCATGTTCTATACATAAAATCAAACAATGAGCTAGAAAACCATTGTAGGTTTTAGTCCTCAGATTTGAGGAACTCGTGGTGTGACGAACAAGTTGGGCAAGAAATCCTGTATACATTCCAAAACAAATTTTTTTATATATGCACAGGTCAATGGATCAACCTACCCAGGTAAATCGAAAAGAATCAACCAGAGATGGAATGGCAATAGCTACCTGTGGACAATGTACCGCAAAAGAAATTAAAATTCATATAAAATTTAACCAAATTAAACCTTCAGATCAAATCGTGGAAAAGAGAGGTTCAATACCTTGAGATAAGGGAAACCCCAGAGGCTGAAATTTATACTGTGGAAATTAACCTAGTGAGTATATGAAACATTTTAAAACTACCGGAACAGTATTTGAATTAAGAACAATTATGAAATTTAATCCCCAAAACGTATATACAGTAAGGTATAATTACCAGTGATGAGTTGGTAATAACTCATAAATCCTCTGGAATAAATGACGCCTTCCATCGCAGTGACGGAAATGAAGCAACTGTTAACCTGGTCGAGAACGAAGAATAAAGACCATGATTCTCTCTCATGTCAGCGTAGTTGGACACAAATATTCAACATAAATTGAATGAGAAGAGCATTAACAATTTTGAATATCAGTAGAATAATATATTGAAACAAACGAACTGAAATGTATAATTATATCTGAAGGAATTCCTATATAACCAAAGAAAAATGCTGAAAGGATATGGCAAAGAGAAGCCATAAGCTCATTAATCACATCGCAGGACAAATAGTGAAATTAGATTTCTTATGGAGTCCTTAACGGAAGAGCTATAAACGTATGAGATATCGAATTCAAAAATACTCTACAGGCCTAGCTAACATTGGTTGTGATTATACTTATATCAAGAACAAGAAAGAAACTCTGGGGAAATACAAACAATCAAAGCATTCCAGTAATCTATCCATTTAACTCCATTAATACACAGTCAATCATAAAGTCCAAAGTTTAAATGGGTTTAAGAAGATATAACTCTGCAAATGAGGCGTACCTGTGTGAGAAATGGCGAAGGCATTGGGCTCGTGTTGTAGAACGTCGTAGAGCCATTGCACAAGAGTTTAACCCAACGTGGAAGTATACCATTTCACATAGTGTGAAGAAATCAGCGCACTCATGAATTAAGGAAAAAAGTGACCAGAGAAAGGGAACCGAGTTAAACGCAAAAATTTATAGGGATTGAAACATAAAACCCTAATTTAATCCAACCTTACAAGTGTCCAGAATCTAACGATTCTCAAATAGATCAATTACCATCCTTCTGAAGTGACAAAAACCCTAATAGTATTAAACGCTTATGGTACCATGGCAGAGGAGAGAGTCAATACAGATTCAGAATCGTGATATGAAACCCATAAATTATGTTAAATTTTGTGGCTCGAGGAATAGAATGGGAGAAACATTAATGCAACGCGTTATGACATAAAAATATGAGAATCGTAAAAGTACCATATGTCAGAGATATGACCCATAAGGACAAAATGGAAACAACATAAGGATATTCCCATATACAAGATTGATTTGCCGTGATCCACATAATGTTGCGAATAAAACTAAATTGGTATTCCATAGAAACTATTAAAAAGTGAGCACAAATAAATATCAACGTAAGGCATACTATTATATAGGCCCTTACCAAACTAAATATGCACAAGAGATGTCATAAGAGAAACGTCTACGAGTTAAGTAAAGGTAAGTAACGAAATCAAGGGGAGATTGTAGATTAAAAATTTGGATCTATATCATCAATATCAAGGGAAATAATATTGTGATAAAACTATCATAGGTACATGGAAAAATTTGATTATTTTCTTAATTAAATCTTAAGACCAAATTAATTACAAAAATAATATAAGGAGAAATCTATTTGAAACTATTAATTTGTTTCTTTATGTATATACTTGAGAAAAAAAAAAAATTCGTGTGGTATGAGGTATATTACACAATCAGATCTATACTCGTAAAAACCCAGCCTTCTCTTCGACAATTGGTAACATATATATCTCCACCGTTCGATAACCCTAGTGAATATATCACTCAACGACGATTGGGAAGTTTGTTTCATATTATAAATACTTGATCGATCGTTGCATAAAATGTCCAACGGAACTCTGCTAATTTTTGGCAACTTTCCATTGTAGTCCATTAGGCCTTCGGTTGTGAATTTTAAGTTAGGGTCATGTAACATGATCAAGGGGAGTACTAACCGTCATCCATTATGTCACCTGAAATCAATAACGGTGATGAATTCACCACAGAGATCAAGAGCCACTCGGATGAAAAGTTCTGTTTCACGGGAAAGTAAGGAATTGTGGGTCCCCTGATGTTCAGCTCCATGTGATGAGATTGTTTCGGAAGTTCGTAACAGAAGCAAGAGTATTAGTGGAATGTACCCAATGTGGCTGCAAGCTGGTATTTGAGGAGGAGGATTCAAAGTGCTAGGTGCATTATGAATGGCCTTCATTCGACAATATAATGAGCGATATTCTGAAAAAAGAGAACACTGTATTGGGATGGAAATTAGGAAGAGGAGGCCTCGCAGAAAAGGGTATTGAGCTGAAGGGTATCGAGTCGATTATGGAGAAAAGTGGAGAAAAAGAGGTAGTTAACGTTGTGGGGATGTATGCTTCCTTTCTGTGGGCGACAAAAGAAAGACGTGATTAGCAGGTGCATGAAACTTCACATAATATTACATCTATGCATTAAGCATCTCTCATATATATATATATATATTCCTCGTGCCTACTTTGTTTTCCTGTGTTGTAAGCTCTAAATTCATTTCATTAGCACAATATACTGTTTATCGTGTACTACGCTCCACGCTGTTGGAAATTCAATGGTGGTATTTGTATATTTTTCCTTGGTTTTTGGGGAACTTTTCATGATTAGATATTTGTAAAAAACTTTGTAAATATCTTGTATTGGATTTTTCCATTGAAAGTTCAGTGAGATAGATATTTATGAATTTTTTTTTGAATATCTCGTTTGCTTTAAATGCGACTTTTTGCATGCCTAATTTTCATTATAAAATTATATATATATATATATATATATATATATATATATAGAAAGATTAATTACTATATTTTATTTATTATTAATTGAGTTTATTAATTTATGACATATTATTGTTAATTGGGATTATTTTAAATGGTTGAATATAATGAACAAGATATATTTTTTTTAGATTTAATTTACTAGAATAATTTTAGTAGAATGACTTTCAATCTTGTCATTGAAAAAAAATAATTCCTCAATAAATAGAACCTGTTTATTCCTCTTAAAAAATGTAAAAATAATTTTCAATTAACACAGTGGAATATATAATTCAACAAATAAAAAACAAAAAAATGAATTAAATACTAGTTACTGATTTCTATTTTGTAAAATTGATTTTCTCATTTTTTTAATAAATATAAAATTAATTTTTTTTTTTTTTTAAATATATAGCTATATCATCTTTTAATAAATTATTCTCATTAAAACTAAACTAAATAAAATATACATATATATTTTATTAAAATCCATAAACATGGAGACGTACAACACATCGATAGTAACCATAAAAAAATTAATTATAATATATAAGGGTCTTCCAAGCTTAGCATCAGGTTTTTATACCTAAAAAATGTGAATGTCAATTAAGAACGATGTGCCATCATCATATTATTTAAATCTTTGGAAATACTAAAGTAAGGATGGTTGGAGTTGATGTTCCTTGAGTTTGTTTTAGTGTTTTCATTGAGATTTGTTAGAATAGATTTATTTTAAATATGGATTTAATATTAATTCATAAAATTAAATTTATTTATTTGTGATTTTTTTAAAGTGTAAAATATAATTTTTTATTTTGTATTGTTTAAATTGTAATTCTGAATGTTAAATAAAATATATTATAAAATTAAATAAAATTTTAATTATAAAACTTGAATTTTTATTTATTTTTATATAAATATATATAAAGATGATATGAACATAAATTGATTAACATAAATCTTCAAATAATTTATTTAAATATCTTATTGAAATATTTTTGAAAGATATAAGATTTAAACATCTCATTCATACTTTTTTTTTTTACTTTTAATTACTTTATAACATATTTTTTTCAATTAAGACATTGTTTTTCTACTTTGAACAAAATTTTTAATTTTTAATTTTATTAAAGAAAAACAAACAAACTTACACATCCACTCACAATAAATAAACAAAATAAACTTCTAAATTCAATTTTCAAGATCATACATCTTGAATACACTTTCCAAATCTCGCATACCATGGCAGGTGTTGGTGCGAGTGGTCTTTGGCCTCGATTTTACAAAGCTGATGAATGGACATCCTCCATCATGCGATTCATAGCATTGCACTTGAGAAGCTCATAGACGAAGTTCAGCTGTGACTTTAATATTTTCCCATCAATATTGTCGTCGAACTTTGTGGAACTTTTAGAAGCAGCTTTCTATCAATAATGAGTTGAAAGAAATCATTTTTTTTCGTAATTGTGTATATTTTTAAATGTAATATTATGTATGTATTATCATGTTTTATGGAAAAGTTTATTTTTACTTTAATATACTGAATTTGTTCTTAATGGTATACATTTTTAAATGTAATATTATATATATATTAACATGTTTTATGGTAAAGAGTTTTTTTACATAAATATAATAAGGTTTAAAGGTGTGATTTTTCTATGAATTTGTTTTTAATTGTATATGTTTTTAAATGTAATATTATGTATATATTATCATGTTTTATGGAAAAGTATTTTTTACATAAATATAATAAGATTTGTAGGTGTGATATTTCTGTAATAGAGGTTATAGAGTTTTCATTCTTAAAAAATAAAGATAATATATGAATGATGTATATTAAATAATTTAAAAGTATTTTTTTTTATTAGAATGAAATTAAGAGATTTTAAATTGTTTTTTAAATGAAGAACTATTATAAATTCACAAAAATGTTTTGATGGTTATTGATGTTTATTATTTAATTAATATTAAATATAATTATTGTTAGTTATTACTAGCATAAATTAATTTTAAATTTATTTTTACTAATGATTCAAAAGGATCAAATTTCCCATGCAAACTTATTTTTATGGCTCTACCAATCAAAACATTAGGAAAATATTGCATCTTTAGAGATTTGACTATTCTTGTCTCTTGGTCATCCAAAGTAAAGAGTGAGTTATGTTAGTTTCTAGTAATTAAACCATAGAGTTAAGAGGCCATATAGAACATAACCCCTCTCCAAAAACTGATTACAACATAATAAAAGAACCATAGAGTTAAGAGGCCATCTAGGACATAACCCCTCTCCAAAAAATGATTACACCATAATAAAACATATTTTATAGACAAAACCCATGCCTCCAAGAGCATATATCATCATAGTCTTGGTTCAGACCCAAAAAGCAACACAATAAAAGATCCTCATGATGGAAATAACATGTAGGAAGTCCCTATTATGTGCACATAGAAGCATATAAGGCCAACCACCGAACATATCCTTGCCTTCCAAATTCAGAACCCATAGAAACTAATAGGAAGGGAGAGCCATCCATAAATGTATGGAGCCATATATAATACCAACTAATCCACAGTCATAACAAAAAAACATAATAGATAACCATATCCCCTTCCAAATTCGAAACTATACTAAATTTTTTATTTTCACTTGTTTTAAATAATATATGTCTAGTTGACATTGAAATTTTTTATTTATGATTCACATTTTCCACACTAAAATGTTAATATATGCCTCCTCATATTGAGAAATAGAAAATATATATGCATATGTTTTTCCCTCTCTACAAAGACACACATTGAATTATTTTATAACATTAATATTTTTTAAAAATGTTACATATCAACTAAATATTAAACATTGAATGAATTACAAATCTCTGGTCATACCAACTCCTTTGTTTTTTCTTTCTTTCTCTATATATTCTAATTTAAAATCATTTACTCAATATACATAATCCATATTTAAAAAAATGTTATTAATATTTTTTAAATTTTACAAATCAAACCCATATTAATAATGAAAAACATTAAACATATTCCTATATATATAACTTTAATTTTCTCTTTACAAATTTGATATAAAATTATGCTATTTAATGTGGATATTGATTTATTTTATTATGGTTGATATTAAAATATTTTTTGTTACCTAAACATAAAATAAATAACCTATAATGTAATGTCAATAATATTATTCTTACACATTAATTATCAATTCTATATTAAGTAGTAAGAAATAATGTATCTCCATTCTCTAAAGTAAAATAAATGCTTTTTATTGTAAATACTTTATCTCTCTATAAGTTGATGTAAGATTAAGGTGGAAATTAAAGTATTTTATTTATGGGTCACATTTTATTGTTATTGTTATTTTATTATTTTTGAATGTAAAGTTATATAACAACATCTCTCCCATACTGAAATATAAAGAGCCTTTGTGCACAACTCCCCATAATGAAATATAAAGAGCTCTTGAAACAATAAACATTATTATTTAATTAAAACAATATTACTTGAAATAAGTCTTTAATTAATTAAAAATAATTTTAAATATCATTCTAAAATGATTAGTTTTATCCCAAATGTACAATACCCAGCTAAAATGGATATATAAATCTAGTTAAAGTTTTATCCCAAATGTACAATACCCAGCTAAAATGGATATATAAATCTAGTTAACTCCAATTTTAGAGCCTATACCATGTTCTCATTATAATATATGTTTTAGTATATTTTTTTGGAATAATTTAAAATTATAATAATAATTTTAAATAGTATAGAGTTAGATATTAAATTAATATATATTTTTTTATTCGTGAGAAAAAATTCTTTACAAAATTTATATACCTTTGCGTAAACTGTATTGCTACTGAAATAGGTTAGACCACCATTTTTATATACAATATAATCGAATAAAAATTAATAAAATATACTCATTTTAAATAAGTTATAACATATCGCATTAATAATGTATACATCATATTTTTCATAGGATAAGATAAAATTGAAATATATTGTGAAAAAGTAGAAATATGCAATGCGTTAAACGACCTAGAGTGTTTCCACAAGATGCCAAGTGCGTGGTACTTCAAAATACAAGGTCAAATACGGCACTATCACGAAAAAAACGATTTTTCAACGAAATCCAACATTTGCATGTGATGCTAATTGCTCAGCACCTTAAAATAGAATTAAAATATGGCACACTCGTGAAAACAATGAGGTCTCATAAGGGGCTACTTAACCTTACGTTTGTTTCTATGTTTAGCGTAAACAAAAGTGTACATGCTCATGAAAATAACCATTTATGTTAATTGGTCACATAATTGTCATTTATTTATTCTTCCTCTTTTTTATTTTTTTGTTAATTTGGTAGTTATTTATCATTTTTTATATTTCAAAAGAGCAGATTGCTATACATATGTCATTTCCTTCCCTGGTCTTAATCTTCTCGAGGGAAATCAATTCTGTTGGCCGCCGGAGGGAATTAAAAGCTAACCAGTATTGAAATTTCTTTTTTCTTCTACTTGCCGCTATGTCTACTTTAATATGTCCAAAATAATTATAGTTTCGCCATTGGCTATAAAAACTTGCCGCTAAAAACATAGAAAACTAAAACATAATGAAAGGATGCATCACCCATCAGAGGAATCAACCGGTGCTTGGTCTTTAGCAGTAGACCTTGGCATCTCCACTTGTTGCATTGCTTGGATTTGCTTTTCAATTCTTCCTATTCTGGCTGCTGCAAGGTGCTGGGACATGGAAATATCTCTGATTTCCTTCCCAAATTTGTTGCAGCTCTGATATCATTGTCCGGTTTCTAGCTTTTTCCTAGGTGCTGGTCATA
The DNA here is from genome assembly GCA_034641835.2 of Pinus albicaulis. NCBI lineage: Eukaryota > Viridiplantae > Streptophyta > Pinopsida > Pinales > Pinaceae > Pinus > Pinus albicaulis. The sequence goes on from CM076569.1 coordinate 615,206,327, forward strand.
GGCTTGGCTAAGACACACTTGATAATCTAGTATGTATTGACCAATTGATGGAAGAGGGATAGCCTTCCTCTGGTATTTTTGGGGTCATAGATGAAGTCCAGTATGGCCTCTTGCTGCTTAATGTCTTCATCTTCATGGTGGCTTTTTATTTCCCATCCATGGATGGCGTCTCTTATGTGGGTTGGATTTCCATTTTCATAAATATTATAGATGTTTTCCATGAATTCTTTTGTTGTTTTTCTTCCTCGCTTGCTGGGTCCTTCATTCTTCATAGGCTGGTTTAGGTTTCCTTTGCTAGTTCCTTTACGTTTTTCATACTGTCTCTTTGCCATTTTGTTGCTTTGACGGAGAGAGGTCGATTGTGCCTCTTGTAACCCTGAAAAGCTTTGGAACTGGCATGTGTAAGGTAACACACAATGAATAAAAGTTTGCATACAAATTATGGTAGAGTTCATATCGTCCTGGCAATTCGATGGAATGTCGGACGTTACAGAGTAGATAACTTTTTCCTTGGTTTCAGTAAAAAGGACAAAGGTCTTTGCTATATAATTTCAACAGTTAGATTCATACTGGCTTCTACGATTTTCTACACATTTAAACTGGAAGTTTAGAATTCTAACTTTACAAAACGGATTCATTTGGGAATGCAAACTCCTATAATTACGATTTTTATCATTTTTTTTCATGCGTTGTTGCTCATCCTCCTGGCCATCGCCTTTTTGTCTTTGTTGGTGTAGTCCCTAGGGGTGGGCTTGCTCTCTTGCAAAGGGAAGTTCAGAAGAGCTTGCATGTGGCGCTGAGACGAGTTTTTTCCTAGGGCTATATGAATATGCCACATAGTTACTTTGGAGTTTTTATTGGTGCTTTCATATGGGTTTTATCTGGTCTGAGCATGCTTATTCCTAAAGTACGGGCTTCTAAAATGAGGTTCAATATCAAGGATCTCCACATTATATTTGAAATAGAGCGAAAGACAATAAGAAATAGATTTACAAACAAAGCCATTACTGGAAAGGGGAAAGTCCTTCTTGTTCTTGCATTCAACTTCTAATTCATTACCATCTTCATTACCAGTAACATGAAAATGACGAAGGAGGGTGGTTGTAGCCATTAAATACCAGATATCCGAGCGATGCTGTAGGTTGTCCTTGGTTACCTCGATTTTCTCTAGGGAGCTCCTGTAGCAGAACATATCTCTCTGAGGTTTTCTTCCCAGAATTATCTTCGCTCGATGGCCGAGTTTCCAAACTCGTTCTGACAGAGTTCGTTGGCCACCGAATTTTTTGCAGACTTTCATTATATCTTCACATGCGTTCTCAATTTTTGATCGTGTGGTTATGTACGCTCCAGGATTTTGTATTTACACGTTCCATTGGATGGTCAGGTGCTCACCTCCGCGTGGCACCGACCTTGGCCCATTCCTTGCTTGCTAGCACCCCGATCGAGGGTTTCATTCATTCATTCATTTAAAAATAAGAGAAATAACATAATTTTCATTGATTTATTTAAAAATAAGTGAAATCATTTATATATTATTATTATTATTCAATAAAAATTATATATTATTATTATTATTATTCAATAACAAGTATGATTGAGGAATTATGTTAGTTAAATTTAGTCGAGAAAACAAAATTTTAAAATGGTTTTAGTAATTTTTTTAAATGGTATTAAATATTATTAACGTGATTGGATTTAAAAAAAAAAATTACAAGGTTGTTAAGGTTTAAAATTTGTGGTAGTAGGGAGGACATATAAAAAAATCTAATTATGTTAAAGTTTATTGTGGTCCATCTTGGGTGTGATCCCTATATGATTTTCATAGAATATATCTCTCTGGGTCATGGCTTCTCTGGGAGCATACTAGTCCTAGAAGAATTATCAAACCAAAATATAGATTTTAAAAATTGTGATTGAAGTTTTTAAATCAACATTGTAGACAAAAAAAAATATAGTTAAAGATATATATTATTGGATTTATAATGAATTTGTGTTAAATTTAATGAAAATTACTATATTATGAAATACCCTTTACATCTTCTTTTTTTTCTAAGTTAGGATAATTCTATTAGATCACACGAAACAAAATTTTACAAGTCACATCCTGAGGAATGAACGGGTTCAATCTAGAGGGAAGAGTCCATAGATTTCTATCAGATACTAGACTGCCCCTAATGGGGAAACTAGTCCTTAGATGTCCAAAAAATACTGCTGCCCATAGCAAGAAATTAGCAGGAATTAGTTTGCAGAATTGTACAAAAAAATCAAAGATAAGAATTTTTAAACATGTGCAAACCACACAGAGATGAAAATAAAATCCTATGGATGACCTTCATTCTTGTCACTGGAGGCTGTCAACTATTAGAGGATCCTGCACATGTATCCATCCTCCTTTATCCTCATGTTCAATGTGTGTGTGTTGGTGGTTGGTGTTTTGAAGAAGGGAGGCTCGAGTTCACCATGTTGGCAGAGGGTAGAGGGATGTCAAGGTGTAGAGAGAACCAACCAGAATTCAGGTCAAAACTGCCGCCTATGTCCAAATCTGGGCTGCCACCTCTGTTTCCTTCAAAACTACTTGAGTTGCTACTACCACAAGTAGCGCTTTGCACCGGGAGGGCCTTAACTTTGCGAGGGGTGAAATCAGGCTCAGGGGATATGGTGGAATTACGAGCGCATTTTTTTCTTCAAGGAGTGGAGAGCAGCGGGGCCGGAGCTGGGAGCTGCAGGGAGAGCTGAGTGTTCACATTGATAGGAGGAGAGCTAGCAAATTCATTCGAGTCTATGGAAGGGTTCAGGTCGCGGCCACGGGAGGGTGAGAGGGGAGGGTAAGGAGGGCGAGAAGGCTGGCCACACCCTCCAACTCTCCAACATCTCTTCCTGTGACACTGAGGCATAATTGTCCAGGGGGGCAAGTCCCCTGACCAGAGGGAGAGGGAAGCAGGCTTCCTGGGAGGGAGATGACCAGAGAGCACTCCAGTCCTGGAAGAGCGAGAGTAATGGACCTGAAGCCGAGTATCAAGAACAGAGAAATGCACCAAGAGAAATAAGTTAGGGCGGAATGCGCAGATAAGAGCCAAGGTGGTGGTATAAAGGGCTATGGCTGGCAACATTAATGCTATGCCAACCTGGTAAGTCGACAACAGTGTGGCCGAGGGTGGAGTAATGGCGCCCTCATGCCAAGTTTTATTATGGAGCCCCTTCCAATGTTTAAGCACGTGGAGCCGCCAAGTGTCCTTCCTCATGGCGGCCCCGTGGCACCTCTTCCCTCTAGTTATCACCCACATCTCGGGAATACCCTTTACATCTTAATATAGGAAATATGTGTAATTATTTTTATTTCAATATGGATTGACATTATATATATATATATATATATATATATATATATATATATATATATATATATATATATATATATATATATATATATATATATATATATATATATATATATATATATAGATATATATATATACATATATATATATATATACATATATATATATACATATATATTGTGTGAGAGAGAATGTTAATATATGCATATTTAATTATTTTAAATCTAAGAAGTTTTAGAGAATTCTAAATTTTGTAGATTTTTAGAAAATAATAGACTATGTAAAATGTCTAGAAACAATATATGTATATATAAAAAAATCTATTTAATTTAGTAAAAAAAGATAATTTTTCAACTTCCTCCAAAAGTCTAGGACAAAAATTATCTCTTGAGAATTCTAGATCTCTCCTTGTTTAAGAATAAATCGGAATGTAATGCATTAGTTGAGCCAAGTAAGAAGGGGAAAACATTTCAAGCTCTTTAATGAATATATTTCCTCCATCACGGAACTATACCATCAATTTTAGTATCATAGCTAAGTTCAACATGTGAGATATTTGATGCGGAAAATGATTTCTTGTGTGTGAACAAGCTATGGGCAATACGTTGTTGTAGGTGGAAGGAGTTGCAAAGAGTAAGATGCTTGGGGACTTCTGTGTAACTTTGAGGCTACATAGAAGTTACATAAAAAATGAATTTCCATAGAGATTTTGTACAGGTTGGAATGTGTAATTGTTTCAAAGGCATTACAAAGATGTCTATTTTTCATTTCCTTTTTATTTTCTTCAAAGGGATTGGATAAAAATATAAAGATGTTTCTAAAGCCATCAAGAAAGAAAAAAAATATGAAACCCTAAAAAAAATCAACAAATTTTCTTCCTTTCAGCAAGAAAGCACACCATCTATAGCTTAGGTGGAAGAGGTTTGTTGATGATACTTGTGTCATGTAGCCCCATGGTCATGAGAAATTGGATTTTTTTCTTAACCATCTTAACTCCCAATCATAATCCATGAAATTCATGATGGAGGTTGAGGTAAACAGGTGCCTTGCTTTCCTTGACATCCTCCTCTCTAGAATGGAGGATGGTTCCATTTATCACCAATTTTTTAACAAAAAACTCACACAGAACAATATCTTCATGGCATTTCTCATTATTTTACAGTGTAAAAAATTAGGGTCCTTAGCACTCTTGCAACCCATTCTCTGATAATTTATGATGAGAATCACTTGGAGCGGGAAAATCCCCATCTTATTAAATTTTTCGAAAATAATGGGTATATCAGAAGTCAAGGCCTCAAGGCTTTTCAAAGAGCCTGTGAAGAATCAAGGGTTAATACTGCTCGTGATGATGCTATCTCTAGGGTTTAACTCGTTTATTGAAGGGACCACTGACAAGACTGATGATATTCCTAAAAAGAATAGATTTTATGCTTCGTTCAAAACTCTTAACACAATCAGAAATGATATTAGTATATTAAAGACCCTATACACCCTAAAGACATGAAAGGGATCTACTTGATCCCTTGTTCCTGTGGGATTCCCTACATTAGGGAAACTTGTATCTCAATTAATCATAGAATCCAAGAGCATGTTGTAGACATTAGGCACAATCATTCTCGCTCATCACCTCTAGCTAAACATGCAGAGAAATCCAAGCACCATGTGTGCATTGAGGATTTGAAAGTCATTTAAAGGGTTAGATTCCCACCCTCTCTTCTTGATTTCTCCCCCTATTTCCTCTTTCTCATTTTTAATTTTTTTATTTATTAATAAGATAGAAGAGGTTTGTTGATGATACTTGCGCAATATAGCCCCATGGTCACGAGAAATTGTATTTTTTTCTTAACAATCTTAATTCCTGATTAGACTCCATAAAATTCATGATGGAGGTTGAGGTAAACAGGTGACTTCCTTTCCTTGACATCACGATGGAGGTTGAGGTAAAGAGATGCCTTCCTTTCCTTGACATCCTCCTCTCTAGAATCTATGATGGTTCCATTTCTCACCAAGTTTTTCACAATAGAAACTCACAAAAAAAAATATCTTTCAGATATATTAACATTTAAATCAAATTAAGTTAACAAATAAATAAATTTATGATTTTTAAATATATATTATAAACGAAAACATTTTAATTTAATATATTTAGTATTATTATTTTTTAATTAAGTAGATTAATTTAATTGTGAAATTTTTTTTTATAGTGGTGCGAACTAAAATTTAAAACCCTTAAAATAGCTTCTAAATAATACTCCTAAGAATGCATGATTTTGTGAATTATACTAATGATTTTCATAGTGATTTTAATGTAGACAGGTTTCAAAACATTTACTATTGTTCATCATCTAATACATATGGATAATTGAGCCATATATATAATAAATAGTAGATGATCCATATGTATAATAAGTAGAAGAGATGCAAGGAATTAATTTCAACAGTCAAAGCATTAAAAATTATTGAGCCTAGAGGTGCTCTACAACTTAGTATGGGAGAGATGTTTTCAGGTAACATTATATATAAAAATATAAAAATAATAATTTAAATTAGCAAATTAAAAATAGTGATAATAAAATAAATTAATGTTGACCATAATTAAAATACTTCAATTTTCACCTTAATTGTACATAACTTTATATAGAGATACAAAGTAACCTAAAGTTAAAAAAATAGTTAACATTTTAGTATGAAGAAGAAATGTAATTTATTCAATACTTAATATAGAGATGTTAGTAAATAGTATTATTGATATTGCATGAGGTGTGATTCATTATACATTTATTTAAAAATATATATATTTTAATAATAATAAACATTTCATAAAATATTTAAATGTCCATATTAAATAACATAATTTTATATTTTATTTAGATAGATAATAGACAGATAATTTAAATTAAAAAATTTCTTATATTTTCAGTTTGGGGATGTGTAATTTATTTTATTTCTAATATAGAGATGATATATTATGTTTTAAAAATATTAATAACAAAAAAAAATGTTTAGCTTACTTTATAAATAAAATATTTCAATACCCACATTGAATAAAATATCTTAACATGAAACATATAGAAGGAGAGAAAAAATGAGATACTTCTCATTACATTAATAACTATTTTCTTTTCTCTATGCCCCTCCTCTTCTACCACCATGTCCACGTTGTGCCAATGTACATAAGTTATCCACATTGCAAGTATTATCTCTTCTCCTCTTACTGACCACAAATCTCCTTAGAAATTTGTATCTTCTAGTCCTCTCAATTATCAATTCCACATTGATACCACTTGAAGTAGTTGAGCTCAGGGATAAGACCAAGCTTGTATTAATTCACACATGGATCAAAACAAGTATACAATAGTGGAAATAAAGTAATTTTATTAAAGATGTCTCAAGGAGTGATTTACATTTCTTCCAAGATTTAATATTTGGTACTTGTCGCAGCTGGGAGGCCAACCCCCTTTAACCTCATAGATTCCTCTCCGGTGTATCTCCTTCACTTGACACCCTGCTCTAAACAAAAAAAGCTTCAAATTTTAAGGTTGAATAGTAGGGATCGTTTCAACTTCTGATATCTATTCCGCTTCAATTGCAATGATTCAACTCCCCTTGAACTACAATGCTTCATCTCCTACATTGTCATGTTCTTCCACTCCTATGTCACCATGATTAGGTTGCCACAAACCAACCCCAAACCATACTAAATCAACTTTATTATCAAGCGGTTTTGAGACCTATAAGGGTGAGAAATTTGGTCCATTTATTTCCATCAGAATTCGTAATTTAAAAAGACACAATATTCACAACACTAAAAATCAACTCTAAAATAAAATATATGCAGGTGATGAGTCTTGCACATTCACCCAAGGTGCTCTTGCATCACCCAATATAAATAATTTATCTTAACATTTTCTTTAATTAACTAAAGAAAAGTTTGAATATATATAAGGATAAGGGTTTTATAAATCCAGCCACATCTTTATCATGGATCTCTAACATGAATTATAACCTTGTCCTTTTATGGGGCATGCAGAATCATGGGAAAATGAAAGAAAATAATTGCAATTTTCATGGTGCAAATGAAAGAAACCAATCCCAATTTCCAAAGATATTTAAAGCGAACCCTTTAAAAAACATAATGTTACAAAATTAATGCATACTTCCCAACATGGAGGTAATTAAACCAAAGGTGTTCCTTTATGGGGTCAGGCTAGGTAGATTTAACCAATCAGATCCCTTGATTTTGGGCCTCCTTTGTTCAATTTGTTTTTTACCATGTTCAACTCTGAATCACTTGGATCAAGATCCACTAATACTCCCCAATCTCCATACACTCCATTCCAAATAGTTTCTCCTCGCCCTACTCTTCCTCGTTCGCTTCGATGGCTCCTGAGCCTACAATTCTATGTAGGGAGTGCTAGTAGAATTCACTAGTTGCCTTGACAAAAAGACCCTACTTTTGGATGCCAAATTATTGGATTGCGACAAATGGATCTGTGGCTCTAGTCATGGGCCTAGTCTTGCTCTCACAAGGATGGGATATGCTACATGTTTACATGGTTGAATTTGTACAAAGTGATACAAGGAGTTGAAAGTTGAAATTCTCACCTTGTTCCACACAATTTTGATTTGACAAGATACCTATATCTGTGGCCGAGTTTGTATAGAGCAAGAAAGGGAGTTGAAAGTTGAAATTCTCACCTCGTTCCACATAATTTGGATGGGATAAGATATTTATTTATGTCGCTGAGTTTGTACAGAGCGAGAAGGGGAGTTGAAAGTTGAAATTCTCACCTCGTTGCACATAATTTGGATGGGACAAGATACCTATTTATGCGGCTGAGTTTGTACAAAGCGATAAGGGGAGTTAAAATTTGAAATTCTCACATTGTTCCACATAATTTGGATGGGACAAGGTACCTATTTCTGTGGCAGAGTTTGTACATAGTGAAAAGGGGAGTTGAAAGTTGAAATTCTCACCGAGTTCCACATAATTCGAGACATTATAAGTTTACATTAAGATTCGATCTCCTATAAGAAAATCCTAATTTTTTCTATAGTTCCTAATTAAGCCACTAAATCAATGCAAGACCTAACATCCTAGGTGCTTTTTGAACTACATGTCTAGTTCATCAAAGCCACTTCCATAGCCTTGATTATGATTGTCGTGGATATTATAATGGTGATTGGAATCTATCAGTACATCATCTCTAGATAAATTAAGACCACTTTTGTACGTCTCTTGATTTGCATTGTGGTGCAGGCCTAATGTTAAAGACACAACAACACTCCTGAATTTAGGTTTGAAATCCTCATGTGAAATCTACCACCTACAACAGAGATAAGGTTGTATGAAGAAAACGAAAAATTGTGTGAATTGAATTTTTAAAGTCACGCTTCTCCAAAGGTAGACAAATAGTAGCGAATTCACTATATATTATCTAAAATCAATGTATGGATATTCACTTATTTGACAAATGTAATTTTAAAGGTTGGAAACTTATAGGTGGAGAAAATGCTCCAATAACCATGCATGAAGAATGTACATCGAATGTTTAGTAATTCATCATTGTGGCAACCAAACCTGTTGTTCAAGAATTCGTAAATGCTACATTGCACGTTGTTGCCTAAGGTTTTGATCAATAAATATTAATATAAGTGTTTTCCCTCTACTTACACAAGTAAAATTGGAGTCCTCGCCTACTTCCTTGTGACTCTAATTTAATTATTGATTGTCTCTTAAACATTTAAAGTGCTTTGAAATTTCCTTCAAGGCCAAGGAAATGTATCGAGTTCTCTCTCCTATACTCGCTTTAGATTCAAAATCTTTAACAACCATCTTATTTTGTTGACAATACTGTCTATATCTCCTATGGACCTAGAAGGATAAAGTGAATTAGAATCAGAAATTTCAAGAGGAACCATAATACATGTCTTGAAAAACATCAAAAGGTCCCTCCCTTTCGCACTTTCTCACACATCGGTGTAGTTGCATTGGGTAGAAATACTACAAGAAACTATGAAATTACTAAGTCAAGGGATCAAACATCTTTCTTCCAAAGAAACATGAATCATCAAAAGTTAATATGACTCACATATTGAAACCAAATTGGAGAAATCAGTAAATCAAGAGATTGAACATCTATTTTCCCAAGATTCAGGAATCATCAAAGTTAATATGATTGGCATATTACATCCAAATTTTAGAAAATTTGAGATATGTGAGAAGTGAAAAAAGACCTCATACAATTTGTCTTAAATTCGGTCAAAAACACACCTTCTACACCATTTAAAAGAGCACGAATAAACATTGAAAGAATTCTATATATACTAGGATTGCAAGTTCCACCAAAAATAAACTATGTAGTAGCAAGAAGCCAAAAACATGACTAATAATCATTAAAAAAAATTGCTACCCACATTATTGATGATTGATTCTAGACATTCAAAATATGCTAAAAAAAATGATAAACTAAACATTTTAGAATTTTCTTCACTATTAACCTACATTATTGATATTTATCATAATTAAACAAAACAATTTCTCGAGAAGCCAAAACATTCCTAATCATATTATTTTTGAAAATTCACCCCACTTCCCATAGATAATTGTAATTTTTCTTTTCTTTGCTTTAAAAAATTTAGCTTTTCTTATAATGTTCCTTTCCTTGATATTCCAATAATTATTGGTCATGCTCACACAAAATCTACTACAAATAAATATATTATTGCTAATTCCAAGTTCAAATTGTTCGACGAGTTTTGGGAAAAAGAAACAACAATATTGAGGTGAATGAGGCATTTCATCGTTTGTTACCGCTAGACATTTCATCGTTTGGTGCATGAATGTAAAGTTAAACATTATGCGGAGATGGAATTTAATGGATAAATTGATTGGAATGGATAATTTGGTTTTTTTTTTAAATGTTGGCAACCAACATTTTTAGTTTAAAAAAATGGGAAAATTATACAAGCCATCTCATCCAATTTAATGAGTAGCATGGTTCTGAAATTCCAATCCTCTTCCATATAAAGTTCACCTGATGTTGATAGCCACATGGAGGTTCGATATTCTTTTTCTTTGATGATCGAGATTCGAAATTGAAGAATATGGCGACAACGTTGTATGTGAATGGCACATTCAAAGTTGAATGTACGAAACGTCCTGCAATGTGCCTATCCTTTGTTATTTTATTTTAGTGCCTGTCAAGTTATAGACCATATTCAATACCGCGGGCGAGCTTATTATGTTTGTAGAGAGAGTTAGATTCAATCCAAGGAACAATATAAATATTAAACACAACGTTAATGATTCGCTGACCATGTTAATGATTCTTTTGACATGGTAGGTTTAAATCTTAATATTGTGAAAAAGAATAATTTCATGATAACATTGCCAAGTTTGTTCGGAAACATAACAAACCTACACCATATCAATTTTTCCAAGTTTTTGATTTTAAGAAAGCTATCAACTTTTTTGAATTTGTTGGAAATGTTGCTTAAAAAAAATTATACTAAGACTACTTTAATTTGAAATGTTTATCTAATTTTTTTGGACAATCAAAACCATGGAAAAAGTTGATAATGTATAATACCCAAATAGAGTATATGTTGTGGCTATCACAAGGTCACTGAAACAAATTGATATTGTGCCATTTGCGAGTGCGGACAAGACTGAAGGAAGAAACTAGGTGTTAACAAAATTGAAAGGTGTACTGAAGTTCTCGTCCATGCTTGCACTCAAAACACTTGAGTTGAAGAGGACATCAAAAGTAAAATATCTTTTCCTGATTGTGTTCGGTCTAACCTTAAACATTTTAACATTAATGGTTGTGATAGATCGATGGAGGTTGAAGCATTTTCAATAATATTAATGTCAATAATTTTTCAATAGTTGTCAAAATAACATCAAATCTTTATGGTCTAGCAAAATTGATCCATTTTACCTTCACAATTTTCCCTACTCTACATGGCAGTGGTCATTTAACTATTTCTCTGCGTACTTTTCCATCATTCATCCATCACTCATCTTAATCCTAAAATAACCAAATGCTACAATGGAAAATTCTTATTAGCAAATAAGCAACCATTGAAGTAGATGGTTTCTCATTTTGTGTTTGTAACAAGAAAATTAGCCTCATTCCTAAAGTAATGTAGACTAGACTAATAAAATCACTTAGAAAAACTCATTATATGACATGGTAAATAAGTAACTAGGATGTAAGACCTAGACTTTATATTATATTTACTCTTAAAAATAATGAATTTTTATATTTAGTGATTTATTTTTTCTATATAATATTATGAAATCTTTATTTCCTTGTATATTTTTGTACCTTTAAAGTCCATACCTAGTTTTATTCTCTTATTTTAAAATAAATCAAAACCAAATATACAGTATATAAATTAAAATTCAATTAAAATTCATTATTATAAAAACAGAGAATTCATTATTATAAAAACAGAATTCTCGCAATCATTGCAATTACGTAATACTCCATCACCAATGAGGCCTTTTCACATAATATCACATGAAGGACAATCATAGATAAGCGTGTACGTGGACATGAGGAGGTGCATCTCCTAGAGTTCTAATCCATTTACATAACATCGATCGGGGAATTTCTTTTCAAAAATAAGCAACAGAAGGTATTTTAAAATAAATTTATACTTAAAATAAAAAAATTATAATTATTATTTTTTCAGTTAAATAAAGTTAAAATATTTTATTAAGTTACAACTAGTATTGGATACTAATTGTAAAGTTAATTACTAAAGATTTTATCAACATCTATTGGAAAAAAATTAATGCTTCTTTACGGCGTTTCCTTTGCAACATTACGTACAATCGCTAGTAATAAAAGAAACTAACGAACAGGAAAAGTACCTATATATCTATTTAAAAACTAATTGATTTCTGAAGAGTACCTATATCTCTATTTAAAACTAAATGATTTCGGTAGATTTTAGTTCGGTTCAAATCATATAGCTAAGAATCAAGGATAAGACTCACCGAATAAATTATAATCTTAAAAAAAAAAAAAGTACGATTAACCAACTGACCATTTACACATCTATGCTGAACGCAATTCCTTTAAAGTCGTTTGTCAAGATTCCAACTGATTTGTCATGGAGTGAGGTCCTTCCGAGAGATAGAACCCTCCTTTTGTTTGAACATTGAAATCGCTGTTAAGCAGTAATTTCCGAGTGGGCGCTGATAGTCGGGTCCCACTCGGCATAGGCGACAGTCGTGTCGAAGCAGGTCTGTATGTGCGACACCATTATAGTTTGCACGGATTAAAGTCTTCGTCGTCTCCTCTTCTTCATTTTTCCAATTTACAGACATGTAAATGGGTGTTACTTAACAATTTATGTTTTCTGATTTTTTTCCCGAATGCAGTGTCATAATTGTGTATGAGATTGCGATCTATGTATTTTAAACTATGTAAATATAGATTAAATATTATCACAAATTTCTGAGTAAAAATCATACCATTCAAATTTATAATTTTAACACATATTTATACAATTTAAAACACTCTTACAAATATTTATACAATTTGAAACACTATCATAAACTCTTAAATTTACAAATTATATTATTCAAAGTCTTAACCGTACAAATTATACCATTCAAATTTACACCATTGGGGGAAAACTTCCCAAGAAAACTCCAAATCTTGAAATAGTATACTCGGGCCTTTTAAATAAAGCTCCGAATTATATGATTGATGAGATGCGAGATACGTAATGCCTGCCCTACCTGCACGTGAAGTAGCAGGAAACAGAACTCTGGTGTCCGCTAATGTTATATTCATGGCATCTTCGTATATTTGGAAATATCATCACATTGAGATTCGCATCCTTCCTTTTCCTCCTGTCCACTCCGAGGTTACAATGTCTACAATCATTCATAGGCAACAGACCACAGCCGTTGGAATTCCTGTCATGTACAAACCATTGTAGAAAAAAAAATTGTAGAAAGGACTGCGACGCTATAATTACAGGCCGGTTTTCTTTCATATTGTTAGTAAAGTATTTACAGAATATATTCACACTCAATCAGATCCTATACTCGTAAAAACCCAACCTTCTCTTCAGCAATTTATAACATATATATCTCCACCCTTCAATAACCCTAGTGAAGATATCACTCAGCGACGTTTGGGAAGTTTGGTTCAGAATATAAATACCTGATCGGTCGCTGCATAAAATGTGCAACGGAACTCTGCTAATTTCCGGCAACTTTCCATTAGGTCTTCGGTAGTGAATTTGAAATTAGGGTCATGTAACATGATTAAGGGGAGTACTGACCCTCGTCCATTATCTCACCTGGAATCGATAACGGTGATGAATTTGCCACAGAGATCAAGAGACAGTCGGATGAAAAGCTCTGTTTCCCCTGATGATCAGCTCCCTGTGATGAGATTGTTTCGGAAGCTCGTAACTGGAGCAGGAGTATTAGTGGAATGTACCCACCGTGGCTGCAAGCCGGTTTTTGAGGAGGAGGATTCAAAGTGTCAGGTGCCTTATGAATGGCCTTCATTCGAGAATATAATGAGCGATATTCTGCAAAAAGAGAAGACTGTCTTGGGATGGAAATTAGGAAGCGGAGGGCTCGCAGAAAAGGGTATTGAGTCGATTATGGAGCAAAGTGGAGAAAAAGAGGTAGTTAACGTTGTGGGGATGTATGCTTGCTTTCTGTGGGCGACAGAAGAAAGCCGTGATCAGTAGGCGCATGAAACTTCACATTATATTACATGTGTGCTATTAAGCATCTCTCACATTATATTTCATGTGTGCGTTTGTTTTCCTTTGTTGTAAGCTCTGAATTCATTTTATTAGCGCAATTTACTGTGTACTACGCTCCACGCTCGTAAGCTCTGAATTCATTTCATGAGCGCAATTTACTGTGTACTACGCTCCACGTTGGTAGAAATTCAATGGTGGTATTTGTATATTTTTCCCTGGACTCGGATATATTTTTTTTGGGAACTTTTCAAATATCTTGTATTGGATTTTTCCAGTTAAAGTTCAGTGAGCTGGATATTTACGATTTTTTTTTAATATCTTGTTTTACATGCGACTTTTTGAATAGTGCAATTTTATCATGTTTAAAATTCTTGGCTGGCCTAACTTTAACAGTTATTTGATTGTTTTTTTTTGTTATATATATATATATATATAATATGATGATGGTATAAATATAAATTTTTCTGATTAATCATATCATAATGATTTAGTCAAAAAATAAAACTAACGTATTATATTGTATTGTTATTAATTAAATCTTTTTAAACTAATTTAATTTTAATTGTTATTTTGTTATTGGATATATATATATATATATATATATATATATATATATATATATATATATATTAAAAAATTAAATTAATTAATTTATTATAGTTATTAATTAAATTTTTAAAACTAATATATTATATTATATTGTTATTAATTAAATTTATTTTAGTTAGTTGAGAGGAATGAATGAGATTTTTTTTTTTTTTTTTGTATTTAGATTCAATTTATTAGGATAAATTTTAGTACAATGACTTTTAATTTTGTCATTGAAAATAAATAATTTTTGGATAAACAAAATATGTTTATTTCTTATATAAAAAATATATATATTTTTCAATTAACACACAATATAATGAAACATATAATTTAACACATAAAAACCAAAAAATGTATTTTTAAATATATTAAATAAAACATATAATTTAACAGATAAAAAACTAAAAAAAAGTATTTTTAAATATATTAGATAGTGATTTCTATGCTGTAAAATTTATGTTCTCTCGACTTTAAGAGATTTACAATTAAGATAGATTTAAATTAATTTCAAATATATCTATATAAATTATTATAGGATAAAATACATATATATTTGATTAAAATACATGAACATGGAAACTTATACCACATCAATAGTAACTATAAAAAAAAATCATTATAAAATATAAGGACCTTCCAAGGTTAGCATTAGGTTTTTATAATGCGAAAGTCAATAAAATCTTTGGAAATAATAAAGTAACGATTGTTGGTGTTGATGTTAGCCACTCAACACGAACGAGCTCCTCCACTAAGATTTGTCTATCATTATGAAGATCATACATCTTGAGTGCACTCTCCAAGTCTCGTATAACATGGCAGGTGTTGGTGCCAGTGGTGTTGTTGGCCTCCTCCATTTTACAAATCTGATGAACCAATTCCTGTTTGGAGTGTGCATCCTCCATCACGCGATTCAGATCCTTGCACTCGAGAAGCTCATAACGAAGTTCAGCTCCGACTTTGATATTTTTCAATCACTATTCTTGTCGAACTTTAAGAAGCAGCTTGCCATCAATAATGAGTTGAAAGAAAGAAAATTTGTTCGTAGTTGTACATATTTTAAAATGTAATATTATGTACAGATTATCGTGTTTTATCGCAACGTGTCAAAGCTTATAGAGTTTTTATTCTTAAAAATAAAAATATATGAATGATGTATATTTAATAATTTAAAAATATTTTTCATTCGAATGAAATTAAGAGATTATAAATTTATATTTATATTTTATTTTATTTTACTTTATTTTTATTTTTATTTTTATTTTTATGAAGATATATGACAAATTCACAAAAGTGTTTTAATGATTGTCTAAGTTTATTAGCTAATTAATATTAAATATACTTATTGTTAGTTATTACCAACATAAATCTATCTTAATTCTATTTCTACCAATGATTTAAAGGGATCAAATCTCCCCACATGCAAACTTATTTCTCAAGATCTAGCAACCACATCTCTCAAAATTAAAACTTATTTATGAGAGCAAAACATTAAGAAAAATTTGCGCTTATAGAGATTTGACTACTCTTGTCTCTAGGTCATCCAAAGTTAAGAGCGAGTTATGTTAGTTTAGAGTAACACACTCCTAAAATATTTTAACTATACTATTTCCTTTTTTTTGGGTAAATTAAAGCACTTGGATTTCATGAGAAAAACAAGGTTACATATATTTCCTTAAACCTTGGAGCAGAATGCTCAATGCAGTTCATAAAATCATAACACCACAGTCATAATACGAGCCATTTCCACAATAGATACATAAAGGAAATATGAAACCAAGCCCACTAAAAAAATCTCTTCTCTTCTATGATCACAAATCTTTAGTTAATCCATAGAATTAAGAGGCCATCTAGGGCATAAACCCTCTCCAAAAAATGATTGCATCATAATAAAACATAATTTCTAGACAAGACCCAACATCGTCAAACCAAAGAAAAACATGCTTCTAAGAGCATATGTCATCATAGTCTAGGTTCAGACCCAAAGAGAAATAGGAGCAAAGATCCTCACTATGGTAATTACAAGCAGGAAGTCCCTATTATGCGCACAAAGCAGTATATAAGGCCAACCACCTAACATATCCTTGCCTTCCAAATTTAGAATCCATAGAAACCAATAGGAAGAGACCAAGAGGAAGAGAGATCCATCCATAAAATAATAGTCATCCATAAATGTATGGAGGCATATATAATACCATCTAATCTACAACACTATAAAAGAAACATAACATACAACCATATCCTCCCTTCCAAATTCAAAACTATACTAAATTGAAGAAGAGCTATCGAGATTATCCACACTATTACAATAAATTAGTAGACTTTTTGAATCCCAACTGAGATCCATATTTAGGACATTATTTTATATAATATATATGTAGTTGACATTGAAAATTTTTATTTATGATTCACACACTCTACATTAAAATGTTAATATGTTTCTCCTCATATTGAGAAATAGAAAATATATATCCATATGATTTTCTCTCTCTACAAAGACACACATTGAATTATTTTATATCATTAATTTTTTTAAAAATGTTACATATCTACATAATATTAAACATTAAAAAATTACCAATATCTAGACATACCAACTATTTTGTTTTTTCTTTCTATCTCTAAATACTTGATGTTAAAATTCTTTACCCAACATACATAATCCACATTCCAAAAAAATGTTATTAAAATTTTTTAAACTTTGCAAATCAACCCCATATTAATAATGGAATATATTACACACACATATAAAGTTATGCTATTTAATATGGACATTGAAATATTTTATTATGGCTCACATTAAAATAGTTTTTGTTATTAATATATTTTTGTTTTAAACATTATATATTACGTGAATATAAAATGAATAACTTATAATGTAATATCAATAATATTATTTTTACAAGTTATTTATCAATTTTATATATTAAGTAGTAGGAAATTACTTATCCCCTTCATTCTCTAAAGTAAATTTTTATTTTTTTATTTTAAATACTTTATTTTTCTATAGAAAATTGATGTAAGGTTAAGGTGGAAATTAAAATGTTTTATTTATGAGTCACATTTCTTGTTATTCTTA
Organism: Pinus albicaulis; assembly: GCA_034641835.2. Taxonomy (NCBI): domain Eukaryota; kingdom Viridiplantae; phylum Streptophyta; class Pinopsida; order Pinales; family Pinaceae; genus Pinus; species Pinus albicaulis. Next base: position 615,224,081 of record CM076569.1, read on the forward strand.
TTTTAAATTTATAAATATAATGTTATATGACAACATCTCTCCCATATTAATATATAAAATGTCTCTAAACACATTTCCTAATAATAATAGCACAATAAACATTATTATTTAATTAAAACAATATTACTTGAGATGAGTTTTTAATTAATTAAAAATAATTTTGAATATCATTTCAAAACTAAATGATTAGTTTTATCAAAAATACGCAATGAAATGCTATAATACTCACATAGATTATAACATAGCGCATTATTAATATATACATTATAATTTATATGATAAAATTGAAATATTGAATGAAAAATAGAAATGTGCAATGTGTGAAATGTGCAATGTGTGAAAACGACCTAAAGTGTTTCCACGAGATGCCAAGTGTGTGGTACTTCAAAATACAAGGTCAAATATGGAACTATCATGAAATCAACGATTTTTCAACGAAATCCAACATTTGCGTGTGATGCTGATTATTCAACACTTTAAAATAGAATGGACATATGGCACACTCATGGAAACAATGATGTCTCATAAGGGACCACTTAACCTTTAAGTTTGTTTCTATGTGAGCCTAAACAAAAGTGTATATGCTCATGAAAACAACCATTTTTGTTACTAGGCCACATAATTTTCATTCATTTAAAAATAAGAGAAATAACATAATTTTCATTCATTTCTTTAGAAAACTATTTTATATTATTATTATTATTATTATTATTGAAAAATGATATTATTTAATAAAAAGTATGTTTGAAAAATTATGTTGTTAAATTTAGCTGAGAATTATTTTTAAAATGGTTTTAGTAATTTTTAAAATAGTATTAAATATTATTAATATAATTAGATTTTGGGAATTTTATTTTATAAGGTAGTTAAGGTTTAAATTTTGTGGTAATAAAGAAGAAATATAATAAAAATCTAACCATGTTAAGGGCTATTGTGGTTTATATTGGGTGTAATCTCTATGTGATTTTCATAAAATCTATTTCTCTAGTCATGACTTCTCATATCACATATTAGTCCTAGAAATTCTAAAAGCATTATCAAACCAAAAAATAGATTTTTAAATCAAAACAAAAATATGATTAAGAAATTATATTATTAGATGTAAAATGAATTTGTGCTAAATTTAATGAAAATTATTGTATTGAGAAGCACCCTTTACATCTTAAATAATAAAGATGTGTAATTATTTTTATATTCAATATGGATTCACACTTTATATATATACAGATAATCTACATTGTCAACATGTAGCTTAAGTAAAATATTTTAAAATCAACTATATGTATAAAAAGAGAGAGAGAGAGAGAGAGAGAGAGAGAGAGAGAGAGAGAGAGAGAGAGAGAGAGATTTAATCAAATGCATATTTAATTCTTTTAAATCTAAAAAGTTTTAGATAATTCTAGATTTTGTAGATCTTTAGAAAATACTAGTCTATGTAAAAAGTATAGAAACAAGAGGAGCCAAAGGAAGAGCTTGCCTCTCCAAAAAATGTCCCAAAATACATTACAACCGTTTCATATCCTAGCCCACAGCCAAACCTGAGCTCCTATTACACATTCATTGGAGGAAGGATGATCCTTGAACATCTCGCAGTCCCCCTGTTCTATGAGCTAGAAAAAGAGAGAGCACACACACAGCACTGGATGCAAATTGCTAAAACTAAAAATGTTCAAGATGTAGGGATCATGGAAGAGAAACCCACTAATATGGGGAGATATTTGGTTGATTTTAGACTTACGAAGGCAATGCTAAAGGAGCAACTACAAGAGGCACAAGCATAGAATGCAAGATTAAATGGCTAATTGCAGCAGAAGGATAAACAGATTGTCACCATGACAGAACTGTGCATGGAGGCAATAGAACACAGGCATCCCTCCAACACTTATACCATCTACCTGAAGGAATAGTGGTTGCAGTTTCAGATCAAATCAATAGCCTCATATGGGTCATTACATTTCCAGAATTACACGCAATTTATTGATTTCTGCAATGAGTCCAACATAGAGGATAAAGCCAAATTAGCCAAATTTTATATGCATAATATTGTCTTGACTAATCTAAAAATTTGGGACCCTAACTCTAGGTTGGGGGATATGCAACTGATGGCCCTATCCTCTTGGATGACCAATGAAGAGGTCGAGAAAGAGGAGGTAAAAAAGGTGATGAGGAGGGAAGGAAAAGAGCCTCTCCATATAAGGGAAGAGTTATTCAATCCTATAGGGGTCATAAAAAATCACCTAATGGTAGTTAATGATGCCAACCTTGCAGATAAATATCTCAACACCCAAGCGTAGGTAATTGCACAGTATGATGACATTTATAGATTTCTCGGACAGGACTATGTGATGGCATGTCAGAGAAGATGGAATGGCCTGCCTCTTAGCCTAAGAAACATGGAGTATCATACTCCAGAAAGATTGAGAGCTACCCTAGAAAGGGCACCTTTGTACAAGAGGTCCATCTAGACAATGGAGATCTAATGGCTTGGATTAAAACTCAGGCCACCTTTGTTGTTGGGACTGGGTGAAGGAAAATATCAAGCTGAAGAGAATAAGGAACAGGAGGAAGAAGAAAAGAATGTAGGATTCAACCATCTTGAGGGAACTCCTTCCATGGTTCCTTTCGATGTTAGAGAGGCCACAAGGGCACTAAAAGAAATGAAGAAAGAGGATCAAGTTTCTTAGAGGAGGAGAAACCATTTGGTAGGGGGGTGATGATGAGAGACATCATTAGGTACAATTTAAGGGGTTAATTGTTACATTTTAACCCTAATTATTCTCTCTTTCTCACATTTAATTGCATTATTGTGATATGTTTCTTAGTGAAGATGGTGTATTGAGGGTTGTCATACTTCGAAGCCTAATGTGGTTTAAATGTAGGAAAATCAAGAGAATTTTCCATTTTTAGGAAGATTTCACAATCAGGGCTCGGAGTAAACATCAAGGAGTGATTATATGAGGGTTGAACACCTCCTTAAATCTTAAAGGCAACAAATATCTCCTCAAGTTTCTCTTCCAAAAAATAGAAAATAGAGACATCCAAGAAAGTGGAAGATCAAGAGAGCCAAGCTTCACTTCTCTCGAGTCCTAAGGGGACAAACACCTACTTTTTAAGGAGTTGTTGGTAGATACCCTCTAGGATAAATAGGTTAGAGCAAGATCTCACTAGGATTTGATTTTTCGATGTAAATAAAGCACTCTTAGCTCTTGTATTAGATATTTCTGACTTTCATATGTTATGTACAAGACTGGTTATGAAATAAAATGAGCATTTGATTTCTTCTCCACTGAGTTAGTTTCAGGGAGTTGACCTTGTGGGTTAGGGCCCAATGCATTAGCCTCAACCTATCTTATGTACTTTTGTTTTCTTTCATGTTGCAGTAGTTAATATATTTCCATTTCATGTTCTGTAGCTTATAAAATCTCAAAAATGTGGGTTAAAGCCTCCCTCTCTCACCTCTTACATTAGAGCTTGAGGAGGGAAGACCTTCACCAGAAAGCTTTTAGTTTATGATTTCTTGGAAAATTGAGATAGGTTGATTTGCTTATCATGGACATGTTGTAGATGCAAAGGTATATTTCCATTTCCAATGCCTGTGCAGGCTTATTTAAATTCAACTCATCTTTTTCACCATTGTTATGAGAGATTTGTCAATGATGAATACATGAACATGTAGTTTTCTTGCAGGTTTGAATAGAAGAGCAGAGGAGGATTTCCCCAGCACCGTTAGCTTCAGTCTCCACCCTTCATCAACTAACTTCCATCGAAGTCACATTCAGCCCTGTTTTTGGAAATCTCCACCACAACGCCGAGAGCCACCTTAGAGGTGAAAGAAAGGAGTTGTGAAGAGTTATGAGCTTGAAAAAGGGGTTGGATACCATTCGTCTACCTATATCCATCTTCATTCCACCTCTCCTAACCCTTTCCTCACCATTTCTGGCCTCAAATTACCCTTAGCTTGTTTCATGTAGCGTTTCAGGACATCCTATAGTAGATCCTAGAGCATCACACAACCACTCACTCCTTCAGCCAAAATTCACTATTTCACCTCATCTAGGCCTAGCCAAGCCTCCAACACACCTTAAACTCTAAAAACTTGAGTAAGGGACCCTCGTAGGTCACCTCAACGCCTCCTTATTTTGTTGCAAAAAATAGCCATTTAAAAGTGTGATTAGTTCATGGATAGATGCATTATTAAGAACAATAGTTAAGAAAAATATAAATAGAACCCAATTAGTTATTTAGTTCAACATGTGTGCCTAGATTAGTTTCAATTTCTGCAAGTTCAATCAAGCAATCTAAATTATGAATGCCACTTAGTTTAATTTCCTTTTGTTGCATCAACTTAAGTGTGAATTTCTCTTTATTACAGATAAATAGATGAATCGTTATGATCTAGAATAGTTTCTTTCCCTATTGATAGAGTAATGGTCATTATTTATTTCCATTCTTAGATTTCATTTAGATGTGTGACAAAATTCCTTTCGTAGAAGTAAGCCTAGCAGTAACACCTCATTGTAGAATTGAGAAGAGGATGTCTGTAATATCCCGTTTAAAAGCTCTGATACCACTGTAATATCCCGTTTCAGGGATATCTCTAGAACACAGAAAACTCCAACCAGAGATTGACTGGGAGGGAATTTACTGGATATGTCGTCTCTAAGGAGAATGAGATCCGGAGGCTATCTAGCCCTTTCCAGACTCTGTCTATAGAGCTGCTTGAAGAATCCCACTCAAAAGTGACTTACATCAATAGGCAAACGCATATATGAGCAAACCATGAAGAGACAACATTTTACAATGAGCTGTGAGACAAGAAGATGAATATATATAACCAAGAATAATGTATAGCAGCAAGAGAGTGTACAAATATTGAGGAAACAACCTCTCAAGAAAAGCAATGCAAGCCTTAATAATACATGTAGATGAAAATGAAAGGACACTGCTATTTCTGCATAAACCCAGGCTATGAAAAACGTATTCTATGATAGAATACTCCTCCACAATGATGTCAATACATGGATATGACAATATATGGCCCAAAAACAATAGGGGAGCAAATCTCTAACCATTAGAAATAGAAATACATCAATCCTCCAAGGGATTGGCTGAAATACACAAAATGGAAAAAATGTCGGAGTTGCTGGGCAGCTACTGCAACTGAAATCTGGAACTCAATAGAGAAGGCTGAAGATGATGAACAAACTAAAGTAAACCTCCTCCAATGGATCTCCTAAGTGGAAGGTTGATCCTTACACTTGAGATCTTACCCTCAAATCAATCTACAAACCCTCACAGTAGCTACACCATGAAAATAATGCAGACACCAAGAGGGACTGCGCAGTGGGTGGAATAAAACCCTTTGGCCAGGTGCCAAGATCTACAAATCAGCTCCAATGTCTTCCAATCTGATCCTCCAAAGGAAAGAAAGAATTCCCCCCTGAAAAACAAGAGAAGGAAGAGGTGTCGTGAAGTCACCACGACAACACCCTACAACACAATATTATGCTGCTGCAGCAATAACGCTGTCCTGGAGGATGATGCTGAAAAACTAACCTTGCCCAAGCAGGCACTCGAAGTCCCCCGGGGCTAAGGGTGAGATCTCCGACCGGAGACACTCAGTGCACTAAACAGTGCTGCAGACAGGCTAAACATCCAACATGCTGAAGAAGACAAATGTCTCACTCAAAAATCATCAACTCAAGAATGAATGAAATGAGGAGGCTTCTCCATCTTTTATAACGTTGGTTTTCCCTCCAAAACCCAACTTAGCCTCTCTCTCTCTCTCCTCCACATCCTTATCCTTATCCACATCCTCATCCTTATCTACGCAGAAGCTTGCATAAGCTTCTAGAGTGTACATAGGCCCCCTCCTCTACGTGGTGTTAGGCCCCCCTTGACTCCCACTTAAGTCACAACGTTGTGCTACTAGGTGGATTTCTTATTTCACTTAAGTGAGTTAGACCCTCTTCACTCACTTTTTATTTATTTACAAACTATAGATGGAAAATGAAACAAAATAGAATATTCCAATTAGCTGTCGCTAATTAGGAATATTACAGTCCCCCCCGGCAAAATGTTGCTTGCCCTCAAGCAACTGTCTGAACAAGTCGCCTTCCTAGTTGATGCTCTCCACCGATACTGCAAAATGTGCCTGGGTCCTAGATGCGCTACTGAATCTTCCCTGTCCTCTACATCACCCTGATATGAAGGGATCTCTCAATGCCGGGATCCCAAATTGATCTCTCAGGGTACCAGCCAACCAAAACTCCTCACGGATCCCATCACCACCATGGCCAATAATAGCCCAAGTCCCATGGCTCGAACTGCGCACTGCCTCTGGCTATGACTGATGCTCTAAGACGCAAAGACCATGACCCCTGCTGTGCTGTATCTGTCACTATGTAAGTTGTCCCCCCATCGATCCTGGGTGAAATACCTCCCCAAGCAACTGCAAGGATAGAACTGAAGAATCTCCACTCAAGGCATGGAGTCTGTAATATAATGAGGAATATCTCCCTCTCAATCCCATCCATCCCCAAGCAATCATCCAAAAAAAATGAGCCACCTACCAACAAGGCAACTCCTGAAAATCTCCTTCCACCTCAAGCTCTGGTAATGAAGGTGGGCTAAAAATCTAAACTTGGCAAGCATCATAGCTTACCCCATGCTGTCCTTCTCTCCACTCATAACAAGTGTAGAGTGTATGTCTATCCTGGGCTGCAAAATTATTGCCCTCCAATGGCACAGTGAAGAACAATCCTCCAAAGAAAGTTCCTCCAACAATAAAGAACAAGCTAGCCCAAAACAATCCATCCATGAAGAATAGGACATGGTCATCATGGAAAATCCTAATGAGAGGTTTACTGAAGGTTTTACATGATTATACATAATGCAAACAATTTCTCACAAGGATACAACGCAGTCTCATCCACTGCAACTTTAGAAAATCACATGGCAAGCAATCTCCATGATTCATCACATCTACTAAAGCATAGTAAATGGCTGAATGTAACAACAATAATACATGATCAAGAAATTTCCCATGGCTATACAATGGATGAATATCAATCTTATGGCCCACCTTAAAAGAGAAAAAACACTTGGCTGTGGTGGCCATATCTCCTCCCATGCTCCCATTAGAACATGTAGTGCAGAAATTGTGAGAATTTTTCCCACTCACGGACACATCCAGCTCATGTGTCTCCCTCATAATCAAGCCTCCCATACAAATCTGATCTATATCAGCAAATGGAGACATGATCAGCATCAAAATGAAGAAAACGCTGAAGGTTACAAGTAATGAAAGAAGGTACCAACAACTTTCCCCGTAGTGACAGCGCAGTTTTACAAGTTGCTGCTTGATAAAAGTACATGGCAAAATGTTTCTTTTTACATGGTTAATAATGCATGTCTTTATATGATATATGCTATAGTGCAGAAAATGAACATACATGTGGTGATAAAACATTTGCCCAAGGCCACAAAAGAGATGGCTGCCTCCATCATGTAGATTGGCCCAATACAATTCATGGAGCAATCTGACAAGCTTACCCTCTTGTGAAGCAATGCACTGCATGAAAATGGTAAAAGTGTGCAAATTAATGAATGTATATACAAACTTCTTACCAAATGCTGGAAGTAAGATGGTACATGGATCCATGAATGAGTCCTCCATAGTGTGTTGGCATGTTATGAAGAAGACTGAACCATGTGCTGCAAAAAGATAATCCTCCTGATGCTTGGAAATCCAAGTCAAGAAGAATATGCCATAGATGTCTCTATCATCATTACCTCCTCTTTGTTCATCAAGTGCAACAAATATGAAGTGATCCTGGGATCTATGGGTTATGGATCCACCACATCTCTGCTGGGCACACTTCATCCATAAGGTTCTGCTCCAAAGTGACAGCGCTGTGAGCTCATGCAAATAAGCTCCTGTCAATACAAAGCTTCGTTCTTTGACATGCTCCTTGTCAAAGACTCCTCTAATAATGCTGCAAAAAATATGGAATACCTCCCAAGATGGAAGTGCTTCCCAATCATCATCAAAGACTAAGGAGATAGTGCCATCCCCTCTTCCTACAACATCATACAAAGTGTGAGAGAAAATTTTCCCTTGCTCTCCCAAAAACAAACAAATCAACAAGACATTATGTTGCCTCCCCATACCTCCATCATACCAATCATGTGATGAAGACACAATGAATGATATGAGTATCATATCAACACTATGCATCCATACTCTATGCTTCTCAATGATGCAAGTATCCAGCCATATTTTCCCCATCCTCCTACTCTTAGGAAGAGTGTTTGCCAAGTGATGGCCAAACTCCTTCAAGAGTAACCAGCACAGCCAAGCCTCTTGCTGCCCAGTATCATAGATATGCAGGTAGCTCCCTAGCTCCTTTCTCATCATCCACATCCACTCAATCACCTGTGGATGCCTCCTTCTTCTCCTCATCCTGGTACTTCTCCCATGAGGGCTACCATCCTCCCAAATCAAATTCCTATCTTTGCACTTCATGGGATTTTGAAATGTAGGCTTCTCAAGGATTAATGAGACCCTATCAAGAATCAAATAGGTGGTAGGAAAAAACCTCCCATCATGATGTGTATGGCTTAAGGGATGTCCAACACAAGCATGAGAGATGTTATCCATCCTAAGATGTCCTCCATCTTCTATATGCTCTTGTGAGAAGGGAAGAAAGTCATTGCATCCCATGGTGTGTTGAAGTGCATCTCCAATGAGATCTCTCCTTGAGACCTCCCCTTCATCCATAGTCTTCCAAAACCAATGAGGTCTTGTATCTGAAAGTAGAAGTTCCTCTTTGAGCTGAGAAGAGCTCATTGAGAAAGTGTCATCTTGAAGGGAGAAAAGGTTTCTTACTCCAAGATGTCTACCATCAATCTTCAAGGCTTCAAACCCCAACCTCCAATGTGATGTACAATCCAACAATGTCTCATGAGAATGATGGTTCGATTCCTTCTTGAGTGTTTCCATGTTGCACAGTGCAGTGCAACCAAGTTGCTCTATATTAGAAATGAGATTTGACCCTTGGTCATGCAAAAGTAAATCTCCACATTGATCATAAGAATTTGTTGCAAAAATGGAATGTGGAAATCTTTTCATACCTTGATGTGGATTTGTAACTTCTTGTAGGGCTGCAAGAGTTCCTTCCTCACAAGTGTTGGCTACCCCAACTGTTGATGCATGTAGCTACTCTTCCACAAGGGTGACAGTGTTATCACAAGCCTCCTCAAGAGGTGATGTGATCTCTTCTTCCTTTGCTCTTTCTCCATCAAAGGTTTGGATCAACCCTTGAGTGAACTCTGAAAAAGTCTTCACCCTTGCATGGCTCAAGTGGCTGCACCACCAATCATAGGCTTCACCCTCCAAATGCAGCGTTGACATTTCAACAGTTTCTTCTCCTGCTACAGGATGTAGTAGGAAAAATGCCTCCAACTTTCTCACCCAAGTTCTTGCATTAGATGACCCATCAAAAGTAGACAACAAAAATATATTGCCTTTGATTTCTTTTCTACTACATGGCCTCTTTTCTTCCTTCAACTGGATGAAATGAGGAAAATCTAGAGTTTCCTTGAAGGCTCTAGGTTGAGATCTATACTCAACAAGGTAATTACTACGAATCTGATGATCCAAGTATCTTCCATGCTCGATATATTCTTCTTGATGATAATAGGAAGTGCATGGTACTTCCTCTTATTTCTCTTCAATCTTCTTGACCTCCTCAAGAGTGGATGCATTTCCTCTGGATCTGAAAATAGATGAGAATAAACTCATCTTTTTCACTGTTCCAGTCTTCTTGGGCTTAGATTCACAGGGACCAGTGGATCCCTCATACATGGGAAAAGGTGAACTCCCAGTAGTATGCTGCAACTTTGAGCTCTGCGTTCTAGATCCCCCATTGTTCCTTCCACTTTCATCCTGCCTGATCTAACAGTAATCTTTGAAAGACAAATCTGCTTTGAATTCTTCCCCCTTGGACTGCCATTCTCGGAAATAATCTCCAAAGGGTATATGATCATGCTGCCTCTCTTTCTCACTCGGTACTGGAGGTAATAATGTAGGAATTGTGATAATGTCCACAGGCTAAGCTAGAACTATGCTCTGATACCACTGTAATATCCCGTTTAAAAGCTCTGATACCACTGTAATATCCCGTTTCGGGATATCTCTAGAACACGACAAACTCCAACCATATATTGACTGGGAGGGAATTTACCAGATATGTCATCTCTAAGGAGAACGACATCTAGAGGCTATCTAGCCCTTTCAAGACTCTTTCTATAGAGCTTCTTGAAGAATCCAACTCAAAAGTGACTTACAGCAATAGGCAAACGCATATATGAGCAAACCATGAAGAGACAACATTTTACAATGAGCTGTGAGACAAGAAGATGAATATATAGCCAAGAATAATGTATAGCAGCAAGGGAGTGTACAAGTCTTGAGGAAAAAACCTCTCAAGAAAAGCAATGCAAGCCTCAATAATACATGTAGATGAAAATGAAAGGACACTCCTATTTCTGCATAAACCCGGGCTATGAAAAACGCAGTCTATGATATAATACTGCTCCACAATGATGCCAATACATGGATATGACAATATATGGCCCAAACACAATAGGGGAGAAAAGATCTAACCCTTAGAAACAGAAATACATCAATCCTCCAAGGGATTGGCTGAAATACACAAAATGGCAAAAATGCCGGAGTTGCTGGGCAGCTACTGCAACTCAAATATAGAATTCAATAGAGAAGGCTGAAGATGATGAACAAACTGAATTGGACCTCCCCCATTGGATCTCCTAAGTGGAAGGCTGATCCTTACACTTGAGATCTTACCCTCGAATCAATCTGCAAACCCTCACAGTAGCTACACCATGAAAATAACGCAAACTCCAAGAGTGAATGCACAATGGGTGGAATAAAACCCTTTGGCCAAGTGCCAAGATCTACAAATCAGCTCCAATGTCTTCCAATCTGATCCTCCAAAGGAAAGAAAGACTTCCCCCCTGAAAAACAAGAGAAGGAAGAGGTGTCGTGAAGTCACCACGACAACACCCTACAACACAGTATTATGTTGCTGCAACAATAACGCTTTCCTAGAGGATGATGCTGAAAAACTAACCTTGCCTGAGCAGGCACTCGAAGTTTCCCGGGGCTAAGGGCGAGATCTCTGACCGGAGACACTCAGTGCACTAAATAGTGTTGCAGACAGGATAAACAAACAACGTGCTCAAGAAGACAAATCTCTCACTCAAAAATTATCAACTCAAGAATGAATGAAATGAGGAGGCTCCTCCGTCTTTTATAACGTTGGTTTTCCCTCCAAAACCCAACTTAGCCTCTCTCTCTCTCTCTCCTCCACATCCTCATCCTTATCCACATCCTCATCCTTATCTACGTAGAAGCTTGCGGAAGATTCTAGAGTGTACATAGGCCCCCTCCTCTACGTGGTGTTAGGCCCCCTTTGACTCCCACTTAAGTCACAACGTTGTGCTACTAGGTGGATGTCTTATTTCACTTAAGTGAGTTAGACCCTCTTCACTTACTTTTTATTTATTTACAAACTATATATGGCAAACGAAACAAAATAGAATATTCCAATTAGCTGTCGCTAATTAAGAATATTACAATGTCATGAGTAGAACTCAGCTGATGTACAAATAACACTGTCACCTCCAAGTTTGTACGAACCCCGGGTTGATAAATTAAATTTGAGTAGCCTCTGGGAGTTACAACACTCTTGGTGCAATACCTGGGTTCATCATTCACAACGCTAAAACTCAACTCAAAAAGAAAATATACACAAGTGATGAGACTTGCACATTAAATCAATTTGATCCCGCACCACCCAGTACACATAGTTGATCTTAACATCTTCTTTAATTAACTAAAGAACAATTTGAAGATAGATAAGAATAAGGGTTTTATAAATCTAGCCACATCTTTAGCATGAATATCTAACATGAATGATAACTTTGTACTTTTATGAGGCATGTGGAATCATGGGGAAAATGAAAGAAACCAATCCCAATTTACAAATATATACATCTTTAGTATGGATCTCTAACATGAATGATAACTTTGTACTTTTATGAGGCATGTGGAGTCATGGGGAAAATGAAAGAAACCAATCCCAATTTACAAAGATATCTAAAGTGAACCCTTGAATGACCATAAGATTACAAAATTAATGCATACTTCCCAATATGGAGGTAATTACACTGAAGGTGTTCCTTCGTGGGGTTAGGCTAGGTAGATTTAACCAATCAGATCCCTGAATTTTCGTCCCCTTTTGTTCAATTAGTTTTTTACCATGTTGAACTTCGAATCACATGGCTCAATATCCACTAATACTCCCTAATATCCTTATGCTCCATGAAAAATACTTTCTCCTGGCCATACTCTTTCCCATCTGCTTCCATGGCTCCAGAGCCTATAGTCTTGTGTAGGCAGTGCTCGTAGATTTTTCTAGCTGTCTTGACAGAAAGGCCCTACTTTTTGATGCCAAATTTTCGATCACAAGAAATGGATTTGTGGCTTTGGTCATCGACCTAGTCTTGCTCTTGCAGGGATGGGACAACCTACCTTCTTCCATGGTTGAATTTGTACAAAGTGATATGAGGACAAGCTACCTTCTTCCACATAATTTGTATGGGATAAGCTACCTATTTTCGTGGTTGAATTTGTGTAGATAAATATGGGGAGTTTAAAGTTGGAATTCTCTCCCTGCCCAAAGGAAACAACTTTCTCGGTTTAAATATGAAAATGGATAGGTACTACTAAATTTACAAAAAAATAAAATAAAGTTGGAATTATCTCATCGCGTTACAGATAAATTTGAGACATTATAAGTCTACATTAAGGTTCCATCTTCTGCAAGAAACTCGTAAGTGTATCTATAGTTCCTAATTAACCCACTAAATCAATGTAATATCTAACATCCTACATGATTTCTAAACTAAATGTCTAGGTCATCAAATCCAGTTCCATAGCCTTGATTATTACTATCATGGATATTATAATGGTGATTGGAATCGAGCACTACATCATCTCTGAATAAATAAAGAGGATTTTTGTACTGTGCTGCAAGCCCAATGTTAAAGACACACTAGCACTGTTGCATTGAGGTGTGAAATCTTCATGAAAAATCTATAACCTATGGCAGAGCTATGGTTGTATGAAGAAAAATAAAAATTGTGTGAATTGAATATTCAAAGTCATGCTTCTCCCAACGTAGAAAAATAGTAGCTAACTCACTACATAATATCTAAAATCAATGTCTGGATATTAAAATAACCATGCACGAAGAACCTAAACCGAACGTTCAGTAAGTCATCATTGTGGATGCCAAACATGTTGTTCAAGAATTCCTAAATGCTACAATGCACGTTGTTTCCTAAGATTTTCATAAATAAATATTAATCTTGGTGTTTTCCCTCTACTTACACCAGTAAAATTGGTTACTGGAGTCCTCACCTACTGCCTTATGACTAAGTTAACTATTGATTGTCTCTTAAATATTTAAAGTGCCTTGACATTTCCTTCAAGGCCAAGGCAATGTATCGAGTTCTGTTGTGTGGATTAATCCATCTTGCAGACAAGACTGATCTCCCTAGTACTAAAAGTATCTAGCAACAAACAACCAAATAAACTAATCTTTCTCTAAGCATATATGATTTACAAAAAGCTCTATAGATATTTCATCTCATTTTATAAAGATCTTGGTTTGGGTTCAAAAACTTATCTTCAAAGTTTGGGTTTAAAAGCATTTCTCGGAAGCAAATTCATTTTACAAAGAATTTTTTTGGAAGACATTTCTTGGAGGTGGCCTGATTTTGGCAAAAATTGTTTTGAACTTAAAAAAATTTCTTGGACGTACATTCAAAAGACATTTCTTTGAGGTATGTACGTGTTTTGATTTGAAGTAAATCTTTTGAGCTTCATTTCATTTTTATAAGACATTTTTCTCTCGAATATTTTAAAGTGTTTTGGATTGGAGTATGTATTTTTTGCAAAAAAATTACACTGAATTTTTTTAAATTAAATATTTTGTGATATTTTTTGTAATTGAGTTATTGTCTAATTTTTAGAAGGAAATTTTTTGAACTTCATAGCCTATTATCATGGGAAATCGAAGAACTTGTGCGAGAAAATATGATCGAAAAAGAGACCCTGAAGAACGTAGAGAAGAGACAACACAATCTCGCAAAAGAAAGTTAGAAGCCCTCTCAAATATTGAAGAGGAAAATCAACCTCAAGCAGAAATTGAAGCAGGTATGTAAATTTAAATATTATGATCTATTGATATATTTTTAAAATTTTCCCAATGTAAAATGTGAAGCTTAATTTTTATTTGATGAACTAGTTTGAAAAATATTTTGTTTAATGTAAACAGACAAAGATATTCCTCAAAATATTGAAGAAGAAAATCAACCTCAAGCATAAATTGAAGCAGGTATGTAAATGTAAATATTATGATCTATTGATATATTTAAAATTTCCCTAATGTAAAATGTGAAGCTTAATTTTTATTTGATGAACTAATTTGAAAAATATTTTGTTTAATGTAAACAGACAGAGATATTCCTCAAAATATTGAAGAAGAAAATCAACCTCAAGCAGAAATTGAAGCAGGCATGTAAATGTAAATATTATGATCTATTGATATATTTAAAATTTTCCTAATGTAAAATGTGAAGCTTAATTTTTTATTTGATGAACTAGTTTGAAAAATATTTTGTTTAATATAAACAGACAGAGATATTCCTCAAAATATTGAAGAAGAAAATCAACCTCAAGAAGAAATGGAAGCAGGTATGTAAATGTAAATATTATGATCTATTGATATATTTAAAATTTTCTTAATGTAAAATGTGAAGCTTAATTTTTATTTGATGAAATAATTTGAAAAATATTTGAAATTTTAGATATATTTATTAATTTAGTTATTTATTGAATATGTACTATTTTTTCGAATATGTACAGATTAAATCACTATCGATAATGAGATGTTAGAAAATGTTGACACTCACACATATGGAGATAAAAAACATGACCATGTTATACGATATCGTGTTAACTGCATTTTTGAAAAGTATTTCTTAAATGAGCCGGTGACAGTTCAGGCTCAAATGTTGAAAGGTCTTCTATCATCAAGGAAATTAAAAGAAGCTACGACACTATTGGGTATTCGAAAATCAACCAAAGATAAAAAAATGAAGGAAGAAGTGATAAAAAATATGAGTAGTGCTATAAAGTCAATTAAGAGATCTAGAGAGAAATATGTTTCAATTGTACGTAGAGGAATACAGATGGCAATGGTTTCCTCAAGTACTCAAGAGAATCGTTTGGTAACATCTATGGCACGAGCACTGGGAACCTCGCGAAAAACTTTGCACAAACATCGGAAATTTTGGTTGCAAATAGATGTAAATGATGAAATCGCTTGTTGGAGAGCTATTTGTAGGCAACCATACAAAGATAGACTTGGAGAAAATGTTAAAAAAATAATATATGAATATTGGAAGAACAATTCGCGTGTTTCGCCAACTGCAAGGCATGTGATGCGAAGAATAATAGCACGAAATCAGTACGAAGAACATGAAAAATATTTCTTGGAAACCACTCAGATAGAGTTATTCAAAAAGTTCAAAGAAGAGAATCGTCAAATTCATGTTTCACTCAGTGCTTTTGTTCAACAAAAACCATGGTATGTAAAACCTATCACCGTACGCGACACTTGTTGCCGTTATCATGTGGAATTTGAGTTATATTATGACACATTCCTTGATTTCGGTAGAACATTATGGAAGGATTCACCTCCTCCTTCCACTATCCGTGATTTCATATCTCAAATTCTATGTGAAAGAGAAAGCGATGAACTATTTTACAAAAAGAAATGTGTTGGTGGTAAAAAATGTGCGATGATTGTGGAAATTTGACTAAATTTCAAAACAAATATTGTATTGATATAAATGATCAATCATTGTCCAACATGAAAGTGAAATGGAAGAGATATGAATATATCGGTACATCGATTCAAGGTGCAAATAGTGTTAAAAGAATTGAATTACGAGAAGACGAAATTTTTCTAATAGACTTTTTGAGAAATTTTGAGGAAGAAATTTACAAATACACCAAGCATTCCCATAGAGCTCGATGGCAAGACTTGAAATTCAAAAAATCTCGTGAATTTTTTCCACCTGGGACCATTTTGTCAGTGATTGATTTTGCAGAAAACTACACATTTGTTCCACAAAAAGAAATTCAGAGTGAATACTATCATTCTAACAAGTCTCCATGCTCGTCCATATTCTATATAGACATGTTGAACAAAATGTCGATCATATAGAAAGCACGAGTGAAAATCGACATATCATTAAATAATATCACTTTTATATCAGTGACGATCGTACACATGATACATGTTTTGTACAACATTGTTTTGGAAGAATTTATGATTCATTGAAAAATCGTGGAATAACATTCAATGAACATTGGATATGGTCAGACGGATGCGCAGGTCAATTCAAATCTACACGATCATTTTTTTGGTTGTGTCGTCTTCATAAGAAAACTTGCATTAAACATTGTTGGAATTTCTTTGAGACTGGCCATGGAAAAGGAGAACATGACGGTGCAGGAGCATGCATAAAACAAGTACTTCGAAGATATCAAATGAACCACTCTGCAAGCCGACTTGTGAACGCTGAAGAAGTTGTTCAATGGTGCATCGTTGCTCTAAGCCATGAGAGAAACCCATCAAGAGAAGTGCGAAGGTACATTCAATTTAATTTATATTGGAAATCTAATTTTAAACATTGTACATTTATCATGCAATGATTATCTTTTATTGTATTTTGATATCATATTTACAAATTCTTCTTCTAATTTTCCATATAAAGTTTTTTCTGGCATATTGGAATCAAAGACGTAGATAGATCAATTGGAAGTGATGTTGAAACAATAAAAGGGACTCAAAAATTGCATTCAATTCAAACGAAGTTGTCCAGAAATGTGTTTGCATTGGATAAAAGAAAATATTCTTGTTTTTGTGATGTTTGCATAGACAACACAAAATCCAATGACGTTTGTGAAAACAAAATGTATGTGAACAATTGGAAACATACAGAGCTAAATACAAAGGGCAAAATGTTTGTTGCAATGTTTGAAGAAATGCAATCAGAGGAAACTACAATATCATCCGATGGTGATCGAGTTTTTGATCTTGTTAGAGAAGGTAACATTTGAATTACTTTCTAATGATTTAAAGATCTAGAAATAAATTTAAATATGCATAATTTTGTTAAATTCATTTTATTGTGCAGGAGATGTTTTCGTTGTAATTGCACCTATTGACAACGATGAAAATGTGAAGTATTATTTGATGTGTTGCACTGAACGAAAAATGAAATTATTACAAAACTATGATGATCACGGATTTCAGTATGACAGAGGGTCTATTATACTGAAAGGTTATTTTTTCAAACAAACTCATCAAAGTGGAGACTTTGTTTACTTTGAAGACTATGAACCTGATTCCATAAGTTGTCAATATAGTCACTTGGTGTGTGCTGCACACATAAATTTGATAAAAGTTCAATGAAAGAAAAAATCGAAAATTAAGAAATGGAAAATGTCAAAATCCGATCATGAACAGATTATTGAGGATGGAATTCCATTAGAATTTTTTTGAGTGAATTTTCCAACAATTTATTATCTTTGGATTAAATATGTTTTAGAACTTCCAGTACTCAACTAAAAATTGAGTTGCTTATGTTATTTGTGCAAGTGTTTGCACATGTACAAATTGTTTGGGTACAAGCACGTGCTCTAGTATCACCTGAAAGTAGTTTTACATACATACATGTGCATTGATGAAAAATGTTATATTTATTGGATATATATATATATGTTATAGAATGAAATTAATTGTTCTAGTTTTACTATGTGCATTGATGAAAAATTATTTACGTACTCAATATATATGTTCTAGAGTGCAATTAACTGGAACTAGTTTTTCTATGTGCATTAATGAAAAACTAGATGGATTTTCTGGTAAAAAGTATGGACACAATGTAAATAAATCATCTGCAGTATAGTTTTGTACGAAAATTCCTTTCATACGAAAATTCCTTTCAGACAAGAGACTCGAAGCACTTCTCCGACTTTTGGTGGGATTTGACCCACATCTCTAATCCTGATTGAAAATCTCGTACAAAATCTGCTTGTCCAATGGTCAGATATGTTCAATGTGCATTGATGAAAAATGTTACTTGTCTTGGATAGATATGTTCTATAATGCACAATTAATTGTTCCAAGTAGTTTTTCTATGTGCATTGATGAAAAACTAGTTGGATTTTTTGGTAAAAAGTTTCAACAATGTAAATAAATCGACAAGGCTACCTATTTGAGTGCATTAATTACATTGACCCAAATTCAACAAACATATATATGTACTAGAGACTTATATTTCCAATAAAAATTAAAGGGATAATTTGTACATATATCTACTTCTTTAAACTCTATTTTCAATTAGAGCTCAATTGATAGATGGTTAGTTGCATTGAAAGCTATGTTCTTCCTATTTGAAATTTTTTCATTCAAACAAAACTACATGGAGAGATCAAAAGCAATCTTAAAATTTCAAATGTACTTCAACCATCCAAAAGGGATTTGTGCAACATTACTTGACATGCCATGCCAATTATAGTGAACAACTATCCAATAGAAACATTTAAAACATTATATACCACGTGCCAAATGTAGATTGAAACCATCCAAAACTTTAAAATTTTAAAAACTTTTGATAATATATCGTGCAACATTAAAACATTAAACATCACATGTGAAATGTAGATTGAAACCGTTCAAAACTTGAGTTTAAAAAACTTTAAATTATATATAGATCGTTACTTCACATGCCATGCCAATTATAGTTCAACTAGATCCAATAGAAACATTTAACATTATATACCACATGTGCAAATGTAGATTGAAACCATCCAAAACTTTAAGTTGTAGATTGAAACCATCCAAAACTTTAAGTTTTAAAAACCTTTTGACATTATATATACCACATGTGCAAATGTAGATTGAAACCATCCAAAACTTTAAGTTGTAGATTGAAACCATCCAAAACTTTAAGTTTTAAAACCCTTTTGATTATATATTGTGCAACATTAAAACATTAAACATTTAAAGTTCATTAAATATCACATGCAAAATGTAGATTGAAACCATCCAAAACTTGAGTTTTAAAAACTTCACATGCCATGCCAATTATAATTCAACTATCCAAAAAAAACATTTAACATTAAATATTCACATGCCAAAAGTACTAAAACCATCCAAAAATTAAATAAAACAAATTATATAATAACAATGTAATAAAATATGTCCAAAAATTGTAAATCTCACAAGTATCAAACTGTATCAAGTTTAAAAAATTTTAAAACCATCTAAATTTTGAAATCAAATCTACTGTAAATCATGTCCATCAAATGGAGACGGATCTAGCGTCTTCCCTACTAGGGTCTCAGTCCGCACCCTATCCTGTGAATGGGAAACCTACATACACAATTCACATGTACTTGAACATTAAAATTTGATGTTTTAAAAATGAATGAGAATATATATATCTAGAACTTCATGTAAAAAACAAAATATAACAAAAAAATCATGCAATACCTCGTAAGGTTCCCTCTCCATTTGATGAACAGGTTCTCCCGTAGGAATATCTGCAGTGCTAAACTGTACAATATACATGTACATTTAAATATAAATATAAATATATATTATAATATAAATAATTTATATAAATTAAAAACTTTCAAATGAAAATGCACGTGTACATATATAAACTTATTTTCAATTTAATATTAAAAAAAGGAACTAAAAACAACTTGTTCAAATGTTGTGGATGTTCCTATCTCTGTCGCTAGAGTCCGCGGATTAAAGAAATCTTCTATAGGAACCTAAATTCAAAAAATTTTAAATAACTCAAAATATAGATCTCTCTCTCTCTCTCTCTCTCTCTCTCTATATATATATATATATATATATCTCAATTTTTAATGGAAATTTTTGAGGTAGAATATATATATATATATATATAACTTTTAAACATAAATTTTAAACTTGTGAAAAATTGTCCATACTTGTGGCTCATCTCCCAAGGAAGTAGAAGGTACATCTCCTAAGGAAGAAGAAGGTACCGCCATCCCGAAAACATCAGACAGAATCAGTACCTATTAAAACATTTTATCAAATTATATATATACATACATGTACATGTGTGGCAACAATTATTTATTTTAGAGTCACTTAAAAAACACTAACATTTTCCAACATATCATGATGGTCAGACCCATCTGCATCGTTTGAACCGGAGGTCCCGAACGTGATATTAACATTTTCGTCACACATCATGCCTGAGAACTACAAATGGTGTTTTAACATATAATCATACATTTTTGTTAGATTAATGTACACATACAAATAAATGTATACATGTACATACACATGTATTTATTACAAATTGTACACATGTATATGTAAAAATAATTTCAAACCCTAAGGTCACTAACACATACCGTTCTGGTGCCCTCTTCCTCATGAAAAATTAGTTCTTGCAAACCATTGCGACAATTTATTGCGTATGTTCGGAGATCTTCAACATTCATGTTGTAAATCTCCTCATCTGTATAATAAACAAAATTGGCACATGCATTTTCACGTGCTCTTTGTCGATTTAAACAAAGATCGACTCCACTCAATCTGCTATGAACATTGTCGATCATAACATCCCTTCCTTCTCGACTTATTTGAGAATTCGCATCCATCTCTGATCGCAGAGTTTCGACTCGAAACGGTTGACTCACCAATGGCGGCTCAGGGCGAGGCAACTCCACATCTCGCTTAGCGCCCTTACGGTCATATAATCGACCTTTCCCCGGGCCAAAAAATTCTGAAGGAAGGTCATTGTAGTTGGGTTTCATACCCAAAAAAAATTCTGCATAAAACATTTGTGCAAAATAAACAAGAACCTCATCGTTCCATGGAAGCCTTCCAAAGGCTGCAAGATGCCGATCATACAAATAACAAGCTTTGTCTGGGTGCTTGAAATACTGCACCTTCAACATTTTTCTTTTTGGCCCTTCCTTATAATTAAACATTGACTTGGCCACTTCTCTTGTAACTTTTTGTTTTACGTCCTCCCATTTATCGGGACCCATCACTGTTTCTTTTCTCTTTCTCATCAGTTCTACAAATGAATCAGTCGTTGGCCCAAGATTTCTGTACACTTTCACCATTTCACCCAATGAATGTGTAACTATTTCAAGGCTTTGTCGACTCTCAGCAGGTAGAGACAAAGCCACGAGATCTCTTTGCAATTTTGCATGAAGGCTTTCACACCTTTGTAAGGTGCATTCCGCCATGTTGGTTTCCCATGGTATATCAGTAATCTCGGCCGGATAAGTTGTGCTGGGTTGACAACCTTCTTCTTGAATGTAGCGGGCTGCCCTGCATCTATTTTGACCACTAGTTCGAACATTTTCGGCCTCTGCATCAATATATATATAATTTCGTATATTAGAAAAAACACGTGTAAAAAAAGTTGTACAAATTTAATGAAAAAATATTGAAATTGATGGAAACCTTGATGTTGTTAGTTAACATCTTCTCCAACATGACCCTGCTGAGAACCAGACCCAGAATGACACTGCTGAGAACCAGACCCACAGTGACCCTATTGAGAACCAGCAGCCGTTGATTGGCCTTCGTGGGAATAAATATCACCCCCTTCCCGCAACCTGCTACCACTCATACCTCGACCGGTTGAACCTTGGCCACGCTCCATGGATGGAGTAGAAACCCTTCTCCTCTTACCTCCTAAAAATTAAAATATGAAACTTATTAACAACTAATTTAACTCACAAAGTTAATAAAAAATCAATTCCATATGTACACACATGTATGGAGATTTAATATTATATTTAAATACCGTGAACATCCCCCGATCCCTGAACCTCCATATGGGATTCGGCTGATCTTCGTCGTTCATCCTCCATGATATATATCTATTGGTCGACATTTACACAAAATAGATTTCAAAAATCAATTTGTAATTTAGTGTACACAAATTATGTAGAACACAACTTTCAAAGCAATAATTGATCATGTGTGAAACTAAATTTAATTGAAAAAGAAATTATAAAAATGATAAGTTCACCAAATTGCACTTTACATGGTGGGAGCACACTTGGTATAAAATTTACCACTTATACACTTTAGTTTGTGGGAGAAATGACACATGTACATAGTTTACCTTAAAGTTGTCATGTTTTATGGATATTAAAATGAAGAACTTCTATTTAGATCCATTCCAGAGATTGACTGTAGGGGCATTTACTAGATATGTCACCTTTCATAAAAGATGAGATCCAGAGGCTACCTGGCCCTTTACAGACTCTGCCTATAGATCTTGTAGAAGTAAACACTAGAGGCATTAACAATATCAAAGAACATTTTCATGCTCAGACATGGGAATGTGTCTCTTTCGCTACGCAAAAAAATAGTTCAAGGTAGTTAATATTCATAGACATGTCATCAAGAAGGTCAATGTGATCATCCCCAAATTAATTTTCATGAAATTAGGCTTGGAATTCTCTACAACCTGGTGGATGGAGTTGAATGGAAACTAGGTCAAGGCCTTTACAAAATACATGCTAGTGAATAACACTTACTAGGTTATGCCAACAAATAAAGTGGGAGAAATTTTTTCTCCTCGAGGTTGTCCAATTGGGTGTGTAATACCAACTTCACCCATTTCCTCACAGGTTTCTCTCTTAGGTTACAAATGTCTTCCACCTTATTCTAGTTATATATTTTTCAATTTCTCGTGGATTCCTTGAATTTTTTCTCCTACCATCTTCCTCTCTCACTCCCCAAATTATTGTCATCAAACATGCCCCATTGAGGATCTGGAGCAATGTTTGCACCATACTTAGAACTGTCATTGCTGCTAATTGAAATTGGAGTCATGTATACTAGATTTCTTGCTTAAGTGGCTCTTACTTGGACAATATCCTGAGATAGTTTGACATGATGGTCATATGAGGTTGGAAGTTACTTGGTGTAATTTTCCTTAAATCTTCAAAAAAACACAGCAAAAATGTCATTTTCGATCATTTTTTATTAGCTTCTGCATACAGCAGATGTTATCACAATTGCAACACAATCATGTTCCATGAGCATGAATTATGAATGTCACAAGCCAAATTGCAAGGAAATTTGCATTCATTTTAGGCAAAAGAAGGCTATGACATAAAATGCTAGAAAAAATTATGAAAATAAGGTTGCTAAGTCTTGATACTTACCATGTGTTTCAAAGCCATAACGAAGGTTGGCTTTGAGAGTGTCCTCTCAAAGCCCTGTCTTGAGATGAAATTTAATTCAATGTCTCTTAGAGTTGTAAGGTGGAATTGATAGAACTATTTGATTTCTTTACCATAGATGGATATCTCCTTTCATCTATACCTTTCTCTACCATCTTATTTCCAAGTGAAATGGGAATTTTCACATTTTGAATGCCATTACCATGTAATTTGGTAGTCTGCTAGCTAGACCTATCACAAGCAAGGTTGTCATACCAAACTATTTCTCTTGCTTAACTCAGTGACCATGACTCTCTTCTCACACTACTTACCATATAAGATCTTCAATTGTACATGTCACGCAAAGTTGGGGGTTCTAGGTCTACACCTATTAGGTAAAGTTACATATTTTATGTCATTATGGTCCTTAAATTTGGAGGTGTTCCACCTGAAAAAGTAGGCATTAAATATGGATGAAAAGGATTTGTTTTAACTTTGATAGAATTTCCTTGTGGAATTACTGAATTTCTCGACGACATCATGCTAGCTTTGCTCAGAGAAGAAGGTTTTGGAGGAGAAATTGAATTCTTTCGACTTATTTTTGGCATTGAAGTTTGAAATAGTAGTTTTGATGACTCCATTGATGACCTTGCTAAGGAATTTGATGCACACAATATTGACTTTGAAGATGGTTTAGAAGATGTTGAAGAAGTTGTAGATTTTGGTGTTGTCACTGAATGTTTCTTTGTTGTTGGACTTGATCAAGACACAATTTAACTTTACGAGTAGATTGAAGACCTTGAAGAGGTTTTAGATTTTTTTGTTCTCACTGAAGGTTTTTGTCTAGTTTTGTTTCTTAAAAGAGGTTGATAAAGAATATAGGAAGACAAAAAACTAACCAGTGGTGTAATAAATGGATTTCTTGGGAGGTAGATTGGCATATGTACTTTTGGTAGCTAGAAATTTTACGAATAAGTGAATGTATTTGAAAACCAAACCTCTATTTTATTTTGGTTTAGACAAGGTCTAGAATTTGAAAAGTGAATTCCCTCTTTCTTCCTCTTACATGTCCAATGATCAGAATCTGGATTGAGGGAAAAAAATTTCCTAGAAATAAAAATTTTGCATTTTATTTGTTGTACATGAGTTTTTAAAAGCTAATTAACTAATAAATTTCTCACTAAATACACTTAAAGCTTGACACATATACCCCTTCCCAATTGGCTAACTTTAGACGATCCTAAACACATTTTTATTTAACTAATGAGGGAGATAGCCCAACAAAACTAGTTTGTCCATATTCAAATAAAGTTGGTATCAAAATACAATTTAGCTCATTTTAGTCAAGGTTAGTTAGAAGAATTAGCTATTGGTTTTTGTCTTCAATTTCCTCTCAAAATGAATGTGTACGTGCTTTTGAGAGACACACTAGAGGAATAAGATCCAAATTTTTGATGAAAATGTGCTATGAAAGTAAAGGTTTAAAGGCAAACATGTACAAGGCATAGTTGAGCCAAATGTTGTTGAGGAAGGGCCTAATTATTTGGGTCTTGGTTATGGAAAACATGATGGAGAATTCTCCAAAGCCAAGGAGGCACATGAAGTTGTTCCAAGAAGGAATTTTATTTCGTGTTCATTACCTCAAGCTTGTGAAGTTTGTGTTCATGATGAATGGAAAAGTTTGACACCCACTTTGCGAGAAGATGTTAATAATCATGCAGCTAATGAGAATGTAAAAGAAGCGCCATTGAAATGGTTTGCTAACAGATGGTTAGATTTCTTATCCAATTAAGGCCTTGCATGTATTTTGATGTTTCATGAATTTCTTTGCAAATTCAAAGTATGGTGCATATTGCATGAAGAAAGATGTTGAAAGTAGAGTTATGTTGACACACTTAAATGCAACAAATATGGAAATTTGTACATGAGCTATTATTTGACTTGAGAGTCAGTTGTTTGAAGAGGCATGTTTTGTCGACTTGTGTTTGGTTGATGGTTTTGTACACCAATATGTAAGAGTACATGGAGATATTCGTGCATGATGTGAATTTTTTTTCTTTGAAGGAGACAAATGATACATGTCAGCAAGCTATGTTTCTTGCATGATGTGTTTTTCAGTTTGATGGTTTTGTTTCTGACAAGACGTCACAAGATTTTGGGAAGGTCCACTATTAAGCGAGAGCCTCATGATTACAACCTAATCATGAGAACCAAATGGGAGTGCATCCTTATTTTTAAAACAAATAGGATTCTAAGCTATCTAGGACTCAAACCATTATTTTTAAATTTGAAATATCATGGTGTGTTGTTTCAATGCCTGAATCCACAACCCTAACATTTGTTTTATTCTTTTTTTGTAGGATTTACTTGGTTATATTAAAAGTCAGTTGAATTCAAAATTCTTGGCTTAGTGGCATGAACCAAACATATTGTACATATTAAATGAGGAATTTCACTCTCCCAATCATTTTCTAAATCACCCATATCACCAAGAAAACATGTTTTAAAAGAACATACTTTGGTATGGGAAAGACCTTAGGTTTCAAACATTATAAGAAGGTTTTTGATATGGTTGAGAGAATGTGGAAAATAGAATCCATAAACAAATTATTTTTCAAGAGCATCATTACTTTTTAGGGTTGCTTGTCTCCCATAAGGATTTCCTAGGAAAATAATTGTGTTGATTGTCTAGAGATATGTATGTGTGTGTTTCATTATGTTCTTTATTTCTTACGTTGTGTTTCATTATGTTTTATATTTCTTACATTTCTGCCCTCCTATTTTTCTTTCCAATCAAGGTTTATAAAGTAACATGAGAAGCAACATGAGACTTGGAACAATCATTTTCATTATTTATATGGAAGGCAAGAAGGATTATATCCCCTTAAGCTTAAACTTATGTAGTTTGTCAATTTTTATCATATATTTTTTGGTAAGGGTAAATGTTTTTTTTATCTATAGTACAAGTCATGAGTTCCCCATTTTTACCTTATGTAAAGCATGATTCTAGGATTACTACAATTTGTACTTGGTTTCTTATTGTGATGATGCCCTGTCTCAATCACTTGGCCATCCCTCAATGAGTAGTTAAATCTTTATAGTTCAATACTTAAGTAATATTTATCTATTTTTATTATGTGAAATGTAAAAAATGGTATACTATTTTTCATAAATTTGGGTTGAGTTTATCATATATTTCGATGAAAGTTGATTATATGACACGTTTTCTTTAAAAGGATCTAACAATTTTGTTAAGGTATGAATTTGAAATTTTGTGTGGCTCAGAATCAACCTTCACTTCCTCATTTCTAGAAAAAATCTACTTGCTCATTTGTATACCCACTTTCTATTCAAATGCATGAGTTTTGAACTCTCGGTAACTATGTTTTTCCACACAGGAAAATTATATGTCACATTTTATACTAAAGTTCTAAATATTATTTTGAAGTTTGGATTATTGTTATTCTTTTATATAATTTAACATTAGATATAAGTTTAAATTGAAAGCTACTAAGATGAAATATAGCTTAGATATGGCATTTGCAAATTATTATCTATTTATTGAACTAGAAAGGACATAATTATTACACATGTTTAATTTACATTCAAATGCTTCTTTTATTTATCTCCTATAGCTTAATGTAATACTAGATATATAATTTAAGTTGAAGGCCCATGAGATAAATATGACTTCTATGTGACATTTGTATTGAATCATCTATTTGTTGTGTTATATGAACATAATTGGTACGCATATCTAATTTGAATTACTAATATGTCATGCTTCTTTAATTTATCTTTTATAGATGACCGGAGCATCCCTTTTTAATCTATCCCTTTTGACTTCGGATATGTGGGCAATATTCATCTGCATATTTTTCTATCATAAAGCAGTGAGTAAAATTGTATTCCATTTGTGTCAATGTTAAGGTTAAGCACATGAATTAAAGTTTTATATATTAGATGAGGAAGCTATGTATTACATATGGTCTTGAATGAGCTTTTGGACTCTTTAGATATATATCTAAAGAGTCCAAATGCTCATTCAAGACCATATGTAATCCTCATCTAACTTAGCTAGGGATTTGCAATACTATATTTGAGTTGGCTAGCTCCATTTCAAGATATTATGGTTATCCAAGAGGGGATAGAAAAAATGAAAAGAAGGATGTTGTTGTAGGTTATCCAAGTTGGACATAGAACCAGTGGAGAAACCTAAGGAAAAACTATGTTTCCAAGTCGAACCTTTGTAGAGGTTCCAGTACCTGAGAGTAAAATCCAGTTTGGGGCTGTTAAATTCTAACTGTACTGGTAATTGTGCTAGGGGGGAGAAATACGATGTAATTTCCTCTTCTCACGGTTGGGAGTCTTGTTTTTCATGTGGATTCAACCAAATATATTGTACATATTAAATGAGGAATTTCGCTCTCTCAATCATTTCTAAATCACCCATATCACCAAGAAAACATGTTTTAAAAGAACATACTTTGGTATGGGAAAGACCTTAGGTTTCAAATATTATAAGAAGGTTTTTGATATGGTTTAGAGAATGTGGAAAATAGAATCCATAAACAAATTATTTTTCAAAACGTATTACTTTCAAAATATCAACAAGGAATGTACAAGGGTGTTCAATGAATTAATGCTATTTATTTAAATTCCATGATGTATATCTTACTCATAATTTTAACAAATTATTAAATAATGATCTAGATTGGATAATTATATTATTTGTCATATATTTTGATGCTTATAGAGTGAAGAAACTAAAAGAATCAACTTGTAGGGTCATTTTAATGGTGGGTGGAGAATTCGGGTCTAAAACCTTTTGGAGTCATTTTTAGGTATTAAATGACATTTCTGGGGGTCAAATGATTATCCCTTGTGCTGAAATCTTGACCATTATTCTACACTTAAAGACATATACAATGCTGCAAGAAAAACATCAAATGAAGTTCATTCAAAATTTATGCCTTTAGTTTAAGTTGACCTATCATGTTGACCACCATGGTACGAGAGAATCACATTTTAGCCCCATTACTCATGCATGGAAAGCTAGCTACATGTGGAATTTTAACAAGACTCTAAAAGGTCTAAAATCACAAACCTCGTTAATGGTTGACGAAGTCAAATCTTACACCTAGTTGGCTATCACGCTATGTTAAATACTTGGCCACTAGGAGGAATAAGAGTTATATTTTGTGTTATTGTATTTTGTTCCATAGTTGAAAATAGAACTAGGAGTGTGAAGTTAGAGAGAAAAATGTATAAAGTTAAGTTTTTATAGCAACCTTACACGCTAAAAGTCTTAGCTAACTCTAGAGAGATTACCTCTTTCTTTGTACTCACATATTTTCCATACCAGAAAAGAGAGAGTAGAGCATGTTTACATTTTAGTGTTGTTTTTCTTCCATAAGGATTTCCTAGGGAAAAAGGAGTCTAGAGCATCATTACTTTTTAGGGTTGCTTGTCTCCCATAAGGATTTCCTAGGAAAATAATTGTGTTGATTGTCTAGAGATATGTATGTGTGTGTTTCATTATGTTCTCTATTTCTTACGTTGTGTTTCATTATGTTTTACATTTCTTACATTTCTGCCCTCCTATTTTTCTTTCCAATCAAGGTTTATAAAATAACATGAGAAGCAACATGAGACTTGGAACAATCATTTTCATTATCTATATGGAAGACAAGAAGGATTATATCCCCTTAAGCTTAAGCTTATGTAGTTTGTCAATTTTTATCATATATTTTTTGGTAAGGGTAAATGTTTTTTTTATCTATAGTACAACTCATGAGTTCCCCAATTTTACCTTATGTAAAGCATGTGATGATGCCCTGTCTCAATCACTTGGCCATCTCTCTATGGGTAGTTAAATCTTTAGAGTTCAATACTTAAGTAATATTTATCTATTTGTATTATGTGAAATGTAAAAAATGCTATACTATTTTTCATAAAATTGGGTTGAGTTTATCATATATTTCGATGAAAGTTGATTATATGACACGTTTTCTTTAAAAGGATCTAACAATTTTGTTAAGGTATGATTTTTTATTAAATGAGGAGGCTATGTATTACATATGGTCTTGAATGAGCTTTTGGAATCTTTAGATATATATCTAAAGAGTCCAAATGCTCATTCAAGACCATATGTAATACATAGCCTCCTCATCTAACTTAGCCACGGATTTGCAATACTATATTTGAGTTGGCTAGCTCCATTTCAAGATATTATAATGTTAGATTATTATTTCTATAGATTTTGATTATGGTAGTAAAATGTTACAAAAAACCAGAAATTAGGTACAAATAATATTATTCTAGATATATGTAAAAAGGACATGGTAGAGAAGATCAAACAATATTAAACTTTTCATAAATAATTTAGATAAAAATACATTTTCTAATTTTTATTGTAAATTCCAAGGCTTAAAGAAATATTTTTTCTAATAATTTTGTTTTATTTAATAAATAAAAAAGAAGCATTTTCAATCAAAATCACATCCAACATATAATAAAAATAATAAAAACAATTTAAAACTTTTTATGCAGGTATTACTTATCAGCACATATACCGCGAAAAGAACAATGTTGTCGATGAGTTGTCAAAGCAGGGGCTACAGGATGTGTATGGAAAGATAAATTATCAGCTATTTAATATACATGGTCTTCAGGCCGAAGGCTCAGTGCCCATCATCTAAGTACAGTGGTACCATAGATGCTGTGATTTTCAGTTTTCTGGATTAATACTTTGAAATACAAACCCTGCCATAACACAGAACTGACAACCATGCTTTCGGGATCAAGCGAGCTAGACCTCTTCTACCGAACCTGGGTACGCTTTCTGTGGTTGGTATAACAAGATTTGGTGCACATTACCTGCTCCAGGTATTGGTGTTTTTTTTTGTATTTGACAGGTTCCATACTTCCTACAATGTTAGTACCGGATGGTCATGATGCTGACATTTTGATATGGTATGACGGTCAACATTATTTTGGACGGATCTCTAGCCCTCACGATTAATGATTTTTTTTTGGATGTTCTGGATTCTCTGAGATATTTTTGGAATCTATGTATGTCGGATGTCTATTGCAAACTTTTTCTTATCTACTTGGGTCTTTTTCTATTAGCTGACTGGGAAATTTTGGATATATCTCAGTAAAAAAATATATACATGTGGATCATCTATGGGCTTTTAAGAAGTCCCTGTAGGTGTTTTGGGATTATTATCTCTTGTCTGACATGGGTCACCCTTTTCTCCTGGATGGAAAATTGCGTTTCTACCTTCAGATGCGAATGTAATGACTGATGGACTGTTTTCTCATTATATATAAACAAAACAACATTTTTTAGAAATGTGAAAAAAAAAACACAGAACTGACAACAAACTAACAACTACCATATATCCACTGTATATCCGTCCAAAAATATTTAATTTCAGAGAGATTAACAACGCCATGGTATTCTTGGTCGACAAATAAGCAAACATAGAATAAACAGTATAACATACAAGAGAGTCTATGTTATAGAAAAAACAACGTTTCTTAGAAATGTGAAAAAAAAACACAGAACTGAAAACAAACTAACAACTACCATATATCCACTGTATATCCGTCCAAAAATCTTTAATTTCAGAAAGATTAACAACGCCATGGTATTATGGGTCGACAATTAAGCAAACAGAGAATAATCAGTATAACATACACGGGAGTCTATGTTATAAACAAAACAACATTTTTTAGAAATGTGAAAAAAAAAACACAGAACTGACAACAAACTAACAACTACCATATATCCATTGTATATCCATCCAAAAATCTTTAATTTCAGAAATATTAACAACGCCATGGTATTCTTGGTCGAACGAGTATAACATACCCGACGAATGAAGAGAGTGGACGTGACGAACACCAGCGCGACGACGAGGAGCAGCGGCGATGAGGAGCAACAACGACAGGGAAAAAACGCGGGAACAATGAAATCGGTAAACCACAGAAATTCGCGGGCGATTTATTTATAGAAAATAGTTCGGTTGTACTATTTTAAATGTAAAAGTTTGGTCGAACTTTAGTTGCCAGTTTTCCAATCTCTGGCAAAAATTCTGTTTGCCTGCACCGTCAGTGAGCCGTCAATCTAAACGGAATCACGAGTTCGGCCGAACTTTATAAAAAAGTTCGGCCGAACTATTACATAGTTTGGCCGAACTTTATAAAATGTTCGGCCAAACTATTACCGAAAAAATTTTTCAACCCCCGATTCTCACGAAAGTGTAACCCAGCTTCACGTTTCCACCCATAACTATTACACTCTATAAAAAAAATTTATTATCACATATAAAATTGATATGGATCAACTGTAATCCACCCTGCGACCATATATATATTCAAATCAATATGTTGATTTTCCTTTTTAACCAACTCCTATGGGCATAATTTATAACCGTATCTATCATGATAAAATCGACCCATACGATATTGATTTGTCATAGGTTCAATTGGAAACATATTTTTAATTGGAAATCTTATTAAAATTTCGACTACGACTATAGTCTTTGGTTTCATTCCAATTCGACCTTTGATATGACTCATTTCTTCTCTCTTACGTTACCACTGTTAATCTATATCAGTTTTTAAATGGAAATATCTTTCGAAATTCCCAACGTATTAATGATCATCAGTACTATGATTACATAGTTATATACATAGAGCTCTCGGTTTCCATTCTGCTCAGTTCACGATAAGATTCATAGAGATTTTCTGGTATTATTTTAGGGTTTCAATTAATGCATAGTACGTGGGTATTTACTCCCATCATATATTAGCTCGAGACTTTGGCTACCTCCATTTTTTTTTATTGTAAATGTGATACGACTATCGCAGATCTTGCCACCTGTAAGGTGATTATCAGTTAGGGTTTGGACCATACAGTTGATATTTAATGAAATTTTCTGAGGTTTCAATTTCATTTGACATTCAAGTTTTTACCGAGACTGTTGCTCTTCCTCCAGAAGGTTACTCAGCTTCTACGCATGCGTCCATCGCTTAAATCAGATTTCGTTGGTTTACACCAGGTAATATGGATTTGCTCTATCAGTTACGAAATCAATTTTTTTATTTTAGTCGATTCCTTTTTAAATTAGTTTATCGATTTCAGTGAGGTTAAATTTTGAAACGATTTTATTGACCTCTTTGTTGCATTTATGATTGATTTTGCAGCGCCCTCTCTGTATCACCGCGCTCACTTATCAAAGTTTTCTTTTTAGAGGATTCTTTGTCTTGAAAACTCTCCTCTAAGTAAGGTTCATTTAGATTTTCTTATTATTCATTTTTTTAATGGTTATGCTCTTCATGCATTCGTATGCGAATGTCATGACTTTCTCGTGATGCTACTTACCCATCCCTGAATATTGTTTCAGGTACAAGAATGTCGTTATAATTCCATTTTCATCTTTCCCATGTAGGATAAATTTATCCTGATTGAGGTTATCATATATATAAATTTTTGTTTTAACTATTAACTTTTACCCATTTAAAAATTGGGGTTTTACTGATTTTTTTTTTTTTTGGTTTCTTTCAGGTATGCGTAAAGCCAAATATTGTTATGGAAACATATTCATTCTACTCACTTCCAATTTATCCTTCTAACAATACGTGTACGATTCTCTAGGTTTGGCTCCTTCCTCTCTGAGGAATATATGAAACAATTCGACATCCTTCATGTATTATCAGTGACTCGAACTTCATATTCAAGGACTTTAATTGTCCACACTTGAATTAAATTGTCATTTTATACCCAAATTTTGGGATGATTTTTTTTTTTTTTCATTTGGTTATAGCTTATGAGAATATTACTAGCCTGCATACTCTTTATTTTTTTATTAGTGCTATTTATCTATGGTTGCACAGTACTTATGTTTATCTATAATATATAATAGTATTATTTTATGAAAAGCTATACCCTCATTAAGATGAGATGAATCGTTCCTCTGGTTAATACTCATCATTAAATTTGTTTACTTCGCTTATAACATCTTTGTTTAGACTCAGTTTTATACAGAATCATTCTGTGTTAAATTTTCAAAGTCAAACTTTTATAGTACTACCGAATATTATATTTCTGTTAAATAGATTCTCTACTTGTCAATTCGGACTTTAGTTTGCCTTTCTTAACCCTTCTGTTGATTTAAAAAGGAAAATAGTTCTTCTGTGCAATTTGATATATTTGTCTTCTTGATTTATTCACATGTAAAATAAATCTTTAAAGCTGCAATATATATACATATATTTAGTTTAAATCATAGCTATGCCAGTGTATAAAATGGTTTATACAATTACTCTGATATTATTTCAGAGTACAGTTATCTTTTCACATTTCATTTATTGAGTGAAATTTTTATAATATGAGTTTCAATACTTGCTTTTTAGTACAGAGATATTGTTAATTATACACTAGTTTAACTGAAATTTTCTTGAAGATTTTTCATAGATAATCAAGATAATTCTCTGTTTAGAACTACGAACCAAAAGTAGTTTTGTTTTTCTTTTCACTACATATGCACAGATAGAAACTTCTATATTTTAATGTAACTCTGTAGCATTTTTTAGAAATATGAATTTTATTGCAATTCTATTATTTCCAAGCTTGTAATATTATTACTTTGACATAGAATAGCAATTTCAACAGCAGCTTCTCAGGAAACTTCATCACCAGAAATTTTTCTAATAACTATGTAGTGTCAGAATAGTTCCATAGATCACATTTACTAATTTCCTAATTTCACCTATATCCTTCTGAAATCAAGAAATTTTATGCATACTTCTGATGTAACCTAACTTTCCACATTCTGTATTACATGTTACTAATGAAATTCAGTCCACAGTTTTTGTTCCATAATTTCTTCTAGTAGATCTATTTATTTCTAGTTTTTTCTAAATAGACACATTAAATTTTCTTCGAAAATAAACTAATCTCCAGATCTAAGTGTATGTCTTAGACACTCTACTAGATGGTTATTTTTGATTAAGGACCATGCAACTATACATATTGTGAAATATTCTATATAAAAATCTATTAAATGCATGGAAATTAAATATGTAAACAGAATAACTATAGCTAGCTAATTATTTGTTTTCTCAGCTAATTTTGTTTTTTTCTATATTGTCTCTGGCAACAACATATCTATAGATTTAAACCTATATCTGGTTTAGAGATTCTGGCTGATATTTCTCAGTAGACTCAGTTCCTTCAACCATACAGATTTTGAAGTAATATTGCTTTTGATAAAATTTGTTAAGTGTAAGGAATTTCATATCTACAGCAAACATACTTTCCATCCCAAATAAAATTATAAGATTTCATTATACACTCTATAACACAAATTTATAGGTTAGGTGTGCATACCACTTTTCCCTATGACCAATCCTCCCAACCTTAGAATTCTTCTGTCTCCATAATTCACCCCTCAGCTGAGATCCTCCAAGATCAGACTAACCTCAGTCTGTTTTGAAGCAGCTTACTTAAGCTATGCTTTCCCCAAGCATGTTTCTAAATTCTGCGTCTAAAATTTCAGGATGATTTCTTCCTGTTTTGCCTCAGCTTCCCTCAAAGAGGTACTTTAAAGCTACTTTCTGCTTTTCCAGCTTTTCTACCTCTTCCCAACTACTTTCTTCTTCATTGGGGAATTTAGATTTTCCTCTTTAATATAATTTAGAAATATTTCCCTTCAAGGCTTTTGAAAGGTTTTGGGAAAGTCTTAACCTTTTTCCATATCCTCATGGATCAGGCTTGTGATCTCAAATCTCACATGGTCATAGTGCACATATAAATATTCCATTTATTTTTCATTTCTAAGTATTTAAATAAATCCACACAATAATTCTCCATTGGGTTCCAGTCCCCTTTGTATTTATGTTCAAATGTCTAACTTGAAAAGCATAGAAACTTGGGTTGTTACACATTCCCCCTTTGAAAAAAAACACCATCCTTGGTGTTAACTAACTAACTACTATAATTCATTATGAAAATAAAGGATATTTTTCCATCATCTCAACTTCTCTTTCCCATGTATCCTCTTCAGCCATAAAGTGTTTCCACTGCACTTTTACTTTGGCTACTGTTCTATTTCTCAATTCAATTTCGTCCCGATCCAATATTTGAAGCGGCTCTGGAGGAACTCCCCTTCTGGTTCCACCTGTATCAATTTCCGATCAACAATATGAGAAGCATCATGTACATATATTTTTAATAACAAAACATGAAACACATCATGCACTTTAACATGGATGGGTAAGGCCAATTTATAAGCCACTAGTCCCACTCTTTCTAAGACTTCAAAAGGCCCACAGTATCTAGGAGCCAATTTTTCACAACTTCCAGTATGCAGAGTGCTCTTTTTTGATTTTATCCATAGATATACATGGTCACCCACTTTGTACTCTCGGTGAACCCTCTTCTTGTCGGCATAACTTTTCTGTCATTCTTGAGCTGTCTTGATTTTTTTCTGTATTTGTTTGACAATCCTTTCCATTTCTTGTAGAGCATCTGGCCCAAGTATTAACTTATCTTCAGGTTGGCTCTAGCTTAAAGGAGTGTGGCACTTTCTTCCATAAAGTGCCTCAAATGGACTCATTTTGATGGAAGATTGGTAGCTGTTATTATAAGAAAATTCGACTAAATGTAAATAGTCTTCCCATTTAGTTGGCCTATCCATCACACACATTCTGAGCATATCCTCTAGAATTTTATTTGTTCTCTTAGTTTGACCATCCGTCTGAGGGTGATAGGTAGTACTAAAATTGAATTTAGTGCCCATGCCTCCAAACAGACTCTTCTAGAAGGCTGTTATAAACTTAGTGTCTCTATTGGAAATAATAATTTTTGGAACCCCCTATAGCCTTACAATTTCCTTCATGAACATATTTGCTACTTGGGCTGTCCCAAAAGAAGATTTCACAGGTATGAAATGTGCAGCCTTTGTTAAAGTATCTACCACTACCATTACTGAGTCATGCTGGTACTTTGTTCTGGGTAACCCTGTTATAAAATCTATAGAAACAGTGTCCCATTTCCATTCTGTAATTGGTAAGGGATTTAGAGGGCCAGTTGGATGCTGATGTTCAACTTTGACTAGTTGACATTCCATGCATCTGGCTAAGTAGTTGGCCACGTCTTTTTTCATTCCTGGCCAAAATAATTTCCTTCTCAAGGCTGTAAATAGTTTCTGATATCCAGGGTGTCCTGAATAAGGTTGTTTAAGATATTCTTCAAGAATGTCCTTTTAAAAAGAATCCACATTAGGGATATACAATTTGCTTCTATAACAGATCAACCCTTTCTCATTTTGGGTGTATCGAGCCATTTCATTTTTCATCATTTGAATTTCCAGTTTCTCATAGTTGGGATCTTGATCTGATACCCTTTTTACTAATCCTTCTAAGTCAAAACTGGCACTACTCCCAATGTTACGTATGTTTTGGCAAGCATTTCTGCTTAGAGCATCATCAATTTTGTTTTCTTTTCCTTTGATATGTTTTATTTCCATATCAAATTCACTCAGAAAAGAGAGCCATCTATCTTGTCGAGCATTCAAATCTGTTTGAGTGAAGAAATACTTGAGACTAATATGGTCTTTCATCAATATAAATTTCTTTCCGAGAAGATAGTGTCGCCACATCTTCAAGGCATGAATTACAGCAGCTAACTCAATATCATATACACTGCAATTATGTTCATGTTTCTTAAGTTTTCTAGATTCATACGCAACAACATAATTCTCTTGCAACAGAACTCCTCCCAATCCCTCTCCACACACCTCAGTACACACTACAAACTCTTTATTAGGATCTGCAATCTTTAGTATAGGTGTTGTAGTAAGTTTTAATTTCAGTTGTTCAAAGCAATTTTGGCATTTTTCAGTCCACTAAAATTTTGTGCCTTTCCTCTGTAGTGAAGTTATGGGATATGCTACTGCAGAAAATATTTCTACAAACCGTCGGTAATATCTTGCAATCCCCATAAATGATCTTACCTCTGAGACATCAATCCGTACAGGTCACTCTCTAATGGAATTTATTTTCTCAGGGTCCATAGCCAATCCTTGTTCTAAAATTATATGCCCTAAATATTGAATTTTATTCTTATAAAATTCACATTTTCTAAACTCGGCATACAACTGATTCTCCTTAAGTGTCTGCAACACAATTCTAAGGTGTTTTTTTATGTTCTGCCTCACTTTTTGAATAGATTAGAATGGCGTCTATAAATACTAGTATGAATTTGTCTAAGTATTTATTCAGGATGCTATTCATTAAACACATAAAAGTGGCAGGGGCACTGGTCAAACCGAAAGGTAGGACTACAAATTCGTAGTGACCATACCTAGTTTGAAAGGTTGTTTTACTGATATCTTCCTCCTTAATTCTGAGTTGGTGATAACTAGTCCTTAAGTCAATCTTAGAGAATACTGAAGCTCCTCTCACCTGATCAAAAAGGTCATCTATTCTGGGCAATGGATACATGTTTTTAATTGTCAACTTATTCAGTTGCCGATAGTCAATGCACATTCTGAAGGTTCCATCCTTATTTTTCACGAACAGCACCAGTGCTCCCCAAGGAGATACACTCGGTCTGATGTAACCTTTGTCCAACAGTTCTTGTAATTGCATTTTTAACTCCATGAGTTCAGGGGGGCTCATCCGGTAAGGGGCTCTAGAAACTGGTGTTGCCCCTGGCACCAAATCGATTGAAAAATTGATCTCTCTCTTGGGGGGAAGATGAGGAATCTCTTCCGGAAAAACTTCCTTAAATTCTCTTATCACTGGTACGGTATCTAACAAGTTTGCCTCTGGTTTCTATTCTAATTCTACAACATATACTTGATACCCCTTCCTAGTAGTTCTTTTTAACTGCAGGGCTGAGATCTGCCTTACAGAAATAGGTTTCAATTTCCCCTTTAGTATGAATGGTTTTCCTTTAGCATCTACACAGTGCAAAGTTTTGTCCCAACAAATCAGCATGGTCTTTTTCTTTTCTAACCAATCCATTCCTATTAGTACATCATAGGAACCTAATGGAAAAATGTTTAAATCTACATCTTTCTGATAATCATTCAATTTAATAACTGTTTTAAGTATCTTATGAGTTACCTTGCATTTGGTTCTGGTAGCTAACTGTACCAACCAAGGCTGTTGAAAATTTTCTGTTCTGAGTTCACATTTTTCTACAACTTGTGGACTAATATGACTCAAATAAGTGCCCGGATCAATTAAGACAGTAATAGATTGACCAAAAATTTTACCTTCCATCTCAACCATCATATACTGGCGTTCTTGTCAGTTCTCCAAGGCTGCACTGATAGTGGGGATATTCCTTGCTATGTCATTCACTGTGGTAGCTTCTCTATCTCTCAGAACCATTTGAATATTTTGGTGTGGACAGTCCCTCAACAGATGAGGTTCTCCACAACCGCAACACTTCAAAGGCTCTCGCATTTTAAAAGTTCCTTCCTTTTTATTATTCACATCTATTTGCTTTGAATTAACTTGGGATTGAGAAGTTCGACTTTCATTTGTTTTGGTAAATTTCTTCCGCTGATGATTCCTACCAGAGTTCTTCAAATAAGCTGGTTTTTCTTTCTTTCCTTTGAATTCACTCTTGTTTGTCTAGCTCTTCCCTTGTTCACTCTTTCCCTTAAACTGCTGGTAGCATAATCTGGCTTTTCTCACCACTTCGTCCATCGTTTTTGGATTGTCGAACTCTATTTTCTCCTTGTACACAGTAGGCAAACAATTCAAAAACCTTTTCACTTTTGCTTTCTCTTCACGAATATAAGGAACATATTTTAACATATTTGTGAACTTGGTGAAAAACTCATCTATGGTGAATTGTCCCAATCTGAATTCATGAAACTCTTTTGCTTTGTCATCATAGTAGCGTTCATTCAAATACCGGTTTTTAAACTTGACTTGAAGATCTTCCCAAGTCACTGTTTTTTCATCAATGGCATGAACCATTTTTGTTTCCTCCCACCACAAGGTAGCCTTACCTTGCAGTTGGTAGATAGCTAATCTGGCCCTTGGATTGCTTTCATACACATAGACCTGAAAATATTTAATCATGTTTAACAACCATGCCTCAGTATATTTCTCCTTCTCTCCATCATAGGAGGGAGGTTTTATTTTTCGGAATTCACCCTATAATTCCTTCTTCTGCCTAGACTGCTATCTAGTGGCATCATCTTCTTCAAAATCATCTGAGAAATTTATCCTGCCTTTTCTCTTCCTCCCGGAACCTTCACCTTCTTGGCTGTTCTGCGAAGTCAGTTCTCTTATCAGTTTTTCCTGCTCCTCACTGGCTAAAGATAGCCTGTTATTCTGGCTTCTTAGTTGGGCCATTTCCTGTTTCATCTTGTGCAACATAGCCATTAAAAGAGCATTACGATCTGGCGTGTTATCTCCACCACCCAGATCGACATATAGTTCATCTTCTTCAGCCATTTACTTTTCAGTTTTAATACCTTTTTACATTTTTTTTTTCAAAAAATAAATAATTCCATAATAGTGAGCAAAAAAACAACCCAATTTTCTAACTTGGGCTCTCATACCATTTGTAATATCTCTCAAATTTTTTTTTTTCATAAGTCTTCCTTATTTAGAAGAGACTCAAATTTCGATTTACTTATTAATAAATTCCATTACTGTCCTCCACCATGTTTCATTTTAACTCCTTTTAAAATCTCATTGTTAATATTTAATTATTATTCATATAACTATTACACTTTATAATTTTTTATTATTATCACATATAAAATTTATATGGATCAACTGTAATCCACCCTACGACAATATATATATATTCAAATCAATATGTTGATTTTCCTTTTTAACCAACTCCTATGGGAATAATTTATAACCATATCTATAATGATAAAATCGACCCATACGATATTGATTTGTCATAGGTTCAATTGGAAACATATTTTTAATTGGAAATCTTATTAAAATTTTGACTACGACTATAGTCTTTGGTGTCATTTCAATTTGACCTTTGATGTGACTCATTCCTTCTCTCTTACATTACCACTGTTAATCTATATCAGTTTTTAAATGGAAATATCTTTCGAAATTCCCAACGTATTAATGAAAATCAGTACTATAATCACATAGTTATGTACATAGAGCTCTCGGTTTCCATTCTGCTCAGTTCATGATAAGATTCATTGAGATTTGCTGGTACTATTTTAGGGTTTCAATTAATGCATAGTATGCGTGTCTTTACTCCCATCAGGGATTAGCTCGAGACTTCAGCTACCTCCATTTTTTTATTGTAAATATGATACGACTATCGCAGATCTCGCCACCTGTAGGGCGATTATCAGTTACGGTTGGACCATACAGTTGATATTTAATGAAATTTTCTGAGGTTTCAATTTCATTTGGCATTCAAGTTTTTCCCGAGACTATTGCTATTCCTCAAAAAGGTTACTCTCCTTCTACGCAATGCGTCCATCACTTAGATTGGATTTCGTTGGTTTACACCAGGTAATATGGATTTGCTCTATCAGTTACGAAATCAATTTTTTTATTTCATTTGATTCCTTTTTAACTCATTTTATCGATTTCAGTGAGGTTAAATTTCGAAACGATTTTATTGACCTCTCTGTTACGTTTATGATTTATTTTGCAGCGCCCTGTCTGTATCACCGTGCTCACTTATCAAAGTTTTTTTTTTCAGACGATTCTTTGTCTTAACGACTCTCCTCTAAGTAAGGTTCATTCAGATTTCGTTATTCTTCATTATTATAAATGGTTAAGGTCTTCATGCATTCGTATGTGAATGTCATGACTTTCTCATGATCTTACTTACCCATTCCTGAATATTGTTTCAGGTAGAAGAATGTCGTTATAATTTCATTTTCGTCTTTCCTAGGTAGGATAAATTTATCGTGATTGAGGTTATCATATATTTATATTTATATTTTAACTATTAACATTTACCCATTTAAAAATTGGGGTTTTATTGATTTTTTTTTTTTGTTTCTTTCAGGTATGCGTAAAGCCAAATATCTTTATGGCAACATATTCATTCTACTCGCTTCCAATTTCTCCTTCTAACAATACGTGTACCATTCTCCAGGTTTGGCTCCTTCCTCTCTAAGGAATATATGAAACAATTCGGCATCCTTCATGTATTATCAGTGACTCAAACTTCATATTCGAGGACTTTAAATTTTTTTCATACTATGATGCTGGGATAATTATTCAAATGGAAGTTTTGTAACTATATGCTCCTATGGATTGTGTTGTCCACACTTAAATTGTCGTTTTATACCGAAGTTTTGG
Source organism: Pinus albicaulis (assembly GCA_034641835.2). Lineage (NCBI taxonomy): Eukaryota > Viridiplantae > Streptophyta > Pinopsida > Pinales > Pinaceae > Pinus > Pinus albicaulis. The sequence continues at coordinate 615,265,833 of CM076569.1, forward strand.
GTTGACTTTTTTTTCTTTATTTGGTTATAGCTTATGAGAATATTACTAGCCTGCATACTCTTTATTGTTTTATTAATGCTATTTTTTTATGGTTGCACAATACTTATGTTTATTCATAGCATATAACAGTATTATTTTATGAAAATTTATACCTTTGTAAAGATGAGATGAATCGTTCCTCTGGTTAATACTCATCATTAAATTTGTTTACTTCTCTTACAACATCTTCATTTAGACTCAGTTTTATACAGAGTCATTCTGTGTTAAATTTTCGAAGTAAAACTTCTATAGTACTACCAAATATTATATTTCCGTTGAAAAGATTCTCTACTTGTCAATTCGGACTTTAGTTTGCCTTTCTTAACCCTTCTATTGATTTAAAAAGGAAAATAGTTCTTCTTTGCAATTTGATATATTTGTCTTTTTTATTTATTCACATGTAAAATAAATCTTTAAAGTTGCAATATATATATACATATATTTAGTTTAAATCACAGCTACACCAACTTATAAAATGGTTTATACAATTACTCTGATATTATTTCAGAGTACAGTTATCTTTTTGCATTTCATTTATTAAGGGAAATTTTTATAATATGAGTTTCAATACTTTTTTTTTTCATACAGAGATATTGTTAATTATACACTAGTTTAACTGAAATTTTCTTGAAGAATTTTCACAGATAATCAAGATAATTCTCTATTTAGAACTACAGACCAAAAGTAGTTTTGTTTTACTTTTCACTATATATGCACAGATAGATACTTCTATATTTTAATGTAACTCTATAGCATTTTTTAGAAATATAAATTTTATTACAATTTTATTATTTCCAAGCTTGTAATGTTATTAATTTGACACAGAATAGCAATTTCAGTTGTAGCTTCTCAGGAAACTTCATCACCAGAAATTTTTCTAATAACTATGTAGTGTCAGAATAGTTCCACAGATCACATTTACTAATTTCCTAATTTCACCTTTATCCTTCCGAAATCAAGAAATTTTATGCATACTTCTGATGTAACCTAACTTTCCACATTCTGTTTTCCATGTTAGTAATGAAATTCAGTCCACAGTTTTTGTTCCATAATTTCTTCTACTAAATCTATTTATTTCTAGTTTTGTCTAAATAGACACATTAAATTTTCTTCGAAAATAAACTAATCTCCAGATCTAAGTGTATGTCTTAGACACTCTAGTAGATGGTTATTTTTGATTACGTACCATGCAATTATAAATATTGTGAAAGATTCTATATAAAAATCTGTTAAATGCATGGAAATTAAATATGTAAACAGAATAACTATATCTAGCTAATTATTTGTTTGCTTAGCTAGTTCTTTTTTTTTAATATATTGTCTCTGGCAACAACATATCTACAAATTTAAACCTATATCTGGTTTAGAGATTCTGGCTGATATTTCTCAGCAGACTCAGTTCCTCCAACCATACAAATTTTGAAGTAATATTACTTCTGATAAAATCTATTAAATGTAAGGAATTTCATATCTACAGCAAACATAATTTCAATCCCAAATAAAATTTTAAGATTTCATAATACACTCTGTAACAGAAATTTATAGGTTAGGTGTGCATACCAATTTTGCCTATGACCAATCCTCCAACCTTAGAATTCTTCTGTCTCCAGAATTCACCCCCGAGCTAAGATCCCCCAAGAACAGACCAACCTCAGTCTGTTCTGGAGCAGCTTACTTAAGCTATGCTTTCCCCAAGCATGTTTCTAAATTCTGCATCCAGAATTTCAGGATGCTTTCTTCCTGTTTTGCCTAGGCTTACCTCAAAGAGGTACTTTAAAGCTTCTTTATGCTTTTCCAGCTTTTCTACCTCTTCCCAACTACTTTCCTCTTCATTAGGGAATTTATATTTTCCTCTTTAATCTAATTTAGAAATATTTCCTTTCAAGGATTTTTAAAAGGTTTTGGGAAAGTCTTAACATTTTTCCATGTCCTCATGGATGAGGCTTGTGATCTCAAATCTCATATGGTCATAGTGCACACATAAATATTCCATTTATTTTTCATTTATAAGTATTTAAATAAATCTACACAATAATTATCCATTGAGGTTCACTCCCCTTTGTATTTATGTTCAAATTTCTAAGTTGAAAAGCATAGAAACTTGGGGTGTTACAGCCTCTTCGATGCAAATATGATGGTTAGTCTTTTCTGCATGCTCAGCTAGGGCAGACGAGTTGGATCTTCCATGTATAATGTCAGCAGCATGTTCACAAATCCTTTGATTTATAGACTGACCAGTTTCACCAATGTAAGGCATCTCACAGGAACAAGGAATGATATAGAGACCCTTCCCATCCCTAGGGTCAATCGGGTCTTTAACTAATTTGAGAGAGTTGTGAATCATGTTAAGGGGCTTGAAAGACAAAGACACAGTATGCTTCCTAAGGACCCTCACAATTTTATCAGTGGTTCCCTGAATGAATGGAAGACGCAAACTGCCGAACCATTGATTAGGGTCTTTATTATTTTTAGATAGAGGACCTTTTTTTGCTTTAAGGAAAGCTTTAAGGCCTTGCGATCTACTATAACCATTTTTATGAAAGACACTTAAAAGATGAGACTTTTCCCCCTCAAGGTGAGACTCATCAAATATCCTCAACACCCTTGTGGCCAAGGTGCTTAGGACACCTAATTTTTGAGCAGGGAAATGGTGCGACCTAGTGTGAAGGTATTGCTCAGTATGAGTTTTCTTTCAAAAAACTTGATGGGAGAAATAACCATCATCCTTTCTAGATATAAGAACATCAAGGAAGGGAATGTTTCCATACACCTCATATTCCATGGTGAATTTTATGGACCGCGATTGATCATTAAGATGACAAAAAAAAGATCTAACTTATCTTTGCCATGCGGCCACACGACACAAGTATCATCTACAAACCTTTTCCAAAGCTTTGGTTGGAAAAGAGCTGAGGAAAGAGCCTTAGATTCAAAGCCCTCCATAAAAAAATTAGCAACAATCGTGGAAAAGGGGGAACCCATGGCAACACCACATGTTTGCTCATAGAATTTTCCTTCAAAACTGAAGAAAGTGGAGGTTAAGCAGATCCCAACTAAATGGGTTGTATCAGGATCTGTAATGCGATTAATGGCATCAATAGCCTCTTTGATGGGGATATTGGTGTAAAGAGAAATTACATCAAAACTGACAAGCTTGTCCTCAAGATCCATTCTAACGTCTTTCAACTCATTAACAAAAGAAGCAGAATCTTTAACATATGAGTCTGTACGACCTACGAGAGGCTTAAGCTTATGGGCTAAATACTTGGTGAGAAGCTTAATTTTTTATTATTATTAATAAAAAATATTTTAATTAACACTTATGATTTTTTTTATATCTTAACAATGTGAAATGTTATAAAGTAATTTTTTTCATGTTGACCATAAATTGGTATCAATCAAAAAAAAAAAAAAAATATATATATATATATATATATATATATATATATATAACAAAATTAAGATGTTTAACGTGAATTGATATCTATCTTATCATTACTCATATACTCCAAATTAATACTTACTATATTTAAAATTATACATATAATGATAATGGTTTTTTTTAATCTTGATAATATTAGATGTATTATAAAGAAAATGTTTTTAATGTATTATCTTATGTTTTTTATTCTCCATATATAAATAAAAGTTTGTTATTAACTTTTATAATTATATATTATGAATACACTATTATAATAATCTATATTAACATATTATAATATTACATCACTTTATTTTATTTCATATTTTTGTTAAATTAGGTTTAACCTTTATATTATCTAATGAAAATGGGTTTTTTACTTTTTCTAAACATTTAACTAGTAACCCTATTATAATTGGATAAATATTTTTAATTAATAAAAATCATATATGAGTTAATTTTCTAAACTAATTAACCACTGAATTTTCTAAATTAATTAACCGTTTTTAATGTCTAGTTTGCAGATTGTAGTTCAATGATTAGTTTGTAATGGAAACAATGCATCTTAAATATTTATTCATTAAGATCAATCATCTTACCATAAGGATAAACCACATTAGATGATTCAAAAAATTTACCAAATTCTAATAATATAATTAATTTGAAAAACATTTATATAAATTATAGATCACAAAAATCTTAAATCTAACCTATCACATAATTTTTTTTTTCTAAGTTAGGTTAATCTATTAACAGAAGAAATATTTTACATCATGGCCGAAGCCAAATATTTGCCCAGACCTGTGGCAAACTTGACAAAAAAGTCAGAGAAAAAAAAATACTGCCCTCATAAGGGGAAACCAGCCTTGAGCAATTTTCAAACTGTTGCATTGCCCTCGCAGGGGTACCAACGGTTGATGCCTTTGAAGATTACATTGATTATAACATTCAAAAAAAAAAATATAGTCCGACACATCAAGATAAGCAAAGACAAGCCTAGTAGAATGGACCGCGAAGCACGAAAACCAGACAATAAAAGAACAATTACTCATTAGGCGGTTCTTCAACAATTCGACACTAGTATGTAGCTATATTTTCATCCTTCTTTAACAGATCCGTGGTGGGAACAACTTCTTGCATGGAAAGTCCTAGATCTCCTTATGCCATCTCCTCTTCACGAACCCTGCTTGCATGTGCCTCCTTGCCCTGCATGTTCAATGACCTCGTCTGATGGTCCGAAATCTGGGCTTTCTCTTTACTCAGACCCGCTTGACAAGTGGTCTGTTCTTCCGCTTGGGACTCTTTATGGAAAGCAACAGTAATAGAGGTAGTGACGCGAGGGAGAGCAATTGAAAGAGAAATGCACCATATAAAATAATATTTAATATATTTAATATTAAAATAATATTAATAATTTAAATATATTAAAATAATATTAATAATGCGCTGTATGAAATAATTTTAATATATTTAAAATTAAAATAATACTTAAATATACACCCAAATAACAAAATTAATGGAATAAGTTAGGGAAGAATTCTGGACATGAAAAAATCGCCCCATTCAAAATTCATAAAGATATTAAAACAAATTGCACAAATATCCAGCTTGTGAAATGCCCAATATAAATATCCTATACAAAATATTCGAAAGTTTTGTACAAATATATCTGAATCAATGGAAAAATATATATACACATTTTGAAAAGTAAGTTTTAATAAGGGGAAAAATATACAAATACCAGCATTGAATTTTTATCGACGTGGAACCAAGTACGCAGTAAATTAGAGTGATCAAATGAAATTAGAGCAGAGAAATAAGGTAGGTAAGATAAATAAATAAATAAATAAAATTTTAATAAAATTTTTATTGAATTTTAAATAAATTGTGATTAGTTACATTGTTAAAATATTTTTTTTTAATGTGAAATAATGTGTTTAATTTTTTATTCATATGTATTAGACATAATAAAAATGTAGTCTAACCTATATATTAAAATATTTTTTTAAATGTGAAATAACGTATTTAATTCTTTATCTATATATTAGACATAATAAAAATCTAGTTTAACCTATATATAATTTAGAGTAATATATATTTTAATAAAATAATAAAATTAATAAAAAAATTATGATTTTTTTTTTTTTTTTTTATAGAGAAACTGGGTTCAAATTCATTGAGTATATTGTCGTGCTATGATCTAGATTTAAGAAGTATGTTTCTCTATACTGGTTGGGGTCTTGGCTTTTGCTAAATCATAAAAAAATTGTGTATCTAACTTGCAGGTTGCTAAAATATGCTAGTGGTGTTATAAGACAGCCACAAAGACCTCTCTTAAATTAGTCTAAAAAATTATGAATTCACCAATATAAAATTTAATAAAAAAATAAATATCAAAGGAATATATTTGAAAGATGCTTCGTCTGAGACCTAATTTAGGGAAGAAATTTCAGGACGCTCCTCATCCTGGACGTTACACTCCAAGCATTTCAATTTTTAAAATTAAATTCTTAAATTAAAGTTCCATCTCATTAAATTTGTGGTCGAAAATGAAAACGAGGCGAGCATCAGGAAAACGCTATAGGACTGCCTTGTCAGATATTCCTTTGTCTAATAGATTTGACCCTTAACCGTTTCATACTTTGATTATGTATTCATGGATCAGTTTCAGGATATAGAGTACACGGTAGCTCCAGTGGAAGTGGTTTTATTTATTGTGATAATGATAAGCGATATATTTATTGCGATAATGATAAGGGATAAAATGTACGGAGAGTCTCCATGGGCCGCTCAAATATATTTCAATTATAGTTGCAAATGATATGGTTGGCAACGATAAAATGTAGAATTATTATGGTGTGAGATATATGCGTTCTTGTTTTCTTATGTATTGTTAAGGCGGTGCTGTGAAGTTCGAGCTGTTTTTGTGACTTAGGTGGTCCGTGAGAAGTTATACTGGTAGCAGGAAAGTTTGATCTAGGCTCTATCTATGTAACTTTTATATATATATATATAATAATAACTATTATTATTATATTTATTATATATACAGAAATTATAATTGAATAATAAATATAAAATTATCTTATTTTATAACAAAAAGATTAAATTAATAATTATTTTTAAATATATAAAAATATTATATATAATAAATTCGTTATTATTAAAATAAATAATAATAATTAACAATATTTCATTAATCATAATATTAATAATTTTAAAAAAATTAATTTTATATAATTTAAATATAAATAATTTATAATTGAAAATATTTAATAAAATTAAACATTAATTTAACTATGTTTAATTTAATATATTAATGTTAATTATTATATTTATTTTACTATTAATATTAATTATTATAAATAAATAGATTTAAATCAACTATTTATATATAATAAATCATTTTATAATTACTATATTTGAATCATAATAATTTTTAGCTAAATGTTAAAATTGTGTAGCCAAGTAAGACAAATGGTTGTTTTCATAACGATATACATTGTTGTTTTTATAACCATATACATTTTTGTTCAGCGTTAAAAAAAAAAAAACCTTAAGCTTAAGTGGTTCGTTATGAGAGATCATTGGCTTCACGATTGTTCCATATTTTCATTATTTTGTAAAGTGCTACGCCACCCTTCACATCTCATGCAAATGTTGGATTTCGTTTTGAGAGGAATCGGACTCAAGTGGTCTTTTTTAAAGATCATTGTTTTCATGATAGTATTATATTTGACAAGTTTTTTTTGGGTGAAATCAATTACACCAAGGTTCAAATCTTATTGAGTATATGGCCTGTTATGATCTCAGCTCAAGGAGTATGCTCCCTCATTTTCGTTGGGGTGTCAGCTCTTGCTAAATCATAAGATTCGGTGTATCTGGCTTGCAGGTTGTTGAATATACTATTGGTGTTATAAGGCAGCCAGGAGGATTCATCCTATAACCTCCCTTAGATTAGTCTAAAGAGTTACAGATTCACCATTCGACAGTGCCATATTCGACATTCTATTTTGAAGTACCACACACTTCACATCTAGCTGAAACATTGCAGTAATCTCCTTTTCATATTATATATTTCAATTCTATTACATTGAAAAAAAATATAATATATTTTTTAATAATTTTAATTTGAAGATGATATTTACAAATATATGAAGATGCCATGAATGAATGAATATGACATCAACGAAGACTAGAGTTTTGTTTCTTGTGGCTTCACCTACAGGTAGGGCATGCATTACCTATGTTGCATCTCATTAATCGTGTAATTTGGAGCATTCCCTGTGCATTGCCTTAGTGCAACTCTTTCAACTTTCAAGTGAAGTTTTTTTCTCAATTTTGTAAATATTGTATTAAAATTACAAGTTTGAATTTTATAATTTGTTTTGGAGTTTGTGATGGTGATAGTTAGGCAAGGACTGGAGTTTTTGATCATGATAAATTCTTTTTTTTTTGTAAATTTTGTAGTGCCTTACCATTTTCTATTTATGGAAAAGAAAGTAAGTTGCAACATATACAATCTTCGTGCCCTTAACCTGCCTGAAGGAAACCAGGTTTTTTGGCCACCTTGAAGAGTTAAACGCCATCCAATATTGCAACAGTTTCTTCTGTCTACTAGCCGCTATGTCCATTTTACTATGTCTATCAAAGTGTAACTGAAAACAATAAAAGCTAGCCACAAAATTCATTGGAAACATAGAAAATCATGATTCAACCATCTGAAGAGTCAATAGGAGCAGGGTATTTTGCAGTGGAACCCGACATGTCTACTTGCTACATAAATTGAAGCTGTCATTCAATTCTTTCAATTCGAGTCGTAGCATGGTACTGAGATACACTAATCTCCTGAATTTCTTTTTAATTTCCTGCAGAACTGAAACCACATTGGGGTTTCCTTCCTTTTCCTGTAAACTGAGCAAGGCCTTGGCCAAAACACATTTGAGAGTCCCATAATTATGGATGGACTGGTGAAAAAGGGATATTTTCCCTCTTGTGTTCGTAGGGTCTGATATGAAATCCATGGTGTCCTCTTGTTGTTCTATGTCTTCTTCTTTGTTATTGCTTTCTCTCTCTTGACCCTGAATTAGATTGTGAATCTGTGGTGGGTTTCGTGTGGAGTAGATATTGAAGAGATTCTCCATGACCTCTTTTTTTATTTTTTTCCTCACTTGTTAGGTCCAGCAGTGGGTTTTGGAAGCTTCTACTTCCCTCTTTGTTTAGCACGAAGTTTGACAGGTTGAAATTTTACCATATTTGTAATCGAACAGAAAAACGCTGACAGCGACTGAGAAACACCTGTGAAAATTTTTAACAGGCCTACATATGGAAAGAGAAAGTCAATAACAGGATGCATGGGATTACTTATGGAGCCCACATCTTCCTTTGAAGCATTCAATACCATAGTGTAAATTTCCATGCAATTACTGTTGAAGATGGTAGAAACAACATATATGGTGAACAGAGAAGAAGATGAGGGTAGTGAGCGTGGGACCATTGCCTAGAACCCATAAAGACGAAGTGACTGACTAACAGAACATAGGCGAAGATTATCCTCCCTAACAGATAGACTAGAGACATGATACAAAGTTGAGGTAACTCATTTATGGACGCAGACCTCAACCCTTACGCTCCATAGAGGTGATGTTTCTTGACTAACATAATTATGATGAGCAAATTTAAGGTTAAAGACATGAGCCGACATATTGTGCCTAGCCATACAATAAATCCCATAGTCTTCAGATGCTTTGCCATTAGTGAATAGCCACAAAACCAAAACCTGAGAATAATTTTCCCGAAAATCCAAAGTGGAGGGTTTTGTTCGAACAAGTATAAGCCGAAAAGGGGCTCTGAAGCAAGGGTCAAAAGGCAGAACTGGGAAAACCAAAAACTATAGGTTATCTTGCATATGACTGAGACAGAATTTAAAATGCCCTTCTTTACTGGCATGTCAAAAGAAACATAGGTATTCAAGAAATTAGAAGGAGACAAACACTTACAATGACAAGTCACATGAAAACCAAATAAACCACCCATGAAATTGAGGTCACATTGTTGTGATAGTGAGCAGGAACATGTAAATTAACAATGAAAATAATAAGAGCCATAACTGTGACAGCTACATTAATGATAACTAGTTGATTAACTAGTTAAAAGACATTTTTTGTTAATGAATTATTGTGTAAGGAAAAAGACTGGCATTTAATATGTTGTTGGAAAAGTATTTTTCTTTCCCTTCAAATATAAAAAATAAAATTGGTTATGAAATGTAAAAGTGGAAAAACTATTGGTAAATTTTTTCCAAGAACTGAAAAGGTGGTTGGACAGTTTGAATAGTTACCTGGTCCTCTAGGGATAAGAGACTCATCCCAGTGAGGAATGGGGGTTCTGTTCTAGGAGAAAAGAAAAAGTGAATAATTTCCTGAGCTGGTTGTGACCAGTGGAAATCACTCAAAGAATTCCTGAAATTTCTGGTATTAACTGGACTGGAAGTCTTGAGGTCACAGCAGAAATACAACTGATAACCAGAAACCTTTCAGTGGAAGCACGGGGAAGAGCAGGACTTTATTTCCTCTCTTTTTGGTTGGGAGGATACCAAAAATCACTTTTATATTCAAATAAGTCTGTCTGATTTAACTTTAAATAGATGGAAGACTTATGTTTAAGATACTATGTTTACAGATATTGGTTAATCATTCTATGTTATGATAAGTGCTATGTGAATTTTCATCAAATAGACAGAAGGGTTGTTAAGCATATTGTATGTTGATAAAGAGTATTGTTTGCATAGGAATTTAGGTACTAGACCTCACGAAAGAAAAAATCTCTGTGTTAAAGGAAATGAGTTAGGTTAAAATAATAACTCAGGGGACAAGAACTGAGTTCGGTGAAATAAGAGTACTTGTAAAATATGTAGAAACATATACAAAAAGATTAATTATGGAAAAAATAAGATTTTTTCGATGGAATCAAATGATAACATATCATACAATATTAGAATACACAAGAAATTCTTTATAATGTTCTCTTTATTTAATTTTCACTGAGTTAAAGGAAAACAATATTTCTTAAGAAGAAGAAAGAAACAAAAAGAACAAATTTGCCACGTTGTTAATACAAGGGTTTCATTTCCATGTAAAACTACTACAGGGGAGCTGTTGGTACAGTGTACGGGGGTGAAACCCTCAACCAAATACACATTTATTCCCTGAAACATTTTCCATACGCGAAAAATATATATGGTGGTCTGGTCACCATGAGAATAACTAAGAAAATGAAATAAACAGAGAAAATAAACTTACGCATTATAACCAAAGACTGGAAAAAGGATAAAATGCTAAATCTACAATAAGTAAATGATTTGCAAGGGAAGAGCTCAATGGAATATCATAACTAAATAATTAGTACAACTAAATGTTACTATTTGAGAAAAGTAAGAAATAAAATTTTCACTAAAAAGCTTACAATGGAACCTGTACCTTTCATTAAGATAAAAAAACAGTATGACTATGTTTCTTTTCCAAGAAAATTATACAGTTTGGGTGGAGAGAAAAATCCCACTCCAGAAGATTACACAACATAAATTCCTCATATTAAACATAAAGATTATAAATTACAAATCTGGAGAGATTATCCGTGGCCACAAGAAGTACTGGCTGAGTAGTTTAAAACCCTTATATATTACATTCATCAAATCGATAAAAGACCCAAACTTAGCCAACTGGGAGAATCCCAGATTTGGTTAATTTTCTATGATGAATCGAAGACACAGATATGTCTCTTTAACCGTATACAAGTAATTAGAAGTACCTGGAGGGAATACCGGCCCATTAGCGGGAACAAATGCCAAGTTCCAAATAAATGAAATACTTGTAGAAGATAGCTAACCAGGGAAATGTTAACTTGCTAGGGTCGACCTGTGTCAATTTTCATAGAGGAAAGTTGGTAAGGAAGCAAAACCAAAAATAGAAAATGTATTTCTCTAACTTCAGAAAAGAAGAAAATTAAGTTTAAAACAAAAACCGAGAACTGATGGAAGATTTACCTGAGGGTTAGTAGTCCTTCATCTCTATCGGAGCAACGCCCCAGTAAACCTTATAGAAGACAGAATAAGAGTGAAGAAAAGTAATAAAATTGGTATTTATCTAGAACGAAAATGAATTCAGAGATGGGTTAAATTTCTTCAAGCAAACAAGATTGGAAGAGAAATTTACTGGTGAGTTAGCCAACGAAATTCGTCCTGGAGGAAATAAAATTGTTCATATGCCCGAGAGAAAAATTTTCCAACATTACGGGGTCGGTTGGTATTGATTCGACCTTCTCCATAGCCCAAAGCACAATAAATCCAGGAACGGAACTTTGAAGGATCATTGCAAGTTGGGTGAGCTTGTAATGGAGAAAGAGCCATAGCATGAGGACGCCGCGATGCACATAGGATGGAGTAAGAGAAAAAAAAACAGAACTAATGAATACCTCGACCAGATACAGTGATTAAATAACTGCCAATTAGGGTGGGCGGGTTTACCTATGCCACTTTCCCGCCTGTGTTTCACACCGTCGATTTGTTTACCATAAACGGTGTAGATGCATAGAGAGGACCATAGAATCTCACAATCATATGCATGATTAATACACTTGTCACCAAAATAAATGCAAGGTACTTCAGCCTTGAATGCCCAACCATTGTGTCAAATATACCTTGAAAGGATCTAATGAATGGTATAAATATTTTAAATGTTAAAATGTGTATTAAGGCTGAGATGTGACATAGCATTCTAACATAAACCATAATACAGTGCAAGGTTTAACCGAAAATATAGAAATATGACAAGGGTGCAATAATTCCATAAAAGTGTCGAATTATTAAGAAGTGTCAAGGAAATCCATTAGGAACTGACACGTGGTAAAGCATCTTAAGAGTTTGATAGTTTTTCCCTTTTTCCAAAAGAAATTATAAACCTAAATACATAGTGGTGGTAGATTTAGATAGAAGAAAAAGTGATAATCGAATTTGATTAGGAAATAGTAGGATTAAACCCTCAGTTTTATGGGTAACTTTGGTAATAATAATAAAAAAATATTATTTTCTTGTTTATGAGTTTTACAAGTGGTATCAGAGTAGCGTTCATACGCTGGGACCCTAAGGGTCAACTAAAAAATCATGTTGTGTGGAAAATTGATGCACAGAGTTTAGAAGCATAATGAGAAGGGGAACAACATAGCCACAACCCCAAGACACTGGATAACCCCAAGCTCAACCAGTGATGAACCCAAAAATGTGGGTTTAGTTAAGTGTCGGTCAGCACCGACAAACTAGTACACTGCTGGAAGAACAGCAGCACCAAACCATCTTCTTGTTAAATACGGTACAACAACTACAAGAGGAAATGATGTGTGTTAGAAAAGACAATGAACAATTACTGCAAGATCAAGAAAAGATATTAAAGAGCCTATCAGAAAAACAAAAATAAGAAGTGGAAAATCCAAGTACTGACAAAGGCATGCATGAAGAAGAAGAGCAGCAAACAAGACACAACACCATAGACATAGTGGAAGGAATTCCATCCCATTGAGGCAAGAAAAAAATTACAATGAAACAGAATCTAGCAATGTGTCAGATCAACAAGAGGTTAAGAAGCATAAAGTGGAGCTTCATGGGGGATTTCAAAAAATAAAGCCACCAACATTTGATGGTGAAGCTGAGGAAGTGGCAGAGGCATGGTTAATAAACATGAACAAATATTTTCAGGTGTATGAATATAACATCAACTTGAAGGTTAGATTGGCCATATATCAGCTAAGAGAGAAAGCCACTTTGTGGTGGGAAGAAGTGAAGAATGTATGCAACATTGAGGAACAAGATGTCACCTGAGAATCATTCCAGCAATACTTTAAAGATAAGTATTTGACAGAATGATTCTATGACGAAAAAGCTAAAGAATTTCACAACTTAAGGCTGGGACAAATGACCATGGATGAATATATCACTAAGTTCACCTCTCTGTTGCGATACATTCCGTATCTTCGAGAGGAAAAAACTAAGGTGTAGAGGTTCTTGAGAAGCCTACCAACACATATGAAGGAGTGGATATAATTTGTGAACCCTCGAACCATGGACGAAGCTATTCTTAAAGAAAAAATGTGCTATCATCAGTCCAAGGCCAAAGGGGAGGTTGGAAAAAGTTTGCAACCGAAAAAAGGATAGAGAAGTAATTCAAATTTGAAAGGTGCCAAAAGAAGTAACTTTAAGAATTCTGCACGTAATCCTGTCAGCAAACAGTTTGGAAAAAATCACTACAGAACCAGATGGCTAGTAGAAGAAAATCCTACAGAAGCATCCAGTAAGCCTCAGCAAGGATAGGTGACCAAGACGCCTCTATAGTGTTGGGGGTGTGGTGAGGCACACTATTACAAAAACTATCCACAGAAAGCAAGAAATGACATAGTTGTAAATTTTCAAGAGTCTTCTACAGTAGGTGATGTGGCGTGAAACATCCCTCATATCGATGCAGCATTGGAGGATCGACAAGCAGATTATTAGCCAACAATGATTGAGTTGGAAGGTAAATTGCTGTCTCAATCTATTTCAATTTTGGTAGACCCAAGTGTAATTCTAAGTTATGTTAGTCCCAAAATTGTGGAACTGTGTAAATTAAAAGAACATAAATTAAAAAGTTCGTGGCTGGTACAACTAGCCAGAGGAGCAAAAAGGAAGGAAGCTGCCAAGATTCCAAACTGTACTTTCGAAATTTCAGAAAAACAGTTACAAGTGGACTTGAAGATATTTCCATTAGAGTCCTACGATGTTTTTCTAGGCATGGACTAGCTAGAAAAACATTGGAACTTAGTGGACTGCAAGGAAAAAGTTATCTATTACAGAATGCAAGATGGAACACGCACGGAAATTCAGGGAGTCAAGAAGCCATTACAACTATGACCAATTATAGCATCCGAAATGAATAAATGTATAAGGAAGGGATGCCAAATTTATGCTATTCAAGTAGGATATGGTGATTCTAAGGAAAAATCACCTATGATGGAGAATATACCTGCGGTGCAAGATTTTATGGATGTCTTTCCAGAAAATATTCTTGGATTACGTCCAAGGAGAGATATTGACTTCACCATAGAGTTAATGCCAGGAGCTTCTCCTGTGTCAAGTGATCCTTACAGAATGAGTGTGCCAGAGCTAACAGAGCTGAAAATGAAATTACAAGAACTATTGGACAAGGGCTACATTCGTCCAAGTCTGCCCCCTTGGGGAGCACCAGTGTTGTTTCTGAAGAAGAAGGATAGAACCATGCGAATTTGCATGGATTATAGACATCTTAACAAGCTAACAGTCAAGAATAAATACCCTTTGCCCATAATTGATGATATGTTGGATCAAGTGAAGGGAGCCACCGTGTTTTCAAAAATCGATTTAAGATCTGGATATCACTAGATTCGAATCAAGGATGAAGACATTTGCAAGACAGCATTCCGCACCAGGTATGGACACTATGAATTTGTGGTGCTACCTTTTGGGTTAGCAAACGCACCAACAACCTTTATGCGGTTAATGCATGGAATCTTCCACCCTTTCTTGGATAATTTTGTACTTATATTTATAGATGATATTTTGATCTATTCTAAAAACCAAGAAGAGCATAAGGAGCATTTGAGGATTGTGCTAGAAATGCTAAGAAAACACTAGTTCTACACTAAGTTCATAAAATGTGATTTCTTCAAAACAAAAATCTAGTATTTAGGCCATGTTATTTCAACAAAAGGAATTGTTGTTGATCTGGAGAAGATCAAAACAATCATGGAATGGAGATTACCCCAGAATGTGGTAGACATTAGATACTTTATGGGATTAGCTAGGTACTACCGAATATTTATTAAAGGATTTTCCATAATTT
The DNA here is from genome assembly GCA_034641835.2 of Pinus albicaulis. Classification (NCBI taxonomy): domain Eukaryota; kingdom Viridiplantae; phylum Streptophyta; class Pinopsida; order Pinales; family Pinaceae; genus Pinus; species Pinus albicaulis. Next base: position 615,281,196 of record CM076569.1, read on the forward strand.
CATTTCCTATTACTTCATTGCAGAGGAAAGGAAAAGTTTTCAAGTGGACAGTTGAATGTCAAAACAGTTTTGAAAAGCTGAAATAAATTTTGACCACTGCACCTATGTTAAGGGTAGCTAATGCCAACAAATAATTTGAAGTGTGCACAGACGCAAGTAAATAAGGTGTTGGGGCAGTTCTATCTCAGGAAGGCAAAGTGGTGGCATATGAATAAAGAAAGTTGAAAGATCATGAACAAAGGTATTCAGCGTATGATTTGGAACTAACAACAGTAGTACATGCACTCCGGGTATGGAGACACTACTTACTGGGAAAAAAGCTTGTGTTAAAGATAGATCATAGCAACTTGACTAGTTACTTCAAGCAAGAAAATTTAAACTCAAGACAGTAAAGGTGGAATGCCTTCCTAAGTGAGTTTGATATGGATATTCAGCACGTGAAGGGAAAAGAAAACCGGGTAGCTAATTCTTTAAGAAGAAAACTACAAGGTATATATGAGCTGTATTATAATCAGTTAGAAAGTAAATTTTTGGAACAAGTAAAGGAAGAAGCTCAAAAAGATCTAGAATACCAATTTCTATGGCAACATATGGAACAAATCAAAAAGAAAGGAAATACAACTAAGTATGGAAAAAATGAAGATGAGATGCTAACTTTCAGAGGTAAAGTGTATGTTCCTAACCGTATGAATCTAAAAGAGTTGATAATGAATGAGTACCATCACAACAATTATGTAGGTCACCCAGGATACCAGAAAATATTAACCGCAATTAGCAAGGTATTTTTCTGGCCTGGTATGCGTAAAACCATTGCTGAATATCTAAGTAAATGTTTGAACTGTTAGAAGGTGAAGTTGGAGCATCAACATCCCGCAATATTGTTGTAGCCCATACCGATACCTGAATGGAAGTGGGAGGTCATATCCCTAGACTTCATTATAGACTTACCATGAACAAAAAGGCAAAACAACTCCATCATGGTAGTAATGGACTGATTGAGTAAATATACACATTTTATACCCGTGCAGTCTACTTACAAGACTGTACAAATAACCAATATATTCATGAAGGGAATTTTCAGGATGCATGGAATTCCAAAGACATTTATCTCAGACCGAGATGTTAAGTTTACTTCCGCATTCTAGAAGACCTTTTTATAGGGAACTAACATAAAATTTAGCACAGCTTATCATCCCTAGACCGATGGTTGAATGGAGCTAGTAAACCAAGTGTTGGAAGACATGTTGTGCGTGTATGTGATGCAGTAGCCAACTAAATAGCAATACTATCTGCACCTTGTTGAATTTTCTTATAACAATGGTTATCAGGAGTCCATGAAGATGAGTCCTTTCGAGGCCTTGTATGGGAGGCAATGTCGCACACCCATAAACTGGAGCAGCCCTGAGACAAAATTAATGTTGGGACCCAAGATGTTTGCTGAAATGGAATCAAAAGTAAAGAAGATAAGACAAAATCTGAAGGCTGCACAAGATAGGCAGAAGATCTATGCAGATAAAAATAGGTCTTATCAGGAATTCAAAGTGGGAGATCATGTCTATGTGAGGATCAAACCCAAGAGGAGTACCTTGCAGTGGACCTATAGTACCAAGTTGGCTTCCAAGTTCTGTGGACCCTTCCAAATTTTGTAAAGGGTAGGACCTATGGCCTATTGACTGGCTTTACCTAGTCACATTTGAGTACACAATGTGTTTCATGTGTCCCTGTTGGAGCATTATGTGCATGATTCCAAGCACGTAATATATTGGAAAAATATTTAGGTAGCATAGAATTAAAAATCCTAACTTGGAATATGATTTCTTTATATGAATTTGACGTGGAAATTTTGATGGTAGCTTCGGAAGCGAGTCATCTCCCAAGTTAAAGTGCAGTGGAAGAACTTCGGCCCGGATGAGGCTACTTGGGAGGATGAAATTTTTGTGTGTGAGGCTTACCCAAAGCTCTTTTCAGAGCTAGGGTGAAACACCGAGGACGGTGTTACATTCAGGGGGGGGGGGTTGTGACAACTGCATAAATGATAACTAGTTGATAAACTAGTTAAAAGACATTTTTTGTTAATTAATTATTGTGTAACTAAAAATACTAACAATTAATATGTTGTTGGAAAATTATTTTTCATTCCTTTCAAATATAAATAATAAAATTGGTTATGAAATGTAAAAGTGGAAAAAATGTTGGTAAATGCTTTCCAGGAACTGAAAAGGTGGTTGGACAGTTTGAACAGTTACTTGTTCCTCTAGGGACAAGAGATTCATCCCAGTGAGGAATGGGGTTTCTGCTCGGGGAGAAAGGAAAAAGTGAATAATTTCCTGAGCTAGTTGTGACAAGTGGAAATCACTCAAAGAATTCCTGAAATTTTGGTATTGGCTGGACTGGCAGTCTTGAGATCACAACAGAAATACAACTGACAACCGGAAACATTTCAATGGAAGCACGGGGGAAGAGAAAGAGGTCATTGCCTCTGTTCCTGGTTGGGAGGATACAAAAAATCACTTTTATATTCAGATAAGTCTGTCTGATTTAACTTTACATAGACAGAAGACTTATGTTTAAGATTCTCTATTTACAGATATTGGTTTTAATCATTCTATGTTATGATAAGTTCTATCTGAATTTTCATTAAATAGACATAAGGGTTATTAAGTGTATTGTATGTTGATAAATAGTACTTTTTTCATAGGCATGTAGGTACTAGACCTTAGGAAAGAAAAAATCTCTGTGTTAAAGGAAAGGAGTTAGGGTAAAATAATAACTGAGGGAACAAGCACCGAGTTCTGTGAAGTAAGAATAGTTGTAAAATCTGTAGAAACAGATAGAAAAATATTAATTATGGAAAACTAAGAGTTTTTCAATGGAATCAAATGATAGAATATCATACAATATTAGAATACACAAGAAATTCTTTAGACTGTGCTCTTTATTTAATTTTCACTGAGTTAAAGGAAATCAATATTTCTTAAGAAGAAGAAAGAAACAAAAATAACATATTTGCAACGCTGTTAATACAAGGGTTTCATTTCCATGTAAAACTACTACAGGGGAGTTGTTGGTACAAGGTACGAGAGTGAAACCCTCAACCCAATACACATTGCTTCCCTGAAACATTTTCTATACGCAGAAAAGATACATGGTGGTTTGGTCACAGTGAGAGTAACTTAGAAAATGAAATAAACAGAGAACATAAACTTATGCATTATAACTAAAGACTAGAAAAAGGATAAAATACTAAAACTACAGTAAGTAAATGATTTTCAAGAGAGGAGCTCAATGGAATAGCATAACTGAATAATTAGTACAACTTAATGTTACTATTTGAGCAAGGCAAGAAATGAAATTTTACAGTAAAATGCTTACAATGGAACCTGCACCTTTCATTAAGATTAAAAAAAACAGTAAGACTCTATTTCTTTTCCAAGAAAATTATACATTTCGGGTGGAGAGAAAAATCCTACTCCAAAATATTACACAAAATAAATTCATCATATTAAACGTAAAGATAATAAATTACAAATTTGGAGAGATTATTCGTGGCCACAAGAAGTACTGGCTGAGTAGTTTAAAACCGTTATCTATTACATTCATAAGATAAGAAAAGACCCAAACTAGATCAACTGGGAGAATCCTAGATTTGGTTCATTTTCTATGATGACTCGAAGACGCAGATATGCCTCTTTAACCATATACAAGTAATTAAAAGTACCTGGAGGTAATACAGTCCTATTAGCAGGATCAAATTCCAAAGTAAAAACAAATGAAAGACTTGCAGAAGATAGCTAACTGGGGAAATTTTAACCTGCAAGGTTTGACCTGTGTCAATAGTCACAGAGGAAAGCTGGTAAGGAAGAAAAAACGAAAACAGAAAATGAATTTCTCTAACTTCAGAAAAGAAGAAATTTAAGTTTAAAACCAAAACAAAGAACTGATGGAAGATTTACCTGAGGGTTAGTAGTCCTTCATCTCTGTCAAAGCGATGCCCTAGTAAACCTTATAGAAGATAGAATAAGAGCTAAGAAAAGTAATAACATTGGTATTTCTCTAGAACGAAAATGAATTCAGAGATGGGTTAAATTTCTTGAAGAAAACAATATTGGAAGAGAAATCTATCGTGGAGGAAATAAAACATTGGTGAGTTAGCCGATGAAATCTGTCGTGGAGGAAATAAAACTGTTCAGAAGCCCGAGAGAAAATTTGTCCAGCGTTCTAGGGTCGGTTGGTATTGATTCGACCTTCTCCATAGACCAAAGCACAACAAATCTAGGAGAGAAACCTTGAAGGATCATTACGATCTGGGTGAGTTTGTAATGGTGGAAAAGCCATAGCATGAGGACGCCGTGGTGCACACAAGATGGAGCAAGAGAAAAAAAAAACATAACTAATTAATACCTCAATCAGATACAAGGATCAAAGAACCGCCAATTAGGGTTGGCGGGTTTACCTATGCCACTTTCCCTCATGTGTTTCACACCATCCATTTGTTTACCATCAACAGTGGATATGCATAGAGAGGACCATAGAATCTCACAATTATATCTGTGATTAATACACTTGTCCCCAAAATAAATGCAGGGTACTTCAACCTTGAATGCCCAACCATCGTGTCAAATATACCTCGAAAGGATCTAATGAATGGTATAAATCTTTTAAATGTTAAAATGTGTATTAATTCTGAGATGTGGCATAGCATTATAAGATAAACCATAATGCAGTGCAAGGTTTAATCGAAAATATAGAAATATGACAAGGGTGCAATAATTCCATAAGAGTGTCAAATTATTAAGAAGTGTCAAGGAAATACATTAGGAACTGACATGTGGTAAATCATCTTAAGAGTTTGATATTTTTTCCTTTTTTCCAAAAGAAATTATAAACCTGAATACATAGTGATGGTAGATTTGGAAAGGAGAAAAAGTGATAATTGAATTTGATCAGCAAATAGTAGGATTAAACCTCAGTTTTATGGGTAACTTTGGTAAGAAGATACAAAGAAAATTATTTTCTTGTTTATGAGTGTTACAATAACATACCGAACAATCAGACGATGGTGCATACCTACTGCCTCATTACCCTTGGATCCTTGATGTTGCAGACCTACAGCCTCCTTACCCTCGGATCCTCCTTGAATTTGTCGGTCGAAAAAAATGCTCTACCTCCTCTTCCCTTCCAACCTTAACCTGTTATAAATGCACTTATTTTTTCGTGATAGTGATGAATTCATTTACATAGTTTAAAATACAATGATCACAAAAATACTTAAACATAAAAATAGTTAGGCAAGGCCCATTTACATATCTGTAAATTGGAAAAATGAAGAAGCCGAAGAGATGGAGATGCAAGCTATTTTAATGTAACATTGTGAACGCGGGAGATAGTCAATAACCCATGCAGACTATAATGGCGTCGCCTCTGGCGTCTAACCTACTTCGACACAACTCTAACCTATCCTGAGTGGGGGCTTGAAGATCAGCAACCCCTCGATAATCACTGCTTAACATAGATTTCGGTGTTCAAACAAAATGAGGGTTATATTTTTTATAAATGACCTCCACTCCATCACGGATTAGTTAAAAGCTTGAAAAAAAACTTTAATGGAATTTCCATATCATCTATGTGAGCATAGATGTGTGAATGGCCAGTAAATTCTTCCTACATGGTAATTATTTTTTAAAGATGGTTTAATTTTCATAAAGGTGATTCTTATTTTTATTTAATTAGGGGTTCTAAGATTAAATAGATGGTAAATTGTATTGATTGGTATAACAAGTATCAAATAAATGTATTTTGTGTAATTAAATCAATATCTAATTATGTAAATAAGTTTAGGGATTCCAAAATTAAATGATTGGTAAATATTGATTAATAAGGATCAATCTGTGATAAGCAGCAAACCCTTACTTTATTATGCATCTGCCCCACACACATATATAATAATTGTATTTTAAATTATTATTATTAATTATAACAAGAATTCATATATAATTTAAATATTTTTATATTAAAAAAATATCGAACAACATTTTTAACCATGGATATTTAGACCCATTTTACTTTGAAGATTTTTAATCTATAAATTGGATTTGTTACAATGTCGTGTTTCAATGCCATGAGTTATAAATGCCACATGCCCAAAATATCATTAATCACTTTATGTGAATATTCTAGAATGCTCAACGGATGTTAAAATCCTATCATCGATCTAATAATTAGTGATAATTAAATTAAAGTTCTAGAATTTCTATTCCAAAATACACATTCCTATGTAACCTCCATGAAACATTAAAAAATAATATATTTTTAGCAAAGATCAGAGATTAAAAGTTAATATTTATTTCAAAAATAGTTTTTCTATTTCTACTATTTTAAATTAATTGATTAATAAAAAACTATATCCTATGAACAACATCATACGCTTTTGGGAATATGATATTGATTAGCCATGGAATTGTAACCAAGCATATTTAAGAGTGAAGAATCTGCATGATTAAACCGATAAATTCTGGTTAAGAATTGTGTTACATGTGCTTTTAAAATGTGTTTAAATGTGTAAATGTTTAACTCCTATATTATTTTTTTATAAATAATAATAATAAATTAGTCCATAAGAGGAATTCAATTGGAAATTATCATGTTATAAAATATTATGTAAATTGTAAAATTAAACATTCAATCCATAAGAGGAATTCAATTGGCAATAACCATGTTATAAAGTATTATGTAAATTGAAGGATTGAAGATTCAAATCCCTCATATATATATATGTATTATGATTTTTTAAAATCTTGACAATGTGAAATATATCATAAAGTAATTATTGCATCGAGAGGGGCATTCTACAACCCAATATGACCCCGATGTGTAAGTATGTCGGAAGCCCAAAAAAATAAATTAAAACTAATTTTTTTAAAATAAAATATGAATAATGTTGGCTTTAAAAAAAACTTATATAACCATATAAATAAACAAATAAATTTAAAATATGAAGAGTTTTACGAACACTAAAAAAAGAGATATGGTAAATAAATAAAAATATAAATAAACTAGAAGTATGGTAAATAATTATAAATATAAATAAACTAGAGGTATGGTAAATAAATAAAAAACTATTTTATATTTACTCCATAAAGCTCTTTATATTTACAAAAACTTAAAAATGGGACAAATTATTATTAATACCATGCAAAAAAAAATTATTAACCCTAACATTAATATTAAAATATTAATATTAATATATTATAATATAAAAATTATTAAATCTAATAACTTTTTTATTAATACAATCTATATATATATATATATATATATATATATATATATATATATATATATATAAACTCTATATATATATGGGAGGCAAGAACAAAGGCATATCATAGAGGTGGAGAAATAGAGGGAGTGAGAAGGGACATATTGAGATAAAATAAAGGAGATGGGAGAGTAGGAATGAAGAGAGATAGAGGGAGACGAGTGAGAGAGGTAGAGAAGGGTAAGAGAGGGAGAGGGAGACATACATATGGAGGTGCGAGAGAGAGAGAAGGAGAGAGGGAGGGAGAAGGAGAAATGATTGGATGGGAGAGAAAGAGAGAGAGAGAGAGAGAGAGGAAGAGAGAGGGAGGTAAGAGAGAAAGGGAGAGAGAAGAAGAGAGACATAGATAGTGAGAAGTGGAGAGAGAGGGCGTGACAAGGGAGAGATGGAGAGAGAGTATGTATTTTTAGGGTTGAGATAAAGATATATAGGAGTGTTGGAGACAAGGGGAGAGAAAGAGAGAGAAGAATAAAGGGAGGTATATAGTAACATAGTTAGAGAGAGAGATAGAGTGATGGGGGAAGAGACAGGGTTTGAGGGCATAGAGGGGGGGGGGTGAAGATAGAGGGAGGGGGATGATAAAGGGAGATACAGGAAGAGAGGAATGGGGGAATATAGAGTATTGTAGGGGAGAGAGAGAGAGAGAGAGAGTGAGTGAGTGATGGGGGAAGAGAGAGGGAGGTAGGAGAGAAAGGGAGAGAGAGGAAGGAAAAGAGAGGGGACTTGAGAGATAGGAGGAGAGAGGGAGGTATAGAGATATGTATTTGTAGGGGGGAGAGGGAGGGATAGAGATATGGAGCTGAATGGGGAGTGACAAAGGGATAGAGAGATGGATTTGGAGGGAGGGAGAGGGATGAACATAGAGATGGAGTTGGATGGGGAGAGAGGGAGGGAAGAATAAAGACATAGAGAGTAAAAAGTAGAGAGAGTGAGGGAGTGACAAGGGAGAGATGGAGAGAGAGTGTGTATGTTTGGGGTGAGATAAAGAGAAAAAGAAGAAGAGATTGAGAGAATGGGGGAGAAAATTAGAGAGAGAGGCATATACTGACAAAGTTAGAAGGTGGAGAGAAAGAGAGAGAGAGAGAGAGAGAGAGAGAGAGATAAGGAGTGATAAGGAATATGGAGGGAGAACGAGAGAGGATAGTAGGAGGGAAGAGAGATAGAAGCAGTGGAGAGGGAGGGAAGGGGAAGAGTGAGAGAGGGAGTGAGAGGAGGAAGGAGTGATATATAGATATTTTGGAGAAAGAGAGTGCATGTTTTGGGGTTGATATAGAGAGACAAAGGTAGATAGAGATATAGATAGAAGGTGAAGAGGAAGAAGAGATAAATGGAGACAAGGAGGGAGGGACAAGGATATTGATAAATATGGAGTGATTGTCTGTGTGTTTTTTTGGGTGAGATAAAGAGACAAAGAAGGAAATATGGAGGGAGATATGGATATATATATGGAGGGGGGAGAGAGGGAAGAATATTTCTTACAATAGATGCATTGATTTCAGTGTAGATGGTGATTTCTAATCCTATTTGATTGCTTGCAGTAGATGCATTGATTTTAGAGTAGATTTTGATTTCTAATGATATTTTATTACTTGCACTAGATGCATTGATTTCAATGTAGATGATATATATTTCTATTTTAATGCTTTCACTAAATGCATTGATTTCAGTGTAGATGGTGATTTCTAATCCTATTTTATTACTTGCACTAAATGAATTAATTTCAGTATAAATGTTGATTTATAATTATAATTGGTTGCTCACACTATAGGAATTTATTTCAATATAAATTATTTCTAATCCTATTTTATTGCTTGCACTAAATTCATTGGTTTCACTGTAAATGGTGATTTCGAATCCTATTTGATTCCTTGCACTAGATGCATTGATTTTAGTGTATATGTTGGTTTCTAATCCTATTTTATGACTTGCACTAGATGCATTGATTTGAGTTTAGATGTTGATTTCAAATCCTATTTGATTACTTGCATTGATTTTTGTGTAGATTTTATTTTCTATTCTTATTTGATTTCTTTCATTAGATGCAGTGATTTCAGTGTATATTTTGATTTCTGATTTGATGTAATTGGATGTATTATCGTACATTAGTTTTAAATTCATTGGATTAATAGTGTGCATTGATTTCAGTGTAAGCACAAAAAATTATTGACAATGTAGAACAATTTTGTGTTATAGTAATTAAATGTAATAATATGGGAGAGCAAGAGATACAAGGTATGATGTTTACTAATGGTTTATGATTTATGATTTCTAGTGTATTTTTCATATAATCGATATGGAAAGATCACAAAACTAACAAGGGTGACAATAAGAATATTAGAAGAAAATAGTTTGAGATTGATTACAATGAAGGCTATTTTTAATTGACTACACTCTTATTATTCACGTTTTGTATCATTCAATATTATTACATATTATTACATTCTCACTTTTAATTCAAAAAAATTATTTCATCATTTTTTTATCATTAAAGATATTTTACAATATTTATCATCTCAACAAACTGAGGTAACTAAGAAAATTTAAAATCAAAATGACTCGATAAATCTCAAACATATTTAACATATTTAAAATGGTTATATTAATATTAGATGTATTTATATATTATTGACAAAATTAATTATATGTTCCTCATATTATAGATATATTTTCCTTGGTCGCACAGGACTGAAACCAGCCTAGATCCATCTTAACTACGGGTCTATCAAGCGCCAAGAGGGATCAAATCTCTCTAGGTGCAAACATTTCCTCAAGTTTCGCACTCAAAAAAGAGGTTTGCAACTCTAGAGATTTGATCCCTCTCGGTGCTTGATAGATCCGTAGTTAAGATGGATCTACACTGGTTTTAATACTCATAAAAAAATGATACTTATCAATAAATTTATATAACTATATTAATATATTAAAAAATAACACTTAATATATTTAAAATTAAAATACATCTTTTATATATATAAATATAATGTAATTCTATATATATAGTAAATAAAAAATATTTCTTTAATGTATTATAGTATATATATAGAGTAAATAAAACATATTTCTTTAATGTATTATAAAATAAATATATTGATGTTTACAATAAATTGATACTTATCAAATTATTACATTTATATAATTATATTAATTTATTCAAAATTAAAATTTTATATATTTAAAATTAAAATATATATAAAATTTTCATTAGTATTCTAATCAAATAAAAAAATTAACCCGATTAATAAAATGCCAATCAAAAAACAAAAAAAGAATTAGAGTTCGGGAAGAATTGTACACATGTCAAAATTCCACCATTCAATAGGTCATCCAGATAATTAAAATGTTTTGCACAATGTTCAAGATCAATCTTGATGTAATCAAGATATTCAAAAGGTTCTGCACAAATATGCAGCTCATGAAATGCCCAATACAAAATCTGATACAAGATATTCAAAAGATATTGCACAAATATACAAATCATGAAAAATCTCCCCAAAAATTAACCCAATCAATGGAAAAATATACAAATTACGACCACTGAATTTCTACGGGCATGGAATGAAGTACAGAGGAAATTTTTCTTATGAAATGAAATTAAAAAAAAAAGGTAGGGATGAGAAATCTAGATAAGATGTTTAATGCGCATATGTAGTATAATATAAAGTTTCATGTGCCTACGTCTAATCATGGCCTTCTTCTATCGTCCACATAAAGCAAGCATAAATCCCCACAACATTAACTACTTCTTCTCCACTTTTCTCAATAATGGGCTCAATGCCCTTTTCTACGATGCCTCCTCTTCCTAATTTTCTTCCAAAGACAACGTACTCTTTTTGTAGAATATCACTCATCATATTATCAAAAGAAGGTCATTGATGAGGCACTTGGCACTTGGAATCGGCCTCCTCAAATACCAACTTGCAGCCACGGTGAGTACATTCTACTAAAACTCCTGTTGTTGTTACAGACTTCCGAACCAATCTCATTTCTGGGAGCTGACAATCAGAGGATCGATACACTTCCTTACTTTCCCGTGAAACAACGCTCTTCTTCCAATTGGATCCTGATTCTGATAATGGTGAATTCATCACGATTATCGAATCTAGGTGACATAATGGATGACAGTCAGTACGCCCCTTAATCACGCTTAATCACACTACATGACCTTAATTTCAATTTCACAACTGAAGACCTACTGAATTGGAATGGAAAGTTACCAGAAATTAGTATAATTCCATTGGTCATCTTATGCAACCATCGATCAGGGGCATTTATATTCTGACACTTCTAGCTAAACTAAAAAAATCTTCCCAACCATCCCTGACGAATATCTTCACTAGGGTTATTGAACGGTGGGGATATATGTCTTATCTATTGCTCTAGGAGAAGTTTGGACTTACGAGGATAAGATTTCATTTGATTGGGGTGTGAATATTATGTAAATAATTTAGTAACAATTTGAAATTGAACCGACTTGTAATTCTACGGCTGAAAATAAGTAGCTGTCACTTGTAATTAGTTGTAATTTACTGCTGAAAATTGTTGAACATAATGGAGAAATGTATTTCAGGAGAGAGTTAGTTTATTAGTTTTGTATTTGTCTTAGATTAGGATTTAATTCCTATTTCTTATGTGATTAGTATTTAATTCCTATTTCTTATGAGCTTGTTCTAACTTCTCTATTTTTTGTAAACCATATCTTCGTGATATGTAATGATGAACTTGTATAGCATTCTGCAGTCTCCAGGTGAAGCTCCTGTAGATGCAGTATCCATGAGAATATTCTCACTTGTAAGCTCCTCTGTTTATTGAATATATGTTGTTTCTTCCAATTTTTAACATGGTATTAGAGCTTTAGGTTGAAGTTGTGTTGTGTGAGTAAGTGGGATGTCATACCTGCGTGAGTGGAGTTGTGATTTAGGAAGAATTGTCCCCACCCGAAGAGATCGAGATCGACCTCTGCGTGTATCATTTAGAGGATCGATAGTCTGGAGGCAGGAGGCTCATCTCCCCTGCGTCACTTTGAGACTCCATATCCCTTGTTGCGCCGACGGTGTTGATTTGTTGTTGTTGCATTGATGGGTTGTCCATTGATATCTACTTAATTTATTCTGCTATGGTTCTTTTGTTGCGATCTTCTCTTAAGTACTATTTTAAAGGATCTTTTTTCTAGGTGTTTAAACTAGTTCGTATGCAAAGAGGAAATCCATGAGGCACTGTCTAGAATTTTTTTGTTGACTCTCTCCACCAGGTGTTTTGAGCTGGCTTCTGTTGGTTTTTAGCTGGCATGCTGTGCTTCTTGGCTGGAGGTCCAGGAATCTCTGCGTAGAGGAGATATGAGTGCATAGAGGAGTGCGTGTGGGTTGAAGCCATTTCTTTAAAGCCAAGCACCCAGGTCATGGAATTTATGTGTTGCGTCGCCGGTGTTGTGTAGCACAGTGGAGAAGACATGCTACATGTTGTTATCAAACAGTGCCTCACATGTCACATTGGTGGTTGTTGGATTCAAAATTGTTGGAAATTAATTCCAATTGCAAGCAGAGCAGAAGGACCATGAAATTCAATTCTGACGGGAACACAGAAGGACAAAAGGCAGTAGAAAATTTCTTGTTTTTTGTTTGCACTCCACCGCACATTGAAGCCCTAATTTAAAACCCTACAAATCCCATATTTTTGTTTAAAGGTTGTAGCTTGTTTTTGTACTAACATACGCGGTTTTAATGACATGGAACCCCACTCCATATGTCTTTGCATCTACCACTTTAAACCCTGCACCAACCGCCAATACACCTCCAGCGCATTTGTTTAAAGTTTGAAAACTCCATGCCATCTCTCGTGGTCCCCACGACTCCACATGGTATAGCCTACAACCAATCAATGAACTATTGCGTTTTTTTGAAGCCTCGTCACCATACTCCATAACCCGCTCGATAAGCGGTCCCCACCACTACCAAGTCATAGACCAACAACCAATCATATGCATATCACATAGTTTGGTGCTGATGTCACCACAAGCCCGAAATCTTGTGATAAAGGTTGGCCCACCATCACCAAGTCACCAAGCCTCCAATCAATAGCGCTCTTATTGCGTTGTTTGATACCCAGTCAACAAGTGCTCAAATGGATGCGATAACGCATTGAAATATTTTGCAATATGTTTGAAGTCCGCGATGTAATAATGATTTTAACCTTAGGTTTAATTTTTTATTTATTTACATATGTCGTGATATAGTTTTATGTTTTAAACTTAGGATTATATGTTTTATAATATATATTGTAAATATGAATATTTACATTATATATAACCAATGTAATACACATCAGTGCTATGCAGTAGTGTGACTGTGTGTAATATGCCACGAAAGAAAAAGGCATAGAGACTGTGAAGACTGCGTTGAAGACAAAGAGCGTTAGACAATGAAAGGGAGTTGTGTTTTGTAGCAGCTAGAAGCATTTTTGCATTGTAATCTAGAACTGCAGTTCTGAGGAAGAATTGTTTTTCTAATAGTTTAGAGTTTTTTAATGAAAAAGAGTTTTACTCCATCTCTCTATTCACATTGTTTTCAAATCTCTGTGTTGGCACAGGAATTCTTGTTTCCTCTTAGTTTTTAGGAATAACCAGAAATTCCAACATGGTATCTGATCTAGTCTAGGCTCTTTACATTTTCCAAAGAAGCTGAAGGAAGGAAGAAGGAGTTTGTTGAAGCTTTTGACCAACAGAGTGAAGGTTCAGCAGAGTCAGGTATTTACCAAAACATATTTTTTGTTTGTTTTAAAGAATACAGTCCAGAGAACTATAAAATAGAAGTCTTAAGAGTTTTTAGAGACAAATTTTATCTCTCAGCAGTGAGAAGGTTTGTTTAAGAAACACAATTGAGTTTTTAGCATAGTTCTGTAAGCTAGCCATGGCAGGAACCAGCACAACCACGAGTATGGGAAATACTCAACTCCGACGGTTCAATGGGAAGAACTATGACTATTGGGAAATCACAATGAGAGCCTTGTTTACCTCTCAAGATTTATGGGAGCTAGTTGAAGATGGTTTAGAAGAACTAGAATATGCACAAGCATTTAATGCCTTAACACAGGCAGAAAAATATTTCTGAAGTGTAATAGGAATAAGGACTCAAAATCCCTATTATATCTCTATCAAGAAGTGCATGAAAGCATATTTCCATGAATTGCAACAACAAAGAAGTCCAAGGATGCATGGGATACCCTCCAGACAACCTATCAAGGTATGGAGAAAGTAAATACAACAAATCTTCAATTAATGAGAAGATATTTTGAAGTTATTTGCATGAAAGAGTCTGATACAATAGACTCATTCTTCACATTGTTGATTGGGTTGGTTACCCAAATGAGATATCATGGAGAGACAATAGAAGAAATAAGAATAATGGAGAAAGTTTTCAGGATATTAGCCTCAATATTTGATGTGATAGTAACAACCATTGAAGAGACAAAGCATCTCTCAATGTTTATTGTTGATGAGATTCATGTATCATTGATGACACATGAATAAAGATTGAGAAAAACTGCAAACTTATCTTTGGGGCATGCCTTCAAGACCCAAATTTCCTTTGGAAGAGGAAGAGGTCAAGGTAGAGAAAACTATAGAGGAAAATGAAGAGGTAGAAGCCAGAACCAAGGAAGGAACAACCCTGCAAATATAAGTGGAAATAGAAAAAATCAAAGTCAAAATCAAAGCCAAGGCAACAACCAACAAAGTGAACAAAATAAATCACATGGAAAAAGGTAAGATAAATCCCAAGTCCAATGTCATTACTATAAGAAGTATGGCCATTATGCCAATGAATGTAGGAAGAAATAGAGTGACATGCGAAATAGAGTGAATGTAGGAAGTCTCTAGGTGAAGCTCCTACAGATGCAGTCTCCATGTGAAGCTCCTCAGCTGTAAGTTGCTCTTTTTATTAAATATAAGTTGTTTCTTTCAATTTTTAACATGGTATCAGAGCTCCAGGTTGAAGTTGTGTAGTGTGAGTAAGTAGGATGTCATACCTACGTGATTAGAGTTGTGATTTAGGAAGAATTGTCCCCACCCGAAGTGATCGAGATCGACCTCTGTACGCATTATTTGGGGGATCGATAGTCTGGAGGTAGGAGGCTCATCTCGCCTACGTCACCTGGAGACTCCATATCCATTGTTGCACCAATGGTGTTCATTTGTTGCTACTGCATTGATGGGTTGTCCATCGATATCTAATTAATTTATTGTGCTATGGTTCTTTTGTTGAGATATTCTCTTAAGTACTATTGTAAAGCATCTTTCTTCGAGGTGTTTAAACTAGTTCTCATGTAGAAAGAAAATCCACGAGGGACTGTGTAGAATTTTTTTGTTAACTCTCTCCACCAGGTGTTTTGAGCCGGCTTCTATCGCTTTTTAGCTAGGATGTTGTGCTTCTTGGCTAGATTGCTATAAATATTTTGGTAGAGGATATCTGAGTGAATAGAGGAGTGCGTGTGGGTTGAAGCCCTTTCTTTGAAGCCAGGCACCCAGGTCATGGAATTTATGTGCTGCATCACTGGTGTTGTGTAGCACAGCGGAGAAGATGTGCTACATGTTATTAACAGACAGTTCCTCGCATGTCACATTGGTGGCTGCTGGATTTAGCATCGATCCAGAGGATGTCAAATTGAATTGGTGTTTTTTATTTTTCTACGTGGATCATATCTTGTGTTTGATCATTTTCTATTGTTGCTTTTACAACTTGAACGGTGGCATTTGAAGCTTCAACAGTAGCGTCTACGTGAATGGTGGCGTGACTGGCCTGTACAGCTTCAGCGTCGATGTTGCCGATGCCACACGAATCATTTTCTTTGGAATCAGTCTGAAACAAAACTAGAATACCCATGGCTTTCCTTGCTATAAAGGCATCATGATATTGATAAAAATTTGTTGTCACAAGAGCACTGCGGTGGAAATTTTTGGCGGTAATTCCATATGAATCTTTGATTTTATTACATTCAGCCCCGCAAGTAGAAAGAAGTTTTATTCTTCTTCTATAGAATTTGCGACTGAGACCGTGGGGAATAGGCATGAGCTGCCTCTTCTATAGTGTGGTAAGATCCGGTATTGGGATCGACATTGGAAGCATCTCGATTTCTGAGAAGAGTGTAGTTGTTTCATTGAGTAGGATCAAAGTGTGATATTAACGAAGCAACGAAAATATATCTGCCAGCTGTTTGTAGTAAGACTGATATCAAAAAAAAAAACTTGAAAATACTTTATTGAAACCCTTTTTCATATGAAGTCTTTATTTCTTGGATCTGGTGTAGCCTTCATTTGATGTATGAAGCCTTGGTTTTTGTCATCGTAAGCTTGATAATAAGCTTAACAATATTTCCATGATTTTTGAATTGAAAAGTGGTTGGGGGCATATTTGGAAAGGAGTTCTGTTTTTTATTAAGAGAAAGTAGTCATTTGTTTCCACTTCATTGGATCTGGTGATCGATCTATTTTTTTCTTGAAGTAAACCTATCAATTTGAATAACCAAGTGGTAGAAGCATACTTGAATGATAGTATTAAGCTCGAAGTATCCAATTATTCCAATTGGAAATCCAAGTTGCAGAATTTTTTTTGTGAAAATATATAATTACTTCCCGCATGCAGAATTAGAGTTTAGTGAATTATACAATCAGTTAAGTGAATAGTTGAGTTGAGTTACAGTTATATTTGGTGAGTGAGTTAGAGAGTGAGTTAAGCGAGTTGATCAAGTTCAGTTATGTGTGAGAGTATGTGCATGTCAATTAGATTAAATACCCTTCACAGGTTCATTGTATTAAGAGAGTTTTTTGATTCAGAGTTTTAGATTAATTAAAGAGCCGCAACTCATTGTTATTGTGTGAAATATTTGTGTTATTTATGTGATTGAATCCTCTGTCTTTCCAACATTTTTGAAGGGAAAAGTGCATCGACAATTGTAAATGGAGATGAATTCAAACCAATAGTTGTAGGAGGCGGATCAACTACAATAATTCAGGATTGGTAGAAGAGGGAGAAAAAGGTGAAAATGTTGTTGAAATTGCCAGTAAAAGACTTCATTATCCCTCACATCAAAGAGTGTAAATCAGCAAACAAGATTTGGATAACCCTCAAGGATCTTCACGAGATTAAAAACACAAATATCCTTTTGTTCCCAAAAAGCAAGATTATCTCTATTAAAATTGAGGAGAATAAATTAGTAGTTGTGTTCATCTCTCACATTAGGGAGCTCAAAGATAAGTTGGGTGACATATGTGAGATAGTTTCAAACCATGATCTTGTCACAATTACCATGAATGGTATGAATGGTCGCACAACCCCTGTTACCGCCGCGTCTGCACCTCCTTCTATGACAGAGCTGCGGAATGGTTGCAGAGGTGGGTGGGTAAGGCTGAAGGCAAGGAGGGCAGGTGGAATGCAATGGAGACTAGAAATACTCGACAAGCTGAGCAAAGTAATGAGAATTCGAATAGAAAAAAGAACTCTAGGAGAAGTGGTGACCCGATAGCATCTCAAGGCAGCAAAGAAGCATGCAACGACGCCCTGTTTGAGTGCGGATGCGTGGCTCAGCATAGGCAACAGGACAGGCACTACACAGGGGAGGAGGAGAGCTACAAGCGGCATAGGAGCAGGCCAAATGATCATGCACAAACACCATGGGAAACCATACGAGCAGAGCGAGGAGGTAAAGAACTCGGGCAAACAATGGTAATCACATGTAGGTTGGCGAATTAAATGTCGCGTTAATGGAATTGCAAGTGGCCATATGGCGACCCCACACGAACTCCATCAGGATTCACCAAGGGACTGATGTCCCATCTACCTTAATTTCCATCTGCATCTGGAGCTGAGCTATCTTTGTGCACCAACATGGTGGAGTTCTGCAAAATGGCTCTTTCATGGATTATGTTAAGGGGGCCATGATTGAGAGTGTTGATACTATCTGCTCCAATATTGGCCAAGAGGTCTGCAACTTTGTTACCATCCCGTTTGACATGAGTAAACGAGAAAGCATTGTTATTTTTTAACCAATTTCCTATCAGATCAATCCTAGCTATCATTTGCCAGCTAGTGGCCACTTTAGCAGTATTGGTACCCCAAAGGAGCTGATTGGCCATGTTGATAAGTATATGTGAATCTCCTTCAATTATGACAGGGGAGAAATTGTAGTGCTGAGTTAGGTGTAATACTTGCCAGAGCCCTTCCAGCTCAGCTAAGTTATTAGTGTCCCATTCTATTGAGCCATAATATATAGCCAGGGTGTTGCCCTTAAAATTTCTGAAGATGCCTCCAAACCCTGCTTGTCCTGGATTGCCTTTTGAAGCTCCATCAAAGTTCAATTTGACTAGCCCTGTCGGTGGAGGAGACTATAGTTGAGGTATTTCATAATTATTCATGCTTTTGGAGGTTGGAGTAGGCGTGATTTTAAGTTTCTAGCTCTCCGAAATGGCTATTTCCTATGGCTTGTTGGGGAATTATTCTTCCTGCTAGGAATGGAGAGCAAGGGATTCATGGAGATTGTTGCTAAATATGCTCCAAATAGTCTCCAGAGGAGTGTTTTGGCTTTGGAAAGTTCTATTGTTTCTCTCCTTCCAAAGAGACCATAGGAGCAGACCTAGGATGAACTGGAAAAAGGTGTTGAGAAGAGTGCTGATGTAAGGTTGCTTGGGCCAGTTGCGTATGATATTAGTTATGTCCCCAACTGGTTTTCTTCTTTGGCAATGGAAGCTAATTTTCCCCCAAAGTGAAATAGCAAGAGTGCAGGAGACCATGAGGTGTTGAATAGTTTCATTGATTTGATTACAATTGGGACACCGAGAGGGTCCAAAGAAACCCCTTTTAATCATATTGTCCCACGTGATAATTATTTTGTGACTGAGAAGCCAAAGAAAGGTGGAGAGTTTTGGCCAAATTCCTAGAGACCAAATTAGCTGCCAAAGTGGATCCAGAGGGAGAGGCAACAGATGCATCAGAGTATAGGCCTCCTTAGTTGAGAACATTTCTTTTTTCGTGTATCCCCACCTAAGAATATTTGGATCCTCCGAGAATCTAATTTTCCTACATTGAAGCTCTTCACTGATAGCTTCCAAAGTAGCTTCCTGAGCTTGGGGAGCTATATGAGTTGAGTGTTTCCATTGCTTGAACTCATTGTAGCTTGTGGGTAGCCAAAACTTATTTACCTTGTCCTCCATGGAGTCGGTTATATTACCGATGTTAATTTCAGTGAGAGTGTCAGCTATTTTAGGGTTATGTTGCCAAGAGCCCACCCAGAACCTAGCCGTATTACCATTGCAAACTTCCCAGAAGCTGTGTTGTTGTATTAGTGCACAGTGTTGTTTGGCCGCATTCCAGACTAGTGAACCTGTTTCCTTGGGGGAGAGCCTTATCAGCTCCTTTGGAGGTCTGTTGTTGGCATATTTTTCTGTCCATAATCTGGTGCATGGCATGTGTGGATTCGATAACCATTTGCACCATATGCGAGCTCCCATGAATTCATTGTTGTGAGTTGGGTTTCTGAGTCCAAGTCCCCCCGCTTCTTTTGGAGTGTAGATTGTGTTCCAGTTGACCAGAGCCCATTTTCGATTATGACTAGAGGATCCCCAAAGGAACTTGCACTGAAATTTTTTTATCTGTTTGAGGACCCATTTCGGAGAATCTAGAACTGATAAGAGATAAAGAGGCATGGATTTCAACACTTCTTTGATAAGAGTTAGCCTGCTTGCCATATTGAGAGCCCTAAAGGTCCACGAGGAGAGCCGGGCCTCCAATTTTTCAAGGAGAAGGTTCCAGGAGGGGTGCTTGAAGGTGGAGGCAATAAGGGGGGCTCCAAAATACTTAGCCAGAAGAGACACGATGGAAAACCCCAGAATATGCACAATGTTTGCTTGGGTTTGGAGAGGGGTATTGAAAAAGAAAATCTGGGATTTGGTATCATTGTTGGACATACCAGAGGCCTTAGAGAAAAGGTTCAATATGGATTTGAAGGAACAAGATTCTTGTACAGAAGGATGGCCAAAGAGCATGTTATCATCCACGAATTGCTGGTGAGAGGTGGCAGGGGTGTCGTGAAGGGATATGCCTCGCAATTTCTGGGTGTGAATGGCATTATGAATCAACCTACCGAGACCTTTAGCCATGAGAACAAAAAGGAAGGGGGAAAGAGGGTCCCCTTGCCTAATACCTCTCGAAGGAGAGAATGGAGGAGAGGGAACCCCATTGACTAGGATAGAGTAAAAGGTGGAGGATATCAGATTCATAATCCATCTTATCCAAATTTGATTAAAGCCAAAAGCACCCAAAATCTGTTGAATGTAATTCCAACTTTATTTGTCGAAGGCTTTGGAAAAATCAATTTTTAGGAGCATACCTGCCTTCTTGCTAATCTTTAGAGAGTTAATAACCTCATGAGTTAATATTATACCATCCAAAATTTGACATCCTTCCACGTAACCAGTTTGCTCGGGCGAGATTAGAAGCGGAAGAAGAGGCTTGAGTCGATTGGCTATGACCTTTGAAATTACCTTGTAGATCACATTGCAAAGAGTTATGGAGCATAATTTGTCTAGCATGCTTGGTTGATCTTCTTTTGGAACCAGAGCAATGAAAGTTGCGTTAAGGGAAGGAAGTAGCCAATGTGTTGACCTTGATTCCTCCACTAGCTGCCAAACTTCTAACTTGATGAGGTCCCAGAAGTGGTGAAAGAAATTAGAAGTAAAACCATCTGGACCTGGAGCTTTGCCATCCTTAAATTGTGCCATTGATGTTTCGACCTCCAAAAGGGTAACAGGCCACAATAGCATTTGATTGTGCTTGTCCATTACCAACCTGGGAATCAGCTGAGTTATTTTTTCAATGGCTGGCTATCTATTGATTGGGGGCTCTTGCTGTATGCCTTTAAAGTGTTCCTGTAGAACATGCTCAATATATTCATGTTTCTCCAAACGCCCTCCCTGCTGATTAGTGATGTGATTGATGCTATTATGCATTCTTCTTTGTACTGTGGAGCGGCGAAAGAACTTTGTCTTTCTTTCGCTCTCCTTTAACCAATGGATTCTTGATTTTTTCCTCCAGAGAATTTCCTCTTGTTTGTATCTTTCATTCAACTGCTTCTGAAGGTCTTTTTCCTTACATGCGAGGAGTTCTGTTCTTTCCTCATTGATGATTTACTATTTAATTTCTTCTATTTTATGCTCAAGGACCTTTTTTTCCTAAAAGATGTTCCCAAACACTGAGTGGTTCCATGCTTTGATTTTTTATTTGAGGTGTTTGAGCTTTTGCTGGAACTAGTACATTTTGGAACCTTTAGGTGGGATGAAGCTCTTCCAAGCAGATTAGACCATGGATTTGAAGGAGGGATGGCTAAGCCAGAAGGCTTCGAATCTGAAAGGAAGTTTCAGATGGGCACCAAGGCTTTGCTACTGAAGCGAGATGGGCCAATGATCCGAACCCGCCAAAGCTAGGATGGAGGCAGAGAGGTCCCCCCCTATATGTATGGCATTATTTGAGATGAGAAATTGATCCAAATTTGAAGCTATCTACTGTCCTCCAGTTCTTCTGTTGCTCCATGTATATATGCCATTTGAAAAGGGTAGGTCAATGAGCCAGTTGTTGTTGACGAAATCCTTGAAGTGGGAGCATTTTGGTTCCAATATTGGCCTTCCTCTTGTCTTTTCTTCCAGCCTGTTTATCATGTTGAAATCTTGCTCCAATTATCCATAGGGGGTGAGTCCTGTTAGAGTTGAGAGCTTCCATGGTGTTTAAGAGCACGATCTTGCTAGCTTGGTCTTGGGGAAAGTAGACATTAGATAGGTGCCCATGTATATTGGTTCCTATGGGATGGCAGGTGGCTTGAATGAGATTATGCACAGCATGGAAGTTTGCTAGCATTATAGACTGAGTATCCCAAGCTATTGCAAGGCCTCCCGAAGAGCTTGAGGCATCAAATGCAACTGAATTGTAGCTATGCCAAGATTTTGATAAGATTGTGAATAGTGTTGTACTATTACATTTGGTTTCTTGAAGAAAGAGGATTTGTGGTCTTTCTTTCTGAATCATGTTTTTAATCATCCTGTATTTCCTAGGGCCATTTAGCCCTCTAACATTCAATGAGATGAGCTTCATGGAGAACTATTTGTGAGCCGTTTGAAAAATCGGGTTAACTTGGGGTATCGTCCTGACTCCACCAGCATCTCCCCTAAAGTGATGGTGCATTGCCAATCTAGTTTTTGACCTCATTTCTTGGACTCTTTTATAACTTTTAGGCTGTCCCAGTGGCTGCCTGGTTGAATGCCCAACTTATTTTGTTGTTAAACTTTGGTGAGGACAACTTCAAGTGTATCAATCTGTCGAGGGTTGATTTTATCAAATTCCTTTCATTTGCAGGCATATTCTAATCCCAAAAGATCAAGCTCACCAGATCGATGCATTCAAAATCCTCTTCCATGAGGCTCGGCTGACTGCTTTTCAGGTTTTCCTTGCTGGCTAGACTAGGGTTAGGCATCGGTCCATCAATGTCCATGTTTTTGGGTTTCCAGGTAATAAGCTCTATTGCTGAGGTAGTCTTAGGATCATAAGACTCTACATTTTACACCTCACTCTGAATTGGATTAGGGATGGGTGGTTTGGGAATGCTCAAGGGGCCCGAGGATTTGAGAGTGGGTTCAGGGGAGGTTGAGGGACCATCAGTCAAGGGATCAGAAAGGGATAAAAGGGAAAAACTATTGCTAGTAGATGGGGTATTGGCAGACGAACTAGGTTTTTTCCCGAAGGAAGAGGATTTCTTACTATGCTTTTTGCGAGGTGGAACTTTGGTGAACCTATCTTCTTCCGTCTTGTCTTCTACCTCTTTATTCAAGGACTGAGAGTTGAGAGGGAAATCTCTCAACAGATTCCCACGGGAATGACACCTACGACATCTGAATGGAACATGCTCATAGTCTAAAGGTTGAATCCATTCAAAATCATCATGAAACAGACTTACCGCGTCAAGTAGGGCCTTGTCCAAATACATGTATACACAGATCCTCGCATAAGAGGTGTATCTTCTGAGCTTGGACTCTTCTGCTATCTTGATGAACTCTCCAAGTCCCCTGCCAATCTCTTGGAGTGATTCCTCATCCCAATATTCGAGCGGCAACGAATATAAGAAAATCCAGACTAGAGCCCAGTTGAAGTTTTCTTTGTCTGGATTGAATCTTTCTATCTAGTTCCTGAGGTATAACCCAGCAGAATTGAAAAAGTAAGGTCCTCCATCCATTACTTTGTTTTTATCCTCTATACAGTTGAATATGGTGGTGAAGAAGCCTTTCAGTCCAAGATGTAGGGTAACATGCCCCTTGGGCTTCCATTTGGAAGCAATCCACCCTTACAGTGCTTTCTGAGTTGGCCAGAAGCCAATGAATTTTCCAATGAGTGCATGGTCTTTCATATACTAGATCTGAGTGTTTACAGGATGACAGGGCAAATTGATCTTGGATCTTTCAGCTGCAATGGGTTTTCATGTGGAGGAAGTGGCAGCAGGTGCATCTGGCATTTTCTCTGAGGCCTGCGTGTGAGATGTGTTATTCTCCTGCTCCTTGTCAGCGTCTATTTTACTTTGGTCAGAGGTCGTATTGATTCTTTCCTCATTTGAAGGGGGGGCTGGCTGCCCCACCCTTTACTGTTGCCATAATTGTACACAAAACCCCATTGTGTCACTTGGACAGGCGCGAACAGGGCACAACGACGATCCATGAGCTGTTAGGGTTTCTCCGTTGCAGTGGAAAACCAAACCCTAACAGAGCGTGATTTCTTTGTCTTCTTATGTGTAAGGTTTTCATGAAAATATCATATGTAAAATTGTTATTAAATTAATTATAGAATATATTCATACTTCAATCAAAATATAAATGGCCAATGGAACTCTGGTAATTTTTTGTAATTTTACATTCCAGTCCGTTAGGTCTTTAGTTTTTATTTTGAAATTAGGGTCATGTAACATGATTAAGGGGAGTACTAACCATCATCCATTATATCACCTAGATCCGATAATGGTGATAAATTCACCATAGAGATCGGGATCCACTGGGAAGAGGAGCGTTGTTTAAGGGGAAATTAAGGAATTGTATCGATTCCCTGATGATCTGCTCCATGTGATTCCCTGATTGTTTCAGAATTTCATTATAACAAGAGCAGGAGTATTACTAGAATGTACCCACCGTGGCTACAAACCGATATTTAAGGAGAAGGATTCCAAGTTCTAGTTGCCTCATGAGTTTCCTTCTTTCGAGAATATAATGAGAGATAATTTGCAACAAGAGTACGCTGTCTTTGGATGGAAATTCGGAAGAGGTGGTCTTGCAAAAAATGGCATTGAGATGAACGGTATTTAACAAATTAGTGAGAAAACTGGAGAAGCAATTAATGTTGTGTGAATGTATGCCTCCTTTCTGTGGGAAACAGAAGAAAGCCATGATTAGTAGGCGGATGAAACTTCATGTTATATTACATATGTGCGTTAAACATCATATGTAGATTCCTTAGGCCTACTTTGTTTTAATTTCACTTCATCAGCACAATTTCCTAGGTACTTCGCTCCTCGCTAGTAGAAATCCAATGGTGGTATTTGTATATTTTTCCATTGATTGGGATAATTTTTCATGATTTGTATATTTTTGCAAAATCTTTTGAATATATTATATCGGACTTTATATTGGGCATTTCATGAGCTGGATCATTGTGCTTAAACTTTTTAATATCTTGATTACATCAATATTGATCTTGCATATTGTGCAAAACATTTTGAGTATATCGATAAATTATTGAATGGTGGAATTTTGACATCTCTAAAATTCTTCCATAGCCTTGGTTCTTATTTTGTTTTTTTTGGTATTTTATTAATTTTGTTATTTTTGTAGAATATCAATGAAAATTATATATATATATATATATATATAATAAATTGATAAATATTAATCTATGGTAAACATTAGAAAATTTACTTTATAATAAATTTTACAATATAAAGATTAAAAATGAATAAAATTTTTATTAATTTTGTTATTTGATTAGAATATATAGATATAGATCTAGAATAGCATATTTAAAATTAAAATACATCTTATATATATATATATATATATATATATATATATATATATATATATATATATATATATATATATATATATATATATATATATCAAAGATGTATTTTAATTTTAAATATGCTATTCTAGATCTATTAAATTTGGATTTATCTAGTGCCAAGAGCAATCAAATCTCTGGAGGTGTAAATCTCTTTTTTGAGTGCAAAATTTGAGGAAATGTTGTGCCTGTAGATATTTTATACCTCTAAGTTCTTTATAGATGGGAGTTAAGATGGATCTAGGCTGGTTTGAGTCGAGGCCGAGAATATGCTAAATATGTCTCAGGTTTATTGAGTCATCTTAATTTTAAATTTAGTTAGATACTTCACTTTGTTGAGATGATAAATATTGTAAAATAACTTTAATGATGAAAAATGATGAAATTAAAATTTTGAATGCAAAGTGACAATGTAATAATATTGAATGATAGAAAATGTGATTAACAACAATGTAGTCAATTACAAGTAGTCTTCATTGTGATCAATCTCAAACTATTTTTTTTTCTACCATTCTTATTGTCACACTTGTTAATTTTTCCATAGTTTTGCCACTTTTCATATATATTATTTGAAAATGACAATTGGAATCTTAAACTATTTAAATATTTAGCTCGAGTTGTTGTAACATATCTCTCTTTCTCTCCAATATTAATAGGTTTAATTACTATAGCACAAAAATCAATGTACACTGTCAATAAAATTTTATGCTTACACTAAAATCAATGCAGACTATTAATTCAATGACTTTAAAATTAATGTACCATCATACATCCAATTACATCAAAGCATAAATCAACATATATACTGAAATCAATGCATCTAATGCAAGAAATCGAATAAGATTAGAAAACAACATCTACACTGAAATTAATCCATCTAATGCAAGTAATCAAATAGGATTATAAATCAACATCTGCAATCCAAGCAATGCATCTAATGCAAGTAAGAAAATAGTATTAGAAACCAACATCTACACTAAAATCAATACATCTAGTGCAAGATATCAAACATGATTAGAAATCACCATCTACACTGAAATCAACACATTTAGTGCAAGAAATCAAATAGAATCAGAAATAATCTGCATTGAAATCAATGCATCTAGTACAAGCAATGAAATATAATTAGAAATCAAAATCTACATTGAAATTGATGCATCTAGTGCAAGAAATCAAATAGGATTAAACATCATCTACATTGAAATCAGTGCATCTAGTGTAAGAAATCAAGTATCATTAGGAATAAACATCTACACTAAAATCAATGCATCTAGTGCAAGCAATAAAATAGGATTAGAAATCACCATTTTCACCAAAATCAATGTGTCTAGTACAAGAAATCCTCTTCCCCCTCTCCCCCATCCATATATATCTATATCTCCCTCCATCTCTCCTTCTTTGTCTCTTTATCTCACCCTGCCAAACACACATGCTCTATCACTCCATATCTGTAAATATCTTTGTCCCTCCCTCCTTGTATCCATTAATCTCTTCTTTCTCTTTACCTTCCATCTATATCTCTATCTCCCTTTGTCTCTCTATATAAACCCCAAAACATACACTCTCTTTCTCCAATCTATCTATCTATCACTCCCTCCTCTTCTCCCCCTTTCTTTCTCACTTCCCCTTCCCTTCCTCTCCCCCACTGCTATCTCTCTTCCCTCATGCTATACTCTCTCCCTCTCTCTCCATATTTCTTATCACTCCCTCTATATCTCTCTACACCTTTCACTCTATATGTATTTATTCTTACCCACCTCTCTTTCTCCCCCTCCATATCTATATCACTTTCCCTACCTCTCTTCACTCTCTCTATTCCTTTCTCTCCCACCTCTCTCTCTCTCTATATATATTCACCTTCCAACTTTGTTACTATATGCCCCTCTCTTTCCTTCCCTCCCACTTCTATCCATCTCTAATTGTTTGTCTCTTTATGTCACCCGCAAGCATACACACTCTCTCACCATATCTCCCTTGTCACTTCCTTTCCCACTCCACTACTCACTATCTATGTCTTTATTATTACCTCCCTCTCTCCCCATCTAGCTCCATCTATCTATCCCTCCCTCTCTCCCGCTCCAACTCCATCTCTCCATCCCTCCCTCTCTCCTCCTCTCTTTTAATTCCCCTCTCTTTTCCATCCCCTCTCTCACTTTTCCCCCAAACTCCCTCTCTCTTCACCCATCTCTCTCTCTCTCTCTCTCCTAGAATCATCTCTCTCACCCCGTCACTCTCTTCCTCTCTCTCATCCTTCATCTCTCTCCCTTTCTCTCCCGCCTCCCTCTATCTTCCCTCTCTCTCTCTCTCTCTCTCTCTCTCTCTCTCTCTCTCTCTCTCTTTTCCATTCAATTCTCTCTATCTCTCTCTCTTTATCTTCCCCCATCACTTTATCTCTCTCTCCAACAATGTTACTATATCTCTCCCTTTTTCATTATCTCTCCTTCTTTCCCCCCCTTGTCTGCATCACTCCTTATATGTCTATTTATATCACCCCTAAACATACACACTCCCTTCATCTCTCCCTTTTCACTCCCTCTCTCTCCACTTCTAACAATATATGTATTTCTTCTTCCCTCCCCCTCCAACTCCTTCTCTCTATCCCCCTCTCTCTCCTCCTCCTCTCATTCTTCTTCTCTCTCACTTTCTCTCCTACCTCCCTTTACATCCCCCCTTCTCTCTTTCTCTCTCTCTACCCTCCGATCCCCTCTTCTTATCCCTGTCTCTCTCCTTATCTCTTCCCACCTCCCTCTCTTACCCTTCTCGACCTCTCTCACTCCTCTCTATCTCTATCTCTTCATTCCTCCTCTTCCTCTCCTTCAGTTTATCTCCATATCTCTCTTGTCATTCCCCGTATTTCTACACATCTGTCATATGTCTTTGTTATTTCCTCTCATATATATCTAGAGTTAATATATATATCATGATATATTAATATATATTATAATATAACAAATTTAATATTGTAGTAATCCAAAGTTATTAAATTTAATAATATTAATATTATAATATATTAATATTAATATTAGATTTAATAATATTAATATTAATATTAATTTTGGGTTAATACTGTTTTATTGCATGGTATAAATAATAATTCGGTGGATGGTGTTTGACCCATAGGGTTGGTATATAATTAGATGTTGATTTCTAATTCTATGAGATATATTTTTATTTACCTTACCTTTGTATAACTCTTTTATATTTATTTTACCTCTTTTATAAATATGGCATTTGGCACATGGTATTAATAATCATTTTTCCCATGTTATTTTTCCCACGGGCTTCCCCTAAATAAAACCTATTTTTTGAATTTTTGTAAATATAAAGAGGTTTATGGAGTAAATATAAAAAGAGGTTTTATTTATTTACCATACCTCTAGTTTATTTATATTTTTATTTATTTATTTATCATACTTCCTGAGCAAGTATAAAAAGAGGTTCTATTCATTTACCATATCTCTTGTTTATTTATATTTTTATTTATTAACAATATCTCTTTTTGATTGTTCCTCAACTTCCTCATACATTAAATTTATATTGTAAAAAATTATTTCTAATGAGTTTTTAATTGTTTGTTTATATGGTTATGTAAGTCATTGTTTAAGGAAATATTATTTATATTTTATTTTTTATTTTTTCATTGGTTTTTTATTTTGGCTTCCCACATATTTACACATCTCTGTCAGACTAGGTTGTAGAATGCCTCCTCTCTCAGAGAAATTAAGTGATATTTTTAAATATATTAGTAAGATTATATAAATTTGATGAATTGATAGGTATCAATTTCTTGAAAACATTGAAACAATTACAATATAATATATTTCACATTGTCTAGAATTTCAAAAATTATAAAAATTAAATATATTATATTGTTAACGCTAAGGACTAAATTAACGGTCATAGATGAATGGCTAAGTTAACACATTTGAATCCCAACAATGATATCTAATATAATGCACTGTGGAATCCACTCATACTTAAATAGAAAGAGTAAAGGGAGATCTACTTGAATGGTTCATGAGGCAAAATACTTGCTAAGGTTTTACAAATAGGGTATCAAGCTAAGTGGGCTTGATTGTGGGGAAAACATCCACAGTGAAGTGTGCTTGAGCGAGAGGATTTCTGGGATAGGTGACCTCTCAGGAATTCTTGGTTACCAGGTTCAAGCCCTGGAAGTGATAATTGACGCTATGTGATTCATTTCACTAGTTTCAATCGCACTTCTTCACCCTTGTGAACATCACCTAATGCAATTAGTGGTAAGCAGACTATTCAAAAATTATAAGAAATTAGTCAGTTACGACAACCTCTCATGGAAATCGTCATAGATGAATGACTAAATTAACGCAATTGAATCCCAAAAAATGAGGCACAATACTTGCTAAGGTTTTTCAAGTGGGGTAGCAAGCTAAGTGGGCTTAATTGTGGGGAAAAAATCCATAATTAAGTGCGCTTGAGCGAGAGGATTTCTGGGATGGGTGACCTACTTGGAAGTCTTGGTTACCAGGTGAAAGCCCTGGAAGTGATGATTTATGCTATGTGATTCATTTCACTAGTTCTAATCCTACTTCTTCACCCCTGTGAGCATCACCCAATGAAATGAGTGCTAAGTGGACTATTCAAAAATTTTGAGAAATTAGTCGGTTAGGACTACCTCTCATGGAAATGGTCATAGATGAATGACTAAATTAACATAGTTCTTAAATAAAAAGAGTAAAGAGAGCTATACTTGAATGGTTAATTAGCCACAATATTGGCTAAGGTTTTTCAAGTGGGGTAGAAAGCTAAGTGCTTGCTTTATTGTGGGGAAAAACTCCACAGTTAAGCGCACTTGAGCCAGAGGATTTCTGGAATGGGTGACCTCCCGAGAAGTCTTGGTTACTGGGTGCAAGCCCTAGAAGTGATGATTAATGTTGTGTGATTCATTTATCTAGTTTCAATCCTACTTCTTCACCCCTATGAGCATCAACCGATGCAATGAGTGCTAACTGTACTATTAAAAAATCATGAGAAATTTGTTAGTTACGACTACCTCTCATGGAAATGGTCATAGATGAATGAGTAAATTAACGTAGTTGAATCCAAAAAATGATATCTAATATAATGCATTGTGGAAACCCCTCATTCAAATATATATTATATCAAAGTTTGTTATGTTAGTTGTGAGAAACTAGCTTGGTGGGGAGTATCTCATTCATTCTTTCTAACCATCAGGAATAATCCAAATTAACTTATAAAATATATTTAAATATATATATTAAGTGTTTAACTCTCTAGAGTAACATAATAAATTTTGATGTAATGATACTAATCTTTGTTATAAAAAATGAATAATCTGTCTAAAACCAAAGCATATATATTTCTCATATAAAATATAAAGGTAATTTCTACTTGCACTATGTGTATATATTACATTTAAATATATATGAAATGTGAGATTCCCTCAAGTGACGAGGAGATGAATATGGTAACGACTTCATTGTAACATGTGAATGGGTTCTCATTTTTATTTAATTTGGGTTTCCAAATTATATGGATGGTAAATTGGATGGACGTGTATAAGCATAAACACTTGTTTTATTATGCATTTTCTGTTTATAAATATGAGGTCAATCAATAATTATCATCAATACTAGCAATATATATATATATATATATATATATATATATATATATATATATTATAACTAGTATTAATATACAATTTAAAGATATTTAAGTTTAAAAGAATATGGAATAGGATTTTTAATTATATAAATTTAGTTTTATTTTATTATGGAAATTTTTAATTTATAAATTGGGTTTGTTACAATGTCATGTGTCAATACTATGATTTATTAATATCACATGCTTAAAATATTATTATGGAATTCATATATAACATTTGTTCATGTAATACTTTTTTACATAGTATTTAAAAAAACATAAATATTTTGAAGATAAATCTCAACCTTTGATTTGTGTATATTATTATTCATATTCTAGAATATTCCATATATGTTAAAATAATATCATCAATCTAATAATTATTGATAGTAAAATTAAAATTCTAGAAGCCCTATTCTAAAATACACATGTTTATGTTACTTCCATGAAATATTAATGTTAATATAGTTTTAGTAATGATGTATTGATAAGCCATGGTATTGTAATGAAACATATTTACAAATGAAGAATCTGCATGATTAAATAGATAAATTAGGTATGAAATAAATGTGCATGCTTAGATGTAAGTAATTTTTAAATTCAATTTTTAACCAAGACCCCACTGACATATTGTAATTTTTTAATTATTATTTAAGTTATGGACAATTTTTAGATAATTTAGAAAATTATAATATACATATGAGATTAAAATATATAACATATAAATAGTAGTTATAAACTAAATCCATTTTACTATAAAATTAAAATAATGGGTCCCTAATTCATAAAACAATCTAAAAAATAAGATGAATCAGAGAAGACTAAAATCAAACACCATAACTCATTTCAAAATAAAAATAAATTAGAATAAATAATTTAATTTAATTTAAGTTCATAAAAAATGTAAATTGAAACTTAATACTTACAATAATTATATAATATATCAAGATTCTTACTCATCGATATTCACCATCATTTTGCCATGAATATTATTAACGTGTAAATAAGATTTGTTATAATACCAATACTTAATAATACCACTTGCCAACTACCATAACTCATTTCAAAATAAAAATATTTAATAAATTTTTTATTTTATAACATTTTTTAAATCAAATCTAAAGAAAAAATATATGGGATGGTATAAATGTTTGTAAACATTTATAGGCCATCTCAGTTAAAAAATAATAAAAGGTTAAAAGAAATTGTCTAGAGACACCCTCTTATACCATTGTATGTGTTGTAAACCATTTTAAGTCGGTAAAATAAAATTAGTAATGATAATTATGAATAAAACATTTTGACTTGGTCAAATTAAATAAAATTAAAAGTAAAAATAAAATAAAATTAATAATTAGATATTAATAATGTAATGAAGCGATGTCGAGCGCAAGGGTTTCACAGTTCTTTGGAGGTGCGATGATCATTGGAACATGGATCAAATTCGAGGTTGCTCCTCTCGACCATAGATCTAGTGGATAGACCCTGATCTGTTGTAATGTGCGAGGTGGAATACTACTCCCTCCAATATCCATTTCTTTATCCACTAACATCTGTAAGAGAGTCGGTCATTAGAATGAAGGGATCTTCCTCTATGCAACATCTCCCATCACTACTATGCAACAGATCGACTGTGCGGATATGGGCACTTAGAGACTGAGGGAGCCACCATCATATCGAATGCAAAACCATGACAGCAACGAGAATAGAGAGAAGGCGGAGAAGGTCGGCATCCTCCCGGTTGGTCAGATTGGGATGGATCTCTATCCTGATATGATGCTAAAGAAAGCTACGATCTCCAGTGTGAGGTTTACCAATGAGAAAGATGCTAATACTTTTGACCTACCCCCACTCTTCAATGATTCTTTGCTCCTGAGCGCAACCTCCAGGACCAATGTACTATGGCTCCTGTTCTCTGAGAAAGGAAAACAACAAATGTGAAAGGAAACCTTGGGCAGCAGCTAGCCATCTAGACTTGACAATATGGCCTCCCAGATGAGCATCGACTGCCAGGGATCACCAGATATCCTATCCCCCTCCTTTCAAATTCAGATCTCTCTTCTTAATGAAAAAACCATGATTCTTTGGGTTCGCACCATAGATCTGTTGAAGAGCCTTTCGCATGCCATCGAGCATAGGTTGGGGATTCCTTCTGCCTTTTAGCGACTTCTCTATGGAGGTAAACAACTATAGGGCTATCTTACGCTCTCATTTTATAATATTGAAAAATATGCTTATGTGGTTTTAACCCTTCGTTTGCAAGGATGGGTAGTCGGGCAACCCTCTTCTACTCAAGCTTTCTCTTACAAGGATGATGTCCATGCATAACCTCCGAAGAAAGTGGCTCAACACGTTGAGGCTCCCAAGCAATTTCGGGTTGATAAAATGGAGGATGTTCCCTCTATATAAATTTCCCTTCAGGCACTTGGAAAGCAGTTTCATATGTATGCATAATCTACCATTATTTTCCGACTTAATAGATTATGGCCTTGCTCAACAGATCTCTACCAATGGATTCATTCCACTTGGAACAATAACAACAATGTTATCTTCTACTTGAAGGGTTTATTTATATTTTTTTTCATTCAATGAAGATGATAAAAAAACCTTAACAAGTGGTCATTGGTTTTGGGTAAAACTAGGGTTATTCCTCACACCCTCATTCCTAGACTTCGACCCTTCTACAGAAGTCATTACCAAGATTCCTATTTGGGTCAAGCTTCCAAATCTACCTGCTCCTCTATGGAACTTCTCTGTCTTTCAAGGAATTGGAAACACCCTGGGACGCTTTCTGGAAATGGATCCCTCCAAGGGGGAGACGGGCATATACGCCTATGGAAAAATATGTGCTAAAATAGACATAAATGAAGTCCTGCATGATCAAATCAATCTCAAAGTTGGTGATTTCCACTGGGCACAGACATTGGAATATGAGAACATTGCTTTCTAATGTTGTCACTGTCATCAAATAGGGCATCTTCATAACTATTGTACTACGTTCCTCGACCAAAAGAAGGGAAGCGATTGTAAATCAAACTCTAAAGCTGGAAACCTTGTGAACCACCTCCCATAAATGACATTGACTCCTTCAGCTTGTATTAGGAGGATATCAAAGCAGATGAGGAGGTTGGAAAGCAGGAGAAGGATATTCTCTCGACAGACCCTGGAGGGCCCAATGTTTCTGTAAGTGCTTAGGAATGATCTCAGGAGTCCTCCTCATCAAATTCAGATAAATAGACTACTCCTTTAGTCAATAATTGTCTTCAAGTGGTTTTAGCCCATCCGCCCCATGATGGTTGGGCTAAAGTTTCAAAAAATAAAGGAAAGAAATGTCATCTTAAGGATTCAACCCATTTTGGGTAGATTCTTGTGTTTGTCTCTTACAACTCCCATGTTTACTTGGATCAATTTTCTCGTCTCTTGGTTACTTAACAAGACCGAGGTTGATAGTTTATCATTTTTGGCTTCCCCTCTATCTAGCCTCTCTTGACTGTGGCTCCATTTTGTACCATATGTTTTTTTAATAGAATTAGTCTAATTTAAAAATAATAATAATAATAATAATAATAATAATAATAATTAATAATGATAATGGAAATTAATAATAAAAACAACTTAGATCCATCTTAACTCTCGATCTACCAATAGTTGAGGGGATCACATCCCCCATTTAGATGTTTACCCCATATATATATATATATATATATAATTTATTTAAAACTATATATAGTTTATTTATTTATTTATTTTAAAATATTGACACCTGAAATATATATTATAGAGTAACTATTTTAATGCTTACAGGAAATCCATATCTATTGAATCATTAAATCTATAATATTATACTTATATATTCAAAATTAAAATATAATATATTTAAAATGAAAATACATCTTTAGTATATATATAATATGTTGAAACATTTTTCATCAATGCAACATATTTCTAGGTGCATTGATGACAAATGTTGCATGTACTGGATATATATGTTCTAGAATGCATTTTAAAATTTTATGATTGTTTGAGACATCTAAGAATACCTAGAATATTATGATTGTTTTTAGATATATATACATCGATATCTATTGTAATTCAATCATTTTAGCATATATTAAAATATGTACTTAAATCATTTCTATGTACATATATTCATGAGCATTTTTTTTGTTTGTAAAATGACAACTTGAATTTTAAAACAATACATTATATATCAAAATCACATGCCAAATGTAGTTCAACCATCCAAAACATGACTTTTAAAAACAAAACAAATTATATCACAACATTACTTCACATGCCAAATGTAGTTTACCTATCCAATAAAAACAAAACATTATATCACAATGAAATTCCAAATGTAGTTCAACCATCCAGAACATAAGTTTTAAAAACAAAACATTATATCACAAAATTACTTCACATGCCAAACGTAGTTCAACTATCCAATAAAAACAAAACATTATATCACAATCACATGCCAAATCTAGTTGAACCATCCAAAGCTTGAGTTTTAAAAACAAAACATTATATCACAACATTACTTCACATGCCAAATTTAGTTCAAATATCCAATAAAAACAAAATAGTATATCATAATCACATGCCAAATGTACTTCAACCATCCAAAACTTGAGTTTTAAAAACTAAACATTATATCACAACATTACTTCACAAATGTAGTTCATGCCAAATGTAATTCAACCATCCAAAAATTGATTTTTAAAAACAAAACATTAAATATCACAACATGTGATCACATGCCAAATGTAGTTCAACTATCCAAAATATGGTTTGTAATTCGATATTCCCATCTAGAGATATTCATTTTATATTTTAACAAGTTTATAAAATGAAAAATTCAATTTTAAAAACAAAGAATTATATCAAAATTACATGCCAAATGTAGTTCAACCATCCAAAATATACACATTGTGAAAATGTAATTTGAAATTTCCATCTAGATATTCATTTTATATTTAAAAAACAAAATGACAACTCGAATTTAAAAAAAAAAAAAAACATTATATATATATATATATATATATATATATATATATATATATATATATATATATATATATATATATATATATATATATATATATATATATATCACAACGTTTGATCGCATGCCAAATGTAACTATCGAAAATTTAAAATCGTTCTTGACAAGAGTAAATGTAGTTTAAAACTATATGTATCGAAACAATAAAATATGTCCCAAATTTGTATCTACAATGAACAATGCAAGTATATATATATAGTACATCACAAGTATCAATTTATATATAGAAAAGTAAATATATGACTGCATCTAGATAAGACTATACATAATTTAAAGTAAATTTAAGACTAGATCTATCAATTATAATTTTTCACACATGTGCATCATCCATCAAGTACAGATGGATCTAGTGTCACTCCCAAAAATGTCATGATCCTTGAGCTATCCCTTGAAGCATTGGAAACCTGTACACAATGTGTACAAACATTAAAATTTAATGTTTTAAAATTCAAATGGAATATAGAACTTCATGTAAAAAAAAATGAAAAAAAAAATCATGCAATACCTCATGAGATTCCCTCTCCATTGTGTTTTGTTGCTCATCCATTAAAAATTCCTCCACATGAACATATTCCATGGTAAACTGTACAATATATATATATATATATATATATATATATATTAAAATGTTTCAAATGAAAATGCATATATATAAACTAATTTTCAATAATATTAAAAAAGAAGTTAGACAACTTGTTCAAATGGTGTAGATGTTCCTATCTCCATCATACACTCCATTGCTAGAATCCGTGGAGAAGTGAAATCATCTCCAGGAGCCTATAATTCAAAAAATTTAAAAGTATAAAATAACTCAAGATCTAGATCGCAATTTATAATAAAACTTTTGAACTTCAATTTATAACTTATAACTTAAACATATATTTAAGTGAAAAATTGAATACTTGTGATGACGGATCTGGCACATCTCCTAAGGGTGGCTCCGAAAGAAAATCTCCAGAAACCTAAAATTCAAAAAATTTAAAATAACTCAAGATCTAGAGATCTCATTTCTTAATGGAACTTTTGAGCTAGAATATATAACTTAAAAACATATTTAAAAGTGAAAAATTGTTCATAGTTGTGATGGTGGATTTGGCACATCTCCCAAGGAAAAATAAGGTGTCGTCGTCCCAAAAACATTCGACGGAATGAGAATATGATAACATTTAATTATATATACATGTACATGTGTGCACAATTTTTTATTTTAAAAATATGTCATAATGTTTCAATATATATAATAATAGATAAAAAAGAATTGTACATAATCATGTTCACTTAAAAAACACTAACATTTTCCACCATATCATAATGGTGAGGACCATATTAATTGTGTGATTGATGGTGAGACCCATATTGATTGTGTGAACCGAAGGCTCCAACTAAGATATTAACATCATATTCATTCATTAAGCATGAAAAATGCAAATGGTGTTAACATATATTGATACATTTTTGTTAGATTAATGTATACAAATAAATGTATGTATCTATTTATTTAATATAAATTTTACATGCATTAAAATAATCACCCTAACCATTAACACATATCGATCCCATGCCCTCTTGCTCATGAATAATTAGGTCCTGCTAACGATTGTGACAATTTTTTGCATATGTTTTGAGATCTTCAATATTCATGTTGTGTATATTTACATCTATATAATACACAAAATTAATGTGTTCATTCTTACATGGTCTTTTTTGATTCAGAAAAACATCAACTCCACCCAGTCCATTCTAAACATTTTCAATGATGGCGTCTCTTGCTTCTCGACTAATTTGAGAAGTGACATCCATCTTTGACTGCAAAGTTTCAACATGAAGAGGTCAACTAACCAATGGTGGCTGAAGACAAGGAAACTCAGCATCACGGCTAGTGCCCCTACAGTCATACAATAGACCTTTCCCAGGACCAAAAAATTCAGAGAGAATGCTATTATAATTGGTTTTCATTCCCAAAAATAATTTTGCATAAAATAATTTTTCAAAATAAACTGGAACATCATCATTCCATGAGATTCTTCCATAGGCAGCAAGATGCAAATCATACAAATAACCAGCTATATTACAGTGATCGAAATATTGCACCTTTAGCATCTTTCTTTTCAACCCTTCCTTGAAATTAAAGATAGGCTTGGCCATTTCTGTTGTAACTCTTTGTTTAACAACCTCCCATGTATCGAGACCCATCACTATTTCCTTTCTTTTTCTCATCACTTCTACAAAAGTATCAGTGGTTGGCCCAAGCTTTAGGTACACATCTACTAGTTTGCTTAAAAAGTGAGTAACTATTTCCAAGCGTTGTCGACTCTCGGCAGGGAGAGTCAAAGACACAAAATCTCTCTTCATTTTTTAATGAATATTTTGACACTTTTGTAAGGTGCATTGCTGCAAGTTTGATTCCCAAGGTATATTAGAAATGTCAGATAGATCAGTCATGGTTGGCGTACACAATTTTTCTTGAATGATGTGTTTTGTCCTACATCATTTTCGAGCAACATTTGGAGTAGCAATTCACCCTCTGCATCAATATATAAAAAATTTTATATTAAAAAAACATATAAAAAAATTTGTACAAATTGAATGAAAATAATACTCGGATTGATGGCCACCTCGATATGGTTGTCTAGCATCTTGCCCACCCTGATACTATTGAGAACCATAATGACCACCAATTGGTTGAGAACCAACACAACCATCCATTGATTGGCCTCTGGGGTAATGCATATGACCATCTTCATGCAATTTTCCACCACCTATTGATGGCCCTCCAAGGGAATGTGTACCACCACCAACCTCAGAATATGAGAGGGAAGCTTCATAAAAAAATATGAATTTATAATCAATTAAAAAATACATTCATACATATAAATACATTTACATATTCACTGATTAAATTTTCTGAACCATACCACAGTTGCGTGAACCATGGCCACGTGAATCATGACCATGCTCCATTGATGGAGTAGACACCCTTGTCCTTCTACCTCCTAAAAAGTTATAAATGAAAGTTATTAACAACTAATTTAACTCAAAAAATTGATAAAAAATCAATTCCATATGTACACACATGTATGTATGGATATAATAATATATTATTTACCATGAATATCACTCGATCCATGATCCCCCTCTCTTTTATAGTTATGGGATTCTATTGATCTTTGCCTAAATTCATCCTCCATGATATATATGGATATATCTACAGTGGAAATTTACAATTATTTTTAAATTACTATTTAAAATAAATTGAAAAGAAATTTCCAAAAATTAATGTAATTTAGTGTACACAAATTATGTAAAACATAACTTTCAAAGAACTAATTGATGTGTGAAACTCAATCTAGGAAAAAAATTTATAAAAATGTTAAGTTCTCCAAGATACGCTTTACATGGTGGGAGCAGACTTGGTATATAATTTAAAAAACACACGGTCATTAAAAAAGATGCGTGAAACTCCATTTAAACAAAAAAATTGTTCAAGCCCTCACATTTTAATTTTATAAAAATGTGAAGTTGACCCAGTTGCAAATGTGAAGTTCACCAAGTTGTGTTTTACATGGTGGGAGAAAACTTGGTATATAATTGAAAAAAACACATGATCATTAAAAAAGACACATTTATAAGTAAAAAAAACACACATATCAAATATATGTTACAATGTCCATCAAAATTTTTTGAAGGAGAGCATCTCAACACTAATTCATCTTTGAGAGATGAATCTTGAATTTTTGAATAAGAGCATCTCAAAACTAATTCATCTATAATAGATGAATCTTGAATTGGAATTAATCTGTATAATACTAATTCATCTATTAATTCATCTTTTATAGATGAATCTTGAATTGGCATTACCCCACATAATAGATCAGTAGGCATCTTATTAACATTTGTACAATGTCTTATACTAAAAATTTGAAATTGGCTAACAATATTATTTTCTTTTCCATGTATTTGTTTTAGCCTCTCCTTCTTAACTTGGTACACACCTTTCATCTAGTTACACACAAGTTCAACATTGGTGAAAACTACTATTCCATTTGATCGATACTCCCTAGTTGTTCCCAAGCCTTCTATCAATGCAATATAATATGCCTCTTTATTTGTTGTTCTTCCCGGTATATTGATTTTCCTTTGGAGGAACATTCTAGTCACAATATTACAAATCACATATGTAAGCATTGCTTTCCCTCGATTGGGATAGCAAGAAACATCTATGTATAATGTCTATTTTTCAACCATATTTAATGGGTTTTTTTATCCCTGAAAAAAACAAATTCAATAAGATATATTAAATTAACATTTATTGAAAATTCATGGGAGAAATGACATGTGCATGTATTTCCTTAAAGTTTTTGGGAGAAATTGCATCTAGAAATGACATGCCTTAAAGATTCACTTGCCTAGAGTTTAAGTGAAAAATGACATGTACATGGTTTTTCTTAAAGTTTTCCTTATAGTTTAAGGGAGAAATGACATTTCCTTATAGTTTATGGCAGAAATGACAAAGAAATTCCAGAGAAGTGACATAGAAATGAAACAAGCCTTAAAGTTTACCTTACCTAGAGTAAGAGAGAAATGACATGTACTTGTTTTTCCTTAAATTTTGTCTTATAGTTTATGGGAGAAATGACACTTCCTTATAGTTTATGGGATAAATGACATAGAAATGCCAGAGAAATGACATAGAAATGACACAAGCCTTAAAGTTTTCCTTGCCTAGAGTTTAAGGGAGAAATGACATATAAAATTGACAGAAAAATGACATATAGAAATGACATGGTTTTCCTTAAAGTGTGTGGAAGAAATTTCATGTACATTGTTTGCAAAATTATGTTATGCACTTGCTAAAATTTATGGGAGAAATGGGAGAATTGACAGGTATGTACATGGTTTTCCTTAAATTTTATGGGAGAAATGACATAGAAATGACATGTACATGGTTCCAAAAACACTAGAAAATGTTGCCTTAAAGTTTATGGGAGAAATGGTATGTACAAAAATGGATATTACAATGATAAAATTCTATTTAGATATGTTCTAAACTATGGCATGCCTTAAAGTTTCCCTAAACGTTTATGGGAGAAATGACACATGTATGGGAGAAATGACACATGTACATGGTTTGCTTTAAAGTTTGCCATAAAGTGTGTGGGACAAATGACATGTACATGGTTTGAAAAATTATTTTATGCACTTACTAAAGTTTATGGGAGAAATGGGAGAAATGACATGTATGTACATAGTTTGTCTTGAAATTTTCCTTAAATTTTATGGGAGAAATGATATATAAATGACATGTACATGGTTCCAAAAACACTAGAAAATACGTTAAAGTTTATGGGAGAAATGGCATGTACAGAAATGGATATTACAATGAAGAACTTATATTTAGATCTGTTCCAGAGATTGACTGTAGGGGCACTTACTGGATATGTCACCTTTGAGAAAAGATGAGATCCAGAGGCTACTTGGCCCTTTATAGACTCTGCCTTTAGAACTTGTAGAAGTTAACACTCAACAGATAGACTAACATCCTATGGAAGTTCAGCCACTTTATGTTAAATTTTTAGGCCGTAAAGTTTTCCTTGAATTACTGGGAGAAAGCCTTTAGTTTGTGGGAGAAATGGAATGTGCAAAGTTTGCCTAAAATTTTATCGGATAAATCACATCTAGAAATGACATGCCTTAAAGTTTTTCTTGCCTAGAGTTTAACACTCAACAGACAGACTCAAATCCTATGGATTTTCAACCACTTTATGTTTAGTTTTTAGGCCTTAAAGTTTGCCTTGAATTAATGGCAGAAATAATTTCATTTGTGGGAGAAATGGCATATGCATGGTTTGCCTTAAAGTCTTCCTTAAATTTCATGGGAGAAATCACATTGAGAAATGACATGCCTTAAATTTTTCCTTAAATTTTTCCTTATAGTATATGGGAGAAATGACATAGAAATGATAAAGAAATGACATAGAAATGATACATGCCTTAAAGTTTTCCTTAAATTTTATGGGATAAATGACACATGTATGGGAGAAATAAAACATGTAAATAGTTTTCCTTAAAGTGGTAGTGGTTTTCACTTACTTAAACAACTAGTAGTAGTGGTTGATTAAGTTATGTCAAAAGTCACACCTTGATGAGTTTGTGGGAGAAATGACATCTACGTGGTTTGCAAAACTATTTTATGTACTTACTAAAACAACTAGTGATTGTGGTTGATGAAGTTATGTCAAAAGTCACACCTTCATGAGTTTGTGGGAGAAATGACATGTACATGGTTTGAAAAATTATTTTATGCACTTACTAAAACAACTAGTGGTAGTGATTGATAAAGTTATGTCAAAAGTCACACCTTGATGAGTTTGTGGTAGAAATGACATGTACATGGTTTGGAAATTTATTTTATGAAATTACTAAAATAACTAGTGGTAGTGGTTGATGAAGCTATGTCAAAAGTCACACCTTGATGAGTTTGTGGGAGAAATGACATGTACATGGTTTTACTTAGAGTTTAATTTTCCTTGAAGTTTATGGCAGAAATCACATC
Organism: Pinus albicaulis; assembly: GCA_034641835.2. Taxonomy (NCBI): domain Eukaryota; kingdom Viridiplantae; phylum Streptophyta; class Pinopsida; order Pinales; family Pinaceae; genus Pinus; species Pinus albicaulis. Next base: position 615,323,906 of record CM076569.1, read on the forward strand.
TAGAAACCTTTACTTTGACATATATAAATAGGCTAAGAAGATTAAAATATAATTTTCAACTTTCATTAGTTATGTCCTTAATAAGAAGTATGATTTAGCACCTAACAATTTTTTAAATAATTTATAATAATTTCATTTTGTTTATGTACTTACTAAAACAACTAGTGGTAGTGGTTGATGAAGTTATGTGAAAAGTCACACCTTGATGATTTTGTGGGATAAATGACATGTACATGGTTTGCAAAATTATTTTATCCGCTTACTAAAACAACTAATTGTAGTGGTTGATGAAGTTACGTCTAAAGACACACCTTTATGAGTTTATAGGAGAAATGACATGTACATGGTTTTCCTTAGAGTTTAGTTTGCCTGGAAGTTTATGGGAGAAATTAAATATAGAAACCTTTACTTTGACATATATGAATAGGCTAAGAACATTAGAAAATAATTTTCAACTTGCATTAGTTATGTCCTTAATAAGAAATATGATTTAGAACCTAACAGATTGTTTAATAATTTATAATAATGTCATATTTGGATTGTACTATCATTCATCCTTCATATGTAAAAGAATTTTACAACTTTAACATCAACCTACACTACCATCATATCACTGTATCGTAATCTAGATTATTAATATCCATTACATCATAAAACACTCCACTTTTAACATTTTATAAGATTAGAAGCATTATGGAAGGTGTAAATTTAGGTACATTTATAAAGTACAACCATGTCACATGTTGGAGGGACATAACTAACAGTGAATGTACCATGTGGCTTATTCTACAGAGGATGACAAAGCTTTTGTATGTTTCTTGGAGAAAACTTGAAGAGCAGATATACTTGTACATGTATATTGTACAGTTTACTGTGGAAGATGTTACTATGGAGGATGTTTTAATGGACGAGCAACAAAAGACAATGGATAGGGAACTACATGAGGTATTGCATGATTTTTTTTTTCATTTTGTTTTTTTTACATGAAGTTCTACATTCTCATTCAATTTTAAAACATTAAATTTTAATGTTTGTACACGTTGTGTACAGGTTACCCATTCCTCAAAGGATAGCACGAGGCTCAGGATGCTGCTGGCAGAGACACATGATCCATCTGTATTTGATTGATGATTTACATGTGTGCAACATTTTAATTGATAGATCTAGTCTTAAATTTACTTTTCTATATATAGTACTATCTATGTAGTCATATTTACTTTCCTATATAACTTGATTCTTGTAACACTGGATAATCAAATTGGAAGAGATACAAAGTTATCAATTTCTATGTATTTCTTCATTTGGTCTGATTTTGCAAAGGATTGTTTTGGGTTTAAGAACTTTTTTTGCAGGTACGTTGAAAGGACATTTTTTCAAAGGATTTTTTTGGGTTTAAGGAATTTTCTTAGAGGTACATTCAAAGGAAATTTTTGAAGAGGATTGTTTTGGGTTTAAGGACTTTTCTTGGTGGTACATTCAAAGGACATTTCTTGGAGGTATGTGATACATTTTTTGGATTTTTTTGGGCTTATTTTTTTTTAAGGTATTTTATTTTTCAAGGTTTTCAGCTTAATTTTTATTGTTTTTTTTTTAAGGTATTTTTTTTTTAGAAGTTTTAGGTATAATTTTCATTGATTTTTTTTTAAGTATTCTTTTGTAGAAGTTTTGGGCTTAATTTTCAAAGGACATTTTTTTGGATATATTTTATTTTTAGAGGTTTTTGGGTTTAATTTACAAAATATATTTTTTGGTTTTAAGGTATTTTGTTTTTAGAATTTTTGTGCTTAATTTTTATTGTTTTTAGAGGTTTTAAGCTCAATTTTCAAAATACATTTTTTTGGATGTATTTTGTTCTGAGAGGTTTTTGGGCGTAACTTCCAAAAGACATTTTTTTGACTTAATTTCGAAAAGAATCCTTTTAGGCTTAGTATTCAATGGAAATTTTTTGGAGGTATTTTTTAAAGTGATAATTTTTTAGAGTCTTTTTTGAAGTATTTTTGAAAGTGGAATTTTTTAAGAAGTTGGAATTAATTTTCAATGCACATATTTTTGAGGTATTTTTTGAAGTGATATTTTTTTAGGGTATGTTTTTTGGTTGAAGTAAATATTTTATAATGATTTTTTAAAATGAGTTTTTGTCTAACTTTTTAAATGGAATTTTTTTATAGGATTTTAAAGGAAATATTTTGAGCTTCATTTCCTTTTTATAAGACATTTTTCTCTCAGATTTTTTAAAGTAAGTGTTTTCGATTGAAGTATGTATTTTTTGCAAATTTTTTAAAATGAGTTTTTTTTAATTGAGTTTTTCTCTAAATTTTTGAAGGATTTTTTTTTAACTTCATACTCTATTATCATGGGAAATCAAAGGAATTGCGCGAGAAAATATGATCGAACAAGAGACCCTGAGGAACATAGAGAATTGTGGAGAAAATCTCACAAAAGAAAGAGAGAAGCACTCTCAAATATTGAAAGGGAAATCAACCTCAACTAGAAGTTGAAGCAGGTATGTAAATGTAAATATTATGGATTTGATATTTAAAATTTTCCTAGTGTAAAATATGTTCAAGCTTCATTTTTATTTGATGAACTAATCTGAAAAATATTTTGCGATGTAAACAGAGAGAGATATTCCTCAAAACATTGAGGGTGAGATACAAAATTTTGAAAGAGAAAGTGAAAGAGATATTGAACCAATGATTGAACATGGTGAAAATGTTGAAAGAAATTCAAGTGAAGGAAATGAATCACAAGATATGTATGTGTGTGTGTGTGTGTTGAACACATGAATGTATTATTGAAATTATACATATTTATTTATTTATTTATTTATTGAATATATGTAAACTTATTATGTACTATTCATTCGAATATGTATAGATGAAAACAATGTCGATGATGAGATGATAGAAAATGTTGACATTCACACATATGGAGATAAAAGAGTTGACCATGTTATATGATATCATGTTAAATGCATTTTTGATACGTACTTCATAAAGGAAAATGTGACAGTTCAAGCCCAAATGTTGAAAGGTCTCCTATCATTAAAGAAATTAAAAGAAGCTACAACTTTATTGGGTATTCGAAAATCATCAAAAGATAAAAAAACATGAACGTAAATGTGATACATAATATAAAGAGTGCTATAAACTTAATTAGAAGATCTAGACAGAAAAATGTTCAGTTCTAAGTAGAGAAATACATATGGCAGTGGTTTCATCAAGTACTAAAGACAATCGCTTGGTAAAATCTATGGCACGAGCATTAGGAGCCTCACGAAAAACTTTTCACAAACATGGGAAATTTTGGTTACAAATAGATGTAAATGATGAACTCGTTTTTTCGAGAGCTATTTGTAGGAAACCATACAAATATATACTTGGAGAAAATGTTAAAAAAATAATATATGAATATTGGAAGAAAAATTCACGTGTTTTTCCAAATGCAAGGGATGTGATGCGAAGAAGAATAACACGAAATCAGTAATAAGAACATGAAATTCATGTCTCAATCAATGCTTTTGTTCAACAAAAACCATGGTATGTAAAACCTATCACCGTACGCGTCACTTGTTGTTGCCATTATCATGTGGAATTTCAGTTATATTATGACACGTCCCTTAATTTTGGTAGAAAATTTTGGAAATATTCATGTCCTCCTTCCACTATCCATGATTTCATATCTTAAATTCCATTTCAAAGAGAAAGCAATGAATTATTTTACTAAAACAAATGTATTGGTGGTAAAAAATGTGATGATTTTGGAAATTTGACTAAATTTCAAAACAAATATCGTACTGATATAAATGATCAATCATTTTCCAACATGAAAGTGAAATGGAAGAGATATGAATATATCCATACATTAATTCAAGGTTCAAATAGTGCTAAAAGAATTTAATTACAACAAGAATAAATTTTTTTGATAGATTTTTCGAGAAAGTTTGAGGCAAAAATTTATAAATACACCAAGAATTCCCATAGAGCTCGATGGAAATAATTGCAATTAAAAAAATCTCATGAATTTTTTTTCACTAGGGACTATTTTGTCAGTAATTTATTTTGTAGAAAACTACACATTTGTTCCACAAAAAGAAATTCAGTGTGAATACTATCATTTTGACCAAGTCTCCATGCTCATCCATATTCTATATAGACATGCTGAAAAAAACGTCGATCATATAGAAAGCACCAATGAAAATCAACATGTTATTAAAAATTATCACTTTTATATCAGTGACGATCGTACACATGATACATATTTTGTACAACACTGTTTTGGAAAGATTTATGACTCCTTGAAAAGTCGTTGAATAAAATTCAATGAAAATTGGATATGGTCAGATGGATGCGCAAGTCAATTCAAATATTCAAAATCATTCTTTTGGTTGTGTTGTCTTCATGAGAAAACCTGTATTAAATATTCTTGGAATTTCTTTGAGACTGGCCATGCAAAAGGAGAACATGGCGGTGTAGGGGCATGCATAAAACAAACACTTCAAAGATATCAAATGAACCCCTCTATAAACCGACTTTTGGATGCTAAAGAAGTTGCTCAATGGTGCATTGCTACTCTAAGCCATCAGACTAACCGATCAAGTGATGTGTGAAGGTACATTCAATTTAATTTTTATTGGATATCCAATTTTAAACAATGTGAATTTATCACAATGATTATCTTTGATGGTATTTTGATATCATATTTACATTCTTCTTTGAATTTTCCATATACAGGTTTTTTTTGGCATATTGGGATCTAAGATGTAGATAGATCGATTGGAAATGATGTTAAAACAATAAAACAGACTCGAAAATTGCATTCAATTAAAACAAAGTTGTCCACAAATGTGTTTGCATTGGATAAAAGAAAATATTCTTGTTTTTTTTTTCATGTTTTCATAGAAAACATAGAATCCAATGACGTTTGTGAAAACAAAATGTATGTAAAATATTGGAAACATACAGAGCTAAATACAAAGGGGAAAATGTTCGTTGCAATGTTTGAAGAAATGCAATCAGAGGAGACTGCAATGTAATCTGATGGTGATTGAGTTTCTGATCTTGTTAGAGAAGTTAACATTTGAATTGATTTCAAATGATAGAGATCTAGAAATAGATACTAAAATTATTTTAAAGTTAATTTTTCATGTTAATTATGATCTAAATTTAAATACGTAAGTTTTTTAAGTTTGTTTTATTGTGCAAGAGATTTTTTTGATGTAATTGCACCTACTGACAATGATGAAAATGTGAAGTATTATTTGATGCGTTGCACTGAACGAAAGATGAAATTATTAGAAAACTATAATGATCATGGTTTTCCATAAGGGAGAGGATCTATTACACTAAAAGGTTATTTTTTCAGACAAACTAATCAAAGTGGGGATTTTTTTTACTTTGAAGACAATGAACCTGATGTCATTAGTTGTCAATATAGTCACTTGGTGTGTGTAGCACACATAATGTTGATAGAAGTTCAATCAAAGAAAAAAATGAAAATTAAGAAATGGAAAATGTCAAAATATGATCATGAATGGATCATTGAAGATGAAATTCCATTGAAATTTTTTTAATTGAACTGCCCAACAATTTCTTCTCTTTGGATTCATTTTTTTAGAAATTGAGCTACCTTGTTATGTTATCTGTGCAATTGTTTGCACATGTACATTTTTTTGGTACATGCACATGTAATGAGTTTGTAATGCTAATTAACATTCAAATAAAAAAAAAATTACAACACCACAAGTTATTACCATACTACATATAATTTGCATTTACAAATTATTAAACATTCTCCTATGCACCTTATATATTTATCACTTATGCAATATACTATCTTAAGCCTCTTAAAATAATGTCTAAGGGTAGAAATGTACAAGGATAATTGTTATATTACTATGCTACATGTATTTAATTTCAACATATACTTTTCTCTTTCCATCACTACCAAACTGTCATTCATTTTTGGGAAATTACACATGTACTCCATCTCATTGATTATCTCGATATTGGTTTCCGGTGGTGGTTGAGATAGTACCGCGCCATTATGAATAACCAGATGTGGGTTATCCCTTGGATTTGGACTCGGGTTTTAAGTCACGGGCGTTTTCTTACCTGCTGTTCGATCCCTCCCTCATCGATGGTGATGGAGATATTGCAGGAACCCGCGGAGGGTAAAATATATAACTCATCTCACAACCCTCATTTGTCAGGTCGATATGCCACTGCAGATAAAATTCTCATGCACAGTTCTGAGCAGGCACTTCTAGCTATTGTTGCTGCTATGGAGGAGTGCAGGTCGACTTCAACATTGTCTCCAAGTGTTCACGCTACTGAAGACGTTCTTAAAACTTTATCTTGGAGCGACAGACTCATATATACAATGTGGTAATATTACTTCCTGCCAGATAATCTACTTGTTAATATTTTGTGTTTTCTTTCTTTCTCTCAGACAATTCTTTACCTTAACCTCCTGATTTATCCCGGACTTCGTTACATATGAATTTTCAGTTGAAATTTTACGGATTTTCGATTATTCAATCACCATTTAACACAGGTATGAATAATACGAGGAATACCCATCTATTTCTATACAAGACTTGGTCTTTTCCTCCATATTTTACTAATTAGGTCTACTTCAAGTTGAAATTAACTTCTATTGTTTTACTGCAGGCGTGTATTCATCTAAATCTCCATGCTGCTCTTGGAGGCATAGCTCTTTCTACCTTAAGGGCTTACAAACATATTTTCTTCTTTCCAGGTACTTCATTTTCACGGAATTTCGAACCCTCCAGAAATTAAATAGGAATTCTTACTTTTGTGAGTTAGATAGGGAATGATATTATTCCCAGAGGGTTTCACTCCGAATGTAATAGATTTTGGCAAGTAAACAACTTAAAGCCTTTACATACTATTTTATGAAATTCAAGGTGTTTTTCCATTCCTGAATATTTTCAAATTTTTAATCATTTCGTAATAACAAATGTATATTCTGAGTTTCTCAAGATTTGGGCTATTTATATTATGATTTTTCTGGGGCTTTTTTGTTAATTTTTCTTAATGATTCTTAATATCAATCTACATAGTTGTATATAGTTATACATCACACTGTTCTTATTTCTTTTTGTTGTTTTCTTCTATACAATAAAATGTACAACCTACAGGCTGGCATTTGACAATTTGCATGCATGTTATTTATGAATTATCACTACAATATAAAGGCATCTTTCTGTTAATGAAATACCAGTTATGCCTCTCTTTCCTATTCTCGGATTTTTGGTTTAGATTTCAGGTTTCCTTTTTCTCATTACAGTTTCTTACCTCATTCATTTTCCTCTACTAAATTAGATTACCCTATTCTAGAGTTTAGAGCTCTAATTCTCTGTTTTTATAAGCATCTAGGTATAAGATAATAAATAGTGCTATCTGTCTTTTTACATATTGTCATTTAAGTATAAACTTTGTTTACAATGGAAGCTCTCGGTAACCTCTACCCTTTATCTATGTAAATATTTATGTAATAAAAACTTGGTTATGAGTTTCAGTATTATTCATATGATACCTATGTGTAATTAGACAGTAAAAAATATTTGTTCTTATCGTACTACTATGATAATCTATGCTATCCTCATGCTAATATTTTTAGAAATCTTATTTTATAACTATACAAGTTTCATTACGGGTAACCAAACCACCTTTTTATTTCGTCCGTGTATAGTCATGTTCTAAGAAACGACATGTCTCGGGTCGGGTTCTCCCAGTACCATAGACCAACATTTCTCTCATTTTTATTAATCCTAATAGAAATTTCACAATCTTCAGAATCAGTTATTTGCATATATACACTTTTCTCTTCATTTTTACAGTTATATATTCCTTGTATTTGGTTAGTTACCATCTAATGTAGATTCACTGTAAAACATACATGTGTCTTTTATGATATTATAATGAGCCTATTTAATAACGCACAACTGGTTACACTAGTGAATTATAGCCCTTACATAGATATAGTGAAACTATAACAAAACTACTACAATAATAGAATATTTTCCCAACACCTGTTTAAGATATTATTTGTTGTTTACGCTGATAACATGTATTTTCCAGTATATCCACAGAGTAACAACTATTGCAATGATTAAAAAATAGAGACAGTACAGTTTACTTATATGTATTTATATACTTTAGCTGTGGTCCTCCGAACCATCAAGAGAGGCAATTACGCCCTCCTCTTGCCCCCAAGCTCTAGTCCTGGATGGTACGGGTTAATAGCGGAGATTTTGGTTGTGACCTCAGGATGCCCAGTCCAGTCAGTACCAGAAATAAATTTTAGGATTGCTAAGTGTTTTTCCACTGGTCTCTACTAGCTCTAAAAAATCCACACTCTTCCTCTATAAAAAATACAGAACCCGTACTCCTCACTGGGATCAATATCTTATCCCCAAAGGAGCAAATAACTATTTCTAACTATCTGTAACCACTAACCAGTTCTTGGAAAACTTTTACCATCATATTTTACCTTTTATGAATCTAATCCACTAAATGTAAAAAATATTTTAACAAACTAATAATAATTCCAGTCTATTTCATGAAACAATAATTAAAATTGTCTTTTAACTAGTTAACAACTAGTTATCATTAATGCAGCTGTCACAACTTCCCCCCTGGAAGTAACACTGTCCTCGGTGTTTTAGTATAACTCTGAAAAGAGCTCTAGGTAAGCCTCACGCACAAATTTTTCATCCTCCCAAGTAGCCTCATCCAGGCCAAAGTGCTTCCACTGCACTTTAACCTAGGTGATAACTCGTTTCTGGAGCACAATTTCCCTTCAGTCAAGTATGTGTTGCAACTCGACCAGAAACTCATCGTCCGGCTCTACCTGAAAACAACAAAGTTTTATGTCAAAATATCATTAAAAAATCATTTTTCAAGTTAGGGTTTTAAAATATATCCTACCTAAATATTTTTCCAATGAATTATGTGCTTTGAATCATGCACATAATGCTTCAACACAGACACATGAAACGTATTGTGTACTCGTATGTGACTGGGTAAAGCCAGTCGATAGGCCACATGTCTTACCCTTTCCAATATTTGAAAGGGTCCACAGAACCTGGGAGCCAATTTGGCACAAGAGGTGCACCGCAAGGTACTCCTCTTGGGCTTGATCCTCACATAAACATGGTCTCCCCCTTCGAATTCCCAATAAGACCTCTTTTTATCTACATAGATCTTCTGTCAGTCTTGTGCAACCTTCAGATTTTGTCTTATCTTATTTACCTTTGTTTCCATCTCAGCAAGCATCTCGGGTCCCAAAAATAATTTTGTTTCAGGGCTGCTCCAATTTATGGGTGTGCGACACTGCCTCCCATACAAGGCCTCAAAAGGAATCATTTTCAAGCACTCCTGGTAACCATTGTTTTAGCCGAATTTAACAAGATGCAGATAGTCCTCCCATTTGGTTGGTCACTGCATCACATACATGCACAACATATCTTCCAATATTTAGTTTACTCTCTTTGTTTTATCGTCGGTCTGGGGATGATAAGTTGTACTAAAGTTTATTTGGGTCCCCAAACCTGTAAACAAAGTTTTCCAAAAAGCTGAGGTAAACTTAAAATCTTTGTCCGAGATTAATGTCTTTGGGATACCATGCAGCCTGAAGATTTACCTCATGAATATGTATGCTATCTATGCAGCCTTGTAAGTAGAGTGCACAGGTATAAAATGTGCAGATTTACTCAATCTTTCCACTACCACCATGATGGAGTCATTTTTCATTTTTGTCCACGGTAAACCTCTAATGAATTATGGGGATAAAACTTCCCACTTCAATTTAGGTACTAGTATGGGCTGCAACAATCCTGTGAGATGTCAATGCTCCACCTTCACCTAATGACACTCCAAACATTTACTCAAATACTCAGCAACATTTTTGTGCATACCAGGCTAGAAATATACCTTCCTGTTTGTCGTGAGCCTTTTCTGGTATCCTTGGTGACCCGCATAATTGTTGTGATGGTACTCATTCATTATTAGCTCCTTTAGGTCCATACGGTTTGGTACATACACATTACCTCTAAAAGTTATCATCTATTCCTATTTACTCCATACTCAGAAGTACTTCCTTGATTTTTGGTTTCTTCCATTTGCTGCCATATGAATTGGTATTCCGGATCTTTTTGTGCTTCTTCCTTTACTTCATCTACGAATCTACTTTCAAGCTGATTGTAGTAAAGTTCATAAACACCATGCAACTTTCTACTTAAAGCATCAGCCACCCGGTTCTCCTTACCCTTTATGTGCTAGATGTCCATGTCAAATTCGCTTAGAAAGGCATTCCATCTTGCCTGTCTAGAGTTTAAATCAGCTTTCTTGAAGTAACTAGTCAAGTTGTTATGATCTACTTTTAACACAAAATTTTTACCCAGCAGGTAGTGTCTCCATACCTGGAGTGCATGTACTACTGATGTTAATTCCAGATCATACGATGAATATCTTTGTTCATGATCCTTCAACTTTCTTGATTCATATGCCATCAATTTTCCTTCTTGAGATAGAACTGCCCCAACACCCTCTTTACTAGCGTATGTACAGACTTCAAATTATTTTTTGGGATTAGCTACCCTTAACACAGGCGCAGTGGTCAAAATTTGTTTAAGCTTTTCAAAACTGTTTTGGCATTCAATAGTCCACTTGAAAACTTTTCCTTTTCTCTGTAAACAAGTAATAGGAAAAGAAATTATGGAAAATCCTTCAATAAATCTTCGGCAATACCCAACTAATCCCATAAAGGATTGAATGTCTGCCACATTCTCAGGTACTCACCATTCCATAATTGTCTTGATCTTCTCTGGATCAAATGCAATCCCTTCTGCTGAAATGACATGGCCTAGGTACTAGATTTCTGTTTTAAAGAAATCACATTTGCTGAACATAGTGTATAGTTGGTGTTTTATTAGGATTTCCAGCACAATCCTCAAATTCCCTTTATGTTCTTCCTGGTTTTTAGAATAGATTAAAATATTGTCCATAAATATTAGTACAAAATTATCCAGGAAATGATGAAATATTCCATGCATTAACATCATAAATATTGTTGTTGCATCTGTCAACCCAAAGGGTAACACCATAAATTCATAATGCCCGTACCTGGTATGGAATGTTTTCTGCTATATGTCTTCATCCTTGATTCGAATCTAGTGATATCTAGATATTAAATCGATTTTAGAAAACAATGTGGCCCCCTTTACTTGATCAAACAAATCATATATTTTGGGTAAATGGTATTAATTATTTACTGTTAACTTGTTAAGCTGTCTATAATCCATGCACATTCACATGGTTCCATCCTTCGTCTTTACGAATAGCACTGGTGCTCCCAAGGGGACACACTCGAACGGATGTAACCTTTGTCCAATAGTTCTTGTAACCGCGTTTTCAATTCTATTAATTCTGTAACACTCATTCTGTAAGGAGCCCTTGACACCGGAGAGGCTCTTCGAATTAACTCTATGGTGAAGTCTATGTCTCGCCTTGGTGGTAATCTAGGAATATTTTCTGGAAAGACATCCAGGAAATATTGCACCACAGGTATATTTTCCATCATAGGTGATTTTTCCTTCGAATCAGCATATCCCACCTAAATAGCATATATCTGGCATTCCTTCCATATACATTTATTAACTTGGGATGTTGTAATTGGATGTATATGTAATGGCTTCTTGAATCGAATCTCCCTGCGTGTTCCATATTGCATTCGGTAGCAAATAATATTTTCCTTGCAGTCCACTAAGGTCCAATGTTTTTCTAACCACATCGTAGGACCCTAATGGTAGTATGTTCAAGTCTACTTGTAACTGTTGTTCTGAAATTTCCAAAGTACAGTTTGAAATTTTGGTAGTTACTTTTCGTTTTGCTCTAGTGGCTAGCTTATTAGCCATGAATTTTTAAATTTTTGTTCTTTCAATTTACATATTTCCACTACTTTGGGACTAACATAACTTAGAGTCGCAGCTGGGTCTACCAAAATAGAAACAGATCGAGACAGTAATTTACCTTCCAACTCAATCATTGTCAGCTGATAATCTAACTGTCGATCCTCCAATGCCGCATTGATACGAGGGATGTTCCATGCCACGTCGCCTATTGTAGAAGCTTCCTACAAGTTTGCAACTATGTCATTTCTTGCTTGTTGTGGACATTTTTTGTATTAGTGTGCCTCACCACACCCCCAACACTGTAGAGGTGGCCTGGTCACCTATCCTTGCTCAGGCTTTTTGGATTCTTCTGTAGGATTTTCTTCTACTGGCCATCTACTTCTCTGGTGATTTCTGCCAATATATTTGCTTACAAAATTCCGTGCATAATTTTTAAAGTCACTGCTTTTGGCACCTTTGAAATTTGAGTTACTTTTATTTCCTTTCTTCAGCTACCAACTTTTTCCAACCTACCCTTTAGCCTTAGACTGTTGATAGCACATTCATGCTTTAAGAATGGCTTCATCAATGGTTCGTGGGTTTACAGATTCTATTCTCTCCTTCATATGTGTTGGTAGGCTTCTCAGGAATATTTGCACCTTGGCTTTTTATTCTCAGAGATATGGAACATATCACAATGGAGAGGTGAACTTGGTGATATACTCATCCATCGTCATCTGTCCCAACCTCGAATCATTAAATTATTTAGCTTTCTCATCATAAAAATGTTCTGTCAGATACTTGTCTTTAAAGTATTGTTACAACGACATCCAATTGACATCTTGTTCCTCAATGCTGCGAACATTCTTCACTTCATCCCACCACATAGTGGCTTTCTCCCTTAGCTAGTATATGGCCAATCGGGCCTTCAGGTTGCTGTTGTACTTGTACACCTGAAAGTACATGTTCATGTTTATCAACCATGCTTTTGTTATTTCCTCAGCTTCACCATCAAATGTTGGTGGTTTTATTTTTCGAAATTCGCCCTGAAGCTCTACTTTTTGCTTCTTAACCTCTTGCTGATTTGACACATTGCCAGATTCTGCCTCATTGTAGTTTTTTTTATTACTTTGCTAAGAAGGGCTTATTTCAACTCTGTCAGTGGTGTACTCCCTTGTTTGTCATTCATCCCCATCTTGCATGTCCGTATCATCACTGGGATGTTTCATTTATTGATTTTCTTTATCTGACAAAATTTTTAGTATATTCTCTTGCTCTTGCATTAATCATTCATTATCCCTCCAAACTCGAACCATTTCTTCCTATAGTTGTTGTATTGTGTTCAACATCAAACTGGTTTAATACTGTTGTTCCTCCAACAGTCTACCAATTTGCTGATGTTGATCAACACTCAGCTTAACCCACATCTCAGGGTTCAGAACTCGTTGTTTTTGGAGTTCCCGAGTATCTTGGGGTGGTTTTTACGTTTTTCCCCTTCTCGTGATGTTTCTGCTATGCTTCTAAATTCTGTGCATCATTTTTCACATAGCATGAATTGTTAGTTGACTCTTAGGGTCCCAGCCCCCCCTGTTCGATACTTACATGTGTCAATTTTATTAACTTTCATAATATATATATATATATATATATATATATATATATATATATATATATATATATATATTTGCAGCACCACAGGTTATTACCATACTACGTAGAACTTGCATTTACAAATTATTAAACATTCTCCTATGCACCTTATAGATTTATCACTTATGCAATATACTATCTTAACCCTCTTAAATTAATATTTAAGGGTAGCAATGTACAAGGATCATTGTTATATTACTATGGTACATGTATTTAATTTCAACATATACTTCACTCTTTCCATCACCCATTAACTAGACCCAACTGTCATTCATTTTTGGGAAATTACGCCTGTACTCCATCTCATTGCTTATCTCAATATTGGTTTCCGATAGTGGTTGAGATAGTACCGTGCTATTATGAATAACCAGTTGTTGGTTATCCCTTGGATTTGGACTTGGAATTTAAGGCATGGGTGTCACCTTACCTACCATTCGATCCCTCCCTCATCAATGGTGACGGAGATCCGGCGGGAACCTGCGGAGGGTGAAACCTCTTACTCATCTCACAACCCTCATTTGTCGGGCCGAGCTACCGCTACCGCTAAAATTCTCATGCATAGTCCTGAGCATCCACTTCTAGCAATTGTTGCTATTGTGGATCAGTGCAGGTCGACTTTGGCATTGTCTCTAGGTGTTCACACTGCTAAAGGGGTTCTTCCGACTTCATCTTGGAGCGATAGACTCAGATATACATGGTGGTAATATTACTTCCTCCTAGTATTTTTCTTGTTAATGTTTTGTGCTTTCTATCTTTCTCTCAGAAATTTCTTTACCTTAACCTCTTGATTTTTCCTAGATTTCGTTATATATGAATTTTTGGTTGAAATTTTATGGATTTTCGATTAGTGAATCACCATTTAACACAAGTATGAAAAATACGAGGAATACCCATCCATTTCTATATGAGACTTGGTATTTTCCTCCATATTTTACTAATTAGGTCTACTTCGATTTGTAATTAACTTCTATTGTTTTGTTGTAGGTGTGCATTCATCTAAAGCTCCGTGTTGCTCTTGGAGGCATAGCTCTTTCTGCCTTGCTGGCTTAGAAACATATTTTCTTCTTTCCAGGTATTTCATTGTCACGAAATTTCGAAGCCTCCAGATATTGCATAGGAAGTCTTACTTTCGTGAGTTAGATAGGGAATAGTATTATTCACGGAGGGTTTCACTCCAAATGTAATAGATTTTGGCAAGTAAACGACTTAAAGCCTTTATGTACTATGTTATGAAATTCAAGGGGTTTTTTCGTTCCTCGACATTTTCAGATTTTTAATCATTTGGTAATAACAAATGTATCTTCTGAGTTTCTCAAGATTTGGGCTATTTATATTATGATTTTTCTAGGGTTTTGTTGTTAATTTTGCTTAATGGTTCTTAATATCGATCTACAAGGTTCTATATAGTTATACATCACATTGTTCTTATTTATTTATTTTGTTTTATTCTATAAAATTAAAAGTATAGCCTATAGGCTGGCCTTTGACAATTTTCATCCAAAACCGCGTACTCTTTTCGCAGAGTATGGCTTATTATATTCTCAAAAGAAAGCAACTCATGGGGCACCTGGCTCTTTGAATCCTCCTCCTCCTCAAATATCGGCTCACAGCCACGGTGGGTACATTCTACTAATACTCCTATTGTTGTTACAAACTTCCAAATCAATCTCATTATAGGGAGTTGATCATCAGGGGATCGATACAGTTCCTCACTTTCCCGTGAAACAGATTTCTTCTTCCCACTGGCTCTTGATCTCTCTAGCGAGTTCATCACCATTATCGAATCGAGCTGAGATAATGGATGACAGTCAATACTACCCTTAATCATTTTACATGACCTAAAATTGCAAGCTCACAACCGAAGACCTAACGTAGTGGAATGGAAATTTGCCAGAAATTAGAAGATTTCGGTTGGCCATTTTATGCGACGATCGATCTGGTATTTATATTCTGACACTTCCAGCTAAACGGAAATAAAATTCTAAAGCATCGCTGAGTAATAGGGTTATCAAACGGTGGAGATATGCATGTTATCAATTTCTCGAAGGTAAGTTTGGGGTTTTACGAGGATAGGATTTGATTGAAGTGTGAATATATTTTGTAAATACTTCTGTAACAATTTGACTTAGGTCCGACGTGTACTTGTAGCATCGTAGTCCTTTCTATAATTTTTTCTCGTGAGATATGTACATTTTTTTTCTTGGGTATATGTTGCTATGGTTTGTATATGATAGGAATTCCAATGGATGTGCCCGATTGCCTCTTATTGAATGTACACATCCTAGCCTTGGAGTGGACAAGAGGAAAAGAAAGGACGTGAATATGAATTTGATGATATTTCCAAATACATGAATATGCTATGAATACGACATTAGCGGACAACAAAGCTCTGTTTCCTACTGCTTCATGTGCACTTAGGGTAGAATGTAAGTACTTGGCATATCATTCATAGGTTGTTTTATAGGTTTCAGGATATTTTTTTATTTTAATCAGATTGATTAATTAAATAAAATGTTATAGGAAATGAGTTTGTGTTTTTTTTGTCATGTGATATTGATAATGTCTTTGTATTAATTTATGATATTGGCTAATAATATTGTAACTAAACATATTTACAAATTAAGAATTATTAAATTCAATAATATTGTTATATGATATTTTATATGTATATATGTTTAACTTACATATATTTTTAAATTAATAAAAATAATAAAAATTTAAAATAAAATTATAATTTATTTTTTTAATTTTACCTATGTGATATGTACTATGCAGTAAGTGTTTTGGTGCCTTAATGATTTCATTTATATAACCACCATAATAATAATAATAATAATAATAATAATAATAAAACTTTTAACTCTATAATCTTATAGTTGTATATATACATATACAACTAACTCTTTTATTTTATAAAAATTTCTTCATAGCTACTATTGATTAGTTCTAAATGTTCATAGACACGAGGGACGATATAAATATATATTTAAAAGAAATCTACATATCTAACCTCTAGATCTATTAAAAAGAAAGATCATATCTCATAAGGTATAAATCTTTTTGCAAAATTTATACTTAAAATTTAATTTTCTATAAATTTAATGAACTTAAGGATATGCATATATATTTAAAACCAACCTTTACCCATTTTAAGTCTATATCTATTAAAAGTAGAAAATTATGATTGATTTTTGACAGGAGGAAAAGGAAGGACTTGAATCTGATGATATTTCTGACGAAAAGGAATGACGTGAATGAACGAATATGCCATTAGCGGACACCAGAGTTCTGTTTCCTGCACGCCTGCTGCTTCACGTGCAGGTAGGGCAGGCGTTACCGATGTGGCATTTCATTCATAATTCGGAGGTTTCACTGTGCCTCTACATTTACAAAGCCTAAGATCTACTGTTTTAAGGTTTTGGAGTTTTTTTTAATATTTTTGGGGAATGTTACTTTACCTCACCAAATATTTTTCAAAATTATAAATTTCATTGATATGATTTGCAAAATGCACCTGTTACGCAGTCTTATGATAATGCATTTTGAACAACCAAATATGACAATTTTAATGAGTCACAATTGCATTGTTGAATTCTT
Source organism: Pinus albicaulis (assembly GCA_034641835.2). Lineage (NCBI taxonomy): Eukaryota > Viridiplantae > Streptophyta > Pinopsida > Pinales > Pinaceae > Pinus > Pinus albicaulis. The sequence continues at coordinate 615,341,070 of CM076569.1, forward strand.
AACAACAAAAAGTAGAAAAACTAGAATAGTTAAACAAACGCCGATTTACGTATCGGTGAATTGCAGAAATGAGGGAGATGACCATGCCGACTACTTTAATGTACCGTATTGCCCTTAAAAATTACTGCTCACGAGCCATCTCAATTTTCAAACAAAAGGAAGGTTCTATGTTTCGGAAACCTCCACTACATCAGTGGACGGTTAGGATCTTGACAAATTGTTCGGTCGGCATATATATAATTGAGGGTCACTTTTTTATTATTATTTGTATTTAAATCGAAATTTTGTTAAATATTATAATTGTGTTTTTATAAAAAAATTAAGAATAATAATTTAATTTAATTTAATTTAAAATATTTTTGCTTAATTGGCTAGTCTCTTCGTATATAAAATGACAGAAAATGTATTCAGAAAATATTAAAAATTTTGACTGGTTTAATGATGATGATGGTGAGAATTATGTTTTTTATATTTACTTGAGAGAAAAAAATGTATATTGTAATTATTTTTGGTAATTTTTAATTTATTACTTATTATCTATAAAATTTGGAAAATGTCATTTTTTATTATTTTTTAAAATAAAATTTATTTTTAAAATAATAAAATTTTGTATTTTTTTTTTAAGAATTATATTTTTATATTTATAGAAAAACAAGAGTGTATATTGTAATTATTTTTAGTAAATTTTAATTTATTATTTATTATTTATAAAATTTGGAAAATGTTATTTTTATTATTTTTTAAAATAAAAATTTATTTTTAAAATGATAAATTTTAATATTCTTATCTTTTAGTGAGTAAATATAACAAAATGATAATCAATTTAAATTGAATTTTAATTTAAATAAGAATTAAGAACTTTTTAAAAAACCACATGTCTATGCTATAATTTTTATTCAATGATATTTTACTTCTTAAATGTTTTCAGCCCTCACCCTATTTAGTGGTACAAAAATATGTGATGAACTCAGTTAATACATAGTACATAGTTCTACAACCTAAGATGATATCTTAAGTATGGTTCCACAGAAAACTAAGTTAATGAATAGAGTTTGATGCCAATTTAGGTTAATCAAATGGAAAATGGAGATGCTCCTATTTTTTCCATGCATTATTAAAAGAGAATCTGACCCAAAAAGAAAATAGGGTTATGAACTATATTTTAGGTTAAAGTTGTGGTTAAGAAAATATTCAAATAATTTTTTTTTTATGGATTCTTTAGTCTATGAACTAAAGTTTAGCCTATGGTTGAGACAATGGTAAGAGGAGTTTTCCTGTGAGTTCTCTAGTAATTCTTCGAGGCTTATAGTTAGTGATTGTAGAATTATATTTTTTAATTTAGTGGAGAAAATATTTTTATTAAATGATTTTAGTAATATTTTTATAATTGCGTTAAATATTATAAATGTGAATAGATTTTCCGAAATCCCAAATGATTTTGACAAAATAGATCCCTCTAGGCCATGGCTTCTAGTGGCCCAACTCAAAAAAACATTATCAAACCAAAAGATGTAAAATGAAGTTTTGTTAAATTTAATGAAATTTAAAAAGCATCTTTTACAGCTTAATATGAGAAAAAAGTGTAATTCTTTCTAAATTCAAAATAAAATTACCACTTAGTATTTAGAAAAAAAATATCAATGTCAACTAAAATCAAAATATATCAACATCAATATATAGCTTCAAATATATATATGAAATACCCCTTAACATAAAATATACCTCTTAACATAAAATAGAGATGTGGCATTGAGCTCTTTCTATTACCCACAGTTGCTTACTTCTTCATAGAAAATTTTCAAAAAAAATATCTAAAATCTTACCTGGTAGAACTAACAAAAGTATAAAATAAAATATGTGGATAACACCAACTTGAAATAGCCTCACGGAAATGATCTACTAAGCAATCTTTTCTTTTTATAATCTACTAAGCAATCTTTTTATAAGCACTCGAATGAAATTTGAATGGGAAGAAAATAGGAGAAATCTCCATTTTCCTTGGGGATTCTCGATATATGCCGACATAACGATTCCTTTAAAGTTGTTTGTCAAGATACTAACCGATCAGTGATGTAGTGGAGTTCATTTCTGAAGAATAGAACCCTCCTTTTCTTTGAACATTGAGATCGCTGTTGAGAAGTAATTTTTAAGGGAAACCAATATATTAAGTGGGTGCTGATCGTCGGGCCCAGAGACGTGTCGAATAAGTCTGTGTGCAAGGATTATTGACGATATCCAGCATTCACGCGATACATTAAAGCCGCAGCATCTTAATCTCGTCATCTCCCTCATTTCTCCAATTCACTGATATGTAAATCGGTGTTTGTTTAACTATTGTAGTTTTTAGGTTTTTGTCGTTGGAATTCAACACTGCAAATTATATCAATCAATAAAATTATATCACTGAATAAAATTGTGACATTTGGTTCTTCAAAATGCATTATAATAAAATTGTGGAACAACTGAATTTTGCAAATTATATCAATCAAATTTATAATTTTCAAAAATTTTGGTTGAATTCAAGTAAACTTCCCAAAAATATAAAAAAAAAGCACTCACAAACTTAAAACAGTTAGGTTTTCTAAATGTAGATAAATAGTGAAACCTCCGAATTATATGATGAATGAAATGCCACATACGTAACGCCTGCCCTACCTGCACGTGAAGCAGCCGGAAACAGAACCCTGTGTCCGCTAAAGTCATATTCGTTCATTCACGTGCTTCCTTTTCCTCAGATTCACGTCCTTCCTTTTCCTCCTGTCCTTCAGAAATATCATCAGATTCACGTCCTTCCTTTTCCTCCTTCAGAAATATCATCAGATTCACGTCCTTCCTTTTCCTCCTGTCTACAATCAATCAGAGGCAATCGAGCACAGCCATTGGAATTCCTGCCATATACAAACGAGGGTACAATAGCAGCATATCCCAAGAAAAATAATTGTAGAAAGGACTGCAATGGTACAATTACAGGTTGGTCATATGCCAAATTGTTAGTAAAGTAATTACAGCATATATTCACACTTCAATCAAATCCTATCCTCGTAAATCCAACCTTCTTCTATAGCAATTCGATATATCTCTATAAACGTAGTGAATATATCACTCACCAATGGTTGGAAGGTGTTTTCCGTTTACCTGGAAGTGTCAGAATATAAATGGCCAATCGAACTCTTGTAATTTGTGGTAATTTTACATTCCAGTCCATTAGGTCTTCGGTTTTGATTTTGAAATTAGGGTCATGTAACATGATAAAGAGGAGTACTGACCGTCATCGATTATGTCACCTGGATCCGATAATGGTGATAAATTCGCCACAGAGATCAGGATCCAATGGGAAGAGCAGCGTTGTTTCACGGGAAAGTAAGGAACTGTATCGATTCCCTGATTATCTGCTCCCTGTGATTCCCTGATTGTTTCGGAAGTTCGTTATCACAACAGCAGGAGTATTACTAGAGTGCACCCACCGTGGCTGCAAGCCGGTATTTAAGGAGAAGGATTCCAAGTGCCAGTTGCCTCATGAGTTGCCCTCTTTCGAGAATATAATGAGCGATAATCTGCAAGAAGAGTACGCTGTCTTTGGATGGAAATTCGGAAGAGCTGGCCTCGCAGAAAAGGGCATTGAGGTGAAGGGGATTGAACGAATTAGTGAGAAAACTGGAAAAGTAGTTAATGTTGTGCGGATGTATGCTTCCTTTCTGTGGGCGATAGAAGAAAGCCATCATTAGTAGGCGGATGAAACTTCATGTTATATTACATATGCGCGTTAAACATCATATGTAGATTCCTCAGGCCTACTTTGTTTTAATTTCATTCACAATTTCCTCCGTACTTCGCTCCTCGCTAGTAGAAATCCAATGGTGGTATTTGTATTTTTTTATGTATTGATTGGGATAATTTTTCGTGATTTGTATATTTTTGCAAAAGCTTTTGAATATCTTGTATCGGACTTTATATTGGGCATTTCATGAGCTGGATCTTCGTTCATAACCATTTGAGTGTCTTGATTACATCAAGATTGATCTTGCATATTGTGCAAAACATTTTGAGTATATCGATAACTTATTGAATGGTGGAATTTTGACATCTCTAAAATTCTTCCATAGCCTTGGTGCTTATTTTGATTTTTTGGTATTTTATTAATTTTGTTATTTGAGTAGAATATCAAGGAAAATTTTATATATATATAAAATAAATTGATAAATATTAATTTATGGTAAACATTAAAAGATTTACTTTATAATAAATTTCACAATATTAAGATTAAAAATGAATAAAAAAATTATTAATTTGGTTATTATATATATATATATATATATATATATATATATATATATATATATATAGATTGTATTATTTATATATAATATGTATTTTAATTTTAAATATATTATTTTAGATTTGTTAAATTTAGATCTATCTACAGCCAAGAGCAATCAAATCTCGCGAGGTCTAAATCCTTTTTTTGAGTGCAAAATTTGAGGAAATGTTTGTGCTTCTAGAGATTTGATACCTCTAAGTGCTTGATAGACGGGAGTTAAGATGGATATGGGCTGGTTTGAGTCGTGTGATGCCGAGAATATGCTAAATATGTAAAATAGTTAGATACTTCACTTTGTTGAGATGATAAATATTGTAAAATAACTTTAATGATGAAAAATGATGAAATAAAAATTTTGAATGCAAAGTGACAATGTAATAATATTGAATGATAGAAAATGTGATTAATAACAATGTAGTCAATTACAAATAGTCTTTAATTGTGGTCAATCTCAAACTATTTTTTTTCTACTATTCTTATTGTCACACTTGTTAGTTTTTCCATAGTTTTTCCACTTTTCATATAGATTATTTTAAAATGACAATTGAAATCTTAAACTATTTAAATATTTAGCTCGAGTTGTTGTAGTAAACAACATATCTCTCTTGCTCTCCAATATTAATAGGTTTAATTACTACAGCACAAAAATCAATGTGCACTATCAATAAAATTTTATGCTTACACTAAAATAAATGCAGACTATTAATCCAATGAATTTAAAATTAATGTACCATCATACATCCAATTACATCAAAACATAAATCATCATATACACTAAAATCAATGCATCTAATGCAAGAAATCAAATAAGATTAGAAAACAACATCTACATTGAAATCAGTGCATCTAATGCAAGTAATCAAATAGGATTAGAAATCAACATCTACAGTCCAATAAATGCATCTAGTGCAAGTAAGAAAATAGTATTAGAAACCATCATCTACACTAAAATCAATACATCTAGTGCAAGCAATCGAACATCATTAGAAATCACCATCTACACTGAAATTAACGCATTTAGTGCAAGCAATCAAATAGGATCAAAAATCATCTACATTGAAATCAATGCATCTAGTACAAGCGATGAAATATAATTAGAAATCAACATCTACATTGAAATTGATGCATCTAGTGCAAGCAATCAAAGAGGATTAGAAATCACCATCTACACTAAAATCAATGCATTTAGTGAAAGCAATCAAATAGTATTAGACATCATCTACATTGAAATTAGTGCATCTAGTGTAAGAAATCAAGTATCATTAGGAATAAACATCTATACTAAAATCAATGCATCTAGTGGAAGCAATAAAATAGGATTAGAAATCACCATTTTCACCAAAATCAATGTGTCTAGTACAAGAAATCCTCTTCCCCCTCTCCCCCATCCATCTATATCTATATCTCCCTCCATATCTCCTTCTTTGTCTCTTTATCTCACCTCGCCAAACACACACACTCTATCACTCCATATTTGTCAATATATTTGTCCCTCCCTCCTTGTATCCATCAATCTCTTCTTTCTATTTACCTTCCATCTATATCTCTATCTCCCTTTATCTCTCTATATCAACCCTAAAATAGACACTCTCTTTCTCCAATCTATCTATCTATCACTCCCTACTCTTCTCCCCCACTCTTTCTCATTTCCCCTTCCCTTCCTCTCCCCCACTTCTATCTCTCTTCCCTCATGCTATCCTCTCTCCCTCTCTCTCCATATTCCTTATCACTCCCTCTATATCTCTCTACACTTTTCAATCTATATGTATTTATTCTTACCCACCTCTCTCTCTCCCCCTCCATATCTATATCACATTCCCTACCTCTCTTGACTCTCTCTCTTCCTTTCTCTCCCACCTCTCTCTCTATATATATTCACCTTCTAACTTTGTTACTATATGCCACTCTCTTTCCTTCCCTCCCCCTTCTCTCCATCTCTCCTTGTTTGTCTCTATATCTCACCCCCAAACATACACACTCTCTCTCCATATCTCCGTTGTCACTTCCTTTCTCTCCACTACTCACTCTCTATGTATTTATTCTTCCCTCCCTCTCTCCCCATCCAGCTCCATCTCTGTATCCCTCCCTCTCTCCCGCTCCAACTCCATCTCTCCATCTCTCCCTCTCTCGTCCTCTCTTTTAAGTCCCCTCTTTTTTCCTTCCTCTCTCTCACTTTCCTCCCTACCTCCCTCTCTCTTCACCCATCTCTCTCTCTCTCTCTCTCTCTCTCCTCCTGTCACTCTCTTCCTCTCTCTCATCCTTCATCTCTCTCCCTTTCTCTCCCGCCTCCCTCTATCTTCCCTCCCTCCCCGCTCTCTCTCTCTCTCTCTCTCTGTGTCTTTTCCATTCAATCCTCTCTATCTCTCTCTCTCTCTCTCTCTCTTCCCTCCAATCCTCTCTCTTCCCCCATCACTCTATCTCTCTCTCCAACAATGTTACTATATCTCACCCTTTGTCATTCTCTCTCCTTCTCTCCCCCCTTGTCTGCATCACTCCTTATATGTGTCTTTATCTCACCCCTAAACATACACACTCTCTCCATCTCTCCCTTTTCACTCCCTCTCTCTCCACTTCTAACTCTCTATGTCTTTCTTCTTCCCTCCCTCTCTCCCCCTCAACTCCTTCTCTCTATCCCTCTCTCCCTCCTCCTCCTCTCATCCTTCTTCTCTCTCACTTTCTCTCCTACCTCCCTTTACATCCCCCCTTCTCTCTTTTTGTCTCTCTACACTCCGATTCCCTCTTCTTACCCCCCTCTCTCTCTCCTTATCTCTCTCCCACCTCCCTCTCTCACCCTTCTCAATCTCTCTAACTCCTCTTCATCTCTATCTCTCCATTCCTCCTCTTCCTCTCCTTCAATTTATCTCCATATCTCTCTTGTCATTCCCCGTATTTCTACACATGTATCATATGTCTTTGTTATTTCCTCTCATAAAGATCTAGAGTTAATATATATATGATGATATATTAATATATATTATGATATAACAAATTTAATATTGTAGTAATCCAAACTTATTAAATTTAATAATAATAATAATAATAATATTATAATATATTAATATTAATATTAGATTTAATAATAATAATAGTAATAGTAATATTAATATTAATGTTAGGGTTAATACTTTTTTATTGCATGGTATTAATAATAATTTGGTGGATGGTGTTTGACCCATAGGGTTGGTATATAATTATATGTTGATTTCTAATCTTATGAGATATATTTTTATTTACCTTACCTTTGTATAACTCTTTTATATTTATTTTACCTCTTTTATAAATATGGTATTTGGCCCATGGTATTAATAATCATTTCTCTCATGTTATTTTTCCCACGGGTTTCCCCTAAATAAAACTTATTTTTTTATTTTTTGTAAATATAAAGAGGTTTATGGAGTAAATATAAAAAGAGGTTTTATTTATTTACCATACCTCTAATTTATTTATATTTTTATTTATTTATCATACTTCCTGAGAAAGTATAAAAAGAGGTTTTATTTATTTACCATATCTCTTGTTTATTTATATTTTTATTTATTAACAATATCTCTTTTTTGTGTGTTCCTCAACTTCTTCATATATTAAATTTATATTAAAAAAAAATTATTTCTAATGAGTTTTTAATTGTTTGTTTATATGGTTATGTAAGTCAATGTTTAAGCAAACATTATTTTTATTTTTTCTTTAGTTTTTCATTTTGGCTTCCCACATATTTTGCACATCTCTATCAGACTCGTTTGTAGAATGCCTCCTCGCTCGGAGAAATTAAGTGATATTTTTAAATATATTAGTAAGATTATATAAATTCAATTCTCGGAGCAATTAAGCGATACTTTTAGATATATTAGTAAGATTATATAAATTTAATGAATTGATAGGTATCAATTTCTTGAAAACATTGAAACAATTACACTATAATATATTTCACATTGTCTAGAATTTCAAAAATTATAAAAATTATATATATTATATTGTTAACGCTCAAGACTAAATTAACGGTCATAGATGAATGACTAAGTTAACACATTTGAATCCAAAAAATGATATCTAATATAATGCACTGCTGAATCCACTCATACTTAAATAGAAAGAGTAAAGGGAGCTCTACTTGAATGGTTCATGAGGAAAAATCCTTGCTAAGGTTTTGCAAATAGGGTAGCAAGCTAAGTGGGCTTGATTGTGGGGAAAAAATACACAGTTAAGCGCACTTGAGCCAGAGGAGTTCTGGGATGGGTGACCTCTAGAGAATTCTTGGTTACCAGGTTCAAGCCCTGGAAGTAATGATTGACACTATGTGATTCATTTCACTAGTTCTAATCCCACATCTTCACCCTTGTGAGCATCACCTGATGCAATGAGTGACTACCTCTCATGGAAATCGTCATATATGAATGACTAAATTAACACAATTGAATCCCAAAAAATGAGGCACAATACTTGGTAAGGTTTTCCAAGTGGGGTAGCAAACTAAATGGGCTTGATTGTGGGGAAAAACTCCAAAGTTAAGTGCACTTGAGCTAGAGGAGTTCTGGTATGGGTGACCTCCTTAGAAGTCTTGGTTACCAGGTGCAAGCCTCGGAAGTGATGATTTATGCTATGTGATTCATTTCACTAGTTTTAATCCCGCTTCTTCACCCCTGTGAGCATCACACAATGAAATGAGTGCTAAGTGGACTATTAAAAAATTATGAGAAATTAGTCGGTTACGACTACCTCTCATCGAAATGGTCATTGATGAATGACTAAATTAACGTAGTTCTTAAATACAAAGAGTAAAGGGAGCTGTACTTGAATGGTTGATGAGTCACAATACTGGCTAAGGTTTTGCAAGTGGGTTAGCAAGCTAAGTGCTAGCTTTATTGTGGGGAAAAACTCCACAGTTAAGCGCACTTGAGCCAGAAGTGTTCTAGAAGTCCTGGTTACTGGGTGCAAGCCCTAGAAGCGATGATTAACTCTATGTGATTCATTTATCTAGTTTGAATACCACTTCTTCACCCCTATGAGCATCACCCGATGCAGTGAGTGCTAAGTGGAATATTCAAAAATCATGAGAAATTAGTCAGTTATGACTACCTCTCATGAAAATGGTCATAGATGAATGACTAAATTAACATAGTTGAATCCAAAAAATGATATCTAATATAATGTAGTGCGGAAACCCCTCATTCTTAAATAATTCATATAATAAATATAAATATAAGCTATATATATATTATATACATGTTTATAATGCTATATAACCTATATAGATTTATCATGTTTAAGAATGAGAATTATATTATTTCATGAAATTCTTTATATAATAATAGATATTGAGTAAGATTAATGGTTAGGAATAACTGTTTTCAATTAGGAAATCACAAGTTTAAATCCATACGAGGTAGAGTATGTACATATACATAGAATTTAGAGATAAAATCGTTACATGGAGGTAAGTGAGTATTCCCTACAGAGAAGAAAATCTCACACACCAATTTCATTCATGGTATGTCTTCAAATTAGATTATTATTATTATTAAGAAATAAATGATAAATAAGATCAAAATTTATTAAGTAATTTTTAATATATAAAATTATCATAAATATTATAAAGAAATAATGGATCAAAGAAGAAAAATGAGAATTCAAAGCTTATTATTATTAGACTCATTATTTATTAATAAGGGTACTCAACTCTTGCTTACATCTAGAATCTCATCTCTATTGAATTTTTTTTATTCGCGATCATCTCTATGGACTTTCTAAAACGATACTTATAATATAAGATAATTTTTTAGAAAAGAGTTTTTCTTTTCCTAAAATTCATCTTACAATATGAATAACTGTGAAAATCTCCATAAGATTACCACTTATAGTAGTTATCTTCATTTTCCAAGATTTCAATGATTTTTAGAAAACATGGTTTTTGGACTTAATAAAATTTTATTCTAATGTTGAAGTGTGACAAGACTCATTTATAATGTTTGATACATGTTCCTTTATCCTTACATGAAAATATATGGTGGTTTATATGATATAACACTTTCCATAGGAATAGGAAAGCTTGTAGACACATTTTTGTTACTAATGATTAATGATGCCTTTTGAAGAACTATTTAGTAGTCTCCAATGAGTTTAACGAGGTTGTAATTTCCTTTCTATTCATGTAAGAGGGTTATAATTCCGTATTATGAGAGGATTGAACAACACAATCTTATTTGTTCCTTTAAATACCTTCTTGATGTCCTTATCCTTATATCTTCCTTTGATGACCTTAATTAGGCAGCATTTTTCCTACTCTAGGTGTGCATTTTCTACCATTCTTATTTCCCATGTACATGGTACATTTAGCACTCAAATATTCTACAGCATGTTCTAGTAAGAGTAAGCATGAAGGTAAATTTTAGTACGTGCTTTCTTTGAAATTCCTAATTCCCAAGAGTTGAATCTAGCTTCCTAGTAATTAATACATAAAGAAAGGGTATGCTCCTATTTTCTTCTGACTCCATGGTAAGCTTGACGTGCTTAGAAATTTCAGTTAAGTGCTAAAAAAAAATTCTTTGTTTATCATTCCAAAGAGGCCACTTCATGTAGGTGTCATTATTGGTTATAAGGGTAAGAGTTCACATATTTTTCATACTGGATGTAAAAGGTTCTTCTCAATACAAAAATATCTTGCTTCCTTGTAATTAATATATCAAGAAAGAGGATGTGCCTATTTTCTTCCAACTCCATGGTAAGCTTAATGTCCTTAGAAATTTCATTTAAGGGATAAAAGAACTTGCTTTGTTTATCATTTCAATGAGGCCACTTCATGTAGATCTCATCTAGCATACCTTTTATATATTTTTGTTTATAGGGGTATGAGTTCACATATTTTTCATAGAGGATGTAAAAGGTGCTTCTCAATACAAAATTTTTGTTAAATTTAACACAACTTCATTCTACATCCAACAACATAATTGCTTACCCATATTTTTGTTTTGACAATGTTAATTTAAAAACTTCAATTACGGTTTTGAGAAGCCAAGACCCAAAGAGATCTATTTTGTCAAACCCAACTAAAGATCAGACTCAACTTAAATCACACTAACCCTTAACATGACTAATTTTTTTTCTTGATTTCTTTTCCTTACTACTACAAATTTTAAACTTTAATTTCATTACAAAATAAAACTCTCAAAATTCAACTACGTTAATAATATTTAACATAATTTAAAAAATATTTTATAATTACTTAACAAAATAATTGTTTCCACTAAATATAACAAAATAATTCCTTAATAATATTTTTTCTTAAAATATATCAATTTTAAAATAATAATAATAACAACAATGATATATTTTAAAATAATAATAATAACAACAATGTTCCAATAAACTTAAGCATTTTCACCAAGTTAAGCATATAATAGAATAAAAATTATGTAGCCAACTCAGACAAATGGTTGTCTTCATGACCATATATATTTTTGTTTAACTAAACATGAAAAAAAACCCTTAGGCTCAAGTGGTCCCATATGAGACATCATTGTATTCATGATCGTGCCATATTTTCATTATTTTTTAAAGTACTTCACACTTGGAATCTCAGGGAAACGTTGGATTTCGTTTTCGTAGGAATCGCACTTAAATGGCCCCTTTTGAAAAATCGTTGTTTTCATGATAGTGTCATATTCGACTTTGGTATCTCTCTGAAACACTGTGTTTTTGTTTTCAGAGTTGGACTAATCTCTTTTTTCATAGTATATATCGTATCTAAAAAAAAAAAATATGTACATCAATAACTCTATAGGTATAATTTTAATAAAAATAAAGTATACTTTTTATATTTATTTTTATTTTAATGATTTTATTATGTGCACGAGTATATTTTATAGTTTAGGATAAGAAATGTATAATTTTAAATTGAATTCTTTTTAAATAAAAATAAAAATAAAATATATTTTGAAATATATATAAGTAGTAAAAACAAAAATAAATATTTATATATAATTTTGATGAATGCACAATGTTATATATTATATATGAGAAATATATATATTATATCAAAGTTTATTATGCTAACGGTGAAAAACTAACGTGGTGAGGAGTATATCATTCATTCTTTTTAACCAATAGAAAGAATCCAAATTAACTTATATAGTATATTTAAATATATATTAAGTGTTCAACTCTCTCCATTAACATAATAAATTTTAATATAATGATACTAAGTCTTGTTATAGAAAATGAATAATTTCTTTAGAACCAAAACATATATATTTGTCATATAAAATATAAAAGTAATTTCTACTTGTACTATATGTCTCTATATTACTTTTAAATATATATGAAATGTTAGATTCCCTCAAGTGAGGAGGAGATGAAGATGGTAACGACTTCATTGCACCATGTGAACGCTGGAGATCTTCCATAATCCGTGCACACTATAATGGCGTCGCACACAGAGACCGACTTCGACACTACTGGCCCGTCCTAAGTGGGGACCGGACGATGAGCACCCACTCGAAAGGAGGGTTTAAACAAAAGGAGGGTTCTATTTTACGGAATAGACCTCCACTCCATCACAGAACGGTTGGAAGCTTGAGCAACAGTTTTATTGGAATTCCTATGTCAGCATAGGTGTGTACATGGTAATATTTTAAAAATAATTTAATTTTCTCTAAGGTGGTTCTCATTTTTATTTAATTTGGGTTTCCAAATTTACATGAATGGTAAATTGGATGGACGGGTATAATAAGCCTAAACACTTATTTTATTACGCATTTTCTGTTTATAAATATGAGGTCAATCTATAATTATCGTCAAACACTTGCACTGTTATATATCTATATTTATATATATATATATATATATATATATATATATATATATATATATATTAAATTGTTATTATTAATTATAATCAGTATTAATATATAACTTAAAGATATTAAAATTTTAAAGAATATGTAATAGGATTCTTAATTATTCAGATTTAGATTTAAATATTCAGATTTAGTCTTATTTTATTATGGAAATTTTTAATTTAGAAATTGAGTTTGTTACATTATCATGTGTCAATACCATGATTTATTAATATCACATGTCCAAAATATTATTATGAAATTCATATGACACTTGTTCATATAATATTTTCTTACATATTATTTAAAAAAGCATAAATATTTTGAAGATAAATGTCAACATTTGACTTGTGTATATTATTATTCATATTCTAGAATATTCCATACATATTAAAATAATATCATCAATCTAATAATTATTGATAGTAAAAATAAAATTCTAGAAGTCCTATTCTAAAAGACACATGTCTATGTTACTTCCATGAAATATTAAATGTTAATATAGTTTTAGTAATGATGTATTGATAAGCCATAATTTTTAAGTTCAATTTGTTTATATTGTAATTTTTTATTTTTTTGTAACTTTGGTACCTCGATCTGGAAGAGAATTGAACCTGTGATGAGTTCTATAACAACCCACCTCATCACTGTTTAACCAAGAACCCACTGACATATTGTATTTTATTATTATTATTGGATAACAAAAAATTATAATATAAATATGAGATTAAAATATATAACATATAAATAGTAGTTATAAACTAAATCCATTTTACTATAAAATTAAAATAATGGGTCCCTACACATGTTTAAATTTAATTAATTAGAAAATAAAAATTAAATAATTATTTTTCTTTTATTGAAAAAATTACATGTTGTAGATGCTAATGGCATATGCAATATTGTGCTCATCCTTAAAGCAGGATTTTTACATACTCATTATAGAGAAAAAAAATTATTCTTTCCTTCCTTTCTTTTTTTCCACTTTATGCCAACCTCCATTGCTGGGTTTGGGTGTTATTGTAACCATTTGATTCTCGTATACATTAGCTGGGGGCTCTTTGTTAGATTCAGATCCTTCTGATAAATGGGAGCGTTTGGATCCACTTATCACTTTTTTAGGGGTGGATTTTGCCTGTTGCATCTATGTAATTGCAGGAGTTAGTGTTAGCTCAATGTTATGCTCAGTCACGTCCGACTGTGGGTTGATCGTGTCATGCTTGGTATTGTCATTTGTTTCATTTTATGTTGCTTCTGCTTCTTCTGCTTCAACGTCCTTTGAGGCTGTGAATTGCCAACCTTTGGGCTTTTGATGGTGTATCTTATTCCTATTATTGTCCTTTTTTTCTTGTGGGCACATGCTTTGAAGATGTCTCACTTGTAGACATGTATGACATCGAAATGCCGTGCTTTCATAATTGAGTATTTGTGACCATTGTTGATTTTTTTAGTTCATTATAATGTGGTCAGGTAATCCTTGACTGAGATCATCTTCTACACAGATTTTGGCGAATCTAAAGGTGCCTTTGTGGGTTCACTCTACATCAACCTTGAGGAATTTCCCCACAGAGTTCCCTATACCTTTTAATACTTGGGGATGCCAGAGATGGAGGGGTAGATTGTGTAACCTGATCCAGACCGACATTTTGGATACCACCATCGTGTTGGGGTCAAAATCAGGGAACCAGGGAGTCATAAAGAGTCCAGCATTTCCCCAGAACCAGGGCCCTTCATTTAATACATATTGCTTGTCTTCATCTGAATCGAATCCAACAATAAAAAACCCTTTTGAGAAAAAGTAGATATCACAGTGAGGAGTCTAATTTGTGAATATCCATTAATGAAGTGCCTCTGATTTGGGCCAAAGTCCATTAAATCTGCATATGAGTTCTTTGGTGTAGAAATATGCATATAGGCTATTTACTTAGTCCTTCGTCATATTTAAAGCAGGGACCTGGGTTTTCAGTTCCACAATGTATAGCCCAGGGAGGGGGATGTCGTTTCAGGTTTACTTTGTGGCATTCCCTTTCCTTTAACAACATCTTTAAAAGATGTAGGTCCTTTTGAGCTGGTTCCTGGGGTTCCTCCATTGAGTCTCGAGGTAAGGTAGATGGATGCGTTGGTAAATATATTATAATCCTTTAAAGTGTGGTCATCCTGCATCTATTTTCTTATATATATCAAGTTTTATAGATCTGCTGGAATGCTAGTTCGCTTTTGGATGTTTTGTTTAAGGGTTTGTATCAGCATTCCTTCTGAGATTTGAATGCATATGGAACTCTTGTTGAATGTTTTAACAAATAATTGCATCATTGCTTCATTTGAGCAGACTCGTGCTTGACCATCTTTCCTTGGTTCAGCGGTTTTCCGACTGTTGGAGGTTGTCAGAGCTAGATCTGGCCTGTTACATTGTGGATCTGAGAGTAATGGATCCCATGATTTCATGCTCTTGGATAGTTCTAGTGTCAGATCCAAACAATAGGCGAAATGATAAATCAGGTCCGTCTTGTTGCAGATCCATAGATGTGCAAGTGGAGTCTGCCTAGACGTTGAAGATATTCTCATAGATTCCTAGATCCAATAACTAGAGGGTTTATTTTCCTATGTAGCATAATACCCAGAGGCCCTAATCTCTTTTCTCTTATTAATCTATGTGCTCCTATCATTTCAATCCGCTCACCTTGTTGCAAACCCTCTGATGCTGAGATCCGCCCAAGAGGATTGCTGAGAGAGATACCGAGATTATCAAGAGACATTCTAGGAGAGTATTGTTTCAATTCCACTAGTGCAGACCTGACCCAAGACAGGAAATCGATAAAAAGAAAAAATCAACCGCCAATGTTGTAGATGAAGGGGGATACATAAAAGGTTTGTGAATAGAGTCTTATCCCATCCATCGTGTATTGGTGGACCTGGATCTATCCACCAGATCTATGGTATTGGGGAGATGTGTTGGATCTTCTTCCCTTTTAAATAATTACAATATAACAAGATTCATAATTATTAATATTCACCCTATTTTACCATGGATACTATTAACTTCTAAAT
The DNA here is from genome assembly GCA_034641835.2 of Pinus albicaulis. Taxonomy (NCBI): domain Eukaryota; kingdom Viridiplantae; phylum Streptophyta; class Pinopsida; order Pinales; family Pinaceae; genus Pinus; species Pinus albicaulis. The sequence goes on from CM076569.1 coordinate 615,357,264, forward strand.
ATGTTTTCATATGTTTTCTTACAATACCATGGCTTATGAATACCACATATCGAAAAACCATAACTCATAAAGTGATTATGTGATTAATTCATAAAACAATCTAAAAAACAACATGAATGAGAGAAGACTAAAATAAAACACTATAACTCATTTCAAAATAAAAATAAAATAGAATAAATAATTTAATTTAATTTAACTTCATAAAAATGTAATTAAAACTTAATACTTATAATAATCATACAATATATCGAGATTCTTACTCATCGATATTCACCATCATTTTACCATGAATATTATTAGCTTGTAAACAAGATTTGTTATAATACCAATACTTATAAATACCACTTGCCAAATGCCATAACTCATTTCAAAATCAAAATATTTTATAAATATTTTATTTTATAACATTTTTTAAATTAAATCTAAAAGAAAAAATATATGGGAGTGTACAAATGATTGTAAACATTTATATTTGATCTCAATTAAAAAATAATAAAAGGTTAAAAGAAATTGTCTAGAGAGACCCTCTTATACCATTGTATGTGTTGTCGATAAAATAAAATAAAATTAGTAATGATAATTATCAATAAAGCATTTTGACTTGGTTAAAATAAATAAAATTAAAAGTAAAAATAAAGTAAAATTAATATTTGGATATTGATAATAAAATGAAGTGGTGGCAAGCACAAGGGTTTCACAGTTCTTTGCAGGTGAGACAATCGTCGGAACAGGGATCAAATCCGAGGCTACTCCTCTCGACCACAGATCTGGTGGACAGACCCTGATGTGTCATAATGTGCTAGATGGAATACTACTCCCTCTAATATCCATTTCCATATCCACTTAACATCTGCAAGAGAGTCTATCATAAGAATGAAGGGGCCTGCCTCTACGCAACATCCCCCATCACTGCCATGCAACAACTCGATCATGCAGATATGGGTGCTCTGAGACCGGGGGAGCCACCATCCTGTCAAATTCCCAACCATGACAACAGCTGGGATGGAGAGAAGGCGGAGAAGGTCGGTGTCCTCCTTATTGGTTAAATGAGGATGGATCTCTATCCCGATATGATGCCAAAGAAAGTTGTGATCTTCAGTGTGAGGTTTACCAATGAGAAAGACACTAATATTTCTCACCTACCCCCACTCTTCAATTCTTCCTTACTCCTGAGTGCAACCCCCACGATCAATGTGCTATGGATGTTCTCTCAGAAAGGAAAACGACAAATGTGAAAAGGCAATCTTGGGCAGCAGCGAGCCATCTGGACTGGTCAATATGGCTAGCTAGATGGACATCGGCTGCCAGGGATCCCCATATATCTTATCCCCCTCCTTTTCGATTCATATCTCTCTTCTCAATGAAAAAACCATGATTCTTTGGGTTCGCTCCACAGATCTGGTGAAGAGCCTTTTGCATGTAATCGAGCACAGGCTGGTGATTCCTTTTGCCTTTCAGCGACTTCTATATGGAGGTAAACAACTAGAGGACTCTCTTCCACTCTCATTTTATAATATTGAAAAATATGCTTCTATGGTTTTAACCCTTCGTCTGCGGGGAGGGGTAGTTTGGCGGCCCTCTTCCACTCAAGCTTTCTCTCACAAGGATGATGCCCATGCATACACTCCATAGAAAGCGGCTCAACCCATTGAGGCTCCTAAGAATTTTTTGGCTGATAAAATGTAGGATGTTACCTCTGTAGAAATTCCCCATCCGGCACTTGAAAACCAGTTTCATTTGTGTGCATAATCTGCCATTATTTATTGATTTAATGGATTGTGGCCTCGCTCAGCACATCTCTACCAATGGATTCATTCCACTTGTACCAATAACAACAAGGTTATTTTCTACTTGAATGGTTTCTTTATAGTTATGTTTTCATTCAATGAAGATGATAAAAATCCTTAACATGTGGTCCTTGGTTTTGGGGAAAACCAGGGCTATTTCTCACACCCTCGTTCCTAGACTGCGACCCTTCGACGAAAGTCATTACCAAGCTTCCTATTTGCGTCAAGCTTCCAAATCTACCTGCTCCTTTATGGAAATTATTTGTCTTTCAAGGAATTGGAAACACCCTAGGACGCTTTCTGGCAACCGATCCCTCTAAGGGGGAGATGGGCATATACACCTATGGCAGAAAATGTGTTGAAATAGACATAAATAAAGGCCTGCATGATTAAATAAATCTCAAAGTTGGTGATTTCCACTAGGCACAGACATTGGACTATCAGAACACTGCTTTCTGATGTCATCACTGTCATCAAACAGGGCATATTTAGAAATCCTGTAATACGTTCCTCACCCAAAAGAAGAGAAGAAATTTCAAATCAAACTCTAAAAGTTGGAAACCCTGTGAACCACCTCCCATGGATGACATTAACTCCTTCAACTTAGATTAGGAGGAGATCAAAGCAGATGAGGAGGTTGCTAAGTAGGAGAAGGATATGCTCTCAGTGGACCCTGGAGGGCCCAATGTTTTTGCGAGTGCTCAGAAATGATCTCATGATTCCTCCTCCTCAGATTCAGATAACGAGACTACTCCTTTAGTCAACAACAACTTTCAAGTGGTTTTATCCCATCCATCCCATGACGACTGGGTTAAAGTCTCAAAAAATAAAGGAAAGAAATGTCATATTGAGGACTCAATCCATTCTAGGTAGACTCCTATGTTTGTCTCTTATAGCTCCCATGTTTATCTTCTTGGTTGTCTTTGTTTCTTTCTTGGTTACTTAAAGGGATCGACGTTGATAGTTTATCATTTTCAGCTTCCCCTCTATCTAGCCTCTCTTGACTGTAACTCCATTTTCTGCCATATGTTTTTTTAATAGAATTCGTCTAATTTACAAATAATAATAATAATAATAATAATAATAATTAATAATGGTAATGGAAATTAATAATAAAAACAACCTAGATCCATCTTAACTCTCGGTCTACCAAGAGTTGAAGGGATCAAATCCCCCTGTTAGATGTTTACCCCATATATATATATATATATATATATATATATATATATATATATGTATATAATTTATTTTAAAATATTGACACCCCAAATATATATTATAGAGTAAGTATTTTAATGCTTACAAGAAATCCATATCTATAGAATCATTAAATCTATATAATTATACTTATATATTCAAAATTAAAATATAATATATTTAAAATGAAAATACATCTTTAGTGTATGTATATATATATATATATATATATATATATATATATATATATATTCTAATAAAAAAACAATTATTATTTTTTTAACTAATAATGTGAAGTGTAATATAAAATAAATTTATTGATATTTACTATAAATTGATATTTATGGAATATAATTATCAAATCATTACATTTATATAGTTAGATATCATTTTTTGGGGATTCAACTGCCTTATTTATGTCATTCATCTATGAACATTTCTATGAGAGGTAGTCGAGAAGTAGTCGTAACTGACTAATTTCTCATAATTTTTGAATAATTCACTTAGCACTAATTACATAAAGTAATGCTGAAAAAAATAAAGAAATGACATTAAAATAACTAAATTAACGAGAAATTAATAAAATTCCAATAAAAAACAAAATAAGAATTCAAGTTCCCGACACTGCACTTACTATTCCAGATATGCAAATTAACAATTCCATGTAATAAACTATAAACAGTGAATTTTCTTTCATCAGCCAGCAAGAACCAGATCAAAATTTTATGGAATGAATCGAATTCCCAAATTTCCGTATTTTTTTCTTAGATACGAACAAATTTGGTAGCTATGCTCGAAAGAAATCCACTCATGAGGCACCAGGCACTTGGAATCCTCCGCCTAAATAACCGGTTTGCCTCCATGGTGGGTACACTCTACAAATACTCCTACTTTTGTTACAGGGAGCTCATCATCAGAAAATCGATACAATTCCTTACATTCTCATGAAACAATGCTCTTCTTCCTAGTGGATCCTGACCTCTGTCGCGAATTCATCACCATTATTGAATCCAGGTGGCATAACAGATGACTGTTAGTACTCCGCTTAATCATGCTACATGACCTTATTTTCAAATTCACAACCGAATACCTAATGGACTGCATTGGAAAGTTCATAGAAATTAGCAGAGTTCCATTGGCCATTTTATGTAGTGATCGATCAGGTATTTATATTCCGACACCTCCAGCTAAACCGAAAAAAACTTCCCAACCATCGCTCAATGATATGTTGACTAGGGTTATCGAACTGTTGAGATATATTTGTTATCAAGTGCTTGAGGAGAAGGTTGGATCTACGAGGATAGGGTTTGAATGGAGTGTGAATATATTCTGTAATTACTTTACTAAAAATTTGAAATTGGACCGACTGGTAATTTCATAGTCCTTTCAACAATTTTTTCTCTTGTGCTACGCTGCTATGGCTTGTATATGACAGGAAGTCAATTGGTTGTGCTCGATTGCATCTAATTGATTGTAGGCAGGAGGAAATGAAAGGACTAGAATCTGATGATATTTCCAAAATATATGAAGATTCCATGAATGAATGAATATGACATTAACGGACACCAGAAAACGGTTTCCTGCTACTTCATGTGCACGTAGGTAGACATTAACTATGTGGCATTTCATTTATCATATAATTTGTAGGTTTCACTACTCATCTGCATTTACAAAGCGTAAGTTAAATTGTTTTAAGTTTTGGAGTTTTTTTCTAAAATTTAGGGGATTTTAGTTTAATTCGATAAATATTTTTCAAAATTATAAATTTGATTAATACAATTTGCAAAATTCACTTACTTTGTTTTGTGTTCTTGATGTAGGCTCTCTTCACCTTCTCTTGTTGCAATGTTTCTTTGACTTCTCCTATATTTAGTCTGGATCTGTCTTCTATAACTTCCTCTTCAACAATTCTTTCACTCATGGAATCTTGGCACAAATCTTCATCTTCTAAATGTCTTTTTTCCATTTCTTCTTACGCTTCATATTCCCAACTTTCTTTTTGTCACATTTCTTCATATAATAAACTTATCTGTACTTGACTCCATTTCTAAAAAAATGTTTCAATGCTTTTATAATTTTCTTCATAAAAATTCATCACTTTCTCTTCAGTTTCATCATCACGTACTGATGTTTTTTCCTATGCTCAACACACTCAAGATCATTTTTAGAAATGTATTTATTATGCTCTGTATTGAGATATTCCTTCTCTTCCTCTTCCTTTTGTGTCTTTTCTACTTCTTCCCAAACCTTTGTCGTTGCAAATATTTTGTCTTCTACTTGAACTCTAGACAAAAGTGGGATTCTCTCACCAAATAAAAACATAGCAATAAGAGTTTTTTGTTGCATCATGTGTAACCAATCATGACCATTTAATGGTTCTTCATCAAATTTAACAGTGAAATAATATTCATCTACTCTATTTTAGGATATATCAGCATGCATGTGCTCATTAACAATTTCAACTTCTCTAAATTCATTAGCTGAGGCTGGATTCACCAATTCACATCTGACTTTGCAGACATCATCAACATGTGTTTCATCACAATGGAATTCACTGTTATCTACACCTTCCATGCTAAAGTGGATTTCTTGAGAATTTATATGTTCTTGCTCTGTTTCACACATAGATGTTTCAAATTCTCTCTTTTCAATCTTTGTTGCATCGTCTTCATCCATTTGCATGTATGCATAACGGGTTTCTCTTTTATAGTATTCATGACCATCATCCACTTTTGAGTGGAATTATGCAAACTCAGTTGTCCTCTCGGAGACTTTCTCATCTACTCTCATATGTGCCACTCACTCAACAACTTGTGACACATATTGCTCATGCATGTCGCTTCCTTTTGCGCCAAACTCTTCTTCTAGGATGTTCCATACTTTCTTGGAAGATGTAACTTTTCTACCTTGCACAAAATCTTTTGTCTCACATTGCGACCCATGAATGATGTATTTCTTCTCTCTTATGGCGTCTTTCTTTATGGAATTAGGCTTTCGTCTAGATTGCCCCCGAAAAAGAATATGATTCTTTATTGCATTAGACTTTCTTCCATATTACCTCCAAAAAAGAATATGATTTTCAATATGTGCCCCTATAATGCATAATATTCGCCCAAAACACTATCATGCTTGACAAAACAATATTTGCAGACCAACCAAACTTTACAAGATGCTAAACTCTCTTGTTCAATATAATCTCCCAAATATATATATATATATATATATGCACACAAAATTCCATCACAATATTTTTAACAATAAACCTCTTTTTATACCATCCACCTTGGATTCTAAAAAAACACTTTAATATGCCTCTTAAATAAAAAACCTTCATTAAAGTTTATACTTGTATAACCCTCTTGTCATAAAAAAATATTTCTTGTTTTATACAATAAATTTTTTTTTTCAAAAATAACGCACTATTTAACGATTTAAAAACAAAACTCGGAAAGAACCTTCATGACTTTAACCTTACTCTCTAATTTTCCAAAGAAATATTTTTGTGAACCATTTAAACCTGGTGAGATTTTTCTATTGTGTTGATTTTTCTTGGAGGCTCATCACAACTTGCGCGTGTATTTTGTTGTGTTGCCTTTTCTTGGAGGCCCGTCAAAAATTTGTAGGCATGATCAATTCTCACACATCTTGGTGACAGTGAATCTCAGTGGCTTATGGGCTAACAAAAAAGTAAACTGCCTCTATCTCCGTTTCTCATTTACGGCTTTGATCTTACCTCCTCTCTTGCTACCTGTGCTTATGCCTCTGCAACTAGTGGATCCCCATCTCAATCTATAAATGGATGGGATAGCTTTGGCTCCATAATTTGATATGGAACGTGATCTTCAATGGTTACTATATCCCCAAATGGCTATTGAACTAGAACTGAACCTCTCAATTTTGCAGTGGCAGATTTTTTTTATTATTAGCATTTTTCTCAGCCGTGCTTTATGTCACACACTTTGGTTTCGGTCAATTGAATCTGCTACTTAATCTGAATCTTCTCAGCCAGCTGGAATTGGAACCACAACTGATAGCTTTGCAATGACATCTACTTCCACCTATACTTCTATCACTTATGCTACCTTTACCTCACGTCTGTTGTTGGTGGTTAACGAGCAGTTGGTTCAAGGTCAACTAGATTGGACCTCCTTTCCTACCTATGCGGAGGTTGCTACTCTAACTAAGCACTCTGGAACTCAAATATATGAAACTGACTCTCCGATGGAGGCACTCAAATTGGATGGATATATGGAGGGAAAGCTAGTACTAGCACAAGGAAACGGGCTTATTCCCTACCCGGTTGGGGGAAGACCTACGATGACACACATTGAACATGCACGATGGGAGCTAGCACTTCTTCATAAAGGCTAACACGCAGCCGGGATTGTGGGCATCATTTCCATCACTTTTAGGGGTCTTTTCCCCCCTCAAATCTACATTATATTATTCCTATCTATAGGAGTTTCAAGTTGTTTCTTAATGCCCTACTCAATCTCCACTGGGTGCCTATAATAATATCACCTTTATAGAGCCTTTGATTATTATCCTACTAATACGACACAATACACATGAATCATAAGAAAATAGATTTATTGAAAATATGTAGGAATTAGCCCCTAATAATTTACATGAAATCCTTGGCACTATATGGATGTTACTTGATTATATCAAGGAAGGAGCCCCTAATTCCTAATTCTTAATACTTTAGGCTAAATAATCGAAGCTCACAGAGACAACTTATAAGTCATATCGAAGTAGCATAGGGGTTTTATCAGAATCTTACTCAGTGAAGGAGGTAATTTGATTCATTGGCACCTATGGAAACAAACTACTCGAGATGAGCATTAAGTTATGCTTTATTAGGTAGTAACATATTTTGGTAGATTTATTCAAGGAACCTAACTTGTTCTTTATTTTATGCTAAATAAAGAGGATCTATTGCAACTCAACACGCCGGATACAGGCAGCTTTAGTATTGAGGATTGGGGGGGCGGGACTTATTATCTCACATGACACACACCTCCATATGCGTAGGATGGGATACTACCACAACCAGGGGGATACCACTAGCGCATGGGAGGATAAAAGTATTCCGTAGTAGTTAATTATTCGGGCTAACTTTCACCATTCTATTTTGGCTACAAACTATTTGATTTATGCTACTATAAACTGGAGTATCGCTATTGTTACGTGACTTTCCTCTACTAATACTGTAGGGATTCCTACTACTAATAAGACTACTGCATTTACTACCTGAAGGGAAGCCACTAATTATGAAGTTAGGAGAGATAATGCTATATACCGACTGCGTGTGTAGCCATGAAAATTATCTTTCCAACCCCCGACACCAACAACTATGAAGAGGTCAGAATCCAAGCGTAGTTGCTTCCCACCGCCGTGGAGTTGTAGGTTAGAGTTAAGGTCAAAGTTTTGTTCTCTAGTCTCCAGGTCACTATTGGAAATATGCGAAGGAAAAGAGCCACGTCATCTCAGCCAAGGCGAAGGATAGAAACTGACTGGGCAAATGGGTTGGTGTGGGAATCTTGACACCATTGTTTATTATTGGCTCTGGGGACACTGACTGCAGGAATTATTGGCTTGGTGTTCATTCCATATAAGATCTAACTTACTAGATATAAGATTCTTCTGGATACAATGGACCTTGAATTTATCCCTTCTCTAGAAGAAAGCCAGCCAGGCAGACAGAAAGCTACTACATACTGTCACAATGATAGATTGTTCTGACTTTATGCACAACCTAGCCTTCTCTAGATTGTTCCGATATTTTTACATGTTCCTAGTTATGATGTTATTATTAAATACCTAGTAGTTCCTAAGAGTGATTTTCCTACATTCTTTGTTGTTATAATAAGTGATGTTTCTACCCGTGTGATGTTCCGCTGCTCTTATCTACTATGTTCTTACATTGATAGATGTAACTAGAAGTGATGTTCTGACCTTACAAATTTTTTGTATAAGGGGAATTTGTTAGTGTTCTTACTTATGATGTTTGGAAATCCCATGTAGCTCCTACTAGGTTCTAGCATAAGCCAGTGTTACTACCTGTCGTGTTCCAACATTGGGATATGTTCCTCTCAGCTTTGTTTCTACATCCCATGCTTTTGCTAGGGGTGGTGTGAAGGCGTAAGCTCTTATTCCGTCAAGTGTTGTGGAGGTCTTAGCTTTTGTTGCTATTTATGATGTTACATATATAGATCAATATATGATTCGAACGGAACAAGGTGCCATGCACTAATCGCTATGTAGGAGAAGAGACTGATGACCTACCGAATCGAGACACTGACCAAACCTATGTGGGGGATCAAGAGATGTAGAGCTTTCCTAAGCTCATGCTATGTAGTACTCGATCTAGATCTAGAACCAATGTGGGGTATCTATGATTGACTTTACCACCCCCCCCCCCCCCTCCCCACCTTAAGCACCTTTCAAGATTGCGGTGGATATATTCGGAAGAGTGGGATGCTAATAATAATAATCATAATGTCAGTTGAAATGATGTGATACGAATAATGGAGGGAATTATGCTAGTTCCAATGCTGGGAATGACGTACCAGTTGGAACACCCCTCTCCAGAATACTCATCATTTAAAAAAAAAATCCAATAATTCTTAATTGAGATGCTCGTAAGTAACGAAAAAGTGATCCATCTTCCTGTCTTTATTCTATCCCAGACGAGTATCCTAGTGATTGGCTTCCATTCATTAATCCCCATTTATTATTCCCCTACGAGTAGGTCTATGTGTAGATATATGAGTAGCTTCAATGAAGACTCCTAAAAATTGTAGCTCTTTGAAGACTCCAAAACATTGTAGCTCTATGTGTATCTATTTATTGGGCTTCTTCCCTGTGATTAGTCCCCTTAGATTAGCTCTTTTATTTGTGTCGCTATGTGATTACTATGTTTCCCTGTGGATTAGTCCTTGTGACCTATATACCCTGTGATTAGTTCCCTCCCTGTGATTAGTCCCATTCAATTAGCCCATTCGATTAGTCCAAATGCATTTGAATAGCTAAGTATTCAATCTGAGTGCCCATGATCCAAACCTAGTATCCGAGAGTATCCCAGCCGATCATCTAAGCGACCAGGGGGGCTAGTCGAGTATAAAAGCCAAGTATCCCAGGCCAGGTAGTAACCCTCCCTGTGTTCCATTGGGTAAGGGTCTAGGTCTTCTCTCTGGGTTCAAGGGTCTATTTTGAGGGTCGAGGTATGGCTGCTATGTTGAGGTCTCTAGGTTAGTCCTCTGGGTTAGGTCTCTCAACAAGGTATCAGGCTAATCTTCATTCGTCTGTCTGTGGGACCCGCCAATTGGGGAAGAAGTGTCTTGTATCTGGTGGGAATGCCTATCTTGGAAGATGGGTTTTTTGTTGGTGGGAACGCCTATCTCGGAAGGTGTTATCGATCAAGTAAAGTTAAGTCGATCAATTCAATCAATGCCAATCCCAGAAGACCTTTCTTTTACTCCACGCATGCACGCGGAAGACCTATAAAGTAAATGCCCCATGCTACCTATCTGTCTAATGCCCCCCCCTCCCTCATCTTCACTATCAGTCAATGAAGTCAATAAACTATAGCAATCCCAATATAAAGTAGGTATAAGAACATCTATCAGCAGCTAGGTGTAAATAGCACACACCACCAACCTAGTATGAAGTTCAACATTATGCCTTCTAATTGGTGGGTTGTTTGTATCGCCCCCCATCCAAGATAAAAGTTTGGATTATTCACAGGTTCTAGTTTGTGGGTCCTCCTGTAGTTTTTATCCCATTGTCCCTCCCCAGTCTCTCTGAGTTGTTAGTCCTGGGGGTATCGGCCTCCTCCTGTGCATTCATGGTTTTTGTGCTTTCCTTTCTTGTGTAACAACACATCCCATGGTTGAGGTGTCCCCCCGTATGGGGTCCATTTGGCGTATGCATTCCCCTGGTGAATTACATTAATTCATTGTATTTAGGAGCCCACAATAATATAAATCTCGAAATAAAATCAATAGAATGTTATAGAGTGTTAGAGGCTCTAGTTTCAAGGTGAAGTTGTAGTTGGAGGTTCAAGGGTCAAGGTAGAGTAGTTCCACGGTTGGGTATAGATGCACGTTATAGGTATGGGTGTTATGTTTAGCTTTCCCAGCAAGGTATTAGGCTAGTATTCATTGGTCCATTCCGTGGCACCCCCTATAAACAGTGGTCATTATTTCATCTTACAACAAATTTTGAACTATGCACCTCTAGGATGAATTGATGGTTGTTGCTAACCTGAAGACTAGAATTTTGTGGAGCTCCAGAAAATTCCACAACCTATATCTGCTTTGAAGTTCAATTCCAAATGATTTGATAGAAGTATTATTTTTCAAAAATATAATGGCACCTTCATTTACATATCATCCATAGCCACAAGGTTTACTAAGGGCTGAGCAAATAGTTGTGGTTAGGGTGGCCCCTTTCTTTTTATGTTGCAGAGCAAATGACAAGGTTGTATGAGATTGTGGAAGTATGCCCAATTTATGATAGCGTTGAGTCATGATCCAACCCAAGTAATATGTATGCTTAGCCCTCCTCCACACTATAGTCACACGCACGCGCATGCATTTACTTATGATCAGATACAACCTCTGAAATATGCCTATGATTTTATCAATGATTTTCCCACCCAGTCAAGGTAGTCACAACCATAGTCCTATCACATTAATGAAAGGGTTAGCTATAGGGCTTGTGAAGAGTGATAGAGAAAGGGTAATAATTAGAAAGTGATAGGGGAAGAAGTGAGAAGGGAAGATGGTTGGGTAGTATCCCCCTGACGGCATAGTCCTAGGTAAGAAATTCCCATCTCGGGTCAAAGGTTGTTCAGGAACCTAGGTAGAATTTGTATTCCCACAGGATGTTTTCAAAGTATTCAAAGCCAAGTGTTTGAGCAGAGTATTCCCATCCCAGGTTCGTGAACCAGGCCAAGTAGGTGAGCTAGTCCCAGGTTTGATAGGGCAGGCGAGCTAGGGCAAGTGGTAGTGAGCAGAGTAGGGGAAGTGGGAAACATAGGGCTTAATGGTAACCTCCTCGCTTGGGTAACATCAACCAGTGAAAATAATCTCAATTGGGTAACATCGACCAGTTGGGAACAATGGGGGTATGGATCAATCAAGAAAGTACATGTCCCACCCATAAGTAGTGAACATGCCCAATCAGTTGGATATTTCTTCCCATAATATCTCTAGTGTCATGTCAAGGCTCTCACATAATAAACATCAAGCAAGCAAGTGAGAGATAAGATATTAGGTATGGATAGAAATAAATATAAGATCAAGAGAGATAGATAGACGGGTATCAATCAAGATACATGCATACCAGGCAGAGAGAGACAAGAAGAAGGCAATCATCAAGAGAGAGAGGTTGAGATCAGTTCTAAGGTCAAGTTTCTCTTTCCCACCACGTCTGATTTCCTTGTTTTAGGGCGAGATTCTATTTCCGCGACCCTATTTATTATCTCACTTCTTATCTCACAATTCTTAGGTTCGGTGATGAGTCCCTATTTCGAAATACATCGCCCCAATTGTAATTTAACAGTGAATTACCATGGATTGTAACCACTACCTCACATTCTAGGACACGGGGTATTTATAAAAGGTCACATAGAAGAACACCATCCTGGTCACGGGTTATCGAGAATTCCCTTTCACTAACTAACTGGACACGTGAGAAAGAGAATAGGTAGCACACGTTGAATCACCTCACTTCTAACCACCCTCATAGACATGAGAAATCACAAATAGATAACGAAAATAGAGTCACCTCCTGGTGGGCATGGTGGATCGAGAACTGGTCACACTAGGCTTGGTGCTTGCTATTGGGAAAAATCCTAAATGATTGACTAAAACTCATTGCCTCAGTGCCTTACCTGACTAATGGAAAGGTTCAACGTCTAGATGCGACATCATATATTGAGTATTATTTCTTGATTTTGTTACAATGACAAGGTCAACTTATAAATGCAATATAATATATTAAAATGTGGGGGACCACCCCAACCAAGTAGAGTAACCAATTGGTATGCCCACGGGTCCGGGACCAGCTGAAGGTGGGCTTGGCAAAAGGCTTCTTTTCCAAAAGGTTGAAAATGTGGCCCCTTTAAATGGTAACTAATGCTCTTCTCCAGAAGACTCATTCATCAGTCCCCTTTGGCCGCTCCTTACCGACCAACCAACTCAGAAGACTCATCAGTTAGAATCAAATCTAATTATCAATCAATGCCTTCCTTCCCATCAACATTTCTGTCTGTTGTCCACTATCCTCCTTTCTTTTATGCGTCCCTCTAACAATGAGACCTGCAACTTGCCTTTCTCTCTACGAATAGAGGAAGGAGTTAGAGGAATACTGGGTGATACCTACCACCTCAAACTCAGGAGCACACTACACCTGCGCACCTTACCTGCCTTAAACACAGAGAGGGAGCCATGATTACCAGAGCACTCCCTTATTATGGGGGTTCTTTTGTAACACCTAGCAGCAGCATCCATCTTGCTCAACCTCAAAGAAGAAAAGGGAAACTATCTGAAAGGGTCTATTTCATTACAGAGAAAATCCAGCTAATTGAACCGATGATTAAATGATTACCTATTCCCCCATAAAAAGGAAATCTTATTTATAAAAACTAGCGAATGAGGACCTATAGGGCACTCTCCCAATAGGGGGGAGGATGTTTTGTCAATCTGTTCCAACTCAACATCTGGACCTACATGAAACTCAATGTATGGACCTGCGTGAAATAGGTTCCTGTCTTCTCTCTCCCTGGCTCCTATCATCCTTCCTATATATAGCTAAAGTTATAACAACATCCATATAACTCAACCTAAAAGCAAAGGGAAATGATAATAAAGGGTATAGTTCACTATTTAGAAAATCTAGTTGATTGAATCGATGTGTGTCCTTGGACCCTACAAAATGGAATTTTTATTAATAAAAAAGGGAAAATGATGCGGTTTTGTTAATTCGGGACTGGTTAACTGGAAGGATATTTGAACCAAAGTTTGGTGAGATCGTTCACGCCCGGCTCACTTATTTGTCAGTGTCATTCACTCGTTACTGGGCCATTGCTTAATGATAGAATCTATTATTCGGACTAGTTGCCCATTATTCAAATTAATTGGTGACTTGATACTAGTTACTCGAATAAGTTTTAGCTAATGAAATATTATTATCAATGTATTAGCCTTTCTAACCAGAGAGGTAGTTTTATAAAGAAGCCGGTTACCTTGAACTCGAAAGGATCTATTACTAGCCGGTAGCCCACCCGAGTCCCATACTGTAGCCATTCAAGGGTACCACAGGGTCACACCACCTGCCTTGGATACTTCTTCCCCACTACCTCCTTGAAGAGCCCTTCTAGTTACTAGTTACGCCGCCTTATAGTTATAAGAAGCTAGGATATTTGAATTATCTGCCGAATTCATTCCTAGTCATTAAGTTGGTAGTTTGAATTCATGCGAAAATATATTATATCAAGGATGAGAAAGATTATTTATCTTTCTAATGCTTTGGTGCCCTGCCCCGTCTTATCATATTTGTGCTCAGATGTAGAGTTTACTACCTTTATTGATTGAAAGGAGTGAACCGATTCTCTCATGCTACAGATCATTCAGCTCAGGATCGGGGCTAGTAAGGCATCCTAACCAGAATCCCTGGAAATAATAGCGATTCAGTGAAAGGTATGGGAACTACACTCCTTATAACTAGAATTTCCCCACAATCAATGGGGAATCAACTAGTGGAAAAAAAAATATTCTGTTGCATACGTATTAACAACTTCACATTATGGCTCAACCCCTTTCTTTCATAATTACCCATCCTTTTCTTTCAGAGTAATGGTGATAAATCTGTACAGCTTGGTCAATCAGCATCGAGTAACCAGGTAGGCGCAACACAGATTTAGTCAATATCGCCTAATTGGTTGATTGCAAAACTACTTATCTCCGCTCACAACTTGATCCATTGCACCTATCCATTTCCCATCTATCTGATAAATAATTTCTTACCATTCATTGAATCTAGTTGGTTAGCATTTAGTTAGCTAGGAGAAGTAGGTCCATTCTAGATAGAATCATAACTATTGGGAAAGCTTGAGATAGATAGGGTTTTTCCCGAATTTCCCTATATTTGATCTAATTAACTACGAGGTTTTTCTCGATGTGTTTTTCTTTTCATTTTTCGTATCTTTTTGAGACAACAATGCAAATAAGTTCTAGCGTTCAATGATACTTTTAGATTGCGCGAGTCACTAAGAAATTTTCTCAAGCATAATTACATATACAATACGAAAGGTCAGAAAAATCACTAAATATTTTGGAGTGCCTAACTAAAGACTCTATCGATCAGAGACCTGAGTGGTCAAGCTCTCTCTACAGCTATCAACAAGATGAGTGTCTCGCCAGCATTCAAAAATTGGAAAATCGACCGTCTTTGGGAGTGCCATCAGCTGCTCCATCGTACGTAACTATAGCTGAGCTATTCGAATAGTAGCTACCAATACCGATTGACTGCAATTCTTGCCAAGCTTACGAAAGGGCGGTTCCTGTGTGATGGTATAAAATTTGAGCATAGGAGCTCATTTTTCCTCGACTGAGTGGTGGACTAAGGGGTTGGTCTAATAAATTATGAATTCGCCCTTTCAGTCATAGTAAATGAGAAGGAGAACTAACACATCATTAGCTAACTCGTCATTAGTACATGCACTTCATATTCATTGCGGGAGATCAAACTAGAATCTCACCTTAACTAGCTATTGGACTGAAATTATCACGTTTATGTATGAATTAGTAGAAAAGTCCATATTTTCCTACTTTTGGGAATGAATACATGTTGTGTGAAAAAATAACTACATCCACTAGCTAATCAGATGCTCAAAACCCACTCCGTAGGAATGAGGAAATGGAAACACATGGTCGATGTTCTAAGAATGGAGATTACTACCACTGAGCTAACTTCCCTGAACTCCAAGCATTTTCGTTTTCCCGTGAAGGAGAAGAGATTGACACGTCTTACTGAGCTGGGTGGACATTTTCCTAATGGCCCAACATTGATTCGGTTCTACATCTCCTTATATCTACTATGAGAAAACCCATACATATCCAACCCTTATTTTTTGTGCCTGTCCACTGCGTTCTATCGCCGGTCACAATAGCCATTGATGCTAGGAGCTACCCGTTTTCCTACATCATTATATAAATCTCACCTATTTCTTATTTGTCCAACAATCAATTTGAACTTGTATGTAGCCCTTCCCCTGTGGCCCAATCAATGGAATCGAATTGGGAAGAAAGGGGGAAAGGTCAAACCTTTATTGAAAAGTGAGAGGATTTTGAAGTTACCCACATTCCAGAAGCACGACGACCAATCTCCACGAAGCAGAACCGAGTTCATGCATTCATTGGCCGGACCACCGGTCCACGTCTCTATTTATTAGGCAGAATTGTTCGATTTATCCATTTCAATATGGATGATAGATATAGTAGTAGCCTTCCTTAGAAGAAATCCTTAGCTCAATAATATATTTTTCCCTTCTATTTCTATGCCAGCCCTCGCTTAGGCTTTGCCTTTCCCTTGTTTGATCCCTGTGTTCGTTTACTCAGCCCAGTTCTTTATCCTTGGCTAGGCCCCATGCCTAAAAGAGAACCACTTAGTTGACTTGTAACTGTGCATTCTGGTTCGCTGTCTTGGTTGAGACAGGTTTGAATGAGGTGCTTCATCTTCTTTCTTTCACCAATCCATGGAAAATAATCTAATAACCACAAGATTATGAATTCCCTTTCTGTATCAGTGAATGCCCTGTCCAACACGCGCATCCGAATGAATCAACGCCAGAAAGTAATAGAAGGGTTTAAACCCTATATGCGGTAAAACCTCTACTTGAGGCTACTTATTTATCCTTATCCTTACATTACGTAGTATAGTGAAGTAGTTGTAGGTGAGCTAGTAGTGCAACTATGAGGGGAAGTGGTGTTTCAGTA
This sequence comes from Pinus albicaulis, assembly GCA_034641835.2. Lineage (NCBI taxonomy): Eukaryota > Viridiplantae > Streptophyta > Pinopsida > Pinales > Pinaceae > Pinus > Pinus albicaulis. The sequence continues at coordinate 615,374,254 of CM076569.1, forward strand.
GCTTTTCAAGTAGTAGTTAGTGGTTTTTAATCCGTTAAAATTGTTAATCAGTTTGTTATTCAGTGAAAGTGGTTAATCATTTGAATTGGTTAATCAGTGGTTGTTATTCGTTTGGTATTCATCAAGTGGAAGTAGCAGTGGTAGTTCTTATTCCCTAACTATTCAATTGGATGTTCTCATTCGAGTCGAGTGATATCCTTCCCATTCCCGTGATAGCCCTGCAACCGGATATGCTTTAAATGGATAGGCTTGGAACTGGCTGTTCTCATTCAACGGATAGGCCTGCAACTAGATGTTGTTATTCCTACCATAGGCCTGCAACTGGATGTGCTTATTCCTGGCCGATTACTTGGGGGAAGGATCAATCAGTTCAGTTGAATTAGTCAATAAGTCGTGTGCGGTACTGACTATCAACCCGACTATGTTTGCGGTAACAGATCTTATTCCCACAATGAAAATTTCTTGGGGGGTAGGCACTATTTCTTTTGGGATCACTTCACTCCGACCATAAGGTAGGGATTCAAGGTTCAATTTTAGAATCAATATTTTCAGGAAGGTAAAGAATGCTTATTTTATAGATTCTTTTTCTGGTGATAACTATGGGTATGAGGAAATATTATTCGTCGTGACACATTTTTATTCTGGTGATAACTATGGATAGGAGGACATCTATCTTATTTTCAATGACACTATGTAGGAAGACACTAGGAATGATAACTATATATTTTGTCCCAATTACTATTTCCTCTCCTGAAATTGAGAGACTTAAAAAAGGGGCATGATGGCATCCCATTGGTCGAGCTATGCTTCACATCCTCTCCTTAGCAGTCCAGCCGTGCCTTTCTTGATTACTTATTGGGTGGGGCGTTGGTTGAGCTATGCTTCACATTCTCTCCTTTAATTGAGAGCCCTATGTATGGATTCCATCTATTACATGTGTAATATGAGTGATTGATGTTCAATCCTCATTGAAGGATTGGTACGTTCACTTTTCAATTTGGTAGGAAGGATTGGGTGGGATCTATATATATAACTTCTTTAAGGATTGGTGGTCAGTAAGGCTTCAGTCCATCTCTCTCTTTTTAAATGGGTTATTGGGCACCTAGTATGAGGCGATTTTATATATATATATATATATATATATATATATATATATATATATATATATATATATATATATATATATATATATATATATATATGGCATTGCTCTATCTGTATCTAGGTGCAACATATCACGTATAGGATGAAGATCTATCTCGTGCATCCTGGCGGTTATCCCTTTCATAGCGAAGGTAAGGAAGTATACCAACTTCTTGAGTGCATAAGGTGTGCCCAGATATCTCGTGATAAGATTGTGCCTTAACAACTGTTTTTTCTTATCCCTAATGACCGTGCTTGAGTCAACGATACAAGAGGCACCCTATAGACACTACAACATAAAGGGGGGTTTTAAGACAATATTTAAGACAATTTTTGGGTAAATTTTCTTAACTTGAGACAAAAGAAAACTTGTGTATTGTCTTAAATATTGTCTTTAAGCGAGTGTCTCAAATTAAATCATCTTAAAATTAAATTGTCTTAAAATATTGTCTCTATAAAGACAATATCTAACACAAACATTTTTGTCTCTCCAGAGACAATTTTGTTTTTGTCTCTTATGAGACAATTTCATTTGTCTCTCCAAAGACAATAGTTGGAATTGTCTTTATGGAGACAATGTCTTTAATCCTATCTATTGTCTCTCTAGAGACAATATAAAACAATGAATCCAGAAAAATATCTCACCATTAAAATAAATAAATATAAAAATATTTAATTAAAAAAATCTACAATATCTTTGAATAATTCATGTTAGGGTACAATGGAATCGAACCATCAACCTCCTACATGGCAGGTGCTCTACCATTGAGCTAGCACCCTTTAAAGAATTGTATAATAGGCATTGATTTTTGAAAAATGTTCAACACATAATGTCATAATCCTTGTAAAATATATAATCATGCAAGCCCCTATTTTTAATAAAAAAATAACATAATGGAGTTAGTTTTTTTAACTTAATAAAAAAATAGCTCAATGGAGTTAGCTCACTGTGACACCCTTGTAGCTTGACTTGCACAAAATGCTAATAATAAACAATAATCCACAAACAAATTAATCTAGCCATACAAAAAAAATTAACTATAATCTTCACAAACAATACAACCACCACCCAAAGACCTACACCAGCTTGCTAGTAGGCACTGCTCAACATGTATAATCTACAACCATATTCAAATTTCAGACCTTCATAGTCTTGAGTCCATCTAGACACCTGTATGAATTAAGACAACATAGCCAGAAACCTCAAATCTATCATAGCGTTCTCAACATGTCCTTTTCAAAAATTTCACAAGAACCAATATTAATTTAATTTAGATCTCCATGTCCCCAATGATTCAAATTAATCAAGGTTTCAAATCATCCTCCCTTGAGGACTTTTCCAAATATATTCACTTCTAGCTTTTACACTCTGATTAGGACTGCTCTTACCTGCTATTTGACCAGGGTCCCTATTATTCTGCTACTTTCTAAAAAGATAGAATTTGAATTTTGAACTTTAGTCTCACCAGCTCAATTTAGAAGAATCCTTTTGCATTAATATGATGCTTTGAGCATCAATTTTATGCTAAGCTTCCAACTGTAGCATTGAGAAGAATATGCTTCTTCTATCAAAATGCAGATCTGAACTCCTTTGAACTCTAGTTGGTACCCAATTTTAATTTTCTCAAAAATATGTTCTTATGCCATCATCATACTTCTCAAAGCATGCTCGAACAAAATGTTCATTTTTTTAAATATAGGATTACCTGACAATATAATGAATTTGAAGCATGCATGTACACAGAAATAGTTAACCTGGTTAAAATATTCCTTTTCTACTCATGTGGACATAGCCATGCAACCAACTATTACAGGTATGCACATTGAACATGTAAGCTTTATCATTTGGGTCATAAATAAACTGTGTGACATGCATAGCTCTATACATTAATTTTCCACAGTTATCAGACATATCATAAACATGAGGACCCTTAAGATACATCAGATATGAATCATGATCCACGATTTTTTTGTCCCAGCTCAGTGGCCCTATAATCTAATATGTATTGTGATATTTGTGCTAAACATGATTCAAAGACTTTGGATTTTAGAGAGGCACTTAAATTTGGACTTGTAGATGATGTTGTGGCTCATTCAGACCTTCTTGCAGCAGCTCGAAAGTGGGAACTAGACATTCATGAAGGTCATCTTCCTTGGCATCAGTCTCTCCAAAGCGTAGATAAGATAGGTTCTTTACCAAAAGCACGGGATGTGTTGGAGAATGCCAGAGCTAAAGTAAAGAAGACATATACTAATGTTTCCTACTTCAGCATTTCCTACCCTTCAGTATTGTTGGATGTAATCAAGGAGGGGCTTGTGAATGCTGTTGTTGCAGCAGTTATATTGGTTTGTTTCTTCCAAACCCATGATTTAGAAGTGTTTCTGTCTAAATGAAATGAAAGAATTTGCATCCTCTTGTAAAGTTTTTCAACAATATATCTAGTTGTTATAATGATTACGTTAGAATTAGAAATAAACTTCAGAATTGTAGCAACTTGGAAATTTCTGCATCCAATGATAGTGTTCTTTATTTGTGAATTTACTGAAAGGAAAAATTCTTTATAGCATATCATCGACTTCTTGCATAATATCTGATGACTTTTATCTTTGGTAGGAAGGGAAAGCATGCCAATATTTGATCAGAACTCTCGAAGAAAAAGGACTCATGCATGTTTTTTTTGCACAACGCTCATCCTCTAGGGTAGGCTGCAATTATGAGGAAGTTGATTATGCTTTATTTATTTATCTTTTGCTCAAGAAAATTATTCTTATATACTTTTAAATTTCATTAAGCTTACATTAAGTGTTACATGACGTGACTGAAGAGCTACTTATGAGGCACTTATTCCTACATAAACAAGAATGGTCATCATGTCAGCCATATCCCCAACCTCGCAACATCTTTCCTTAAACAATTCTTCGATTTGAAATAAAATATATTATGTATTAATTGAATTTCTTATTTGCAGGTTCCAAGAATTACAGACCAAGGATTGATTCCTCATCCAGTTAGAAAATCAGTTGTAGTTGGACGTGCTCTTATGGGTTCTGGAATAGAAACTGCTCTGGCTTTGAGTAAAATTCCAGTTATTTTGAAGGAAGTTGATTCAAAGCAATTAGATGCTCGCATCTGGAAAATACATGTTTAGTTGATAGTAATCAAAGCTTGTTGCTTTCTATTAGTAGGGATCATCCATAAAATTATGTTAAGACAAAGAGAATACTTCAGATCATGACACATTTTATTTTGGCTAGTGATGGAAGAAGAAATCTATCATGAAGATGCATCACCATTTGTTGAATGCTCTTTTCTTTTTTTTTTGGACAAGTCAGTATAAAGTTTAAACTTTAAACTTTAAACACCTATTCTTAGAGCTATATTTTGATCCTTCTTAACATGATTGTATATTTTGTACAGAAATCAGAATTGAAGAGTCGAACTTGATAAGTGTTAATGAATCATATGATAATATTTGCAGAGACCTCAAAATAGAAAATACGTTATCCTAGCACAAATAAAGAAGGCTTAGATGAAAGGAAAGGATAATAGGCGATGGAAACTAAAATGGAAAGGGAGGCTTACAAGATGGGATAAACATGAGAGAGAAACTGAAAGAATGGAAGATGCTTGAAAATAGAAAGCTCAGCGGGGGAATAATTGACCTTTTGCATCTTAAGTGAAGATTGAGGTTCCCCTCTAAAATAGGATATAGAGTTCCATTTATTGGAGATACACATAAAAAAGTTTTAATTTTCGGCCATGAGGTGTCGTACAGTGTAGACATGGTGCATATCATGCAACCATGGCCTACTTCTGAGGATTGGGGTATAAACTGGTTGGTTAATCTAGAGCTTGTCTCAAATATTACTTGGTGCTGACTCTGCTGAGTATCACACCTCTGGAAACTCCTTTTTTTGTATTAAACGAAATGTACAGACACCAATGAATTTGAAATGGAAATGGGAAACATAAAGAAGATTAAATTTCCTTCCTTGAATGGGATGTAAATGGAAGAAGACGTCTCAAAAAATTATAAGGATATCATTCTGACATAGCCTCATATGAAGCTCTAAAGTTCTTTCCTTCTACAAATGAAAAAAAACAAATTCCTCTGGGATAGTAGAATTCAATGTAGATATTAATACTCAAAATGTCATGTCTTTTGCTAGGCTCTTGTAAAATTGCCTGCAATGCATTCTTTAAAAAGATAGTATGGACTACAACTCAATCTAAAATTTCTAACTGTGTTTAGTTCATATTTATACAACCCCATGTAGATGTACTTTGCATAATATTTGAGAAGTCCTTTTGCTGAACATCATGATATAACAGATATACAACAATTATATCAGAGGTCATGGAAAGACAATGAAGGTATTTATTTGCAAAATACACACAACCACTGACTACATAGGCATGATTCACCACCTAACTGTAAATATTTGCTGAAGATATTAGCCTCATGCTGGGCTATGAAACAAGATAGGTAAAATTTTCCAAATGGTCTCTATCTCCGTCTCAATCTAAATCTGGGCACTACAGTGCTATAGAGCTTTAGCGAATGAACATACACCTTGATACTCGAAGATATGTAGCACTAATCTCATATTTTGGACAATTTCCTTCTTGCCACTTTTTGACTATGCCTAGATTCTTCTACTAAAATACTCTCTCAGGAATCGTTTCTCATCCATGGAAGAAGGTTTTGGGACACACAGGAAAAAAATTTCAAGAGTAGTATCAATGTCCTTAAAACAAGAATGCACAAAGCCTAGTATGAAATAGATGGCCAAAATGTGGATTTCTACTTCTAATTAGACCAAGTAGCTTTAAAAGTCTATCCATAAAATAGAGCCATTGAAACTCTAGTATCCTAAAATTCTACTTGATAAGCAAAAGGTTAGTTATAAAGAGTGAATTAATTCAAGCTTAACACACTACGAAATCTGAGTATAGGAATTAATTCGAAAAAAAAAAACACACAAATTAAGCATGAGCTTGAATAGCCAATACTATGAGACTGGAAGATGGATTTCTCATGGAATTTCCTAGGTGCATCTGATGCGTAAATTTTGTAGTAAAAAGAAATTAAGGATGCAGAACACTTCTGCATTGCTCTGCCTATAGAAAAAAATACACTCCAAATATAATATCACTAAAATGAACTCTGTTCAACATCCAATGACATAAAAAATCAATAAGTAAGATCCTAGACTATATAAGAACTCAATACACAACATACAAACTAGAACGTCATTATAGCTTGACAGGTTTTATTATTCTGAGTGAAGGTTAGAAAACAAAAGTACATTACTCATCTGGTTTCTGATTGTTGTGACTTGGCTGGTGATTTTTCCAATTCCATGCTGAATGTTGATTTTATCCTCTAGTGGTATCTAACTCTTCACTATCTCTTTTACATGAAGCCAATTTGAAAAACCGTGCTTCAAGTGGAACAATTACAGAGGAGGAGGCAACAATATGAAATAAAAGATAGTGAGGTCAAGCTTATTTGGGAAATATTTTGTCAAATTCTGAAATATTTCTAAAATCTGAAATAAACATAAAAATGGCCCATATATTCTATATTCTACTCCAGGCATAGAATTTAGTATTCTTATAAGACAAAGTTTTTTTTGAATGAATATTTTGAAAATACATTTTTATGGTTAAGTGTTTTCTTTAAGGATGTTTTTAGTGAAGGGCATTTCTTTAACTTGCAAAATTCCCACCAAAATTAAGGACGGCCAAATCATTAAGCAAGCTCCTTAACTATTTTCTGTGTAACAGATGGGCATGTCCTCCAGGCAAGTCCCTAAAATTCGACGCAGAGGAGACATTTTACCTTGTGAAAGGTAACGTGAGAGCATATATGAAAGGATATTCACACCGGTACGTGGTTTTTTTTGTAGGAGATTTGGTGGTCATTCTAAAGGGGATGAAATGCACTTGGGATGTCTCTGTAGCTGTGGATAGCCATTACTAATTTGAGCAATCACTGGCAGTTTATCAACCTGTAATTCAATACTCATCATACCATACTTTTCCCTTCAAAGATAAGGTTTCTCTGTGCTATCTACTAGTTCAACTATCATTGTCTTGGAATATATAGCCAACATGGCAGTCCCTTGAAAATCTTAATGAAGAAAGCAATCTAGGATAAAAAAATCCACTTTGATGCTGAAGACAATTTGAGATATGAACCCTTTGTGGGAGGATCTGGACAGATTTAAGGTGAACCATCCCAAATTATCCAAACCTTGGTTAATGAGGAAATCAACAACATACAACAGAGAAAAATAACCCTCAGTGGTTCTCCCTGGTTGAGCAAAAAAGAACAAGATCATGAATATAGTTTTTAATGCTCCGACTTGCTAACTTACTTCTACTTGCCATAGATCAAGAGTGTGTTGATTCAAATTTATACATGTCCACTAAAAACTCTGTTTTCTAATTGATATTACGTGTTTACTCACTTTATCTTGTCACAGATCAAGTGTGTGTTGATTCCAACTTTATACGCATCGAGATGATGTGTTGTTGCCCTTGCTTGTGGAAAGGTATGACATTTTATTGGCCTTTGCAATCTAAATGGAATTTGTATGCAAAATTTCGACTGTATATTTTGACCATTATAGTATTACTCTCGCAAAACATAAGTTTCCACGAGTCTAATGATTAAGAAGTTGATTGAGTTGATTTTATCGAAGTCTACTTTTGTAATTTTGTGAACAATAAGATTTGACTAGTTAGCATGCGTTTTAAATTTATCAGCCAATATGTCCATTAGTGAAAACTTCAAATTAGACGTTGTTTCTATTCTGTCCAAACCCAAAACAAGGAGAAAATTTTCCTTATGAAAACAGAGGTTCTGCCCTAAAAGTTGGAAAGTCACAAATTCAGTTGCTAAGAGGATTAATGAGCACATGTTTTTCTGACGTGAACTATATATATATAGATCCAAATATGGTGTAAAAGTAACCAGTGTTGCCATAATCAAATATTTTCCAGTACAGTAAACAACAATTGCAACAACCCCCCCATATGGGCTATGTCTCCCCAAATAGGGAAACTGTTACAGGTTTAAAAACAGAACTTTCAAATTTCAGAAAAGGGGAAACCGATGTAACACAGGGATTTAATTCATTGTTTGGGGCCATGTCCAATGTTTTCACATCTTGGGGACTGGGGGATTTGTGAACCACTGAAACAGTCAGTGAAATCACAGAACCAAATTAGATTTTTCAGATTAGATGTTTATTAGACTATAAGATCTTCTATAATGAGAGGTACTTCTATGTATGAGCTCAATTTGATGTTCATGATCTCTAGCCGTAGGTAGATCATTTTAGTTCTAATGGAATATCATCTTCCTGCTTCACTTCGATCGATTAAGTCTAGAAATGACTCCATGACAACTCTTTTCTAGGAAATTTTCCATTCTGTGTGAGCTGATCATCTGAGAAAGTTGAGAACTTAGCCCATTGAGTTCATAATCACTTCCATCTAATTTTAATCTCATAAATAATTCATTATAGTTTGTAGAAATGTACCCAAATTTCACAGTCTTTTAATCCCTAGAACCACATCTACTTTTCCCATAGGAATGGCATACATGGAGCTTGATAAGTTATAGTCTCTAACTCTCCTATACTAAGTTTGATGTTTATACAATTTTCCTCCACAATCAAAACTTCCTTTGTTAACAATTGATACTTCAAAATTTTCCATTGGGTACACAAAATGACTGAAATACTTTCATAATCTTTGATCATTGAACCTATGGATACTACTAGAACCAACAAGTGCTATGAATTTTTTCTTCTTAATATATATTATGATCTCAGGGGTTTGACTTAGTGATACAACTAGCAATGCATGAACAGATATTTTATTCGCAATATCTTGATCTATGTTGAGAAAAATTTGTACTACTTTTTCCCTGTTCTTTTAGGTTCACAATTTATTGCTCACTGATTTGTGGGGGTGCCTATGTTTCCTCCCCATAATTATTTTACATACTGAAAATTTTCCTTCTTTGAAATTTATGCCCCTTGGAGCATTTCCTTTCACAAAAAAAATAGGCATGGAAATATAGGATGCTATAGGGGTTGCACAGAGGACACTTCATAATGCAACCCCGCTTCGCTACAGATCTCAATAGATATTAATCGTGATGAAACAAAGGGGAGTGCTAAAAGAGGATCCAATTGGTGTAGGAAGAAATTCAAGTGTGGGGGTTCAAATCCAATGCGAGGAATTTTTCAGGCCATCATGATCGGGGTTTCCAGCATCCTACAACAACTCAAAATACCAGCCGCAATCTTAAACATGGAAAAGTAACATGATTCTATAATATACATGCCAGTAACCCTTTAGAGTAACAGGTGTATACTAATGTTCACCCTTGAAGTGTTTAGGATCAACGCTGCCAAAGACTACCTCTCCTCCAGCTTCCTCATCTACATTCCTATTCATTCAAAATGAGAAGAATGGTTCTTTGACAAGGCCTTGGCTGACCATGTTATACCCTATTCAAAGCAGAAAGAGTGTTTCGGCCAAAAAATATATATTTTGCAGAGTAAATTTCCCTAGATAGTTAGAGCACCAAATGTTGTCCTTCATAATTGATATGACTTTGTGCTTCTTAATATATATTGTGATCTCAGGGGTTTGACTTATTGATACACCTAGAAATGCATGAACTAATATTTCATTCTCAATATCTTGATCTATTATGAGCAAAATTTCTACTAATTTTTCTCTGTTCTTTTAGATTCACAATTGCTTGCTCACTCATTTGTGGGGGTGCCTCTGTTTCCTCCCCATCATTATTTTACACACTAAGCAATTTCCTACTTTGACATTTATTCCCCATGGAGCATTTTCTATTACAAAAAAATAGGCAAGGAAATATAGGATGGTAGAGGGGCTGCATAGAGGACTCTTCACAATACACCCTGCTTCATTGCATATCTCAATAGATATTAATCATGATGCAACAAAGGGGAGTGCCAAAAGAGGATCCAAATGGTGTAGGAATCAATTCAAGTGTGGGGGTTCAAATCCAATAAGAGGAATTTGTCAGGCCATAATGATCGGTGTTCCCAGCATCCTACAACACCTCAAAATACCAGCCTCAATCTTAAACATTGAAAACTAACATGATTCTATAACATACATGTCATTGACCCTTTCGAGTAACATGTGTATATTGATGTTCACCCTTGAAGTGTTTAGGATCAACGCTGCCAAAGGCTATCTCTCCTCCAGCTTCCTCATATGCATTCCTATTCATTCAAAATGAAAAGACTTGTTCTTTGACAAGGCCTTGGTTGACCATGTTATACCCTATTCAAAGCAGAAAGAGTGTTTCAGCCAAAAATATATCTATTTTGCAGAGAAAATTTTCCTTGATTGTTAGAGCAGCAAACATTGTCCTTCAAAAGCAAAAAAAAGGACTCAGTATTGGCTAATTATATAACACAGGCCTGGTACTTACAATCAGATCAGGAGCTCAAAAAATAGCTAAGGATATATAGGATGGTAGAGGGTTTGCAGAGAGGACACTTCACAATGCACCGCTTCGCTGCATGTCTCAATAAATTTTAATCATGATGCAACAAAGGGGAGTGCCAATCATGACAAAAGAGGATCCAATTGATGTAGGAAGCAACTCAAGTGTGGGGGTTCAAAACCAATGCGAGGAATTTGTTAGGGCTTCATGATCGGGGTTTCGAGCATCCAACAAAACCTCAAAATACCAACTTGCAGGTTCCCTTGGGAAGTAGGGTTGAAGGCACATTTACAAAGAGTTGGGGAGGATTGTATTATTTTTCTTGCCCTACAGATGAAGCAAACTCAATCTGTGACTGAAGGTTGGGGAATTAAATGAATTGATATTTTGACTATTCAAAGTTGAGGAAGATTACATTTTATGTTCTGAAATGTATCCAACTCAATCTGTGATTGAAGTTTGGGGAATCAAATCACTTTAGTGCTTGACTATGATTCCATATAAGACTAGAACCATCCCCCCAGTAGTTCATTGACTAAGATCAGAGGGCATATGTTTCCTTAGGATAGTGCAAGTCAACAAGACCAACAGATAGCAAATATGAAGGAAACTATGTAGTTTGCAATGCCTACCACCCATATCCTGTAAGGGCCAAGGTTGAGTAACCGAGAAATGAAACTAAGGAATGGGGCTCCTCAAGACAACTGTGGGCATGAAATGGTTTGTATAAGATATGATGAACAGAATGAAAAAATAAAATATGTGCAACACAAAGAGAGAGGAGAAAAAATATTGATATTGTCTCAACCCCAAAGCAAGAACTTTTGGCTGATACTTGGCATTGGGCACTGTTTGGAGATGACAACAAGTGTCAAAAATTACACATAATGTGGCTTTCTATCCCAACACATCAGACTGCAGAAATTTGCCATGGTGGAAAGGAGTCGTAAACCCTGCTTCTCCCACACACTTCATCAAAGTGATGTCTGTAGATCCACTTCATGACTAAGTACATCCTTTGCTAATACTGGCATCAACCAACTTAAAAGTGATGGGAAACAAATTATTCCTCCAACAAAGATTTAAGGTCAATTTTAGAGACTGCCTTTTCACCGATCAGAAAATCAGGCCCATAAATGAACATTAATTTTTGAATTCGTTGTGTGTCTGCTGTCACAGTCATAACATAGAGTCACTACTAATATCTGAGCTTTAGATTTATATTTTACATGGGAAATAGGAATCTAGCTCCTACTGATTTTCACACAAAAAAAGTTGCTAGAACTTGTTTACTCAGAGAAAAATCCAATACATCTGAACACCTTAGTTAGGTTTTGAAATTATGAAGCTATGGAGTCTGGATAGTTTTAAAAATGGGAAGCTTCCTCTCAGTCCCATTTGAGTTGGACCATATGAACTAGTTTAAAGTCCCCACTGTAAATCTTTCTAAAATATTACTGTATATTAATGAAATTTTCCTTCATTATTTAAAAAAATTCCAAGAAAAAGAAAAAAAAGTACACATTTTAGAAGGTGAACCTAAGCTAGTTCATGATTGCATTGAAAGAAGATACTCACCGAACTAGAATAACTTTGTCAACTGCAACTTCTTGAAATCCAAGTCCAAGGAGACCATCAAACTTAGCCAGTAAGGATGTTAGACTTGGCTCACATGTCCCCATAAAAACCTATTCCAGAAAATGACAATAAAACTTTCAAAATACCCTGGTGACGAAAAAAAACTTAACTTGCTAGATATTTTTGAAATAAAATTTTTTCCAACCTAGTCTTTCACGACAAAGTACCCTACTGCGACATCATCTTGAGACAAATATCCATAGATTGCACCATTTCCATACTGAATATCACAGGATTTTCCTGCACAACCAATAAAAAACTCAGATCAATTACAATCTAAAATGGCAATCCCCCTCGAAATGCATTATGAAAAAGAAAATTGAGAAAGATTAACTACTAAAAAGTTCACATGATCTTAAAATCACTCATCCATAAAAGAAAAATGCACCACAACAAAACTCATAAAACTTGGATTTTAGTTAAAAAGTGTAAAAGGGTTTCGATTGAGCTGCTCTATTCTCTTTGGTCTGGTAATCACCAATTCCTCAGGCTGTCTCTCTCCTGGTGGTGTTGGTGTATTCTTTGTGTAACAAAATATTTGATGGAGGCTACAAATCTGCTGTTTGGGTGTTTCTTCTTAGTTTTTGCTGGGGCTGGGTCTTCCTTCAGACATGGAAATTAGCGGTTCTCCTGGGTGGTGGATCGATTTTGTTTGTTCTTTTGTTGTTGATTAGGCTCTCTCCTTTTCTGCTGGCAATCTTGTGGTCTATCTTGTGTTTTGACTGGCTCATCGTTTGACTGGGCAAAGTTATTTTTGCCTCGGTTGTTGTTCGGTTGGAAATCTCAGTGAACGTTTGCAACTACTTATCATGGCAGGTTTTTGGACTGTGTTTGATTGATAGCATATCGTAGATAGCAGTGGGACTAATATTTTATGAACCTTTTGTTTTCAGATTGGTCAGTGGTAGAAGACAAATCTGGATTTTACATAGAGTTTCTTACAAATGTTTTGTTTTTAGACTGTTATCCTATGGGTTATCTACAAACCTTCTGGTTTGCCTGATTGATCACAGATTATGTGCTTCCTTTTGTAATTTTGTACTCATCTGTAGTAATAAAATTAAGCTTTTTTTCTTGGAGGAAAAAAAACATTAGAGGAAAAAATCAAATCTAAATAACTAAAAAACACATCCATCAAAACAAAAAAGAGCCCTGATCCAAACAAAGGAACTGTCCACATCCTGAAAATTTTAGGGTAAAATACAGGCAAGGAAATTTTCAGGCATGATCATGCTGAGGTTTACATCCCTTAATGTTGTAAAGACCAACAGGTAGAGCATTAGGATGTGTATGGAGACTTACTGGGTATGAGAGATAGGAGAGCTCAGAAGTGTAAATGCACAATCTCTGCCTGTTTGGGGATGACCCACGTTCTTTTTTAAAGTCTGCTCATTATTTTCATCCTTCCGAGCTGCTTCCAACATTTTTACAACTCTTAATTAAGAGAGCTCAAACAACTGTATCTAGAATGGTTGCTACCCAAAACTCAGATCGATAACTCTGAACTGCAGTGCCCATTGCTCTTTTGCCAAGAAAACCCAAATGCTCCAGCACCTCCGCCAAGAAACCCCACATGCTCAAATAGGTGAAATAAAGGTCATTCATTCCAGTTTTTCTTTTCGCGCCCTTTACATATTTTTTTATCTTTTTCTATTTATTTAACGGGCCCCCAGTTTGGGTATGAATTTCTTGTGAAGATTCACGTACAACCTTTTTCTTTGATTTATGTATGGATTCATTTTTATTTTCATTTTAAAACTCGTTAACATAAAATCAAGGAAAACAATAATTTAAAAGCTTTTAAATTAGTGTACATATATGTTAATTTATTTATAATATTGTTTTTTATTTGTTTTATTAAAAAAATTTAAATGTTGTTATAGAGAATTATAGATGAGATGCTTAATTTAATTTTAATATATTACAATTTTGTATTTATGAAAATGCTATTTTTAAACCATAGTTCATTTCCTCTTTTACCTATGATTTTTTTTCTTGTTGATTCATCCTTTTTAGAGAAATATCTAAGAGGGAAGGGAGTGTGAAATCTTCTTGCATCCCTCTCTTTTAAGGCGATAGTCTTCAAGGTCCTTGCTTCCTCTCTTCAACCTTTCCCTATTCTTAAATCCATTACGTTATGTTTTGTTGAGAAAACTCATGATACCCCTATGTTGAATCACCCCATGCAATTTCTATCTTAAAGCTTTTGCTTTGGTGGAACATGGTTTAGTAGGGAAATTTATTGAACCATGGCCAATTCTAATATCAACGGACTTGTGGAGAGTGAATAATTGGAAGGTTGTGGTTCAAGTTCATCTCTTTCATTATTTTTGTGTTTGAGGACTCTATGCGTTCTTGTTTGGGGAAAAAAAAAGTGAGAGATTTGATTTTTTGCAATAGACCTATTCCATGGGGCTGGGAAACACATACATAACTCAATGGACCTTAGAATTTGACCTAGAAGTGGTTGTGCTCTCAGTTGTCCCAGTCTAGGTTCGTCTTCCTCAACTGCTCAAGAAATTAATCTAAATCAAGAGACACAATTCTACTCTACTACTCTACATAAATTAATTCACAATTTAAAACAACATTCGCAAACATGCATCAATCACATACACTGGTACACAAATTTATCTAGGGGAAACCAAATCGTAAAAACCCTTTAAGCTTGCTTGCATTAATAAAATAAATAGAGAATCTATTACAATTGCTAGCTTGCTCTTCTCTCAACTTGAAAAAGAATAATTGTTCTCTCTGTTCAATGAGAAGTTATGACCTAGAGTTAATCAATTTATGCCTCCACCTAAGCTCTTCTTTCCTTGCACAAATCCTAAGGAAATTGGCCCCTATTTTTTAGGAATTTCCTCCAAATTGATTGTGTAATTTCCAAGGATTGATCTTTGATTGCATGCAACACATGTACACTCAAGACTAGTCTACAACTGATGTTACATTGGCTTGGAATCTCCACCACACTTGAGCAATTCGAATTCCTTGCATGCATGATCTATTTTTGGTTGATTGATCAGTTAACACGATGATCCTTAACTGAGTTAGCAACTAAGGATTTTAGGGGTTAAGTCTTGTTAGGAGTTAATGGGGTTAGGGGTTTAGATGGGTTAAGGTTTTAGGGGTATAGAGGGTTAAATGGGTTAGGGGTTGGGAGTTAGGGTTTAAGGGGTTAAATCGGTTAAGGGTTGGGAATTAGGGTTTAAGGGGTTAGAGGTTTAGAGGGTTAAATGGGTTAGGGGTTGGGAATTACAGTTTAAGGGGTTAGAGGTTTAGGTTTTAGGGGGTTAAATGGGTTAGGGCCAGTTTAGAGGCTTAGGGGGTTAGGGGATTTAGCAGTTAAGGATTTTAAATGGTTAGGGGTTAATGGGACTAGGGTTTAGGGGGTTAAATGGGTTAGGTTTTTCGGGCTTTAGGGTGTTGAATTTGTTAGGGGTTGGGAATTAGGGTTTAGGGGGTTAAATGGGTTAGAGTTTTAGAGGTTTAGGGGGTTAGGGGATTTAGCAGTTAAGGATTTTAGGGGTTAGGGGTTAATGGGGTTAGGGTTTATGGGGTTAAATGGGTTAGGGGTTTAGGGGTTAAATGGGTTAGGGGTTGTGAATTATGGTTTAAGGGGTCAGAGGTTTAAGGTCTAGGGGGTTAAATGGGCTAGGGGTTTAGAGGTTTCCCTGTCATATACATATTTGTTTAATTTCATGATTAATTAGGCATTTTTAATGAGAGAATTAAGGAAATTTGTGATGGCTTGGTTAGATTAGAGTGCACAAAAATGATAAAATGTAGCAGGTGGAATCTGAGAACGAATTGCTTAAGGCAGGATATAAAAGTGATATAATATTATTGAGTTTCACAAGGAGGAAAGCCTTCTCAAATTGCATTGTAATGTGGGCTTAATGAGATGGAAGCTATCAATGACAAGATTCAAGAAGTAGGTAAACTTGAAACTCAAAATATTGCTATAGAATTAAAAGGGAAATTGTAGCTAGTAGTTTTTGATGATGAAGGATCGGGAACTAGGGGTGGGCAGGTAAAAAAACTCCAAGCATCACACTTCAAAGGAATAGATATTAAAAACTCAATCAAAATTAAATCCCTTACTCTGGACACACACCATAACATCATCAACCTCTTACTTTGACCAAGCTATTCAATAGTACATTCCTAGAAAAATTTCAAATCACTAGAGGTTCATTGGTCCTCTAGAAAATTTTAAACTCAACCATCATTCATGTATGGTCACTTGATGAATCCAGTGAGAACAGTCACTGGAATTACAACAAAAACCATTAAATATATTGGCGGAGAGATTTACTCGCAAAGGGAGAAAATGGTTAGGAACCTGGTTCTATTCTCTGAATCCACCAGTGATATTTACGAGATCTTTTGGGGAAAGTTCCCCGAATAAATCTATAACTTGTTGTGAAGGCTACAGACCAAGGAAACCAAAAGAAAGTCGTGGAAATTCAGTCGCAAGTGGGTGCACGGAGACCTGGTGGCCCTTCATCGGTTAGATACTGATTTGACTCGAGCTGTAGATTTCTTGGTGGAATCTACCTTGGATGGATACATAGTGGATTTTGCAGCGGAGTGCTACCAGTCCTTTTCGAGAGAAGAAGATATATTTAGATCTGGAATACGAGGGAAGTTGCTGAAGGAGATTCCATTGTGGATTAAAGCCTTAATGGTAGATGAAGGACTAATGGGGTTCCAAAAATCTGATATGGAAGCATAAAACTCCTGTGCTGGGGGAAGGAGTTGAGGGAGAGATTCTACAAGAACAATGAAAAGGGGGAGTAGGGGTATGGATTTCGAGACCTCTAATAGGCTAAGGGAGCGACAAGCACATCAGAGGGCACATATCGCTGGGAAGTGGAGAGAAAGGGTGATAAAGGAATTAAAGAAACAGGAAAGTAGTCGAAAGGACAAGGAGGAGGCGCCTCAGATAACGAAGGAAATGGAAATCCAGGTGGGTCCCCAAGATATATGAGGGATCGTCAAAGAAGTTCGGCAGGTGTATAGGAGCCCAGCCCAAATTGAGAAAGGAAAGAAGTCTGACGGAGAATTCAAACGACACTTGTCATTTCTCTAGATATTTGTGGCCACATGGCAAGTGCAACGAGCCCGTCTGAGGACAGGAGGTTTGATGAAGTTTATTGCTGTGTTCAATGCATTACACTGTTCCTATTGCATTACTACTTCACTACCTACTAAAATGGACTTTAAAAAAGCCCGACACTGAAATTGTGCTTCAATGCAATATTTATGCCTTTTGGAAGCTTAAGATACAAGGATTAGAGGGCAGTTTCTGTGAAAATTGTACTCCATACTCTGGCCCTCCAACATTTAGGCTGTCCCTCACATCAAAGCTGTGGCGAATTTTAGGCTGTCACTCACATCAAAGCAACATATTTTAACAAACTAATCCAAATGTAATATTTGGAAGGATACAAATATTATGTTTATTTGTGGTATTATATATTAATTTTTTTGGTTCAAAAAGTAATATTAACATTGAATAAAAATATATATAATTTTTAATATTGATTTTTTTACTATTATGATTAGCATTTGTTGTTAAAATTTTTGAGTTTGAAAACTAAACAGTGGATATATCTATTAAAAGTATAAATGTGTTTCTGAGTGAATGTTTTTATTATTTTGATTAGATTTTGTTATTGAATTTTTGTGATATTGGGATTTTTTTTAATTTAGTATTTTTAAATGACTAAAAGATTTGGTATCTTTAAATATGTTTGGAGAGAAAAATATACGGGGATTTTGTGCATGATAAACCAAAACAGTGTTGTCTTTCCATTTTGAACTTCCCAAAAGAAATGGTTTTGGACCCTTCCTCTGTTCTCCCAAGCTTGGTTCCAGACTGAGGAACCTTTGAGGTTGCCAGAGAGCCTAATTAGAGACTTCGGGTTGTGAGATGGGGCATATTTTTCCTCCCAGAGTGTTGCCCAAGAGGTGTTGGGGCTGGTGATCCATATCCACCAGGTTTTGGTGCCCATAACTTTTCCCAACAAGTCTGGGTCTCTGAGACCAAGCCCCCCATATTTTTTAGGTCTGTAGATTTTTCCCCAGGCTACTAGGGCCCATTTTCCCTTGTTCTCTTTGTATTTCCATAAGAAGTCTCTTTGAATGGTTTTGATTTGGTTTGAAATAGATTTGGGAGCAACAATAATTAAGTACTGGTATTGACGAATGGCTTACAGGAGTAAGCGGACCAGGACTAATCTGCCCAGGAGATTTAAGGACCTGAAAGTCCAATTGGAAATCTTTTTTGTTTTCAATTTGGTGACCAAACATTCCCTGTTGGCTTTGGCCAGGGGTTTATTAGTCATGGAAACTCTGAGGTACGTGGAGGGGAGGGAGTTGAGCTGAAAGCCTATAATGCAAGCTATGTTGAGTTGAATGGTCTAGGAGGTATTGAGAAAGAAGAGTTTTGATTTGGATTTATTGATGGAGGTGCCTAAAGCCTGGGAAAAATCAACAAGAATATTCTGGAAGGAAAGGGCTTCTTTGACAGAGGGAGAGCCCATAAGAAGAGTTTCATCCACATATTGTTGGTGGGTTGAAGGGGGGTTAGAGGGGTAGAGATTTAAACCAGAGATGCTTCCATAATAAGGTGTTTGCCTATAATGGATTTAATAAATTAGAAGTAAAGATTGTGCTAGTTGGAAGATCCATTTACAATTACAAGCATACATAACTTAACTAGTAGATTGAGAGGCAACGAGTAAAATTCTCAGCCCGATATGTCAAACAAGTATGGATTTATTATGAAGTGATCATCTGCCACAATTTAGGTTGTTTTTTGTATGGATGAAATACAAACATTTCCTAGAATGATCCTCCCTGAGCACACCCTCTCCAAGGGCTTAGGGCTTAGGGGATTTAGCAGTTAAGGATTTTAGGGGTTAGGGGTGAGGGGTTAATGGGTTATGGGTTAAGCGTTAATGGTTTAGGGGTTTATGGGTTAAGGGGTTAGGGTTTTAAGTGTTAGTGGTTTAGAGGTTTAGGATTTTAGGGTTTTAGGGGATTAAATGGGTTAGGGGTTGGTAATTAGGGTTTAAGGGGTTGAGGGTTAAGGGTTAGAGGTTTAGGGTTTATGGGTTAAAATGGGTTTAGGGTCTTACAGGTTTAGGGGGTTGGGGGATTTAGAATTTAAGGATTTTAGGGGTTAGGGGTTAGGGTTTAAGGGGTTAGAGGTTTAGGGGGTTAATTGGGTTAGGCGTTTAGAGGTTTAGGGGATTAGGGGATTTAGCAGTTAAGGATTTTAGGGGTTAGGGTTTTGGGGGTTAAATGGGTTAGGTTTTTAGAGGTTTATGGGGTTAAATGGGTTAGGGGCCGAGAATTAGGGTTTAAGGGGTGAGTGGTTAAGATTGTGCTAGTTGGAAGATCCATTTACAATTACAAGCATACATAACTTAACTAGTTGATTGAGAGGCAACGAGTAAAATTCTCAGCCCGATATGTCAAACAAGTATGGATTTATTATGAAGTGATCATCTGCCACAATTTAGGTTGTTGTTTGTATGGATGAAATACAAACATTTCCTAGAATGATCCTCCTTGAGCACACCCTCTCCAAGGGCTTAGGGCTTAGGGGATTTAGCAGTTAAGTATTTTAGGGGTTAGGGGTGAGGGGTTAATGGGTTACGGGTTAAGCATTAACGGTTTAGGGGTTTATGGGTTAAGGGGTTAGGGGTTTAAGTGTTAGTGGTTTAGAGGTTTAGGATTTTATGGTTTTAGGGGGTTAAATGGGTTAGGGGTTGGTAATTAGGGTTTAAGGGGTTAAGGGTTAGAGGTTTGGGGTTTATGGGTTAAAATGGGTTTAGGGTTTTAGAGGTTTAGGGGGTTAAATGGGTTAGGCGTTTAGAGGTTTAGGGGATTAGGGGATTTAGCAGTTAAGGATTTTAGGGGTTAGGGTTTTGGGGGTTAAATGGGTTAGGGTTTTAGGGGTTTAGGGGGTTAAATGGGTTAGGGGTCGGGAATTAGGGTTTAAGGAGTTAAGGGTTAAGGGTTTAGAGCTTTAGGGCTTAGGGGGTTAAATGGGCTAGGGATTATAGTAATTTATTAGGTGAACAAGGTACAATCTAGTTGTAGTAGTTGTAACTTGGTCAACTTGTTATAGTCAAGGAAAGACTTGGTTGGGTTCCCAAGTCCCAAAAAAAGTAAGGGTAATTGTGAGGGCATGATAACTGAGGAGTGTCGATGCATGCCAAGGATTTAAAAGGCATGCTAACGCATGCTAGAAAGTGTCAATGGATGTTTAGGAGTATTAGGGAGTGCTAGGACATCGCAAGGGAGAACTAGGTCAAAATTCATGGAAATGAACGAATAAGAGTGTGTGCCAAGTAGTGTCAACGAATTCCAAGTGTCTCAAGGATAAAGTGTGTTAGGAGAAGGCAAAAATAAGACTTGTAGGAGGTAAGCCTAATATTACATAAAGGGCTGGAAAAAGTAGTTTCAGACAAAGGGAAACTTTAGGTTGGGCACAACATTGATTTTCCAATGACTTGGTTGGGTTGCCAAGTCGCAAAAAATGTAAGGCTATCTATGATGGCATGAAAGCTAAGGAATACCAAGGTGTGGCAGGGAATGCCTAGAAGGACTAACACATGCTAGGCAATTCGAAGGCATGATAGGCATTCCAAGATGTGCCAGGTGCCAGGGTGTGGCATGAACACATGCTATGGAGTGTGAGGACCAAGTGTCAGGGAAACACAAGGGAGCATTAGTTTCAAATGCATGGAAATGAAGTATCAGCCAGTTCCAGGTGTGCTAAGAAGGGAGTTACACGATATTATAGGAAGTGCCAAGGCATGTTAGAGTGATAAGGAAGCATACAAAGATGTTCCAAGTGCCAAGGTGTGCCAAATTGCTAATGTGTGCTAAGGAGTGTTAGGGAGTGTCAGGAAAACATAACAGAGCACTAGGTTAAAATGCATAAATGAATGAATAAGAGCATGTGACAGGGAGTGTTAGCGAGTTCTAGGTGTCTTGAGGAGGGAGTATCATGGTATGATAGGCAGTGCTAAGTCATGTTATAGTGTCAGGGTGACATGCATCCAAGATGTGCTAGGTGCCAGGGTGTGCCAACATGTGCTAGGAAGTGTTAGGGACTGTTAGGGAAACACAAGGGAGCATTTACGTTGTATCCATTGGAGAAGTATTTACATTGTAGCCATTTCAGGACCCCTAGAATATTTTTCCATGGAGAATTATTTACGTTGTATCCATTGCATTAAAGCAAGAGGTCCGTCAATGCATTTTTGTATGTGTTTATAAATTGGAAGAGAGAAATCAGAAACAAGATTGGCCTGAAAGAACTGAACAAAGAAATGGAGGTCACTGGGATAAATTTGATGGCATTGGAGTTGGTAGTTTAGGACTGTCACAAGGGCATCCAAGACAACCATGACCTGATTGAAGAAGTGGAAAACAAGCTGGCAGTCCACATTGAGGAATATATCAATCCATTTTCGACTAAACCAGATATATAACTGTGGCTCTCTCTATTCATAGTATTTCGTTGAGATTGTGTTAGGTATTTGTTATTAACCTATGCTTGTGTCTATTTAAATGGATACTATATTGATAGTCGAAAAATGAGGCATTTTGGATTGTCTATAATTTGTACTAGTTCTGAAAAACAACTAGCAATAGTTAATCTCTTTGGCTGCAAAAAGTATTCTACTTGTTGTGTTGGGGAGTTTCTCTCAGGAAATTTATGGATAACCCAACTTATTTTTTATATACATACTGTGCAGAACCTTTATAAATATATCTTTCAAATCAGCGTCAACCCAATGCAACAACATTTTCCCAACAAAAAGCACAAGATCAAGCCAACATGTGTGTTGTGTGCATTTAAAGAGATGGATAGGTAGGTTTACCCTTACGAGAACATGGCACCTTAAAATCTGACGACAATTGGTGAGTGCAAGCATTTGCGTAATGGCATCATGAGTGGAGCCTTTTCCAAAATAGATTATTCATTTACATTACAATATATACAACATGTAGTTAGCGTTCCATCCATGTTAGCGCACACACCTGATGGTATCAGTCCTTAAACTGGTACAAAAAAAATGGTTTTATATATTCACATACAGGACAATCACAAGATGTCAAAAAAATCACATACTTATCGAAATCCTCAACCAGGAATATGCTAAATTGCTTCAAAATGTGCTTGTAACTAGGTAGGCATCAAAGGCAATCATTGTAATGGGTTAAGGGGATATAAGAGAGAATTATGTAAGGAGTTCCTTCTAGGTAAAGGACATTGGTATTACTATTATTAAAGGGGGTGGCCTACAAGGATACATTGGTAGCTATTGATGCAAGAGCATAATTTTAAAAATTTATTTCAAAATTTGTATTTTTCCTATAGAAGGTCTTAGAGATTTATAGAAGAGGAAGTTGGTTTCCTCGTTGCCCTATAATTTTGTAAAATTTCTAATTTCATATTTGGGATACGAAATTTTAGTAGTTTTAGTTATAAGTTAAGATGTTGTTTGATTTTTAAGGCCTCCTAGTCATTAGGAAAGTTGATTCTTATGATTAGGATTACTTGTGGAATCCTATGTATTTTTCAAACTCCAATACACCAAAGAAAATATGTGGAGGAAATTTTGGGGAAGTGTGATTTTCCATAAAATGTAGATCAGATTTGGGGAACTTGTAGCTCTTTTCCTTGGACCCTACTAGTTCTTAGAGGTTTTATTTGGAGCAGTTAGCAGGAAAAAGCATAATATGCCCAAGAATATTAGTGTTGGAGCACCTGTGGTTTGGGAGAAAGGATAAGGGGTTCTAGGAGTTAAGGGTTTAGGAGTAAGGGGTTAAGGGTAAAGGGTAAAGGGTTAGGGATTATGGGATTTAGAGGTTAGGGGGTTGAGGTATAGGGTGTTTAAGGGTTAGAGGTTAATGGCTTAGTGGTTAAGGGATTCAAGGGTTAAAGATTAACCATCAATGGATTACATGTCAGGGGATTTAGGGGTTAAGTGCCTAAGGGTTATGGTATTTAGGTGTCAACGAGTTATGGGGTTAGGGGTTAATGAGTTTAGCGGTTAGGGGTTATGGGTTAAGGGTCAAGGTTGAAGAGGATATGGGATTAAGGTGTATGGGGTTCAAGTATTATAAGTTAGGGGTTAGGAGTTAATGGCTTTGGGTTTAAGGGATCAAGGGGTTAATTTTTTATGAGTTATGGGTGTAGGGGTTAAGGGATTGTGGCTTTGGGGTTAAAGGGATAGGTATTTTAGTGGTTAGGGGTTAAGTGGATATGGGTTGTGATAATGTGGCCCCTAATCCCCTTGTCAAAACTATTGGGGCTTCCCCTATCAATTTCTCTCATTGCCTTACTTATAGGTCCCCTAGCCCCTATGCCATAAGGCTCTAAGGCTCCTTCTCATTCTCTAATGTTAGGATTATCGATCTCAGTAAACCATGCTCTAACCTCTCACTTCTACCCATCCATGCTACCCTTATGTCCCCTTTCCCCATTCAATACACCAAAAGATCCCCCTCCCCCAAAATTCATGATAATTGAACATTTGGAGGTGATAATTTAACAACAACTTCACAACTAGTCCATTTATAATGGTGCCTTGGAGCTATTAGATGTCATTTCATTGAGCTACAGTGATAGGTGAGAGCTATGCATATCTCACTAAAGGTGTATCAAGAGGCTATTAGTCTATTGGCTATAGAATTTGACTCTTTTTATTTGTAACTTAGCGAAATGGAAAAGATGTGGAGACAATCTCCATTCTTCTTCTTTCATCGAGCCATGTAAAACAAATGAAGCAAATAGTCTCAACCCCTTGGAGAAGGAAAGTTGAGAACAATAATTAGCATGAACAAACAAATAATCCAATGAGTTAAGTTTACAGGTGTCTCCCTTTGTAAACAAGCATCCATAAGCTTGTTAGAGTTAGTATGAATCTTTACTAGAGGTTGAGTAGTCTTCACATCACCAACCACATCCAATTGAAAGGTACCAACCCCTACAATAAAAATGATGTCTCCAAATAAGGTGTGGTTAATACCAATAATATCACCTTATGAATCTATTACAATATGATTTGGAAAGTACATTTCCATACATGTGTGAAAGAAACAATCCATTTGGTTAGCAAAAGGAAGTCTTTTTGAAGACCTCAAGAAACCCCCTTGAAGGAGACAAGAAGGGTTTGAAACCATATAATACAAGTCGATCTATGAACCCTATTTCTTATGTGTTCTATGCATGTATTTGTTCACTCGGTTTGACATGTGATAGAAAATATATGAAGCCTTCTTTTCCACATATCATCTTCATTAGATATCATGTTGCTAAGAATGAAGTGTCTGGATTAGAGTTAAAGTTCCTATTTTAGTTTTTTGTCTTTTTCTGTCTTTTAGAGTACAGATCTTTCTGGTCTGTTGTGCTAAGGTGGTCTGGCTTCAAATATTCAAGGAATATGTGAGCTAATATAAGACCATATTGTAATATTTTAAATAACATGATGAACTATTTAGCACAATTTATGGTGTTGGATTGATTGAGATGTTTATTTTTGGATGGATCGATGTACATCTCTTTAGCCAATAGACAAAACTCATTAAGCATTGTTGCAAGTATGTTATTGACATGTTGAAGTGCCATTGAGACTTAAAGGTAGAAGATTTAGACTTGTATGTTTTCACCTATCCGGGTGTGATGATACCTTGTGGAGGTAAGCAAAATTTCCATTTTTTTAACTTTTGGATATATTCTATATGCTCTTGAGAGAATTTCAGCCTTTTAAATAAAACTACAAACAAATGTACATTCATGCAATAATTACTAATTGATTTGGGGGTGACTCAAAAAATTGTAGCATGTTGGCTTGTTGAATTTGTTAGTAAGTTAATTAGGGCTTGATAAATTTGTAAGCTTCAGTGGGATTTATTGCGGTTGTATGTGTTTTAGAGAAGCAAGTTTGGAGTGGTGGTTGTGCTTCCTTTATTGAATTTGATTTCTTTGGTTCTTCTTCTTGTGCATGCCCACTGTGGTATATTCTCGTTAGTGGTTAAGGGGTTAGGGATTAGGGGCTTAAGGGTTAGGGGAATAATGAATTAGTATTTAAGGGATTAGGGATTGGGGTTAGAGGAATAATGACTTAGTGGTTAAGGGGTTATGGATTGGGGGGTCGGGGGTTAGGGGATTTAGGTGCATTTAGGGGTTAGAGGAATAATGAGTTAGTGGTTAAGCGATTAGGGATTGGGAGCTTAAGGGTTAGGGGATTTAGGCGCAGTTAGGGGTTAGGTGAATAATGAGCTAGTGGTTAAGGGATTAGGGATTAGGGGCTTAGGGCTTAGTGGATTTAGCAGTTAAGGATTTTAGGGGTTAGGGTTAAGGGGTTAGTGGGTTAATGGTTAAGCGTTAACGGTTTAGGGGTTTAGGGGTTAAGGGATTAGGGGTTTAGGTGTTAGTGGTTTAGGGGTTTAAGGGTTTAGAGGTTTAGGGTTTAGGGGTTAAATGGGTTAAGGTTTTAAGGGTTTAGGGGGTTAAATGGGTTAGGGGTTGGGAATTAGGGCTTAAGGGGTTAGGGGTTGGGAATTAGGGCTTAAGGGGTTAGGGGTTAAGGGTTAGACATTTATGGTTTACATGGTTAAATGGGTTTAGGGGTTTAAAGGTTTAGGGGGTTAGGGGATTTAGCAGTTAAGGATTTTAGGGGTTAGGGGTTAGGGGTTAAGGGGTTGGAGGTTTAGGGGGTTAAATGGGTTAGGGGTCGGGAATTAGGGTTTAAGGGGTTAGGGGTTAAGGGTTTAGGGGGTTAAATGGGTTAGGGGTTTAGCGTTTAGGGGGTTAAATGGGTGAGGGGTTATAGTCATTTCTTAGGTGAACAAGGCACAATCTAGTTGTAGTAACCGTAACTTGGTCAAGTTGTTATATTCAAGGCTAGACTTGGTTGGGTTCCCAAGTTCCAAAAAAGTAAGGGTAATTGTTAGGGCATGATAACTAAGGATTGTCAATGTGTGCCAAGGAATGAAAAGGCATGCTAACACATGCCAGAAAGTGTCAATGGATGTTGAGGGCTGGTAGGGAGTGCCAGGACATTGCAAGGGAGAACTAGGTCAAAATGCATGGAAATGAACAAATAAGAGTGTGTGCCAAGTAGTGTCAACGAATTCCAAGTGTCTCAAGGATAAAGTGTGTTAAGAGAAGGTCAGAATAAGACTTGTAGGAGTTAAGCCTATGGTTACATAAAGGGTTAGAAAAAGTAGTTTTAGACAAAGGGAAACTTTGGGCTGGGCACAACATCGATTTTCCAATGACTTGGTTGGGTTCCCAAGTCACAAAAAAAGCAAGGTTATCTATGACGACTTGAAAGCTAAGGAATACCAAGGTGTGTCAGGGAATTCCTAGAAGTACTAAGACATGTTATGCAGTTCCAAGGCATAATAGACATGCCAACATGTGGCAGGTGCCAAGGTGTGGCATGAACACATGCTAGGGAGTGTGAGTGCCAAGTGTCAGGGAAACACAAGGGGGCACTAGTTTAAAATGCATGGAACTGAAGTATAAGCCAGTTCCAGGTGTGTTAAGAAGGGAGTGACATGGTATTCTAGGAAGTGCCAAGGAATGTTAGAGTGCTAGGGAAGCATACAAAGTTGCTCCAAGTGCCTAGGTGTGCTAAGGAGTGTTAGGGAGTGCCAGAAAAACATAACAAAGGCGCACTAGGTCAAAATTCATAAATGAATGAATAAGAGTGTGTGATAGGGAGTGTTAGCGAGTTCTAGGTGTCTCGAGGAGGAAGTGACATGGTATGATAGGCAATACTATGTCATGTTATAGTGTCAGGGTGACATGCATCCAAGATTTTATATATTCACATACGGGATAGTCACAAGATGTCAAAAAAATCACATACTTATCGAAATCCTCAACCAACAATATGCTACATTACTTCTTAATGTGCTTGCAACTAGGTAGGCATCAAAGACAATCATTGCAATGGGTTAAGGGGATCTAAGAGAGAATTATGTAAGGAGTTCCTTCTAGCTGGTAAAGGACATTGGTATTGCTATTGTTAAAGGGGGTGGCCTACAAGGATACATTGGTAACTATTGATGCAAGAGCATAATTTCAACAATTTATTTCAAAATTTGTATTTGTCCTCCATAAGGTCTAAGAGATTTTTGGAAGAGGAAGTTGGTTTCCTTGTTGCCCTATAATTTTGTAGAATTTCTAATTTCATATTTGGGATAGGAAATTTTAGTAATTTTAGGCATAAGTTAAGATGTTTCTTTATTTTTAAGGCCTCCTAGTCATTAGGAAAGTTGAGTCTTATGATTGGGATTACTTGTGGCATCCTATGTATTTTTCAAACTCCAATACACTAAGGCAAATATGTGGAGGACATTTGGGGGAAATATGATTGTCCATGAAATGCAGATCGGATTTGGGGAACTTGTAGCTCTTTTCCTTGGACCCTACTAGTTCTTAGAGGTTGTATTTGGAGCGGTTAGCAGGAAAAAACATAATATGCCCAAGAATATTAGTGCTGGAGAAGTTATGGTTAAAACATGAGATTCAAAGTTCAAATCCCCTTGAGTTGCCAACCAAAAAATAATATTTTTTTTATCTATTTATTTATTAAATTTTTAGAATGTGGTTTAATGAAAAAAGAAAAATATAATATAAAAGAAATAAATATGACATGATTAAATTTCATGTGGTTTGAATATGGATTTTCAAAAATAAAAAATATAATTTTATCCACTATCCACTCATGGATATTTCAATGCAAACTTCCCAATGCTAATGATTTTGTCTTAATTGCTGAGTATCCTAAATGGGTTTCGTCTTAATTGTCATTGTCTTAAATATAAAGTTTTGTCTTAAATATTTTTGTCTCAAAGTGCTTTTGTCTTAAATCTAAAATTTTGTCTTAAAATATTTGTCTCAAATTGCTTTTGTCTTAAAATATATTTGTCTCAAACTGCTTTTGTCTTAAATATAAAGTTTTGTCTTAAATATTTTTGTCTCAAAGTGCTTTTGTCTTAAATCTAAAAATTTGTCTTAAAATATTTGTCTCAAATTGCTTTTGTCTTAAAATATATTTGTCTCAAACTGCTTTTGTCTTAAATATAAAGTTTTGTATTAAAATATTTTTGTCTCAAATTCGTTTTGTCTTAAATATAAAATTTTGTCTTAAAATACTTTTGTCTTAAATTTTTTGTCTCAAATTGTTTTTGCCTTAAATATTTGTGTCTCAAAATGTTTTTGTCTTAAATATAAAATTTTGTCTCAAATTATTTTTGTCTCACACTATTTTTATCTTAAATTTTATATTTAAAACAATTCAATTGACATTAAATTTTAGTATAAAATAAACAAAATAAAAAGTGACTTTTTAAGACAAAAGATTTCTTTTGTCTTAAAGAAATGTCTTAAAATGCCCTTGGTGTAGTAGTGAGAGATATGATAGAAACTTATCAAAGCGTTGTAAGGCAGCATTGGCTGACCGTGATAGGGGAACGAATAAATGAGACCGGATAGCTCCGATAGAATGTGGAAGTGTGCGAGTCCGGTAGGTAATAAGAGTTATGGTTGCTATTCCTGCCAAGAACGGATGTTGGTCCTGTGCAAGTATAGTGGGGAGATCCAAAGAGCGTCTATGTATTAGGAAGATGAAAAGTGTCTGCCTAAAAATGGTTGTGTCATGGTAGAATCTGCTTGGAAAGAATAGAAACCTGCAAACAACCCTCTATATGGAACATGAACTTAAAGAGATGGTGCAGTAGAGGGACCTTTCCAGAATATAACGTGAATCCATCCTATCCAGTGTCTGGGCTCACATCTGAAGAAAATTATAGAATAAGTAGTAGGACCTGTAGACGAATGAAATGACGTGTCTGGTATCCACTGGAAAGAATGTGTCTTTGGCATGGCAATTCTCCATGGTGCCACCGACTGTGTAGCGTGCTCCAACCGCCCATCTAGCATAAACTTGTGCTAAATAAGGATATACAAACAGACGTGCTTTTTTGTGGTAGTTGTATCATGACAATTGAATTGACGTTGCCCTGGGGTTAGATGGAGAGACGACATGTGTCCAATGCAGCTGGGCTTTATCTCGTTAGATCATCTAGCTCTTATACCAATTTGTTGAGAAAGTAAAGATGCTAAACACAAATTAACACACAATCAATAATAACACTATTGCAGTTTTTCAATAACAACATTAACTGCAATTTTTATTTTTATTTTTTTTTATTGATCTCAAAATAATTTCACATGCATACACACTTTAAATTCAACCTTTCCCAAAAATATAACTTCACTCGAACTCAATCAACTTAACTAAGTTAATTTACTCTCTAAATTTAACCAACTATTACATGCCGAATTAGTCAGAATTTCCAACAAAAATATTACTATTGAATTTAAAAGGATATGATTTGACTCGAGTGTGAATATATTCTGTAATTACTTCACTAACAATTTGAAATAGGACCCACCTGTAATTGTGCCACCTCCCAGTCCTTTATACAATTATTTTTCTTGGGCTATGTTGCTATGGTTTGTATATGACAGGAATTCCAGTGGTTGTGCTTGATTGCCTCTGCTTGATTGTAGACAGTAGGAAAAAGGAGGACGCGAATCAGATGATATTTCCAAATATATGAATGAATATGACATTAGCGGACACCGGAGTTGTTTCCTACTTCTTCACGTGCAGGTAGGGAAGGCATTCAAATGTGGCATTTCATTCACTCATAGTTAAACAAACGCTGATTGAAATATCAGTGTATTGGATAAATGAGGGAGATAACGAGATGAAGATGCTGATGACTTTGATGTGCCGTGTGAACGCCGGAGATCTCAATAATCCTTGCAGACTATAATGGTGTCTCACATACAGACCTATTTCCACACGGGCCTTGCATGTCTTGAGTGGGGCCGGATGATCAACACCCACCTAATATATTGGTTTCCCTTAAAAATTACTGCTGAACAGTTTTCTCAATGTTCAAATAAAAGGAGGGTTCTATTTTCCGGAAATGACCTCCACTGCATCACTGATCCGTTAGAATCTTGACAAACACCTTTAACAAGGAATGGTTATGTTGGGATAGATATAATTGAGGGTATTATTTTTATTTATATTATTATTATTATTATTTAATTTAATTTAATTTAATTAGTTATTTTTTTTATATTACTGCTCAACGGTTATCTCAATGCTCAATGTTCAAATAAAAGGAGGATTCTATTTTCCGGAAATGACCTCCACTGCATCACTGATTGGTTAGAATCTTGAAAAACACCTTTAACAAGGAATGGTTATGTTGGGATAGATATAATTGAGGGTATTATTTTTATTTGTATTTTTATTATTTTAATTTAATTTAATTTAATTAGTTATTTTTTTATATATAATTTTAGTTATAAGAAATGTATTTAGAAAATATTAAAATTATGATTGGTTTAATGATGTTAAGAATTATGTTTTTATATGTACAGAGACTATATATAATGTATTTTGTAATTAAGGTAATTTTTAATTTATTAGTTATTATTTATAAAATTTGGAAAATGTTATTAATTTTTTTTAAATAAAAATATATTTTTAAAATTAATATTTCTAATTTCCTTAGCCACTAAATACAACAAAATCATAATCAAATTAAATTAATCATTCTAAGTTAATCTAATTCTTATTCTTAGTTAATGTATGTTGTGTAGTTCTAAGTTAATGAAAATAGCTTGAACGGAAAACTAAGTTAATGAATAGAGTTTTGATGACAATCTAGGTTAAGTGCTTATAAAAAATTTGTTTAGTTGATCATTTCCATGAGACCAAGTTAAGTGCTTATAAAAAACTTGCTTGGTTGATCATTTCCATGAGGCTACTTTATGTTGTTGTTATTCACACATTTTTTATATTTTGTTGGTTTTATGGGGTAATATTTTAGATATCTTTTCTAAAATCTATGAGTATGCCACATCTCTATTTTATCTTAATGGACTTCTCATATAAATATATGAAGTTGTATGTTGATGTTGATATATTTTATTTTTGGTTGATATTGGATTTTTTTTTTAATATTAAATTCGAATTCCATATTGAATGCAAAAATAAATACACATTTTTCTCATACTAAGAGGTAAAAGATGCTTCTCAATACAATAAGTTTCATTAAATTTAACACAACTTCATTTTACATTCAATAGCATAATTGTTTAACCAAAATAAGCTTTCATTAAATTCAACACAACTTCATTTTATATCCAATAGTATAATTGCTTAACCATATTTATGTTTCCATAATGTTTACTTGAAACCTTGAATCACAATTATTAAAAATACATTTTTTCTTTGATAATGTTTTTATGAGTTGTAGAGAGATCTTTTTTTGTCAAAATCACTTAAGAATCACACCACACCATCTATTAACATCATTGTATTTTTTTGTATCTCCTCCTCACTATTACAAATTTAAAACCATAACTATCTTATAAAATAGATTTCCAAAAATCCAATCACATTTATAATATTTAAAACAATTTAAAAAATATTATTAAAATTGTTTTTCACCACCAAATTTAACACCATAATTCCACAATCAGTTTTTTTATTAAAAATGTCATTTTTTTATTAAAAATATTACTTTAAAACTAACTACCATGGCACAAAATTGCTATCTCCCACAAGTACACACATCTTCACCCCCAATTTAAACATAAAAGAAAATAAAAATTATATAGCCACTTGACACAAATGGCTGTTTTCGTCGAAATATGCACTTTTGTTTTAGGGTAAACATAGAAACAAACTTAGGGTTAAGCGCGCCCTTATGAGAATCATTGTTTCATTATTGTGCCATATTTTCATTATATTTTCGAGTTATGCACACTTGGCATCACATGCAAATGTTGGTTTTCGTTTTCATAGGAACGGATTCAAGTGTCCCCTTTCTAAAAATCGTTGTTTTCATGATAGTGCCGTATTCACATTCTATTATAAAGTACCACACCCTTGGCATCTCGGGGGAAACACTATATTTTATTCTCAAGGAAACATTGCACAACTGTTATATATATTTCAATTTTATTTTTGTTGTTTTCTGTTTTTCCCTATTATATATGAAAATAAGTTTGATATATTTTTATAAATTCAATAAAAAATGATTTTCTCATAAAAAGATTCTTGTAAGATGACATTAGACAAGAAACACACAAAGCATAATTTTTTTATTAATATTTATTACGGTGGTACATTATATAATGACATTACCAATAGAATTTGGTCTCATCCACTTATACTATGAACTATATATTAAATACATGTCGTTTCCGTTATATGATGTGTAATATATGTGCGCGCGGGTTTAATTGCTCCTTCCTAAGCGCTAACCGAAGGTTTATGTAGTTGAAAGGTATGGGTCGCTTCTCAGTTACCCAAGGTCATGGCAATACCTCTTCGGAATTTTCTCGAACTCACTCAAAACAACTATTAACATTGTTATTTTTTACACATGGTGAATTGGTAATTTTTTAGAGTAATTTAGAGGAGACTCAGGATCAGTCTTCATGGTCGCCAATATAACACCAGGATATATCCAACAGTCTTCAAGTCAAATATACCAGATCTTATGATTCAGCAAGAGCCAAGACCTCTCGGTAAAGGGAGAGTATTGGAAGATAATTCTTCCATACTCATATTAGAATTATTTGTAGATTTGTAGGTGGATGTTGAGAGAATATCTCAACCTCCCTATTCATATTTAGAAGTAGTTGGATCTCAACAGCACTATAAATATTGTGATGTATTCGTTTGATTAATATAGTGTAATAGATATATATTATTAGTGTGTTTTCTATGTGCAATGGCTGCCATTTCAATTTTAATTTGGTATCAGAGCCATACAGCCTTCGGTTGTTCTCGCACCTGAGCCGACCATCACTTCCTTTATGAACTTTAAGAGAGTCCAAATTCTTAGGTTCGAGTTTTCCAATTTTAATTTCTTGACGGCCACAGTCAAGATAATAAAAATCAACTGATGAAACGATGACTCGATAGTCAGCGACAGTAATAAGCTTCGTGTTGTTGGGGCCATTGTTCCAGGTCTGGAGAATCGTGGTTTCTATCGGCAGAAACTGGGGTCTCACCTTCACAGTGTCGTCTAGCCAGACGTCCTCCCAATAAATTGCGGTCTTGTTGTGAGCAGTAATGTAAGGGTACATTGTCGAGATGAATTATTTCGAGTAGTTGATCTAAGCTTCTTCCGTAGTGAAGCAATGAAAGGCCATAATATGCGTTGAATATGTATCAGATTTAAATGTCTGAATTAGAACGAATTGATTCTTTACCTCAGCATGGATCAATCATGTGATTTTTCTGTGGAGTAGAAGATTTCTGTGATATTGACGACGAGTGGGCGATTTTTGTGAACCTTCCTAGATCTCAGCCTCCCTTGATTTTAACCTCCTCGAATTGCAGTGAAAATTTTGTCTTGCATATGAAAAACTTGTGAGGCTTGTGCATTGATTACTGGTCTGGCAGACTGTGATGGTTAGAAAATTCAATTTGACATTCAAGAATTTTCCCTGTTGGTTACGCAGCCGGCGACATGCCTCATCGATGGATGGGCTCAAATAGATTGTAGCGCACTTGAAATAAGAACTGGACAATGTTTCAGAGAAGAGCATGGAGGTGGTGGAGTTCGAATCACAACTTGGAATATATATTGCAGCCGAAGAGCCCAAATGGTCGTCTTGCAACTTGGAATGGGATGGGACTCGAGAACTCAACCTCGGCCTCAAACTTGGGCTCGAACCCATAGAGGTTTAATTCTATGTTTAAAAGAAAAAAAAATGAGAGGAGGAAGACAAAGATGTTTTCATCGTGCAGGACGTCCAGAGGTGCATCTGTACATGCAGTCGAATCCGTTCTAGGTATCTGTTGGCTGTAAAAGAGGTGATGAGAAGCATAGCAATTGGAGTTTCGTATGTCGATAAATGGGCTTGGCAGAATGTGCAAGTGTGTGGTGTGGTGTGGAATATATCATTATAGTGTGGGGTTTAAGATTATATTTGCTGTTGTGATATTTGTGTAGTGCAGAACCAATTATTGAACAAATTAGCATTATTTAAATTAGTCGTTCTCGACGTTCTTCGGTGCCGAGAGAACAATTAGCTAATTTGATTGTGTTAATTTTCTATATGCTAATAGTTCTTGTTGTGCTTCGGGCTTCAAGAGCATCAGTTACAGGTTATATAATGAGATCCTTG
Organism: Pinus albicaulis; assembly: GCA_034641835.2. Classification (NCBI taxonomy): domain Eukaryota; kingdom Viridiplantae; phylum Streptophyta; class Pinopsida; order Pinales; family Pinaceae; genus Pinus; species Pinus albicaulis. The sequence continues at coordinate 615,408,841 of CM076569.1, forward strand.
TGTGTAAAGGTCACTTTGTAGGATTGATCACTGATCATATTCTGTACCTAGAATATTTTCCTATACGACTGTTGAAATTTATTCTTCGGGGTTATTTCACAGATGGAAATATTTCAATAGGGTAGTTCAGTGTCGAGACTCTTCTTCGAGGGTGTCAAGAATCTTTAATCATACAAATTCAGCATTGATGGTTAGAAGCAGGTGTACTTTAAATGGGTTGAAAGGTAAGCTCGAAGATGTGATGAAAGAAAGAGCGAAATCCATAAGACTGCATAGTGGGTAGAGTTTCTGATGAAGACTAGTGAGACGAAGATAATTTTTTTTATTGTTATGATATGTAAGAATTAAGGGGGAGTATTGGAAGATAATTCTTCTATACTCATATTAGAATTAGTTGCAGATTTGTAGGTGGATGTTGAGAGAATATCTCAACCTCCCTATTCATATTTAGAAGTATTTGGATCTTAGTAGCACTATAAATATTGTGATGTATTCGTTTGATTAATATAGTGTAATAGATATATATTATTAGTGTGTTTTTTGTGTGCAATGGATGCCATTTCAATTTTAATTGAGAGCCTATTCCTTGAACCAAGATCATAACAAGCCACATACTCAATGAGATTTGAATGGTCTCTTAAGTTTCACCCAAAGAAAATTTCCATCAAACCACACATCACTGTATTAAACAACTATTAACATTGTTTACCCGCCAAGTGAAGAGTTGTTTGGGTTACCTCCATCGATCTAAAGAAGCTCTAATTCGATGACTCGGAAAGGAAAATGACGATTAAGGTAACCACGAACAAGATGAAGCCTGATAATGGCATCGAAAAACTATAAAGGGTAACAGAAAGTTAGCACTTGTAGTAGCCATAGTGGAAAGAATGTAAATTGTAAGTATCTAACTCTAGAAAATTCCAAGAATAAAAACCAAGCACAACTGCCGACTAACTTGTGAGAAAATAAGAAGAAATTTCTTAGTCAACCGTCGAATTTCTTAGGAATTTTCATAAGAATATGTAAAAGAATTTTACTCATAACCAAAATATGACCGTGGTAATGAAGGGTGATGTATTCACTTCAAGAACCTGTTACACTAGAAATAATGCCTCATTATTAAATTTATATTTTAAATAAAACGCCTTTGGAGTCATGGATACTAAATTTAGACTTACCTCTTAAAAATTATTGTTGAAGGAGCCATGAGGAAGGCATAGCATGGTTCAAATGCTTGCATAACGTGGTAGTCAAGATCAAATTATTTAAGAAAGCCAGGAACCATGCGATGCGATATATGCCACCAAACCGAGTAAGTTAATGCATTTGTGGAAAATCAAATTAAAAATCAAAATTAATTTTGCAAGTGAGATGAAATAATGGTATTCTTTTCGATGTAGCAATTAAAATGGGGACAAGAGTGTTCCATGTAACTACAAGGCCATTACAGTTAGCAATATTCTGGCCAAGCTTTATGGACTCATTTTGGAGAAGAAGCTTAGCCTTTGGCTTGAAAGCCACTGAAAAAGAGTTAAAGGATAAGTTTTTTTTAGGAGAGATCACTCAACTATTGATGATCTGGTCACTCTTAGAATCATTGCGTAGGAATGTCACAATAGAAAATTTGATCTCTTCTGTTGCTTTGTGGACTTTAGAAAATATTTCAACACTATTCCTCGAGATAAGCTTTGTGAGAGAATTAAAGAGTTCATGGTCCCTCCTGAGCTGAGGATTGTTGTGATTTGTCTCTATGAGACCATCACTCCCAAGATTAAGACCCATGAGGGGTGGTCTAAAGACATTAAATGAAATATTGGAGTTAAGCAAGGGTGTCCCCTATCCCTTAACCTCTTTGTCATATACATCGATAAGCTAGAAGAGTGTCTGGAATCTACGGGGTGCAGGAGTGTCGAGCTTGCAGGTGTTCTCATTACTCTTCTCCTCTATTCCGATGATATCGTTCTTCTTGAAAAAACCATGATGACCATGACAAACAACTCCAAATTCTTCATGACTACTACTCCAAGATGGGTATGATAGTTAATACTGACAAGACTAAAGTCGTGATCATAAAATCCAAAAAGATCACCCATCGTAGTTTCGTGTATAATAACGAATGCTTAAAGCATGTTTCTTCTTATAGGTATTTCAGCATTGACTGCCCTCATCATCTCAACTAGAATTATAGTATTCAGAAAAGGATTATTGGGGATGGAAATATTATTATGATCTTGAAAACAATTATAAGTCGATCAATCTTTACATTTGGAGTAAAAATAAGTTCCACTTTGAGAACCTTTTCACCCTTGTTGTCTTATACAGATGTGAGATTTTGGGTTGTAGTGTATCCAAAGAGTCATGGAGGAATATTGAGATGATTCAAAAGAAAATAATAACCTACAGCCTTAAGATAAAGGAAAAATACTCCCTATCCTATCATCTTGATCGAATCTATCTTGTACCCCATTGAAAGTACAACTATGTTTAGATATCCGATGTATAAGAAGAAGCTTGACAACATGGAATAAAAAATTCTCCCTAAAATTGCTTCTAAGTGTTGTCAAAACCCTCACCTTCACCTCACCTTCACCTCAAACGCGACTGGCATAAGGATGCCCAGTCCTAGCTCGACCATTGGGGAATTAAGGAGGAGCTCAGTATGGGAAGCAAAGATAAGATCAAAAATACTATTACCTCCAAGTTTAAGCACAAACTTTGGGAGGATCATGAGTTGGTGTAATATCTCTATTTTTACTACTTTTGTTAGACAATTGAAAATCCTAAAGGTTAAGTGGACATAAAGGAAAACAATAATTGTGGACATATTGTATTTTTTAAATTTATAAATGTCGAATTTTGATTATTGTCCAAATACTAGAGTATATTAGAGACCACGATTTGAAGTCCATGATGATGGAATTAAATCCAAAGAATTTCCCAAATTCTCCAAAAATCCTTGGAGAAAATAAAATAAATTTAAAATATTAGATTAGAGATAAAAATATAAACGATACCTCATTAAATGATGTAGGAGCATCAACAGAAATTACATTTTCTGAAAAAAAAGGTTAATCATGATTTACTAAAGAGGGTTGGACCTCTTAATTTTTTTTTTTAATGTTGTTTATTATACATATTTAATAGTGTTAGAATCTGAAGATTGAGTTTGTTAGTTTTAAAATAGGATTAGGTTGTTAGAATGGTTCAGCAGGGAGCTAATAAAAGGAAAAAAAAAACTCTTTCAGGTATATGTAAGTGTGAATAGGAGAGAGTGAGGTGGAATAGGTGTGAGAGAGTTGTGACAGAGGAGTGGACAGAGAGGAGAAGCAATGTAAATATCCAACCATCAAGGTCTCGACTCTGTGAATTTTTCACTATTGTTAATTCCAAGTGTATTTGTATTTTAATTTTTCTGTCTGTGTTAAACTGCCATTTTTTTTCTCTGTTGAAGGACTGATATTGCATCACGCACAGTGGGGTTTCCATGTTATAGGTTTATGTGAAATTATATATGAATCAGAAATTTTAGACTCCAGCCAATCCTTGAAGTTCGTGCATTGGCCATCACACATCGCATCTGGAGAAGGGCGACTTGATGTGCGAGCAGTTAAGATACAATGTGGACTATTAGATTTAGCATAGGTTAATGGTAGAGATAAAATCACAACTCAGTGGAATATCACACATCGGCGATTTCTATATTTACATGTTAATACATCGCAAGGTAAGAAGTTTAAGTTGCAATGCGGTAAATAGTTGTAATTTGTGTTGGGATAAGGATTGGAGATTGCGATGCGATGCGATCGCATATCGCATAGGATAAGGAGAAACTGTTATGGATAAACATTAAAAGGTGCGATGTGCGGTAAGTTTTTCGCTACGAGTTGAGAAATCACAAAATTGCAAATATTGCGAAATATTCAAAGTTGTGAAGCTACGGAGAAGGTAAGTTCGTAAAGTTTTGAAGTTTGCGACCTGATATGATTGGTCACCAATTTGTGTGGGCCCATAAACCATAGGTCTGCGTGCGTATATTGTGAAATTTGCAGCCTTGTTGCATCAGTAAAGTGGAAATTTATTAGAAGAGGTGAAATAAATACATGTACATATTCCTTGATTAAATTGTGTGAACCATACCACGATTGTGTGAACCATGGCCATGCTCCATTGATGGAGTATACACCCTTTTCCTCCTACCTCCTAAAAAATTAAAAATGAAACTTATTAACAACTAATTTAACTCACAAAATTGATAAAAAAATCAATTCCATATGTACACACATGTATGTATGGAGATAAAACTATATTTAAATACCATGAACATCCCTCGATCTATGATCCCCCTCTCTCGTATAGATATGGGATTCTATTGATCTTCGCGTTTAATCCTCCATGATATATATGGCTATATCTACAATGGACATTTACAATTATTTTAAAATTACTATTTGAGATAAATTGAAAAGAAATTTCAAAAAATTAATGTAATTTAGTGTACACAAATTATGTAAAACATAACTTTCAAAGCACTAATTTATGTGTGAAAATCAATTTAGGAATTTTTTTATAAAAATGTTAATTTCACCAAGTTGCGCTTTACATGGTGGGAGAATGTTTGGTATATAATTGAAAAAAAACATGGCAATTAAAAACGACGCATAAAAATCCATTTAAACAAAAATTTATTGAAGTCCTCACATTTTAATTTTATAAAAATGTGAATTTCACCAAGTTGCAAATGTGAAGTTTACCAAGTTGCGCTTTACATGGTGGGAGCACACTTGATGTATATTTAAAAAAAACACATGATCATTAAAAAAGACGCATTTATAAGTAAAAAACACACACATATCAGAGATATGTTAAAATTTTCATAATTTTTTTTTGAAGGAGAGCGTTTGAACACTAATTCATCTTTGAGAGATGAATCTTGAATTGGCATTTCCTTGTATATTACTAATTCATCTATTAATTCATATTTTATAGATGAATCTTGAATTTCAACTTCCCCACACAATAGATCAGCGAGCATATTATTAACATTTTTACAATGTCTTATACTAAAAAATTGAAATTGGCTAACAATATTATTTGCTTTTCCACGCAGTTGTTTTAGCCTCTCCTTCTTAACTTGGTACACACCTTTCATCTAGTTGCACACAAGTTCAGAATTGGTGAAGACTACAATTCTATTTGATCCATACTCCCTATCTATTCCCAAGCCTTCTATCAATGCAATATAATATGCCTCCTTCTTTGTTTTTGTTCCTGGTACATTCATTTTCCTTTGGAGGACCTTGCTAGTCACAATATTGCAAAGCACATATGTAAGAACTACTTTCCCTCGATTGGGATAACAAGAAACATCTATGCATAATGTCCATTTTTCAACAATATTTAGTGGGTTTTTTTGATCCCTGAAAAAACCAAATTCAATAAAATATATTAAATTAACATTTATTGCAAATGCGTGGGAGAAATGACATGTGCATGGATTGCCTTAAAGTTTATGAGAGAAATCACATCTATAAATGACATGGCTTAAATATTGTCTTGCCTAAAGTTTAAGGGAGAAATGACATGTACTTGGTTTTTCTTAAAGTGTTCCTTATAGTTTAAGGGAGAAATGACATTATCTTATAGCTTATGGGAGAAGTGACATAGAAATGCCAGAGAAATGACATAGAAATGACACAAGCCTTAAAGTTTACCTTTCCTAGATTTTAAAAGAGAAATGACATGTACATGTTTTTCCTTATAGTTTATGGGATAAATGACATTTTCTTATAGTTTATGGGAGAAATGACATAGAAATTCCAGAGAAATGACATAGAAATGACACAAGCCTTAAAGTTTGCCTTATAGTTTATGGGAGAAATGACAGAGAAATGACATATAGAAATGACATGTTTTTACTTAAATTTTTCCTTAAAGTGTGTGGGAGAAATTTTATGTACATGGTTTGCAAAATTATTCTATGCACTTACTAAAATTTATAGGAAAAATGGGAGAAATGACATGTATGTACATGGTTTTACTTAAAGTGTGCCTTAAATTTTATGGGAGAAATGACATGTATGTACATGGTTTTCCTTAAAGTGTGCCTTAAAGTTTATGGGAGAAATGACATAGAAATTACATATACATGGTTCCAAAAACATGAGAAAATGTCGCCCTAAAGCTTATGGGAGAAATGGGATGTGCAAAAATGGATATTACAATGAAAAAATTCTATTAAAATATGTTCTAAACTATGGCATGCCTTCAAGTTATCCTAAACGTTTATGGGAGAAATGACACATGTATGGGAGAAATGACACAAGTACATGGTTTGCCTTAAAGTTTGTCTTAAAGTGTGTGGGAGAAATGGGATAATTGACATGTATGTACATAGTTTCTCTTAAATTTTTCCTTAAATTTTATGGGAGAAATGACATATAAATTACATGTACATGGTTCCAAAAACACTAGAAAATACCTTAAAGTTTATGGGAGAAATGGCATGTACAGAAATGGATATTACAATGAAGAACTTTTATTTAGATCTGTTCCAGAGATTGACTATAGGGGCATTTACTGGATATGTCACCTTTGAGAAAAGATTAGATCCAGAGGCTACCTAGCCCTTTATAGAATCTGCCTTTAGAACTTGTAGAAGTTAACACTCAGCAGAAAAACTAAAATCCTATGGAAGTTCAGCCCCTTTATATTCAGTTTTTAGGCCTTAAATTTTTCCTTGAATTAATGGGGGAAAGCCTTTAGCTTGTGGGAGAAATGGCATGTGCATGGTTTGCCTTAAATTTTGCCTTAAATTTTATGGGAGAAATCACATCTAGAAATGACATGCCTTAAAGTTTTCCTTGCATGGAGTTTAACACTCAATAGACAGACTAAGATCCTATGGAAGTTCAGCTGTATTATGTTCAATTTTTAGGCTTTAAAATTTTACTTGAATTAATGGGAGAAAGCATTTAGTTTGCGGGAGAAATGGCATGTGCATGGTTTTCCTTAAATTTTTCCTTAAATTTTATGGGAGAAATCACATCTAAAAATTACATGCCTTAAATTTTTCCTTGCCTAGAGCTTAAGAGAGAAATGACATGTACATTGTTTGCCTTAAATTTTTCCTTATAGTATATGGGAGGAATGAAATTGCCTTATATTTTATGGGGGAAATGACATAGAAATGACAGAGAAATGACATAGAAATGGTACATGCCTTAAATTTTTCCTTAAATTTTATGGGATAAATGACACATTTATGGGAGAAATGACACATGTACATGGTTTTCCTTAAAGTGGTAATGGTTTGCACTTACTTAAACAACTAGTAGTTGTGATTGATTAAGTGTCAAAATTCACAACTTGATGATTTTGTGGGAGAAATGACATGTACATGGTTTGAAAATTTCTTTTATGTAATTACTAAAATAACTAGTGGCAGTGGTTGATGAATTTATGTCAAAAGTTACACCTTGATGAGTTTGTGGGAGAAATGACATCTACATGGTTTGAAAATCTATTTTATGCACTTAATAAAACAACTAGTGGTAGTGGTTGATGAAGTTATGTCAAAAGTCACACCTTGATGAGCTTGTCACAGAAATGACATGTACATGGTTTGCAAAATTATTTTATGCACTTAATAAAACAACTAGTTGTAGTGGTTGATGAAGCTATGTCAAAAGTCACACCTTGATGAGTTTGTGAGAGAAATGAGATGTACATGGTTTTCCTTAGAGTTTAGTTTTCCTTAAAGTTTATGGGAGAAATCACATCTAGAAACCTTTTCTTTGACATCTCTAAATAGGCTAAGAATATTAAAAGAAAATTTCAACTTGCATTATTTATGTCTTTAATAAGAAGTATGATTTAGCACCTAACAAATTGTTTAATAATTTATAATAGTTTCATTTGTTTATTCACTTACTAAAACAACTAGTGGTAGTGGTTGATGAAGTTATGTCAAAAGTCACACCTTGAAAAGTTTGTGGGAGAAATGACATGTACATGGTTTTCAAAATTATGTTATGCGCTTACTAAAACAACTAGTGGTAGTGGTTGATGAAGTTATGCCAAAAGTCACACCTTGATTATTTTGTGGGAGAAATGACATGTACATGGTTTGCCTTAGAGTTTAGCTTGCATTGAAGTTTATGCGAGAAGTCACATCTAGAAACCTTTACTTTGATATATATAAATAGGCTAAGAAAATTAAAAAGGAATTTTAAACTTTCATTAGGTATGTCCTTAATAAGAAGTATTTTTTAGCACTTAACAAATCGCTCAATAATTTATAATAATTTAATTTTTGGCTTGTACTATCATTCATCCTTGATATGTACAAGAATTTTAAAACTTGAACATCAACCTACACTATCATCATATCAGTGCATGATAATATAGATTATTAATATCCATTACATCATAAAACACTCCACTTTTTAGCATTTTACAAGATTAGAAGCAACATGGAGGGTGTAAATTTAGGTACATTGATAAAATACAATCATATCACATGTTGGAGGGACAGAACTAAGAGTGAATGTACCATGTGGCTTATTCTACAGAGGATGACAAAGCTACTATATGTTTCTTGGAGAAATCTTGAAGAGAAGATACATCTAGAGACTGCCTGACATCATACCTATTAATTTACTAGAGACTCCCTGAAAGCATACCTAAAATACTATAAATTATTTAAAAAAAAACATATATATATTAGAAAATCTATTTGTGAAAATAGAAATGCAAAATTAGAAAAACAGTTATATTTAACTCTAAAGTTTTCCATGTGGCTTATTCTACGGAGGATGACAAAGCTACTGTATGTTGCTTGGAGAAAACTTGAAGAGCAAATACATCTACAGACTGACTGAAAACATACCTATTAATTTACTAGAGACTTCTTGACAACATACCTAAAAGACTCTGTAAATTATTTTGAAAAAAACATATATATATTAGAAAATCTATTTCTGAAAATAGAAATGAAAAATTAGCAAAACAGTTATATTTAACTCGAAATTTTTCCCTCATACATACAGAAGGCAGGCAGGGCAGGATGGATGGTGCTAACAATTTGAAAACAACAACATCGAGAGATTAGACTGAAGGGGATATAGGACAGAAAAGGGGGAGAAATATCCAACAATAAAGATAGGTGGTGTAGCTCAATCGACTCATAAAGGCCCAACATCACTGGTCATACTCCCATATAGATTCTCCAACCTTTTGCGTGATCTCCTTTCAATCTACATTGGCATAGTATGAGTAACATAATTTGATATTATGTCAGGTGGAGCTATGGAAGGATGCTCACCATATGATAGTTGATCAATGGTGATAATATTCCCCTCATGAGGGAATTTCATGATGAGGAGGAACAAGTGGTTGAATAAGTATATGATGATGGACATGATAGTGGGATAGAGGAACAACCACCAACACATCAACCATATGTTTCACCACAGAGTGGGATAATTGCCACACTATCTGCTACACCCAGGTTCAAGAGGAAATCAATATCCCCAAGAGATGCTTCTACATTATTTTAATTGTTACAAATATTCCTCAAAATTTGAAAATAATTAAAGATATCATTTTTTTATATCAAATCTTAAAGATTTTTATTTAGGAAAGAGCCATCTAAACTCAGATTTTGTTATGTGCCAAATTCCAATTAGTATAAAATTCCATGAGGTAGTCATTCTAACGTTTTTGAATAGCTTCATTTTCAAATAATTGATTTTCCATTTAAACATGGAAAATTAGAATATACACAAGTTCAATACTTTGACACATGTACCAACCTGGAAATTCAAAGACAAGGCTGCAATGAGAAGACAAGTAGGAGGTCAACGAGGATGCTGCGGAGGACGTGTATTAAAAATTACCTGCAAACAAAAAAACATAGCAATAAAATTAAAACAGTAGAATGATGATAAAAAAAATTCACAAAAAAAATTAACAATAGAAAACCAACAAATTTACCACCTCCTCGCCCCTACGCAACACCAAGATCTACAACAGAAAACAACAAACACGAACACGACATACAACAATCACAACAACCTCAGCAAATGCAACAGACAAAGTTATGACAACGCTAATAAGCCTGAAACCTCTTCAAGTCTGTAGGCTGGTATATTTATAAACTAAATTTTGGCCGAATTATTTTAAAGTTCGGCCGAACTATTAGTCTGGTCGAACTTCTGTTGTTGATTTTTCCATCTCCGACAAAAAATACGTTTGCCCACGTCGTCAATACGTCATCAATGTAAACGGAAGAATTACTTCAGTCGAAATAATTTCTAAAGTTCGGCCGATCTATTGGGAAAATGACTTTTCCACCCCCGATTCTCACAAAAGTGTAACCCACCTTCACAGTTTTACCCCATGGTATATCAGTAATCTCGGCCAGATAAGTTGTGCTGGGTTGACAACCTTCTTCTCGAATGTAGCGAGCTGCCCTGCGTCTATTTTGACCAGTAGCTCGAACATTTTCGGCCTCTGCATCAATATATATAAAATTTCGTATATTAGAAAAAACACGTGTAAAAAAAGTTGTAAAAATTTAATGAAAAAATATTGAAATTGATGGCAACCTTGATGTTGTTGGTTAACATCTTCTCCAACATGAACCTGCTGAGAACCAGACCTAGACTGACGCTGCTGAGAACCAGACCCATAGTGAACCTGTTGAGAACCAGCAGTCGTTGATTGGCCTTCAGGGGAATAAATATCACCCCCTTCCCGCAACCTGCTACCACTCATACCTCGAACAGTTGAACCTTGGCCATGCTCCATGGGTGGAGTAGAAACCCTTCTCCTCTTGCCTCCTAAAAATTAAAATATGAAACTTATTAACAACTAATTTAACTCACAAAGTTAATAAAAAATCAATTCCATATGTACACACATGTATGGAGATTTAAGATTATATTTAAATACCGTGAACATCCCCCGATCCCTGAACCTCCATATGGAATTCGGCTGATCTTCGTCATTCATCCTCCATGATATATATCTATTGGTCTACATTTACACAAAATAGATTTCAAAAAATCAATTTGTAATTTAGTGTACACAAATTATGTAGAACACAACTTTCAAAGCAATAATTGATCATGTGTGAAAATAAATTTAATCGAAAAAGAAATTATAAAAATGATAAGTTCACCAAATTGCGCTTTACATGGTGGGAGCACACTTGGTATAAAATTTACCACTTATACACTTTAGTTTGTGGGAGAAATGACACATGTACATAGTTTACCTTAAAGTTGTGTTTTATGGATATTAAAATGAAGAACTTCTATTTAGATCCATTCCAGAGATTGATTGTAGGGGCATTTACTAGATATGTCACCTTTCATAAAAGATGAGATCCAGAGGCTACCTGGCCCTTTACAGACTCTGCCTATAGAACTTGTAGAAGTAAACACTAGAGGCATTAACAATATCAAAGAACGTTTTCATGCTCAAACATGGGAATGTGTATCTTTCCCTACGCAAAAAAATAGTTCAAGGTAGTTAATCTTCATAGACATGTCATCAAGCAGGTCAATGTGATCATCCCCAACTTACTTTTAATGAAATTAGGCTTGGAATCCTCTACAGCCTGGTGGATGGAGTTGAACAGAAACTAGGTCAAGGCCTTTACAAAATACATGCTAGTGAATAACACTTACTAGGTTATGCCAACAAATAAAGTGGGAGAAATGTTTTCTCCTCGAGGTTGTCCAATTGGGTATGTAATACCAACTTCACCCATTTCCTCACAGGTTTCTCTCTTAGGTTACAAATGTCTTCCACCTTATTCTAGTTATATATTTTTCAATTTCTCGTGGATTCCTTGAAATTTTTCTCCTACCATTTCCTTCTCTCACTCCCCAAATTATTGTCATCAAACATGCCCCATTGAGGATCTGGAGCAATGTTTGCACCATACTTAGAGAAATGTCATTGCTGCTAATTGAAATTGGAGTCATGTATACTAGATTGCTTGCTTAAGTGGCTCTTACTTGGACAATATCCTGAGATGAGTTTGACATGATGGTCATATGACGTTGGAAGCTACTTGGTGTAATTTTCCTTAAATATTCAAAAAAACAGAGCGAAAATGTCATTTTCGATCATTTTTTATTAGCTTCTGCATACAGCAGATGTTATCACAATTGCAACACAATCATGTTCCATGACCATGAATTATGAATGATGAAATTTAATTCAATGTCTCTTAGAGTTGCAAGGTGGAATTGCTAGAACTATTTGATTTCTTTACCATAAATGGATATCTCCTTTCATCTATACCTTTCTCTACCATCTTATTTCCAAGTGAAATGGGAATTTTCACATTTTGAAAGCCATTACCATGTAATTTGGTAGACTGCTCGCTAGACCTATCACAAGTAAGGTTGTCATACCAAACTATTTCTCTTGCTCAACTTAGTGACCATGAATCTCTTCTCACACTGCTTACCATATTTCTCTTCCTCAACTCAGTGATGAAAATGTGCTATGAAAGTAAAGGGTTTTAAAGGCAAGCATGTACAAGGCATAGTTGAGCCAAATGTTCTTCAGGAAGGGCCTAATTATTTGGGTCTTGGTTATGGAAAACATGGAAAATGCTCCAAAGCCAAGGACGCACATGAAGTTGTTCCAAGAAGGAATTTTATTTCGTGTTCATTACCTCAAGCTTGTGAAGTTTGTGTTCATGATGAATGGAAAAGTTTGACACCCACTTTGCAAGAAGATGTTAATAATCATGAAGCTAATGAGAATGTAAAAGAAGAGGATGTTGAAAGCTCTAGAGTCATTGAATTCATTTCTAGTATTCAAACGAGAGCCACTACCTCATGTCAAATTCACCTCCTCAAGAAGGCGACAATGGTGAATGTTCAAGGTATAAATTTGCCTCTAATCAAATTGCTTTTGATTATGATAAACATGGTAAATATTCAAATAAGATATAGAAAAGAACTTGCATGTTCCTTTTGTGGTTTGAATCATCATAATGTTTATAGATGTTGGAAGAAGATATCCATGCACATGAAACTTTCTAAATAAATGAGGCAAAAAGTCAAAGGCCCATTGGACAAGGAAAATGATGTTGAAAATAAGTTGAAATTGTTTATTACTCATTGCCTTAAGAAAGGTCACCTTGTAGAATATTTTTCTACATACAACACTGAACATTTTTAAAACATAAACTAACTTCTAGAAAACAATAATATTAAATTAGATTTAATTGTTTGTGCAGTTGAATTGATGCGCATAGAAAAACTGGGAATAGATATCTTTGATACATACAACACACAAATGAAAAATCTTAAAAGATAAATCAATCTTGCAAACAAAAGGGTATTTAACTAGACAGAAATGTCCATATAGATTCAGCCAGAAACCCAGACCTAGTCAAAGAAAACATGAACCAATGGTTTATTTCAGCTCTACATCAACGTTGAAAAATCAAACTATTATGATGTGTTACAAATCAGCCTACATGGAAAAGTGTTGGTCGGCCTAAAAGGAAGTAATTCTATCTATATTTATATACCTTGTATATGGCTCTTTTAATAAGGAATAACTCGGCAATCTCTGAAAACAGTTTACAGATTCTTGTAAGATTCAGTACGAATATGTTGATGGGATTTCAGTGTGAAGTTTAAAGAGTTTGAAAATAGTGTGGATCTGTTGTTCGGTCATCTTTGAATCAGATTGCAGATAGTATAGTATGAAGCAGATTGCATATAGTGTGAAGCAAATTGCGAATAGTCTAAGGAAGATTACAAATGCCTGAAAGAAATCTGTGGATATATTTTGCAGGATGCAGCACCAACTAATGTTGTTGATAAGACTGTTAAAATAGAGACAGAGAATAAACCCAAGGGTTTATCTGACCCTGATGTGTCAAAGGTTAATTTTGTGGATAAGACTGTTAAAATAGAGATAGAGAACAAACCCAAGGGTTTATCTGACCCTGCTGTTTCAAATGTTGATCAAAATAAGAAGAAAAAACAAGGCAGCAAGGAAGCAAACAATGAAGATGGCAGTGGCAAAGATAAGTTTTCCGGCTTGATTTTTATGTGTAATTCTCAAACAAAGCAAGAGTGTTTCCGATACAAAGTGTTTGGGTTGCCACCAACCTAAAAGAAACTTGTAGAAAAGGTGAAGCCCGGAATGAAGCTCTTCTTATATGATTTTAACCTTAGACAAATGTATGGTATCTACAAGACAACGTCTGCCGGAGGAATGAATGTGGAACAAAATGCTTTCCGAAGTTGTAAAAGGCCACTCCTAGCACAGGTAATATTTTTATACATGAAAGGGGTGCATCAAGCTTGTGAAGTTTGTATTCATGTTGAATGGAAAAGTTTGACACCCACTTTGCAAGAAGATGTTAATAATCATGCAGCTAATGAGAATGTAAAAGAAGAGGATGTTGAAAGCTCTATAGTCATTGAATTCATTGCTAGTATTCAGAGGAGAGCCACTACCTCATCAAATTCACCTCCTCAAGAAGGCGACAAAGGTGAATGTTCAAGGTATAAATTTGCCTTTAATCAAATTGCTTTTGATTATGATAAACATGGTAAATATTCACATAATATTTGGAAAAGTTTGCATGTTCCTTTTGTGGTTTGAATAATCATAATGTTTATAGATGTTGGAAGAAGATATCCATGCACATGAAACTTTCTAAATAAATGAGGCAAAAAGTCAAAGGCCCATTGGACAAGGAAAATGATGTTGAAAATAAGTTGAAACTGTTTATTACTCGTTGCCATAAGAAAGGTCACCTTGTAGAATATTTTGCTACATACAACACTGCACATTTTTAAAACACAAACTAGCTTCTAGCAAACAATAATATGAAATTAGATTTAATTGTTTGTGCAGTTGAATTGATGTGCATAGAAAAACTGGGAATAGAAATCTTTAATACATACAACACAAAAATGGAAAATCTTAAAAGATAAATCAATCTTACAAACAGAAGGGTATTTAACTAGGCAGAAATGTTCATATAGATTCAGTCATAAACCTAGACCTAGTCAAAGAAAACATGAACCAATGGTTTATTTAAGCTCTACATCAACGTTGAAAAATCGAACTATTATGATGTGTTCCAAATCAGCCTACATGGAAAAGTGTTGGTCGGCCTAAAAGGAAGTAATTCCATCTATATTTATATACCTTGTCTATGGCTCTTTTGATAAGGAATAACTCGGCAATATCTGAAAACAATTTACAGATTCTTGTAAGATTCAGTACGAATACGTTGATGGGCTTTCAGTGTGAAGTTTAAAGAGTTTGAAAATAGTTTGGATCTATTGTTCGGTCATCTTTGAAGTAGATTGCAGATAGTATAGTATGAAGCAGATTGTGTATAGTGTGAAGCAAATTATGGATAGTCTAAGGAAGATTACAAATGCCTGAAACAAATCTGTGGATATATGTTGCAGGATGCAGCGCCAACTAATGTTGTTGATAAGGCTGTTAAAATAGAGATAGAGAACGAACCCAAGGGTTTATCTGACCCTGCTGTGTCAAAGGTTAATGTTGTGGATAAGACTGTTAAAATAGAAATGACAAACAGGGTTATACGACCCTACGTATCAAGGTTGATCAAAATTGAAAAATACGAAACAAGGAAAGAAACGAAACAATAAAGATGAACAACGAATAAGTTCAAAACCAGATTTATGTGTAATTCTCAAGCAAAGCAAAGTGTTTCAATACAAAGTGTTTGAGTTTAACCAACAAAAAGACTTGGTGGAAACGAACCAAACTCTTCTTGTATGATTTTAACCTTAGACAAATGTATGGTATCTACAAGGCAACGTCTGCTGGAGGAATGAATGTGGAACCAAATACTTTCCAAAGTTGTAAAAGGCCACTCCCAACACAGGTAATATTTTTATACATGAAAGGGGTGCATCAAGCTTGTGAAGTTTGTATTCATGTTGAATGGAAAATTTTGACACCCACTTTGCAAGAAGATGTTAATAATCATGCAGCTAATGAGAATGTAAAAGAAGAGGATGTTGAAAGCTCTAGAGTCATTGAATTCATTGCTAGTATTTAGAGGAGAGCCACTACCTCATCAAATTCACCTCCTCAAGAAGGCGACAACGATGAATGTTCAAGGTATAAATTTGCCTCTAATCAAATTTCTTTTGATTATGATAAATATGGTAAATATTCACATAAGATTTGGAAAATAACTTGCATGTTCCTTTTGTGGTTTGAATAATCATAATGTTTATAGATGTTGGAAGAAGATATCCATGCATGTATGAAACTTTCTAAATAAATGAGGCAAAAGGTCCAAGGCCCATTGGACAAAGAAAATGATGTTGAAAATAAGTTGCAATTGTTTATTACTCATTGCCATAAGAAAAGTCACCTTGTAGACAAGTGTTGGACTTTGTATCTCTCTAATTAAAAAGAAAAGGCATCTTCACTGATCATTAATTATTACTGGAGAAAACTCCTCATGTATATCAATATGGTTGACAATATGTAATTTTTGTTTGTGGATGATCGTTTAGAGTTACATTGATTTATTTTTTAATACACTTATTGGAAGATTTGGGTCCCAAGTGCAGATATGTGATGAAGTTATAGTGAATAAAATTAAGGCAATGGGTTGGACTAGAATTTCCTAGAGAGTTCCTTTATGACAAGGGTAACCTAAACAAGAACTTTTATAGGAGAAGTTGGTAAAGATTTGTTAGGTGAGGTGAATTATGGTTACTATTTCTTTAAATAGTTTCTGATTTAGTTACAATCAACCCATGAAGAGAGAAATTATTAATGGCTATATAGAGTACCTTTTAAATTGTGATGACCTTCTAAATTATCACTTTGGGTCCCTACATAGATGAAATAAATGCATAAAGTATCTCTTAAGAATGGATTTTTTGAATTTTCCTTATTTAACATTTGTGACATCATCATCATCATCATGAAACTTGGGTACTAATGTAGAGAACTGTGTCTAAATCTTTAGCATTTAGGAAATTTGAATATTTACATATTTTACTGTTGGATACATTTAATTATGCAATCCTTATGGTATGAACTACTAAATACTATATACAATAATTAGGGTCCCAGCTAACAAGCACATGCCTTTAATTTTAAAAAAGTTTTACATATCAAAAATATTAAAAAATTAGGGATTTAGAAATTTTATAACTATACTCGAGCCAGAAACTTAAAAACTACTACACACAAATTTTTAAAAAATATAATAAAAAATTGATGAAGAAAATAGACATTGATTACTTTAATCAATAAAAATCTGCACTCAAATGATTTCAACATAAATTTTATTAATTAAAAATTCATCAAAACAAAATTAATCAAAATATAAAATAAGCCTATGCATCCATATTTACATTTGTGACTTTAATCAAGACTGTAGACCTATATAAATTTGTTACTTTAATCAAAACTTACACCTAAAATGATTTGGAAATAAATTGTTCCTTAAAAATTCATCCCAAAAATATATCGAACTATGAAATTAAACGTTATACCTCTTCTTAGTAACCTTTCATTAAATTCTAATTTTTTATTAATTAAAATTTTAAAATAAAAATTTATTATTTTACAGATTTTAATTTACAAAATAATAACTTTAATTAAATAAATTTAAGTTTGTTTTTTATTTTACTAGTTGTGAAAAGTTAATTTTTTATCTAATGTTGATCATGTCATTCGGATAAGCAATATTGACTTTGTGTCATGCAACTAGCTTCTTTTGGTTTCAGAAAATTTAACATTTGTGCGTTAATAGTACAATGAGGAAATGGTGATGAGGCCATCCTATACAGTGACTCGTGATTCAGTTGACGTTTTCATGGAATTTTCTTCTTTTCATGTCCAACGGACACCCACAAGACTTCTATAGCCTTCAAAATAAGCCCCACGTTAAACATGCATGCAAAACAAAGAAAACTAATTCCCTTTTATGTCCAAAATGTTTCTAATCATCCTTTGGTTGCCTGAGAATAAATATATATATGCATCAACTTCTGTAGATTTTAATTTAATTTATTAATCAGTTGCGGCAGAAATGGCTTTCAGGCTTACTGTTCAGAGGTTTGTGGGAATAGTTCTTGCCACACTGCTCTTTGCTGGTTCTCAGTTTGTGTTGGGTGACTTGGATTACAAAGATGCTCTGCACAAATCTATTTTGTTTCTGGAAGCTCAACGTTCAGGAAAGCTGTCCAGCAGTAGCAACAGGATAAAGTGGAGAGGAGATTCTGCTCTCACAGACGGACAAATCCAAAATGCAATGACATAATTACTCATTTTGGTGTAGTTATATATTCCTCAATGCTCTAGAAGTGTTGTTAATCATACCCAAAATCGGAAAATAAAGACGCTGATCAATGCATACTATTGTCAGTTTACAGTCTTTTTGAAATAGAGATAACAGGTTTCCTAATTTACAATCTTTTGAATTAGAGATCAAACCATAATGATGAAACCTATTCAATATGGTAGTAGTATAAGGAGTACAAAGCTTACATATAGCTTACACCACTGTATGTGTATTACTAATAGTACTAGTATAAGCAATAAGGGTCTCATGGCTCTTAAGCTGGGCTTGGTTACTTATTACCTTTTATTACCATTACTGTTACATGAATTAGTACTAGTATCGTTAAACAGACATACTATAACATAGCTTGTATACATATCCTTGTTATTCATTATGCAATCACAGTGATTATTATCACAACCATTTCAACCTTTTTAAGCATGATGATGTTCATATTGGTTACCTAATTAAAAATAAAACATACATTGTGGTTTTGGTAGAACATACCCGATGAAAGCACACACTGACGAGAGGAGTAGCAGCGCTGAAGGGAGCAACCGAAACGCGTGAACAATAGCAACGCTAACACAAATTCGCGGGAATAATGAAACATGTAAACGAACAGTCTTCGCGGGCGATTTATTTATAGGAATTAGTTCGGCCGAACTATTTTCAAAGTAAAAGGTCGGCCGAACTCCTAGTTCGGCCGAACTTTTGTTAAGAGTTTGACTAAACTTTTGTTGCCGGTTTTCCAATCTCCAGCAAAAATTCTGTTTGCCCGCGCCATCTGTGTGTCATCAATCTTAACGGAATCAAGAGTTAGACCAAACTTTCTAAGAAAGTTCAGCCGAACTATTACAGAGTTCGATCGAACTTTAGAAGAAGTTCAGCCGAACTATTGCCGAAATTTTTTTCGGCCCTCGATTCTCACAAAAGTGTAACCCAGCTTCACGTTTCCGCCCTTGTTCAATCCTCTCTTAATACAAAATTATAACCCTCTTACATGAATAGAAAGGAAATTGCAACCTCGTTAAAGTCATCGGAGACTACTAAATAGTTCGTCAAAAGGCATCATTAATCATTAGTAACAAAAAGGTGTCTACAAGCTTTCCTATTCCTATGGAAAGTGTTATATCATATAAACCACCATATATTTTCATGTAAGGATAAAGGAACATGTATCAAACATTACAAATGAGTCTCTTCTCACTTCAACATTAGAATAAAATTTTATTCAGTCCAAAAACCATGTTTCCTAAAAACATTGAAGTCTTGGAAAATGAAGGTAACTACTATAAGTGGTAATCTTATGGCAATTTTCATGGTTATTCATATTTTAAGATGAATTTGAGGAAAAGAACAAATCTTTTCCAAAAAATTATCTTATACAATAACTATCGTTTTAGAAAGGCCATAGAGATGATCGCGAATAAAAAAAACTTCAATAGAGATGAGATTATAGATGTAAGCAAGAGTTGAGTACCCTTATTAATAAATAATGAGTCTAATAATAATAAGGTTTGAACTCTCTTTTTTCTTCTTTGATCCATTATTTATTTATAATATTGATGATGATTTTATATATTAGAAATTACTTAATAAATTTTGATCTTATTTATCATTTATTTCTTAATAATAATGATAATCTAATTTGAAGACAGACCATGAATGAAATTGGTGTGTGAGATTTTCTTCTCTATAGGGAATACTTACTTACCTCCATGCAACAATTTTATCTCTAAATTCTATGTATGTGTAGATACTCTACCTCGTATAGATTTAAACTTGTGATTTCCTAATAGAAAACACCTATTCGTAACCATTAATCTTACTCGATATCTATTATTATATAAAGACTTACATTAAATAATATAATTCTCATTCTTAAACATGATAAATATATATAGGTTATATAGCATTATAAACATGTATAGATTATATATATAGCTTATATTTATAATTATTATATGAATTATTTAAGAATGAGTGGTTTCTGCACTGCATTATATTAGATATCATTTTTTGGATTCAACTACGTTAATTTAGTCATTCATCTATGACCATTTCCATGAGAGGTAGTCGTAACTGTCTAATTTCTCATGATTTTTTTACTAGTCCACTTAGCACTCATTACATCGGTTGATGCTCATAGGGGTGAAGAAGTGGGATTGAAACTAGATAAATGAATCACATAGTGTTAATCATCACTTATAGGGCTTGCACCCAGTAACGAGGACTTCTCGGGAGGTCACCCATTCCAGAACTCCTCTGGCTCAAGTGCGCTTAACTGTGGAGTTTTTCCCCACAATAAAGCAGGCACTTAGCTTGCTACCCCACTTGCAAAACCTTAGCCAATATTGTGCCTAATTAACCATTCAAGTAGAGCTCTATTTACTCTTTGTATTTAAGAACTACGTTAATTTGGTCATTCATCTATGACCGTTTCCATGAGGGGTAGTCCTAACCGACTAATTTCTCATAATTTTTGAATAGTCCACTTAGCACTCATTTCATTAGGTGATGCTCATAGGGGTGAAGAAGCGGGATTAAAAATAGTGAAATGAATCACATAGCATAAATCATCACTTTCGGGGCTTGCACCTGGTAATCAAGACTTCCAAGTAGGTCACCCATCCCAGAACTCCTCTCGCTCAAGTGCACTTAATTGTGGAGTTTTTCCCCACAATCAAGCCCACTTAGCTTGCTACCCCACTTGCAAAACCTTAGCAAGTATTGTGCCTCATTTTTTGGGATTCAATTTTGTTAATTTAGTCATTCATCTATAACGATTTCAATGAGAGGTAGTCGTAACTGACTAATTTCTTATAATTTTTGAATAGTCTTCTTACCACTCATTGCATCAGGTGATGCTCACAAGGGTGAAGAGGTGGGATTGAAACTAGTGAAATTAATCACATTTCGTCAAACATCACTTCCAGGGCTTGAACCTGGTAACCAAGAATTCCTGAGAGGTCACCTATCCCAGAACTCCTCTCGCTCAAGCACACTTAACTGTGGATGTTTTCCCCACAATCAAGCCCACTTAGCCTACTACCCTATTTTTAAAACCTTAGCAAGTATTTTGCCTCATGAACCATTCAAGTAGATCTCCCTTTACTCTTTCTATTTAAGTATGAGTGGATTCCGCAGTGCATTATATTAGATATATTTTTTTGGATTCAAATGTGTTAACTTAGCCATTCATCTATGACCGTTAATTTAGTCTTTAGCATTAACAATATAATATATTTGTTTTTTATAATTTTTGAAATTCTAGACAATGTGAAATATATTATATTGTAATTGTTTCAATGTTTTCAAGAAATTGATACTTATCAATTCATTAAATTTATATAATCTTACTAATATATTTAAAAATATCACTTAATTTCTCCGAGAGAGGAGGCATTCTACAACCCAGTCTAACAGAGATGTGTAAATATGTGGGAAGCCAAAATAAAAAACTAAAGAAAAATAAAAAATAAAATATAAATAATATTTCCTTAAACATTGACTTACATAACCATATAAACGAACAATTAAAAACTCATTAGAAATAATTTTTTATTATATAAATTTAATGTATGAGGAAGTTGAGGAACACTCAAAAACATATATTGTTAATAAATAAAAATATAAATAAACAAGAGATATGGTAAATAAATAGAACCTCTTTTTATACTTTCTCAGGAAGTATGATAAATAAATAAAAATATAAATAAACTAGAGGTATGGTAAATAAATAAAACCTCTTTTTAAATTTACTCCATGAACCTCTTTATATTTACAAAAAGTCAAAAATTAGGTTTTATTTAGGGGAAGCCCGTGGGAAAAATAACATGGGAAAAATGATTATTAATACCATGGGCCAAATACCATATTTATAAAAGAGGTAAAATAAATATAAAAGAGTTATACAAAGGTAAGGTAACTAAAAATATATCTCATAGGATTAGAAATCAACATCTAATTATATACCAACCCTATGGGTCAAACACCATCCACAGAATTATTATTTATACCATGCAATAAAATAGTATTAACCCAACATTAATATTAATATTAATATATTATAATATTAATATTATTAAATTTCATAACTTTGGATTACTACAATATTAAATTTGTTATATTATAATATATATTAATATATCATGATATATATATTAACTCTAGATATATATGAGAGGAAATAACAAAGACATATGATAGATGTGTAGAAATACGGGGAATGACAAGAGAGATATGGAGATAAACTGAAGGAGAGGAAGAGGAGGAATGAAGAGATAAGGAGAGAGAGAGGGATAAGAAGAGGGGATCAGAGGGTAGAGAGAGAGAAAGAGAGAAGGGGGGATGTACAGGGAGGTAGGAGAGAAAGTGAGAGAGAAGAAGGATGAGAGGAGGAGGAGAGAGAGAGGGAGATAAAGAAGGAGTTGGAGGGGGAGGGAAGAAGAAAGACATAGAGAGTTATAAGTGGAGAGAGAGGGAGTGAAAAGGGAGAGATGGAGGGAGTGTGTATGTTTAGTGGTGATATAAAGAGACATATAAGGAGTGATGCAGACAAGGGGGGAGAGAAGGAGAGATAATGAAAAAGGGAGAGATATAGTAACATTGTTGGAGAGAGAGATAGAGTGATGGGGGAAGAGAGAGGATTGGAGGGAAGATAGAGAGAGAGAGAGAGATAGAGAGGATTGAATGGAAAAGAGAGAGAGAGAGAGAGAGCGGGGAGGGAGAAAATATAGAGGGAGGAGGGAAAGAAAGGGAGAGAGATGAAGGATGAGAGAGAGGAAGAGAGTGACGGGGGGAGAGAGATGACTGTAGGAGAGAGAGAGAGAGAGAGAGAGTGATGGTTGAAGAGAGAGGGAGGTAGGAGGAAAAGTGAGAGAGGGGAAGGAAAAGAGAGGGGAATTAAAAGAGAGGAGGAGAGAGAGAGGGATGGAGATATGGATTTGGAGCAGGAGAGAGGGAGGGATAGATAGATGGAGCTAGACGGGGGGAAAGGGAGGTAATAATAAAGACATAGATAGTGAGTAGTGGAGAGAGAAAGGAAGTGACAAGGGAGATATGGAGAGAGAGTGTGTATGTTTGCGGGTCACATAAAGAGACAAACAAGTAGAGATGGAGAGAAGTGGGAGGGAAGGAAAGAGAGGGGCATATAGTAACAAAGTTGGAAGGTGAATATAGAGAGAGAGAGAGAGAGGTGGGAGAGAAAGGAATAGAGAGAGTGAAGAGAGGTAGGGAAAGCGATATAGATATGGAGGGGGAGAAAGAGAGGTGGGTAAGAATAAATACATATAGAGTGAAAGGTGTAGAGAGATACAGAGGGAGTGATAAGGAATATGGAGGGAGAGGGAGAGAGGATAGCATGAGGGAAGAGAGACAGAAGTGGGGGAGAGGAAGGGAAGGGGAAGTGAGAAAGAGAGGGGGAGAAGAGGAGGGAGTGATAGATAGATATATTGGAGAAAGAGAGTGTATGTTTTGGGGTTGATATAGAGAGACAAAGGGAGATAGAGATATAGATGGAAGGTAAAGAGAAAGAAGAGATTGATGGATACAAGGAGGGAGGGACAAAGATATTGACAGATATGGAGTGATAGAGCATGTGTGTTTGGTGGGGTGAGATAAAGAGACAAAGAAGGAGAGATGGAGGGAGATATAGATATATATGGATGGGGGAGAGGGGGAAGTGGATTTCTTGTACTAGGCACATTGATTTTGGTGAAAATGGTGATTTCTAATCCTATTTTATTGCTTGCACTAGATGCATTGATTTTAGTGTAGATGTTTATTCCTAATGATACTTGATTTCTTACACTAGATGCACTGATTTCAATGTAGATGATGTGTAATATTATTTGATTGCTTGCATTAAATGCATTGATTTCAGTGTATATGGTGATTTCTAATCCTATTTGATTTCTTGCACTAGATGCATCAATTTCAGTGTAGATGTTGATTTCTAATTATATTTCATTGCTTGTACGAGATGCATTGATTTGAATGCAGATGATTTCTGATCCTATTTGATTGCTTGCACTAAATGTGTTGATTTCA
Source organism: Pinus albicaulis (assembly GCA_034641835.2). NCBI lineage: Eukaryota > Viridiplantae > Streptophyta > Pinopsida > Pinales > Pinaceae > Pinus > Pinus albicaulis. The sequence goes on from CM076569.1 coordinate 615,433,238, forward strand.
GTTTAGATGGTGATTTCTAATCATGTTTGATTGCTTGCACTATATGTATTGATTTTAGTGTAGATGTTGGTTTCTAATACTGTTTTCTTACTTGCACTAGATGCATTGATTGGATTGCAGATGTTGATTTATAATCCTATTTGATTACTTGCATTAGATGCATTAATTTCAGTGTAGATGTTGTTTTCTAATCTTATTCGATTTCTTGCATTAGATGCATTGATTTCAGTGCATATGTTGATTTTTTTTTTTATTTAATTGGATGTATGATGGTACATTAATTTTAAAGTCATTGGATTAATAGTTTGCATTGATTTTAGTGTAAGCATAAAATTTTATTGACAGTGTACATTGATTTTTGTGCTATAGTAATTAAACCTATTAATATTGGAGAGAAAGAGAGATATGTTACAAAAAATCGAGCTAAATATTTAAATAGTTTAAGATTCCAATTTTCATTTTCAAATAATCTATATGAAAAGTGGAAAAACTATGGAAAAATGAACAAGTGTGACAATAAGAATAGTAGAAAAAAAAAATAGTCTGAGATTGATCACAATGAAGACTACTTGTAATTGACTAAATTGTTGTTAATCACATTTTCTATCATTCAATATTATTACATTGTCACTTTGCATTCAAAATTTTTATTTCATAATTTTTCATCATTAAAGTTATTTTACAATATTTATCATCTCAACAAAGTGAAGTATCTAACTAAATTTAAAATTAAAATGACTCAATAAACCTCAGACATATTTAGCATATTCTCGGCCTCACACGACTCAAACCAGCCTAGATCCATCTTAACTCCTGTCTATAAAGAACTTAGAGGTATCAAATATCTATAGGCACAACATTTCCTCAAATTTTGCACTCAAAAAAGAGATTTACAACTCGAGAGATTTGATTGCTCTTGGCACTAGATAAATCCAAATTTAATAGATCTAGAATAGCATATTTAAAATTAAAATAGATCTTATATATATAAATAATGCTATATATATATATATATATATATATATATATTCTAATCAAATAAAAAAATTAATAATTTTTTTATTCATTTTTAATCTTAATATTGTAAAATTTATTATAAAGTAAATATTTTAATGCTTACCATAGATTAATATTTATCAATTTATTTTATATATATATAAAATTTTCATTGATATTGTACATAAATAAAAAAATTAATAAAATACCAAAAAAAACAAAATAAGAACCAAGGCTATGGAAGAATTTTAGAGATGTCAAAATTCCACCATTCAATAAGTTATCGATATACGCAAAATGTTTTGCACAATATGCAAGATCAATCTTGATGTAATCAAGATATTCAAAAGGTTATGCACAATGATCCAGCTCATTAAATGCCCAATATAAAGTCTGCTACAATATATTCAAAAGCTTTTGCAAAAATATACAAATCATGAAAAATTATCCCAATCAATGGAAAAATATACAAATACCACCATTGGATTTCTACTAGCGAGCAGTGAAGTACGGAGGAAATTGAGCTGATGAAATGAAATTAAAACAAAGTAGGCCTAAGGAATCTACATATGATGTTTAACACGCATATGTAATATAACATGAAGTTTCATCTGCCTACTAATCATGGCTTTCTTCTGTCGCCCACAAAAAGGAGGCATATATCCGCACAACATTAACTGCTTCTCTAGTTTTCTCACTAATTTTTTAAATACCCTTCATCTCAATGCCATTTTCTGTGAGGCCACCTCTTCCGAATTTCCATCCAAAGACAGCATACTCTTCTTGCAGATTATCGCTCATTATATTCTCGAAAGAAGGCAACTCATGAGGCAACTGGCACTTGGAATCCTTCTCCTTAAATATCGGGTTGCAGCCACGGTGGGTACATTATAGTAATACTCCTGCTCTTGTTATAATGAAATTCCGAAACAATCAGGGAATCACAGGGAGCAGATCATCAGGGAATCGATACAATTCCTTACTTTCCCCTTAAAAAACGCTCCTCTTCCTAGTGGATCCTGATCTCTATGGTGAATTTGTCACCATTATCAGATCTAGGTGATATAATGGATGACAGTTAGTACTCCCCTTAATCATGTTACATTACCCTAATTTCAAAATCAAAACTGAAGACCTAATGGACTGGAATGTAAAATTACAACAAATTACCAGATTTTCATTGGCCATTTATATTCTGACACTTACAGCTAAATGAAAAACACCTCCCAACCATTGGTGAGTGATATATTCATTAGGGTTATAGAACGGTTGGGATATATTGAATTGCTATAGAAGAAGGCTAGATTTCTGAGGATAGGATTTTATTGAAGTGTGAATATATTATGTAATTACTTTACTAACAATTTTACATATGATATTTTCATGAAAACCTTACACATAAGAAGACAAAGAAACCACGCTATGCTAGGGTTTGGTTTTCCACTGCAATGGAGAGACCCTAACAGCTCACAGATCGCCGCTATGCCCTGTTCGCACCTGTCCAAGTGACACAACGGGGTTTTGTGTACAATTATGGCAACAGTAATGGGAGGGGGCAGCTAGCCTCCCCCTACAAACGAGGAAAGAATCAATACGGCCTCTGACCAAGGTAAAATAGATGGTGACAAGGAGTAGGAGAATAACACATCTTAGGCGCAGGCCTCAGAGAAAATGCCAGATGCACCTGCTGCCACTTCTTCCACATGCAAACCCATTGTAGATGAAAGACCCAAGATCAATTTTCCCAGTCATCCCATAAACTCTTAGATCCAGTATATGAAAGACCATGCACTCATTGGAAAATTCATTGGCTTCTGGCCAACTGAGAAAGCGCAGTAAGGGTGGATTGCTTCCAAATGGAAGCCCAAGGGGCATGTTACCCTACAGCTTGGACCGAAAGGCTTCTTCACTGCCATATTCAACTGTATAGAGGATCAAAACAAAGTAATGGATGGAGGACCTTAATTTTTCAATTCTGCTGGGTTATACCTTAGGAACTAGATAGAAAGATTCAATTCGGATAAAGAAAACTTCAACTAGGCTTCATTCTGGATTTGCTTATATTTGCTGCCGCTTGAATATTGGGATGAGGAATCACTCTAAGAGATTGGCAGGGGACTAGGAGAGTTCATCAAGATAGCAGAAGAGTCCAAGCTCAGAAGATACAACTCTTATGCAAGGATCTGTCTATACATCCATTTGGAGAAGGCCCTACTTGACGCGGTAAGTATGTTTCATGATGATTTTGAATGGATTCAGCCTTTAGACTATGAGCATGTTCCATTCAGATGTCGTAGGTGTCATGCCCATGGGAATCTGTTCAGACATTTCCCTCTCAACACTCAGTCCCTGAATAAAGAGGTAGAAGACAAGACAGAATCAGATGGGTTCACCAAAGTTACACCTCGCAAAAAGCACAGTATGAAATCCTCTTCCTTCGGGAAAAAACCTAGTCCATCTGCTAATACCCCATCTACCATCAATAGCTTTGCCTTTTATCCCATTCTGATCCCTTAACTGATGGTCCCTCAACCTCCCCTGAACCCACTATCAAACCCTCGGGCCCCTTGAGCATTCGCAAACCACCCATCCCTAATCCAATTCAGAGTGAGGCGTAAAATGTAGTCTTATGATCCTAAGCCTACCTCAGCAACAGAGCTTATTACCTGGAAACCCAAAAACATGGACATTGATGGACCTACGCCTAACCCTAGTCTAGCCAGTAAGGAAAACCCTAAAAGCAGTCAGCCAAGCCTCATGGAAGAGGATTTTGAATGCATCGATCTGGGTGAGCTTGATATTCTGGGATTAGAAGATGCCTGCAGACGAAAGGAATTTGATAAAATCAACCCTCAACAGATTGATACACTTGAAGTTGTCCTCACCAAAGTTCAACAACAAAATAAGCTGGGCATTCAACCAGGCAGCCACTGGGATAGCCTAAAAGTTATAAAAGAGTCCAAGAAACGAGGTCGAAAACCAGATTGGCAATGCACCATAACTTCAGGGGAGATGCTGGTGGATTCAGGACGATACCCCAAGTTAACCCAGTTTTTCAAACCGCTCACAAATAGTTGTCCATGAAGCTCATCTCATGGAATGTTAGAGGGCTAAATGGCCCTAGGAAATACAGGATGATTAAAAACATGATTTAGAAACAAAGACCACAAATCCTCTTTCTTCAAGAAACCAAATGTAATAGTACGACACTGGTCACAATCCTATCAAAAGCTTGGCATAGCTGCCATTTAGTTGCAGTTGATGCCTCAGGCTCTTCAGGAGGCCTTGCAATAGCTTGGGATACTCAGTCTATAATGCTGGTGAAATTCCATGCTTTGCACAATCTCATTCAAGCCACCTTCCATCCCATAGGAACCAATATACATGGGCACCTATCTAATGTCTACTTTCCCCAAGACCAAGCCAGCAAGATCGTGCTATTAAACACCATGGAAGCTCTCAACTCTAACAGGACTCACCCCCTATGGATAATTGGACGGGACTTCAACATGATCACCAGGCTAGAAGAAAAGACAGGAGGAAGGCCAAGATTGGAACCTGAATGCTCCCACTTCAAGGATTTCATCAACAACAGCTGGCTCATTGACCTACCCTTTTCAAATGGCATATATACATGGAGCAACAAAATAACTGGAGGACAGAAGATAGCTTCAAAGTTGAATCAATTTCTCATCTCGAATAATGCCATACATATAGGGGGGGACCTCTCTGCCTCCATCCTACCTTTGGTGGGTTTAGATCATTGGCCCATCTCGCTTCAGTGTCAAAGCCTTGGTGCCCATCTGAAACATCCTTTCAGATTCGAAGCCTTCTGGATTAGCCATCCCTCCTTCAAATCCATGGTCTACTCTGCCTGGAAGAGCTTCATCCCACCTAAAGGTTCCAAAATGTACGAGTTCCAGCAAAATCTCAAACACCTCAAATCCCAAATCAAAGCATGGAACCACTCAGTGTTTGGGAACATATTTCAGTAGAAAAAGGTCCTTGAGCATAAAATAGTAGAAGTTTAATAGAAAATCATCAATGAGGAAAGAACAGAACTCCTTGCATCTAAGGAATAGGACCTTCAGAAGCAGCTGAATGAAAAATACAAACAAGAGGAAATTCTCTGGAGGCAAAAATCAAGAATCCATTGGTTAAAGGAGGGCGAAAGAAATACAAAGTTCTTTCACTGCTCCACAGTACAAATAAGAATGCATAATAGCATCAATCACATCACTAATCAGCAGGGAGAGCGTTTGGAGAAACATGAAGATATTGAGCATGTTCTATTGGAACACTTTAAAGGCATATGGCAAGAGCCCCCAATCGATAGACAACCATCCATCGACAAAATAACTCAGTTGATTCCCAAGTTGGTAATGGACGAGCACAATCAAATGCTATTGCGGCCTGTTACCCTTTTAGAGGTCGAAACATTAATGGCACAATTTAAGGATGGAAAAGCTCCAGGTCCAGATGGCTTTACTTCTAATTTCTTTCACCACTTCTGGGACCTCATCAAGTTAGAAGTTTGGTAGCTAGTGGAGGAATCAAGGTCAACACATTGGCTACTTCCTTCCCTTAACACAAATTTCATTGCTTTGGTTCCAAAAGAAGATCAACCAAGCACGCCAGAAAAATTCTGGCCCATAGCTCTTTGCAATGTGATCTACAAGGTAATTTCAAAGGTCATATCCAATCGACTCAAGCCTCTTCTTCCGCTTCTAATCTCGCCCGAACAAACTGGTTACGTGGAAGGATGTCAAATTCTGGATGGTATAATCTTAACTCATGAGGTTATTCACTCTCTAAAGATCAGCAAGAAGGTAGGTATGCTCCTAAAAATTGATCTTTCCAAGGCCTTCAACAAATTAAGTTGGAATTACATTCAACAGATTTTGGGTGCTTTTGGCTTTAATCAAATTTGGATAAGATGGATTATGAATCTGATATCCTCCACCTTTTACTCTATCCTAGTCAATGGGGTTCCCTCTCCTCCATTCTCTCCTTCGAGAGGTATTAGGCAAGGGGACCCTCTTTCCCCCTTCCTTTTTGTTCTCATGGCTAAAGGTCTCGGCAGGTTGATTCATAACGTCATTCACACCCAGCAATTGTGAGGCATATCCCTTCACGACACCCCTGCCACCTCTCACCAGCAATTCGTGGATGATAACATGCTCTTTGGCCATCCTTCTATACAAGAAGCCTGTTCCTTCAAATCCATCTTGAACCTTTTCTCTAAGGCCTCTGGTATGTCCATCAATGATACCAAATCCCAGATTTTCTTTTTCAATGCCCCTCCCCAAACCCAAGCAAACATTGCACATATTCTGGGGTTTTCCATCACGTCTCTTCTGGCTAAGTATTTGGGAGCCCCCCTTATTGCCTCTGCCTTCAAGCACTCCTCCTGGATCCTTCTCCTTAAAAAATTGGAGGCCCGACTCTCCTCTTGGACCTTTAGGGCTCTCAATATGGCAAGCAGGCTAACTCTTATCAAAGAAGTGCTGAAATCCATGCCTCTTTATCTCTTCTCAGTTCTAGATGCTCCGAAATGGGTCCTCAAATAGATAAAATTTTTGCAATGCAAGTTCCTTTGGGGATCCTCTTGTCAAAATCGAAAATGGGCTCTGGTCAACTGGAACACGGTCTGCACTCCAAAATAAGCGGGGGGACTTGGACTCAGAAACCCAAATCACAACAATGAAGTCATGGGAGCTTGCATATGGTGCAAATGGTTATTGAATCCACACATGCCATGCGCCATATTATGGATAGAAAAATATGCCAACAACAGACCTCCATAGGAGCTGATAAGGCTCTCCCCCAAGGAAACATGTTCACTAGTCTAGAATGTGTCCAAACAACACTGTGCACTAATACAGCAACACATCTTCTCAGAAGTTCGCAATGGTAATACGGCTAGGTTCTTGGTGGACTCTTGGCAGCAGAACCCTAAAATAGCTGACACTCTCACTCAAATTAACATCGGTAATATAACCGACTCCATGGAGGACAAGGTAAATCAATTTTGGCTACCCAAAAGTTACAGTGAGTTCAGGAAATGGAAACACTCAACTCATATAGCTCCCCAAGCTCAGGAAGCTGCTTGGGAAGCTCTCAGTGAAGAGCTTCAATGTAGGAAAATCAGATGCTCGGAGGATCCAGATATTATTAGGTGGGGATACACGACAAAAGGAATGTTCTCAACTAAGGAGGCTTATACTTTGATGCATCCGTTGCCTCTCCCTCCTGATCCATTTTGGCAGCTAATTTGGTCTCCAGGGATTTGGCCAAAAGTCTCCACCTTTCTTTGGCTTCTTAGTCACAAAAGAATTCTCATGTGGGAAAATCTGATTAAAAGGGGTTTCTTTGGACCCTCTCGGTGTCCCAATTGTAATCAAATCAATGAAACTATTCAACACCTCATGGTCTCCTGCACTCTTGATTATTCACTTTGGGAGAAAATTAGCTTTCGTTTCCAAAGAAGAAAATCAGTTGGGGACATAACTAATATCATACGCAACTGGCCCAAGCAACCTTACAGAAGCGCTCTTCTCAACACCTTTTTCCAGCTCATCCCAGGTCTGCTCCTATGGTCTCTTTGGAAGGAGAGAAACAAGAGAAATTTCCAAAGCCAAACCACTCCTCTGGAGACTATTTGGAGCATATTTAGCAACAATCTCCATGAATCCCTTTCTCTCCATTCCTGGAAGGAAGAAGAATTCCCCAACAAGCCACAGGAAATAGCCATTTGGGAGAACTGGCAACTTAAAATCACACCTACTCCAACCTCCAAAAGCATGAATACTTCTGAAATGCCTCAACTATGGTCTCCTCAACCAATAGGGCTAGTCAAATTGAATTTTGATGGAGCTTCAAAACGCAATCCAGGAAAAGCAAGGTTTGGAGGCATCTTCAAATATTCTAAGGACGACACCCTAACTATATATTATGGCTCAATAGAATGGGACACTAATAACTCAACCGAGCTGGAAGGGCTCTGGCAAGGATTACGCCTAACTCAGCACTACAATTTCTCCCCCATAATAATTGAAAGAGATTCACAGATACTTATCAACATGGCCAATTAGTTCCTTTAGGGTACCAATACTGCTAAAGTGGCCACTAGCTGGCAAATGGCAGCTAGGATTGATCTGATAGGCAATTGGTTAAAAAATAACAAGGCTGTCTCGTTTACTCATGTCAAACGGGATGGTAACAAAGTTGTAGACCTCTTGGGCAATCTTGGAGTAGAAAGTATCAACACTCTTAATCATGGCCCCCTTAACATCATCCATGAAAGAGCCATTTTGCAGAACTCCACCATGTTGGTGCACGAATATAGCTCAGCTTCAGATGTGGATGGAAATTAAGGCAGATGGGACATCAGTCCCTTGGAGACTCTCGATGGAGTTCGCGTGGGGTGGCCATATGGCCACTTGTAATTCCATTAACATGACATTTAATCCACCAACCTGGATGCCATTACCATTGTTTTCCCAACTTCTTTACCTCCTCGCTCTGCTCGTTTGGTTTCCCATGGTGTTTGTGCATGATCATTCGGCCTGCCCCTGTGCCGCTTGCAGCTCTCCTCCTCCGCTGTGTAGTGCCTATCCTACTGCTTGTGCTAAGCCGCGTGCCCACACTCAAACGGGGCACCGCTACATGCTTCTTCGCTGCCTTGAGACGCTGCCGAGTCACCACTTCTCCCAGAGTGAATTTTTCTATTCGAATTCTCATTACTTTGCTCAGTCTATCAATTCTTCTGGTCGCCATTGCATTCCGCCTGCTCTCCTTGCCTTCGGCCTTACCCACCCGCCTTTGCAACCATGTCGTGACTCCGTCATAGAATGAGGTGCAGATGTGGTGGTAACAGGGGTCATGCAACCCGCTCTCAGCCTTCTACCAGCTTCGACTCCTCCTCCAAGGACATATCTTGGGGCCATTTTCTGGAAACTCGCAGTTTCAGAGGCAGAGCTCGTCCTGCTAGGTAGGTGCACTTTTCCTAGACTCCACCGTCTCCTCATGCCGAGACTCCCCTGCATCCAGATCCCCCCCTGGTCATTTCCCCTCTCTCACGTGCGTCGGCTAGTCTTCCCCTTCGTCAATCCTCCCAGCGAGTGGAATTCCGCTTCGAATGCTCCCTTGATAGGCCCGTCATCACTGTGTTTGTTACTGTCACCCTCTGAGAGGAATCAGTTAACCGAATCCCCTCCCCTGCCCTGTGCCCTGAGCCCACTCCGGTAAAGGATGAAGCGTTGAACTCTAAGAAGTTGGTGGTGACTGTGCGTGCCGACCAGAGCAAAGACCGCATGCAGGTGGATGTCATCAGCAAGGATAGTGCACCCACTAAAGAAAATGAGGACAGAAGGGATGTGTACTGGTGTAGAATTTTGGAGGAGCCTTCATCTCCAACTCATGACCAGTGAACTTCGCGACCCTCGGCCCACATCGGTACTATTGTTCAGTCATCTTGGGAGTTTTTTTGTTTTTCTGACTTACTCTTCAGCTGAAAGAGTTGAATGCTATTATCGTATCTTTATTTCTTCTTTTTTAAACTGTATGGACAATAGGCCAGTTTCCCTTGCAAGGGCGGCTAGAATTCTTGCTAAAGGACTGGTTTCCCACTCAGGGCAGTCCATAATTTTTTTTAATCATGCTATCAAGCCTAGCTTTCAGGCTTATACAGTTGAAGCTGAGGCAGTTTTGTACCAGTATGTTATATAAATAGAATTAACATCATTCAAAAAAAAAAAAAAAACAATTTGACATATGATCAACCTGTAATTCTACGATCGCATTCCTTTCTACAATTATTTTACTTGGGATATGTTGCTATTGTAACCTCATTTGTATATGACAGGAATTCCAATGGCTGTGCTCGCTTGCCTCTGATTGATAATAGACAGAAGGAAAAGGAAGGACATGAATCTAATGATATATCTAGGGAAATGGAAGGATGTGAAGGGCGTGAATGAACGAATATGACATTAGTAGACACCAGGGTTCTGTTTCCTACTACTTCATGTGCAGGTAGGGTAGGCATTACGTATTTGTCATTTCATTCATCATATAATTTGGAGGTTTCACTATTTATCTACATTTACAAAACCTAACTATTTTAAGTTTGGGAGTATTTTTTTTTATATTTTTGGGAAGTTTACTGGATTTCAACCAAATTTTTTCAAAATTATAAATTTGATTGATATAATTTGCAAAATTCAGTTGTTACACAGTTTTAAAATAATGCATTTTGAAGAACCAAATGTCACAATTTTATTCATTTGCAGTGTTGAATTCCAACCAAAAAATCATAAAAACTATAATAGTTAAACAAACACTAATTTACATATCAGTGAATTGGAGAAATGAGGGAGATGACGAGATTAAGATGCTGACGACTTTAATGTATCACGTGAATGTCAAAAATCGTCAATAATCGTTGCACACAGACCTATTCGACATGTCTCTCCACCTGATGATCAACACCCACTTAATATATTGGTTGCCCTTAAAAATTACTTCTCAACAGTGATCTCAATGTTCAAACAAAAGGAGGGTTCTATTTTTCAGAAATGACCTCCACTACATCACTGATTAGTTAGGATCATGCCAAACAACTTTAAAGGAATTGTTATGTCGCCATATATGGAGAATCCCCAAGGAAAATGGGGATTCTCCTGTTTTCTTCCCATTCAAATTTCATTCGAGTGCTTATAAAAAAACTTCTTAGTAGATCATTTCCGTGAGGCCATTTCATGTTGGTGTTATCCACATATTTTTTTTTTTATACCTTTTTTAGTTCTACCAGGTAAGATTTTTGTTAGTTCTACCAGGTAATAGAAAGAGTTCAATGCCACATCTCTATTTTGTGTTAAGGGGCATTTTATATATATATTTGAAGCTATATGTTGATGTTGATATATTTTGTGTAGAATATGAAATGGTCACTGTTCTGTAAGCCAACTAATAAACAAAAATAATTATGACATATAAAAAAACAATGAAAGACAATAAAAAAAAAACACACAGAGATCATATCACTGCTCAACTTGTAAATCGAACATTGAATCATGTATGTTTATACATTCTTATATAATAAAACTATTAATAATTCTATGATTTATCAACTACTAATTATTCATTCTGACCATTAGAAATGATCCTCAGCATTGGCCATCCTAATAATTTTCTGCACTAATTTTTAATAACATAGAATCATAAAATCTGCTGGCTAATGTCAACAATTACATGGAATTATTTAAGCATTATTCTCAACATTTTGATTTTAGTTGATATTGATTTTTTTTTTCTAAATATTAAGTGGTAATTTTATTTTGAATCTAGAAAGAACTACATATTTTTCTCATACTAAGCTGTAAAAGATGCTTTTTAAATTTCATTAAATTTAACATAACTTCATTTTACATATTTTGGTTTGATAATGTTTTTTTTAGTTGTGCGACTAGAAGCCATGGCATAGAGGGATCTATTTTGTCAAAATCATGTGGGATTTCGGAAAATCCAATCACATTTATAATATTACTAGAGAACTAAATTTAAAAACATAATTCTACAATCACTAACTATAAGCGCAGAGGAATTACTAGAGAACTCACAGGAAAACTCCTCTTACCCTTGTCTCAACCATAAGCTAAACTTTAGTTCATAGACTAGAGAACACACAAGAAAACATCTTTTAATATTTTCTTAACCACAACTTTAACTTAAAATATAGTTCATAACCCCATTTTTTTTGGGTCAAATTCTCGTTTAATAATGCATGAAAAAAATAGGAACATCCTCATTTTCCTTTCTCATTAACCTAGATTTCCATCGAACTCTATTCATTAACTTAGTTTTCTGTGAAACCATGCTTCAGATATCATCTTAGGTTGTAGAACTATGTACCACGTATTAACTCAATTCATCACATATTTCTGTACCAATAAATAGAGTAGGGGCTGAAAACATTTAAGAAGTAAAATATCATTGAATAAGAATTATAGCATAGACATGTGGTTTTTTAAAAAGTTCTTAATTTTTATTTAAATTAAAATTCAATTTAATTTTATTGTCATTTTGTTGTATTTACTCACTTAAAAAGAAGAATATCAAATTTCATCATTTTAAAAATAGATTTTTATTTTAAAAAAATAATAAGAATAGCATTTTCCAAATTTTATAAATGATATGTAATAAATTAAAAATTACCAAAAATAATTACAATATACATTCTTGTTTTTCTATAAATATAAAAACATAATTCTCAAAAAAATACCAAATTTTATTATTCAAAAAATTAATTTTATTTTAAAAAATAATAAAAAACAACATTTTCCAAATTTTATAGATAAAAAGTAATAAATAAAAAATTACCAAAAATCGTTACAATATACATTGTTTTCTCTCAATAAATATAAAAACATAATTCTTCTCACTATCATTAAACCAGTCATAATTTTATTATTTTCTGAATACATTTTCTATCATTTTATATACAAAGAGACTAGCCAATTAAGCAAAAATGTTTTAAATTTAAGTAAATTAAATTGTTATTCTTAATTTTTTTATACAAACACAATTATAATATTTAACAAAATTTCTATTTAAATATAAATAATAATAAAGAAGTGACGCTCAATTATATATATGCCGACCGAACAATTTGTCCAGATCCTAACCGTCCGTGATGTAGTGGAGGTCATTTCCGAAAAATAGAACCCTCCTTTTGTTTCAAAATTGAGATGGCGGGTGAGCAATAATTTTTAAGGGCAATACGGTACATTATAGTCAGCATGGTCATCACCGATATGTAAATCGGCGTTTGTTTAACTATTCTAGTTTTTCTGCTTTTTTAGGTTTTAGGTTTTTGTTGTTAGAATTCAACGATGCAATTGTGACTCAATAAAATTGTCATATTTGGTTGTTCAAAATGCATTATCATAAAACTGCGTAACAGCTGCATTTTGCAAATCATATCAATGAAATTTATAATTTTGAAAAATATTTGGTGAAGTAAAGTAACATTCCCCAAATATATAAAAAAAAAAAACTCCAAAAACTTAAAACAGTTGAACTTAGGCTTTGTAAATGTAGATGAACAGTGAAACCTCCGAATTATGAATGAAATGCCACATCGTTAACGCCTGTCCTACCAGCACGTGAAGCAGCAGGCGTGCAGGAAACAGAACTCTGGTGTCCGCTAATGTCATATTCGTTCATTCACGTCAATCCTTTTCGTCAGAAATATCATCAGATTCAAGTCCTTCCTTTTCCTCCTGTCAAAAACAATCAAAGACAATCGAGCACAGCCATTGGAATTGCTATCATATACGAACAATAGCAGCATATCCCAAGAAAAATAATTGTAGAAAGGACTGCGAGGGTACAATTACAGGTGGGTCCTATTTCAAATTGTTAGTAAAGTAATTACAGAATATATTTGGTGAAAGTAACATTCCCCAAATATATAAAAGAAAACTCCAAAAACTTAAAACAGTTGAACTTAGGCTTTGTAAATGTAGATGAACAGTGAAACCTCCGAATTATGAATGAAATGCCACATCGTTAACGCCTGTCCTATCTGCACGTGAAGCAGCAGGCGTGCAGGAAACAGAACTCTGGTGTCCGCTAATGTCATATTCGTTCATTCACGTCAATCCTTTTCGTCAGAAATATCATCAGATTCAAGTCCTTCCTTTTCCTCCTGTCAAAAACAATCATAGACAATCGAGCACAGCCATTGGAATTGCTATCATATACGAACAATAGCAGCATATCCCAAGAAAAATAATTGTAGAAAGGACTGCGAGGGTACAATTACACTTGGGTCCTATTTCAAATTGTTAGTAAAGTAATTACAGAATATATTCACACTCCAATCGAATCCTTTCCTCCTCAATCCAATCTTCTCCTCCTAAATCCAATCTTCTCCTCTGGCAATTCTATATATCTCAACCTTTCCATAACCCTAGTGGAGATATCACTCAGCGATGGTTGGGAACATTTTCTCAGTTTAGCTGGAAGCGTCAGAATATAAATACCTGATCGATCGATGACTAAAATGGCCAATGGAACTCTACTAATTTGTGGTAACATTCCATTCCAGTCCATTAGGTCCTCGGTTAGGAATTTCAAAGTAAGGCCATGTAACATTATCAAGGCGGGTGCTCACCTTCATCCAGTATGTCACCTGGAGCCGATAATGGCGATGAATTCGTCAGAGAGATCCGGATCCACTGGGAAGAAGGGCGTTGTTTCACGGGAAAGTAAGGAAGTGTATCGATCCCCTGATGATCAGCTCCCTGTGATGCGATTGTTTCGGAAGTTCGTAACAGGAGCAGGAGTATTAGTAGAATGTAACCACCGTGGCTGCAAGCCGGTATTTGAGAAGGATGATTCCAAGTGCCAGGTGCCTCATGAGTGGCCTTGCTTTGAGAATATAATGAACGAAAATCTGCAAGAAGAGTACGCTGTCTATGGATGGAAATTCGGAAGAGGTGACCTCGCAGAAAAGGACATTGAGCTGAAGGGTATTGAGCCGATTATGGAGCAAACTGGAGAAATGGAAGTAGTTAATGTTGTGGGGATGTATGCTTACTCTCTGTGGGCGACAGAAGAAAACCATGATTAGACGTAGGCGCATGAAACTTCATACTATATTATATCATATGTAGATTCCTCATGCCTACTTTGTTTTAATTTCATTTCATCAGCACAATTTCCTCCCTACTTCGTTCCTCGATAGAAGAAATCCAATGGTGGTATTGGTATATTGTTCCATTTATTGGGATAATTTTTCATGATTTGTAGATTTGTGCAAAATCTTTTGGGCATTTCATGAGCTGGATATTTTTGCAGAACCTTTTGATCAAGATTGATCTTTGATATTGTGCAAAACTTCTTGAGTATATGGTTGAATTATTCAATGCTGGACTTTTGACATGTCTAAAATTTTCAAGGTTTTAATTTGAGTATATGGTTAAATTATTCAATGGTTGATAATTCTTATTTTGTTTTATGATTGGTATTTTATTAATTCTTTTATGTAATTAGAATATATATATATATATAATTTTGAATATTTTATTTTAATTATATAAATGTAATAAATAGATAAGTATTAATTTATAGTAAATATCAAAATTTTACATTAAGATTAAAAAATTCAATAAAAGTTTTATTAATTTTTTTATTGGATTAGAATATTAGAAATATATATAGTATTGATGATGATGGTTAATGTCTACTGAGATTAATCTATTTTAATTTTAAATATATTAAATGTTATTTTCAGTATATTAGTATAATTTTATAAATTTAATGATTTGATAGGTATTGAAAATATTGAGGCCGCTTACTCTTTAATATATTTCAAAATAACTAGGACCGTGCATAGCCGTAGATCACAATCACTAGACTGCATAGTTATATCAACAGTTCATAATCAAATAACTAGGACCGTGCATAGCCGTAGATCACAATCACTAGACTGCATCGTTATATTAACAGTTCATAAGGGAAGGGAAGGGAAGATAGGGTAAAGGGGGTTCGTAGTCAAGTTTATAAATGTTTTCCCGTGTCTCATAATTTGATCTGATCAGTTCTGGCTGTAATTCATGAATCCATAGGAGAGTTCCCTGTCTCCGAAAGTTGGTTCGGTTGAGCCAATGAGCAGGCAGATTGAGCGAGCAGGTCCCTTCCAATACGCATGACGGAATGGAGGAAGGAATGATTCTATCATCTGATTGGTTCTTATGCGTAAGCTGTAGCTCAAAAGTGACTACGGAATTCTGAAGAAGAATAATGGGACTAGGATTCTAAGATTGTACTGGGTCTAGCCGGCATGGCATGGAAAAGAATGGATGGACACAACAACGCAGCTTACTTAATAGTGCGCGAGGGGGAATCAAATTTGTTTAAGAATTTTTTTTCGTTTGTCGAGGGTTTGTTTGGCTTGAGAAAGTATGAGTAGTGGCATTTGAGTAGTCAAATTATATTTTTTGGACTACACCAATTAACTTGTCTCTTCCGATCTTTCGATCTTTGCCCATCATCAACAGTTGTCAAGAATTTTAAAAAATCATAAAAATTAAATAACTTATATTGTTTAAATTAAATAAATTATATTATTTTTTTTTGTTTAAAAACCGGATCTCAATCTCAAAAATATTTACACAATACTTTATAATAAGTCATTTTCCAATTGAATTTCACTCATGGACTAAATAATAATAATAATTATACAAAATAATTAATATATAAGTTAAACATATATACATTTAAAAACACATGTAACATGATCTTTAACAAAGATTTACCTATTTAATTATGGATATTCTTTGCTTGTAAATATGTTTCCTTAGAATATCATTGTTTATCAATATGACGTGCCCAAAATCATATTACGCTTGTTCATATGATATTTTTTTTTAATTAATCAATTTAGTTAAAAAATAGAAAAAAAAACTATTTTTGAGATAAATATTAATTTGTAATTTATAATCAGTCCTAAATATATTATTAGACTGAATGATAGAAATTTAATGTTGATTGAATATTATAAAATATTTATAGTTTCATATACAAATCAAAGGTTCGGGTTTATCTTTAAAGCAGTTATGTTTTGTTTTGTTTTTTAAATATTGATTAAAAAATATTATATGAACACGTCAATTGAGTTATGGTTTTTTGGGCACGTGGTATTGGTAATTCATGGTATTGACACATGATATTGTAACAAATCCAATTCATAGAATAAAAATATGCATGGTAAAATGAGGATGAATCTTAGTAGTTAAGAATCATGTTACATGTTTTTTAAAAGTACAAATATATTTGATATCTCTTTCTATATATATATAAATATATAAGATGCATAATAAACTAAGTGTTTAATACTTATTATAGAGTTACGCCTATAGATCAACATTTAACAGCCATTTAATTTTGGAAGCCCTATTCAAAATAGAGATGTTTATTAAATTAGGTCAAATGTATAATGAAGTAAGTGTATGAAGTTGATTAATTATATCTATAAGTATTTCTAATTTTAATAAATATTGACCTAAAATCGGTCAAGGTTGGTTTTAAATATATATGCATATCCTTAAGTGTAACAGTCAAGGTTACATTCATAAAAATGAAATTTACATTTGTTAAAACGTTATACATCTATCTACATGCACTTAACACTTAACATCTAAAATTTAATTATTTTATGTGACAATTATTCATATAACTAATAATTGTTATTTATCATATAATATAAATCGTACATGAATGTTTATTACACGCTCTGATAACGATAACTATGGTTAACAATAGGCCTATGGCTTCTCTGCTTCACGAGGAGGGTATTGCGGTTAGCTGAGAGCCTTTGACTTGGCTGTACTCGTGATTAGATTGGATCCAAATATGAGTTAACATTTAATTTACTAGCATGGTATGCACCGTTTGGATTTAATGGAAATTTGTTTGTCATTCTCGAGATATCTGCTTCCGGGGTGGAAAGTGTTAATGTGTACATCTGTTAAAATTTCCACCGTAGATATGTTTACTTTGAGATCCAACGGTGACTGGGTTTTTAGGGTTTTCAAGGGAATGACCTTTCCTTGCTAACCCTTTCTCTTGGCATTTTGGGTTCCTGCTCTGTCTGTTCGGTGAATGAGCTCTTGATTGTTGTCCTCAGCTCTTAGCAGGAGATACCCTTGGCATGTCAGTTTCATTTTTCCCGAGGAAGGAGACTATTGCCTCTGCCATTAACTAGTTCGGGTCTCAGTCTGGTTTAAACTATTCCGCAATGACCACAAGTAAATAATTTATGGCGCCAGGGTATTGTTCTTAGTTTAATCACTGGAAATGGATAGTTAACAACGTTATTACTTCTACATGATACCAGACTTATGAGTTTTCTAATTTCTTTCCAAGTTATTTCAACATCCTTCTCATGTATGCATTAAATATTACTGTTTCACTGGCTAGAGTCACAGTAACGCATTTTTGTCCTTATCTCAAGTTTGGGAGTCGCGTGGTTCCACCCTGCTGCAGCAATGAGAGGGAGACGTGGAAAAAAGGTAAACTTATTTGGTGTAAATATGTCTTGTTTATGATCAATGGTTTACTTGCTCATTTACTCAGTCATTTACGCATTATATCTTTGTTATCATTGTAGGCTGGCACCTCCTTGGTTCTCGGCATTAACTCTGTCAGGTAAGCTAGGGTTGCATACTCATTTTCCTTTAAATTCTCCATCATAGCATTGAGAGTTTTTCTCGAATTACCATATTTAATATCACCTAATTTTGTGTAGGTAAGTTATCTAGAAGTTAGAAAAGTTAACTCTGGAGGTGAAATTCACGCGGCCACTGCTTAAACTAATTCTTCATCAGTTTTAACAGGTACCCATTTCTACGTGTATAGACTTGGGATGTCAAATTCCTGACTTGGGGTCTTAGTCCGTCATTGAATTATAGACATGCTGGTTCTTGTAGTTTATGTATTTTGTCATGGTTATGCCAGTGATCCATACCACCTTCATTTTTCTTTCCTTTTAGAACTCTGATGTAAACCACTGGATTACAGTTCAATATATATATTTATAGCGTGGTTCTATCCACCTACCTTCATTTCAGTTATAACTTGCTCTATTTTTAATTGAACTCTTAAAAGGGTAGAACATAATGTCGTAATTGAAAGAAACATTATTATTTGATATTGGACTTTGTTCTTATTTAAGTTTTAACTCGTGAAGATAGTTACCTTCAGTTATATTTGATTAAAAAATATTATTCTTTTTTATCTATTGGTTCCCTTAAATAGTTAATGGACAGTTTTATTCATATTAATTCAAAGAATCTCGTCTATTCTTTTATTTTTCCAGAAATTAAAGAACTACAGAACTTATTACCTATACTGTCAGCATAATTATATTTCATAGTTTTCTGCAATGTTTTGAGATGCAATTCTTGATTTTTTTCGGCTAGTTCACTCTTACATTTTTCATTAACTATTTATAACCTTTACAGTATTTATGTACAAATTTAGGAGTCGACAGGACCGACTGTAATTCTTTTATAGTCCGTGTATAGCTCGTGAGTTCAGAATAAGCGTCCAGCACTCCAGAGCCTCTGAGTTCTGGAATCTAACAAAATTTCCCTACCAACTCATATTTGAGTTTCATGTTCCAGTTTTTTCCCAGTGTGTATTTTGTGCAACTTCTACTAATTAACATTATACCTAATGTTTGTTTATATCTGTCCAGTATTATGCACCTATTTCCATACTATAGAACAAGAAACATTTCTTGTGCAATAAATTATTAAGATATCTGAGAAGCTTATATTGTGCATCCAATAAGAAATCTACAGTACACATTCACTCTTTCTATGAAACTCTAAATATTTAATAATATACACAACCATTTAAGTCTAACAGTTTTCCACACAATAATTTCTCTCCTCTGGGACTGAAGACTTTTAAATAATTTACTCAAACAACATTTGTCCAAAATCTCATTTTCTGAATTTAGAGTACCATTCTACTTCATCTACTTATCAATTTTGCAGTATAATTTACTTATCTGTTGATTGACTGTGGTTGTCGTCCCTACTGTGGATGAGACGATTACGTCCTCACCCCCCGTGCTCCACTCCTGAGCCAAGTAGAAGGATTCTTGTTCAATCTACCTTCTAGAAGTTCAGGATAGCTAAGAGTATGTCCACTAGTTTCTACCAGCTCAGGAAAATCGTACTCTGTCTCCTTTCTTCACTTTCACAACACACAATTTAGAACCCCTCTTCCTCACAGGGATCTTGCTTTTATCCATAGAGGAAGAATAACTAACTAAATTTTTTCCATTCAACTACTTCTTAGTTGGAATAAAATATTTTTACCATCAGTCTTTGACTTATGGAACCAATTCCATAACTAATTTTATTAAATCAAATTTAATCTCTTTTCATAATATACTATTTCGAAATAATAATAGTTATGTCTTAATTTTTTAGCAATAAACTTGTTAGCGCTCAAATCTAACTCAGGCTGAAATGAAGTAAAACTCAAGGCTACATCAAACCACGCTCAGCCTCGTAGCTAGCCCTACGAGGACAGGAGAGGGCTCTCTCCGTAAATCTCGATAAAATGAGCAATAGGATGCGAGATGACTTACAATAGGAACTGATTTTAGGCTAGTAAAGAGATAGGTATGTTTGATTTTTTGGTTTTTGGGTTTTCGCTGGAGAAATGGGAAAACAGATTTTGGGTCCGGGGATAAGGTCAGACCTTTGCAGATTTCGAGTTGGGGCAAGGTAGGTGAATGTCTTGATGCTTTTGATTGGATATATGGACAAATTAGACCGAAGAGGAGCTGAAGAGGGCAAAGAAGAACTTGGATCCTCTCCAAACAGCTGAAAACATATAGAACTAACTGAATTCAAAGGCAGAGCACTGTAAACAATGGATTCAACCTCATCTACTCATTCAATTTAGTTCAAAAGCATATGAAAGGATGGCATACATTTAAACATGAAGAAACTTACAGTAAAAAAAGAGGAAACACCATCAAGAACAGAACACCACAAGGATCCCAACAAGTGCCACAAAACCTCTGATCTTTCCTTAGCCAAAATATGAAAAATATGTACAATGATATCAAAAGTCTCCCAAGAGTCCAACCTCTCCAACCTCTGAAAATGATTGAGAAATTACATCATATAGAGCATCCTAACCCCTTCCCACACCTCTAGGGGTCGAAATCCTCCTTCTAGGAGCAGTTCCAACAAATTCTAATCAAGGAGCTAAAATCTAGGCAGCTAACAACTTGCCTCTAAAAGAGTGGAAACCGATTCATTTACATGATTTTCACTTTTTTGAGAGTGAATCTTCTAGAATAAGTAAAAATGAACCAAAGTTACATGCCAAACATAAATTTACATCATAATAACTCAAAAATTTCATCCCCAAGCAAAACTGGTCCAAACTGGCCGAAAATCTGAGCTGGCAGTTGAAAATTCAGCAAAAATTTAAGTGGGTCGCATTTGAGCCAAGTGGGTCGCATTAATTTCAGCCTGATTTCGAAGTACTTCCCGGCATCCAAATTGAGCTCATGATAGCTCGTTGGAAAGCCCTGGATGTTGACTATCCAACCCAAGTAGAATTTCCCAATTTGGAGCTCATTTGACCCTCCAAAACCTCTTTCTCCCAGAAGTACTTCCTGCTGGTGCAAAAGGTGGCAGCAAGGTGGTTTTCATGGTGTTTTTGAGCTCTTTGACCATCCAGAATCTGATGAAATTCTTAGGTAATGTCTGAGGATGCATAACTTACCATGAAAAATCCAAAAATGAAAAAATTTCCTTCAGAAAGTGTCCCGAAAAAAAGTGAGCATATGAGTGCGAGACCCACTTAACTGAAAAACCTGTTTTTAGACCCAAAAATTTCAAAATGACAAAATTTTCTCCGAATTTTCTCAAATTCGGAGCGGAGGTCCTCCATCATGTATCTTGCCCAGTCAACGAAGCCTCGGCCAAAATCCGAAGTGGATTAGGCCTTTTCCGCCGTCTTAGTGCTTTGCGCAACCTCCTCTTCAGAATCTTCATTCTCGCTTTGCAGACATGCATGCGAGCCCAATAATGGCCTTTCATGTGACGAAGCATGTCTTTGTCTCTATCATTATCCTGTGAATGTACCTACGCTGATGAAGAAGGCGAGACCCCTTTCACGCCATGTGGAGATAGTACTCGCGCTGCTGATGAAGTCAACGAGACCCCTTCCACCCCATGTGGAGATAGTACTCGTCGTGATGCTGCAAACAAAGCTCTGTGGCCTCTCTGATATGTTACCACTACTGGCGCACTGCTATGCTCCATCTCAGTACATCAACCTCAACGGTTGAGTCATTGTCCTGCTCATATCCTTGCTCATAAACTGAATCTGTCTCTGACATGGCTTTGAACAAGATATTTGCAATATGGATGCTCATATAGGTGCAGTGAAGGCAAAGTCTTAATGTTTGTTCAAACCCCAATAAATGTCACCCATGCACCCCAGTATCAAAGGAAAACCAGAATCATCATAGGGATGGCTTTGTTTTAATGGCATAAACACTATCTCTGTGTTCAGATTGCAAGTAGGTTTGACAAATGACTACCAAATGCAAATGTGTAGTCAAGTTTTAATAATGGCCAAAAATCTGTCAAAGGATTGTGTTTTATGTAATGTAGAATATGACCATCGTTGCAAAGACCATATGAAAGACAAAATGAACATGACAATGGTAGTCGAATGATGATGACAATAGTGATATAGTGATGGAGGTTAAATACAAGTCAACATGAAAACTATGCAAAACATGAAAGGGTATAATGGCAATGATAAAATGATGACTGACGGCGTGAGGGTGACATATACAATGCGCTAGGGTGTGAACCATTCAAAAGCTTCCAAATTCTTCATAAACTGTCCATACAATTGAAAACCCTTGAGGAATCATTTGCATGGTGAATGTAGGGTTTACACAATTTTCTCCAAGCATGGTTAGTTTCTTCAACATCAATGACATCCCAACTACATTAAAAATCCATTGGGCGATGATAAAAACCTGTCTGTACGCCGCCGGAGCTAATTTGAATCGAATCTGGGCGCCCAACGCAATTTTTTGAGTTATGTTTTTAAGTGGGTCGCATCTCCCTCAAGTGGGTCGCATGCCACAAGTGGGTCGCATGCGTTCAAATTTACACTGGCCAAAACGCACAAGTGGGTCGCATCTGCCAAGTGGGTCTCACCCGTTTCAAGTGGGTCGCATGCCTCTTGCCACATAGTGCATTTTGCAGGAAGCTTTTGGAGGCCTTCCCGGTGTCCAAATCGGGCGTGTGATAGCTCGTTGGAAAGCTCTTGGAGTCTAATTTCCAACACAAGTGGAATTATGCAATTTGGATTTCATTTACCCTGTCAAAAATCAAATCTCCCAACACTAGTCAAAATGAGCAGAATGAGGCTGCCTCAAGGCAGAGCGCTGTTGCAGTCAACTTTTGAAGGTCTTCCTCAACTCCAAATTGAGCTCATGATAGCTCATTGGAAAGGTATTTCTGTCTAGTTATCCTTTAAATCATCAAGCAAGTCATTTAGCCAACCATGCTAGGAGAAATCTTGATTTTCCCAAGGTCACTTCAGAGGTGCATTCAATTCTCCTGAGGCAACGGTATTTTTGACATTTCTCCAAAACAATTATACCTGTGTAAAACGTGAAGGAGGTTTTTCTTCCTTGGGATGTTTTGGACAAAAACCTCTCTTAGTTTTCCAAAATTCATCTTTTATTGCTCTAAAACATCTTTTGAGTGAAACCGATCCCGATGTGTGGAACAAGGGATTTTGTCGAAATGAAGCGAAATGAAGGGGATAAGGGGCTTCTAAATTCTTGGGGAAATTTTTGGAAGTAGGGAACGATGTTAGGAAGCAGGGGAAAGTGGAATCTCAGAGATTGAGTGAGGGGAAGGGGTCCAAAAGGGCAAAACACAGGCCTAGCCTAGAAAATTGCCAAGTGGTGGCTAGAAACTAGGGTTTGTGCAAAAATGAGGAATTTGGGGGATCTCAGTGATGGGAAGTGTTTAATAAGGTAAATTAATGATAGGGGAAGGTGTTTGAATATCAGGATACAAGTGTTTCCGATGATTTGACCATCCGAGAGAAATTACCTCCAAAACCCTAGGAGAGGGAAATGGACCTTACCGAGGCACAACTGAAGCATGAACAAGACGTAAAATGACTCAATGGAACTTGACATGATGATGAAAACCCTCTGAATGATGGTACACTCAGCTGAATGATGACATGGACCGACATTTGGACAACTTTGACAAGAGTGAAAACAAACCCTAGACCTAATGCCTAGTGACCAAATTTTGCTTGAAGACTCATTGAAATGACAAAATTTGACCTTGACACCTTAAAATCACTTTGTAAGAGCATGTTTGATCATTGGAGGAAGGCTGCAAAGGCTGACTCTAACATTGGCTCCAATGGGGATGGTAGCTCCTTGGAGGTGCCAAGAACGTCAGATCTTTTGGAGAGAAGACCAGTGCCTTCATCCATTGGGCGATGGAATCATTATTTGAACGGATAACACAAAAAATTTGACACATTTATTGAATGAAAACTTGACTAAAAACTGAATGAAACTTGACTGAAACTTGACTCGATGGCAAACTGAAATAACTTGAAAAAACTGACTCAACAGACCAAACACAAATGACTCATGACTGACTTAAAACAAGACTTTACAAAGCTTTTGGAAAAAAGGCAGCAATCCATCAAGATTCGGAATCATGATGAAAACCACCTGCATACTAATGAAATATGTACAATCATGTATAATTGGCTTTCCAATGTAACCAGTCAAGCAGATGCCTTGCTAACTGATTCTCCCGATCAAATCTCCTGGTCAACAATACAAACTGATAACTGGGCATCCAAAAACATAGCTGACCATGATCTCCTTCATCACTGAACACTGCAATAAACACCTTCACTGCTGACTGTAACAAATCTGCCATTGGATCCTGAAAAACATGAAGATTTACTTCCTGCTGAAGAAACAAGGTGTCTTTTTCTCCTAATTCTAATCTTCCTTCATCATGTACTTCAGTAACAATATGTTCCTGGGCTTCGAAAAACTCTGAACAAGTAGATGAGCAGTTCTCCTTTTCAAAGAACATTTCAAAACATGAAACATATGAAGAAGAAACTGAAAGGGAATCCTGAATGGTCTGATCTTCTGTAGTATGAAAATATGGTAGGTCATCTTCATATGATAGGACAGCCGGATTTTCATTACAGTCATCAATCATGAGAAAAGAAACTTCCAATGATTCTTGAAGCTCAAACATGACATTTCTATCATCTACCAAAAATTCATCAAAAGAAACTTTTTCACTTTCTTGAACAAAAATTCCATCTTGCTTTTCATGAACTAACTGAATTACCTCTTTATGAAGACTTTGTTCTGATGAACTGAAAACACTTGGATCAAAAACTTTGTCTATGGTCTCAACAGCAAAACACTCCTTTTCAGAATTCGGTACAAGGTATGCTTGGTCATTGCAATCTGAATCTGGATCTGATATGACTGAGTGGACATTATCACAATCTGCATTTGAAATTGGGCTTACTTGCATGCTGTCTTCTTCTGTGGGCAGATCTGAAACAAGCTCTTCTCTCTCATCATCTTCAGCCATATGACAAATTTCAACCTGTTGATCTATAAAGCTGCATACAGGACTGTCATGCTTTTCAGAAAAGGAAGAAGTTCCACCATCACCTTCTTGACCATGTGCACACTGCGGATCTGCGTTAACTTGAGCTGGAGCATGACCTTTCAATAGCTGATCTATCTCATCTTCAGACAGAGGAGATAATACCTTTTGTTTTCTTTTGCTCAAACAGTGATTGTCTTCATTGATTTTAAGTGAAGGAGTATACAAATTTTCCTCATACTGCTGATCCATTTCATGTAATTCCGGTTGACTGTCAAGATTCAAAATTCCTTCATCTTCCACCACACTAAGATCTTGATCCTGCTGCAAATTCTCATGATCGTCTTTATGCTGCTGAAATGGATTTTCATACAGGGCTTCCATGATCTCATCATCCATGAAATTATCATCTTCATAATATTTCTCAAGGCTTTCAATAAAAGTAGAAGCATGTTTGCAACAGTCATGAACTAAATTCAATGATGGATAAGATACTTGATATCTTTCAATGAACAGGGCATGAAAATCCTTTAAACAATAAATACAAGCTAGCGGCAAATTTTCATACCAAGATTGGGCTTCACCTTCTAGAGTGGCCAGGAATATCTTCATCAAGCAATCTTCAGGAAAATCCACTTTCAATTTGCGAATATGCATGTGAAATCTAACCATATGTAAAGCAGCATCCTTCTTACCATCATCGTTAAACGTAGGCAGATTCCTTGACCAATCTACCTTGGGCATCTTATTCGGAAAACCTGGAATGTGATCTCGGCTCATGGGAGCATATCTTCTTGTGATTCGGTCCATCTTGAAAATCTCACAGCTACTGATCTCCCTGCAGTGAAGTCACCATGAGGCATCGATTTCTGGATTGTTTCAGTGAATGAAGTCGCCGGGTGAATGATTTCAGCCTTCTTATGTCTGACCGTTGTTCACCATCAACCATCAGATCTAAACTTGATACATGTACTGGGGCAATTTACAAGTTAAATGCTACGATTACAAGTTAAACCGGAGATCGACTGAAGCAGCGTTTATCTACTTCGCTGATGCATAGCAACAGCGTTTCGAAGGCTATCTGGCGTGACTTCAGACTCCGTTTATAACAAGCAAACGTTTTGAGTTTCTCCCCAATATGGTCGCCACTATGTTAGCGCTCAAATCTACCTCAGGCTGAAATGAAGTAAAACTCAAGGCTACATCAAACCACGCTCAGCCTCGTAGCTAGCCCTAAGAGGACAGGAGAGGGCTCTCTCCGTCAATCTCGATAAAATGAGCAATAGGATGCGAGATGACTTACAATAGGAACTGATTTTAGGCTAGTAAAGAGATAGGTATGTTTGATTTTTTGATTTTTGGGTTTTCACTGGAGAAATGGGAAAACAAATTTTGGGTCCGGGGATAAGGTCAGACCTTTACAGATTTCGAGTTGGGGCGAGGTAGGTGATTGTCTTGATGATTTTGATTGGATATACGGAAAGATTAGACCGACGAGGAGCTGAAGAGGGCAAAGAAGAACTTGGATCCTCTCCAAACAGTCAAAAACATATAGAACTAACTGAATTCAAAGGCAGAGCACTGTAAACAATGGATTCAACCTCATTTACTCATTCAATTTAGTTCAGAAGCATATGAAAGGATGGAATACATTAAACATGAAGAAACTTACAGTAAACAAAGAGAAAACACCATAAAGAACAGAACACCACAAGGATCCCAACAAGTGCCGCAAAACCTCTGATCTTTCCTTAGCCAAAATATGAAAAAATATGTACAATGGTGCCAAAAGTCTCCCAAGAGTCCAACCTCTCCAACCTCTGAAAATGATTGAGAAATTACAATATATAGAGCATCCTAACTCCTTCCCCCACCTCTAGGGGTCGAAATCCTCCTTCTAGGAGCAGTTCCAACAAATTCTAATCAAGGAGCTAAAATCTAGGCAGCTAACAACTTGCCTCTAAAAGAGTGGAAACTGATTCATTTACATGATTTTCACTCTTTTAAGAGTGAATCTTCTAGAATAGGTAAAAATGAACCAAATTTACATGCCAAACATAAATTTACATCATAATAACTCAAAAATTTCATCCCCAAGCAAAACTGGTCCAAACTGGCCGAAAATCTGAGCTGGAAGTTGAAAATTCAGCCAAAACTTTAAGTGGGTCGCATGCCTGAAACAAGTGGGTCGCATGACTTTCAGCCCGATTTTGAAGGACTTCCCGGCATCCAAATTGAGCTCATGATAGCTCGTTGGAAATACCTGGATGTTGACTATCCAACCCAAGTGGAATTTCCCAATTTGGAGTTCATTTGACCCTCCAAAACTTCTTTCTCCCAGAAGTACTTCCTGCTGGTGCAAAAGGTGGCAGCAAGGTGGTTTTCATGGTGTTTTTGAGCTCTTTGACCATCCAGAATCTGATGAAATGCTTAGGTAATGTCTGAGGATGCATAATTACCCATGAAAAATCCAAAAATGCAAAAAATTCCTTCAGCAAGTGTCCCAAAAAAAAGTGAGCATATGAGTGCGAGACCCACTTAACTGAAAAACCTGTTTTTTGACCCAAAAATTTCAAAATGACAAAATTTTCTCCGAATTTGCTCAAATTCGGAGCAGAGGTCCTCCATCATGTATCTTGCCCATTCAATGAAGCCTCGGCCAAAATCCGAAGTGGATTAGGCCTTTTCCGCCGTCTTAGTGCTTTGCGCAACCTCCTCTTCAAAATCTTCATTCTCGCTTTGCAGACATGCATGCGAGCCCAATAATGTCCTTTCATGTGACGAACCATGTCTTTGTCTCTATCATTATCCTATGAATGTACCTGCACTGATGAAGAAGGCGAGACCCCTTCCACGCCATGTGAAGATAGCACTCGCGCTGCTGATGAAGTCAACGAGACCCCTTCCACCCTGGGTGGAGATAGTACTCGTCGTGATGTTGAAACAAAGCTCTGTGGCTTCTCTGATATGTTACCACTACTGGTGCACTGCTATGCTCCATCTCAGTACATCAACCTCAATGATTGAGTCACTGTCCGACTCCTGCTCATACTCTGACTTCTGTCTCTGACATGGCTGTGAACAAGATAGTTGTAATATAGCTGCTGATAGAGGTGCAGTGAAAATCAAGTTTTAATGTATTTTCAAAACCCAACAGATATCACCCATATACCCAAGTAACAAGGGAAAACCAAAATCATCATAGGGATGGCTTTGTTTTAATGGCAAAAACACTATCTCTGTTTTCAGATTGCAAGTAGGTTTGACAAATGACTACCAAATGCAAATGTGTAGTCAAGCTTTAATAATGGCCAAAAAACTATCAAAGGATTGTGTTTTATGTAATGTAGAATATGACCATCTTTGCAAAGACCATATGGAGGACAAAATGAATATGACAGTGGTGATATAGTGATGAAGTTTAAACACAAGCCAACATGAACACTATGCAAAACATTAAAGGGTATAATGGCAATGATAAAACGATGACTGAAGGCATGAGGGTGACATATACAATGGCGCTAAGGTATGAACCATTCAACAGCTCCCAAATTCTTCATAAACTGCCCATAAATTTGAAAACCCTTGAGGAATCATTTGCATGGTGAATGTAGGGTTCACACAAATTTCTCCAAGCATGGTTAGTTTCTTCAACATCAATGACATCCCAACTACATTAAAAAATCCATTGGGCGATGATAAAAACCTGTTTGTACGCCACCGGAGCTAATTTGAATCGAATCTGGACGCCCAACGCAATTTTCTGAGTTCTGTTTTTAAGTGGGTCGCATCTCCCTCAAGTGGTTCGCATGCCACAAGTGGGTCGCATGCGTTCAATTTTACACAGGCTGAAATGCTCAAGTGGGTCGCACCTCCCAAGTGGGTCGCATCTGTTTCAAATGGGTCGCATGCCTCTTGCCACATAGTGCATTTTGCAAGAAGCTTTTGGAGGCCTTCCCGGTGTCCAAATTGAGCGTGTGATAGCTCGTTGGAAAGCTCTTGGAGTATAATTTGCAACACAAGTAGAATTATTCAATTTGGATTTTATTTACCCTTTCAAAAGTCAAATCTCCCAACACTATTCAAAATGAGCAGAATGAGGCTGCCTCAAGGCAGAGCGCTGTTGCAGTCAACTTTTGAAGGTCTTCCTCAACTCCAAATTGAGCTCATGATAGCTCATTGGAAAGGTATTTCTGTCTAGTTAGCCTTTGAATCATCAAGAAATTCATTTAGCCAACCATGCTAGGAGAAATCTTGATTTTCCCAAGGTCACTTCAGAGGTGCATTCAATTCTTTTGAGGCAACGGTATTTTTGACATTTCTCCAAAAAAATTATACCTGTGTAAAAAGTGAAGGAGGTTGTTCTTCCTTGGGATGTTGTGGACAAAAACCTCTCTCCGTTTTCCAAAATTCATCTTTTATTGCTCTGAAACATCTTTTGAGTGAAACCGATCCCGATGTGTGGAACAAGGGATTTTGTCGAAATGAAGCGAAATGAAGGGGATAAGGGGCTTATAAATTCTTGCGGAAATTTTTGGAAGTAGGGAGGGATGTTAGGAAGTAGGGGAAAGTGGAATCTCAGAGATTGAGTGAGGGGAAGGGGTCCAAAAAGGAAAAACACAGGCCTAGCCTAGAAAATTGCCAAGTGGTGGCTAGAAACTAGGGTTTGTGCAAAAATGAGGAATTTGGGGGATCTCAGTGATGGGAAGTGTTTAATAAGGTAAATTAATGATAGGGGAAGGTGTGTGAACATCAGGATACAAGTTTTTCCGATGATTTGACCATCCGAGATAAATTACCTCCAAAACCCTAGGAGAGGGAAATGGACCTTACCGAGGCACAACTGAAGCATGAAAAAGACGTAAAATGACTCAATGGAACTTGACATGATGATGAAAACCATCTGAATGATGGTACACTCAGCTGAATGATGACATGGACCGACATTTGGACAACTTTGACAAGAGTGAAAACAAACCCTAGACCTAATGCCTAGTGACCAAATTTTGCTTGAAGACTCATTGAAATGAAAAAATTTGACCTTGACACCTTAAAATCACTTTGTAAGAGCATGTTTGATCACTGGAGGAAGGCTGCAAAGGCTGACTCTAACAAAACTTAATCATCAATTAGCATTTAAGCGAGCTATTACAGCTTTCCCCCCGTGGAAGTGAACACCATCCTCGATGTTCTCATTCTTCTCCAATAAATAGTTCTGGATATGCTTCTTGAACAAAGCCTTCATCCTCCCAGGTAGCCTCAGCCAGGCCAAATTTCTTCCATTGCTCCTTAAACTGGGTGATGGCTCACTTCCAGAGCATGGTTTCTCTCCGATCGATTATACATTGAGGCTTGACTAGAAACTCGCTGTCCGGTTCAACCTGAATATTCTACCAATGGATTATATGCTTTGGATCATGTATGTATTGTTTTAATAAAGATACATGAAAGACGTTGTGCACCCAGATATGACTATGCAAGGCCAATCAGTAAGCCACAGGTTCTACACTTTCCAATATTTGGAAAGGGCCTCAAAACCTAGAAGCCAATTTGGCAAAAGAGGCCCATCTTAAAGTGATTTTCTTTGGCTTAATCCTTACGTACACATGGTCTCCCACCTCAAACTCATGATAAGTCATTTTTTTATCACCATACACTTTTTTTCTATCTTGAGCTTCCTTTAAATTCTGTCGGATCTTCTCTACTTCTGTCTCCATTTTAGCTAGCATTTTTGATGCAAGCATTAACTTGGTTTCTGGGCTACTCCAATTAATAGGAGTTCTGGATTGTCGTCCGTGTAAGGCTTCGAATGGAATCATCTTAAGGGATTCCTGATATCCGTTATTGTATGCAAACTCCACTAGGTGCAGATATTCTTCCCACCTAGTTGGCTATTGCATTACATACATACGTAACATATCCTCCAGGATCTGATTTACTCATTCCATTTTTTCATTCGTTTGTGGATGGTAAGCGATGCTGAAATTAATTTGAGTTCCTAATCCTATAAATAACATTTTCCAGAATTCTGAAGTAAACTTCACATCCCTGTTAGATATGAAAGTCTTTGGGATACCATGCAGTCTAAAGATCTCTTGCATAAATATGTTTGTTATATGCACCGTCTTACAGGTGGACTGCACGGGTATAAAATGTGCTGCTTTTCTTAACCGATCCACCACTACCATTATAGAGTCATTATGCTTCTTTGACCTTGGCAAAGTAGTGGTGAAGTCTAAAGATATTTCCTCCCACTTCCACTAAGGTACCGGTATAGGCTGCATGAACCCGGTTGGGTGTTGGTGCTCCACTTTCACTTGCTAGCACTCTAAACACTTGTTTAGATATTCTGCAATATCTCTTCTCATACCTGGCCAAAAGTAGTTCTTCCTAATCATTGTTAGAATCTTCTGATATCCAGGATGTCTTTAGTAATTACTTCGATGATGCTCATTTAGAATTAGTTCCTTCAACTTCATTATGTTTCGAACAAAAATTCTCTTCTTGAAAGTTTGTAACCCATCCTTATTAATTTCGTAAGCAGTAGATTTTCCTTCTTTCTGAACTCCTCTGCTTGCTGCCACATGAAATGGTATTCAGGAACTTTCTCAACGGCTACTTTTATTGTCTCCAACAATCTGCACTCAACGTGATTATAATACAACTCATAAACACCATGCAATTTTCTACTTAATGCATTAGCTACTCTTCTCCTTACCATTCACATGCTGCATATCGTTGTAAAAATCACTTAGGAAAGCATTCCATCTTTCCTGGTGAGAATTAAGATCAATTTGCTTAAAGTAACTGGTTAAACTTCTATGATAGGTTTTAAGTAAAAATATTTTTCCAAGCAAGTAGTGCCTCCAAACCTGGAGTGCATGCACTACTGTTGTTAGCTACAAATCATAAGATGAGTAACATTGTTCATGCTCCTTTAGTTTTACTAATTCACAGGCAACAACCTTACCTTGTTGTGACAAAATTTCCCCAACTCCTTCTTTACACACATCTATGCAAACTTCAAACTCTTTGTTGGGATCTGCTACCCAAAATGCTAGAGCTGTACTCAATAACAGTTTCATATTTTCAAAATTGTCTTGACATCAAATTGTCCATTTAAATATTTTTCCCTTCCTTTGTAAGGAAGTAATTGGAAAAGCAATCTTAGAAAAACCTTCAATAAACCGCTGATAATAGCCGGGAAAACCCATAAAGGATTAGATATCTACCACATGTTGGGGTATCTTCCATTCCATAATCATTTTGATTTTATTCGGGTCAACTGCGATTCCTTCAACAGAAATAACATGCCCAAGGTACTGTATTTATTCCTTCAATAAATCACACTTTCTGAATTTAGTGTACAATTGGTGCTTACGTAACATTTCCAGCACTATTCGTAAGTGCTCTTTGTGTTCTTTTGGATTCTTGGAATACACTAGAATGTCATCAATAAATATTAACACAAAATTATCCAGAAAGTGGTGAAATATGCCATGCATCAGCCTCATAAAAGTTGTTGGCACATTAGTCAGTCCCAAAGGTAACACCACAAACTTGTAATGTCTTTACCTAGTACAAAAAGCAGTTTTATATATGTCTTCATTCTTTATTCGGATCTGGTGGTATCCCGACCTTAGATCTATCTTTGAAAACATTGTAGCTCCCTTCACTTGATCAAACATATCATCAATTTGCAGTAAAGGGTATCTATTTTTTATAGTTAATTTGTTAAGTTGGCGATAATCCATCCACATTCGCATGGTTCCATATTTCTTCTTCACGAACAACACTGGTGCTCCCCAAGGGGATACACTTCATCAGATGTATGCTTAATCC
Organism: Pinus albicaulis; assembly: GCA_034641835.2. Classification (NCBI taxonomy): domain Eukaryota; kingdom Viridiplantae; phylum Streptophyta; class Pinopsida; order Pinales; family Pinaceae; genus Pinus; species Pinus albicaulis. The sequence goes on from CM076569.1 coordinate 615,466,327, forward strand.
TGTAGTTCTTCTAACTGCTCATTCAATGTGGTGTCCTCGAAATGGGTGATGCTCTAGGTATCAACTCTATGGTAAAATCAATGTCCCTTTTGGGTGGCAAACTTGGTATTTCCTTTGGAAATATGTCTATAAAATCTTGTACTATCGGAATATTTTCCATCATTGGAGATTTTTCTTTGGAATTAGTAAAGATAGCTTGAATGGCATATAATTGGCATCCTTTCCTCATGCACTTACCCATTTGAGATGTTGTAATTGGACGGAACTGTATATATTTCTTTATACCATGAATTTCCTTACGGGTTCCATCTTGCATTTGGTAATAGATGATCTTTTCTTTACAGTCTACTAACATCCAGTGCTTCTCCAACCAGTCCATAACAAGTAGCACATCATAGGATCCCAGAGGTAGTACATTCATGTCTATAGTTAGCTATTGTTCACTAATTTCTAGTGCACAATTCGAAATATTATCACAAACCTTTCTCTTTACTCTCGTCGCTAACTGTACTAGCCATGGATTTCTGAATTTTTGACTCTGTAATTTACAAATCTCTACTACATTGGCACTTACGTAGCTTAAAATTGCACCTGGATCTACCAAAATAGAAACTGGTTTAGATAGTAATTTACCTTCTAATTCTATCATTGTCAGTTGGTAATCTTCCTGTCGATCTTCCAGGGTTGCGTTAATTCTGGGTATATTTCTAGCTACATCTCCCACTGTTGAAGCTTCTTGTAGGTTCGTAACCACCTCTCTTCTTCCTCATTGTGGACAGTTTCTGTAGTAGTGTGTCTTACCACACCCCCAACACTGTAGAGGTGGCTTTTGATTTTGTGCTTGTTCTGGTTCACTGTAGGCTTCTGTGGGTTTATCTTCTACAGGCCATCCTATTCTTTGATGATTCCTTCCAAATTTTTTTCTAACTGAGCTTCTAGAAACACCCTTGAAATTACTGGTTCTATTTTTCTTAAAACCGGAACTACCCTTATGTTCTTTCTTTGTCTTCCAATTTTTATTCTGCTCTCATTTTTCTTTAGCTTGCTCGTAACACATTCTTGCCTTCCGAATTGCCTCGTACATAGTTTTAGGATTTAAAAGCTCAATACGTTCCTTCATATGAGTTGGAAAAACTACTCAGGAACCGCTGTAATTTTTCCTTTTCATTGCTTAAATAAGGAAAAAAATAGAGTAAGGAAGTAAACTTGGTGATGTATTCATCCATCATCATTTGTCCCAACTTTAAGTCGCGGAACTCCCTATATTTTTCTTCATAGAAGCGTTCAATTAAATATTTATCTCTAAAGTACTACTGGAACAAATCCCAAGTCACGTCCTAATCATCTATACTGTGAACTTTTTTTACTTCCTCCAACCATAATGTGGCTTTCTCCCTCAACTGATAAATAGCCAATCTAGCCTTCAGATTATTGATGTATTCATGCACTTGAAAATACTTGTTCATGTTTATCAGCAACGCCTCAGCCACTTCCTCCGCTACTCCATCAAATGTAGGAGGTTTTATTTTTCGAAATTCACCTTGTATTACACTTTCTGTCTCTTAACGTCTTTCTAATCTGATGCATTATGTCACTCAGTATCATTGTAATTTTTATTTCTATTACTCCGCTGAGATTGAATTCTTTCCATTCTGTCAATGGTGTGGTCTCTTGCTTGTTGCTCATTTCCTTCTTGCAAACCCCTATCAGTGCTGGGCTGCTCCACCCTTGATTCTGTTTGTCTGAGAGGCTTTTTAATATCCTCTCAGGTTCTTCCATCACATGCGCATTATCATTTCTCACCCTCTCCATTTCCTCTTGTAACTTTTATACTATAGTTAGAAGAATGCTGGTTTGATGCCGTTACTCCTCCAGTAGTTTACTTGATTTCTAGTTCTAATCCACACTCACCTACACCCACATCTCCCGATTCATTTCTAGTTGGGGTTGTGGTTCCCCAGTATTTTGATGTGGCTACTACGCTGGCCCCCTTCTCATGATATTCTGTTAACTTATTTTCTTTCTCTGTGAATCATTATATACAGCTTGAAACGTTAGTTGACCCATAGAGTCGCAGCGTACAAAGGCCGCTCTGATACCACTTGTAATAGACATGGTTACATTCATAATTTTCTTTTTTACATTTGTTAAAATGTTATACATCTACCTACATGCACTTAACACTTAACATCTAAAATTTAATCATTTAACTTGACAATTATTCATATAACTAATAATTGTAATTTATCATATAATATAAAATTATACTCGTACATGAATGCTTATTACATGCTCCCATAACCATAACTATAGTTCACAATAAGCCTATGGTTTCTCTGCTTCCCAAGGAGGGTACCACAGTTAACTGACAACCTTTATGACTTGGTTGTACTCGTGATTAGATTGGATCCAAATCTAAGTTAACATTCAATTTACTAGCACAGTATGCACTATTTAGATCTAATGGAAATTTATTTGTCATTCTCGAGATATCTTGTTTCGGGTTGGAAAGTGTTAATGTATACATCTTTTAAAATCTCTGTCGTTAATCTGTTTACTCTGGGATCCAAAGGTGACTAGGTTTCTAAGGTTTTCAAGGTAATGACCTTGCCTTGCTAACCACTTTTCTTAGCATTCCAGCTTTCTGCTTTGTCTGTTCGGTGAATGAGATCTCGGCGGTTCTCCTCGGCTCTTAGCAGGAGATATTCTTGGTATGTCTTTTTCATTTTACTTGAGGAAGGACACTGTTGCCTATTCCATTAACTGGTTCGAGTCTCAATCCGGTTTAAACTATTCCGCTATGACCATAGGTAAATAATTTACAACGCTAAGGTATTGTTCTTAGTTTAATCACTGCAAATGGATAGTTAACATTGTTATTACTTCTACATGATACTAGACTTATGAGGTCTATAATATTTTTCCAAGTTATTTCAACATCCTTCTCATGTCTGCGTTAAATATTACTGTTTCACTAGCTAGAGTCATAGTAAGGCATTTTTGTCCTTATCTCAAGTTTGGGAGTCACGTGTTTCCACCCTACTGCAACAATGAGAGCGAGAAGTGGAAAAAGGTAATATTATCTGGTGTAAATATGTCTTGTTTATGATCAATGGTTTACTTGCTCATTTACTCAGCCATTTACGCATTATCTCTTTGTTATCATTGCAAGTTGGCACCTCATTCATTCTCGGCATGACCTCTGTCAGGTAAGCCATGGTTTCATACTCATTTTCCTCTAAGTTTTCTGTCATAACATTGAGGGTTTTTCTCGAATTACCATATTTATTCTCACCTAATTTTCTACAAGTTATCTGGAAGCTATAAAAGTTAACTCTGCACATGAAGTTCACGCGACCACCGCTAAAAATAATGCTTCTTCAATTTTAATAGGTACCCCTTTCCGCGCGTATAGACCTGGGATGTCGAATTCTTGGCTTGGGGTCTTAGTCCGTCATTGAATTACAGACATGCTAGTTCTTGTAGTTTATGTATTTACTCATGGTTATGCCAGTGATGCATACCAACTTCGTTTTTCTTTCCTTTTAGAACTCTGATGTAAACAACCGAATTACAGTTCAATATATATATTTATAGCGTGGTTCTATCCACCTACCTACTTTTCAGTTATAACTTTCTCTCTTTGTAATTGAACTCTTAAAAGGGTAGAATAGAATCTCATAATTAAAAGAGACATTATTCTTTCATATTGGACTCTATTCTTATTTATGTTTTAACCCATGAAGAAAGTTACCTTAAGTTATATTTGCATGCAAATTATTCTTCTTCTTATCTATTGGTTATTTTAAATAGTTAACGCACATTTTTTTTCATATTAATTCAAATAATCTTGACTATTCTTTTATTTTTCCAAAAATTAAAGAACTACAAAAATTATTACCTATACTATCAACATAATTATATTTCATAGTTTTCTGTAATGTTTTGAGATGCAATTCTTGATTTTTGTCAGCTAGTTCACTCGTATAGTTTTCATTAACTATTTATGACCTTTACAGTCTTCTTTACGGTACCTATATACAAATGTAGGGGTCAACCAGAACGACTATAGTTCTTTTAAATCTCGTGTATAGCTCATGAATTTAGAATATGTGTCTTGCACTCTGGAGCCTCTGAGTTCTGGAATCTGACAAAATTTCCCTACCAACTCATATCTAAGTTTCGTGTTCCAGTTTTTTCCCATTGCATATTTTGTGAAAATTCTACTAATTAATATTATACCTAATTTTTTCTTATATCTGTCTGTTATTATGCACCTATGTCCATACCGTAGAACAAGAAACATTTCCTATGCAATAAATTATTAAGATAATTGAGAAGATTATACTTTGTTTACAATAACAAATGTATAGTACACATTCACTCTTTATATGAAACTGTAAATATAGTACACATTCACTCTTTATATGAAACTGTAAATATTTAATAATGTACACAACCATTTAAGTCTAACAGTTTTCCACACAGTAATTTCTCACCTCTGGGACTGAATACTTTTCAATAATTTACTCAAACAACATTTGTCTATAATCTCATCTTCTGAACTTACAATACCATTCTACTTCATCTACTTATCAAATTTGCAGTATAATTTACTTATCCATTGATTGACTGTGGTTGTCCTCCCTACCGTGGATGAGGCAATTACGTCCTCACCCCCCCCGGTGCTCCAGTCTTGAGCCAAGTAGAAGGAAACCATGCTCAGAAGGGATCCCAGGACTCCGGTCCAATCCACCTTCTAGAAGTTCAGGATAGTTGAGAGTCTTTCAACTGGTTCCTACCAGCTCGAGAAAATCATAATCTCTCTTCTTTCTTCACTTTCAGAACACACAAGTCAAAACCCCTCTTCCTCATAGGGATATTTATTTTATCCATAGAAGAAGACTAATAGACTAAACTCTTTCCATTCAACTACTTCTCAGTTGGAATAAAATATTTTTACCATTAGTCTTTCACTTATGGAACCAATTCCATAACTAATTGTATTTAATAAAATTTAATCCTTGTTCATAATATACTATTTCAAAATAATAATAGTAGATGTCTTAAAGTCTTAACAATAAACTTAATCATCCCTTAGAATTTAAGCCAACTTTTACGTTAATTTCATTAAATTCATAGAAAATTATTTTTTAAGTATAAATTTTGGAAAAATATTTATACCTTATGATATTTCCTTTGATAGATCTAGAGGTAAGATATGTAGGTTTCTTTTAAATATATATCTATATCATCCCTCATGTCTATGGATACTTAGAGCTAATCAATAGTAGCTGTGAAGAAATCCTTATAAGATAAAAGAGCTAGTTGTATGTCAATATATACAACTATAAGACTATAGAGTTAAAAGCTTTATTATTATTATTATTATTATTATTATGGAAGCTATATAAATTAAACCATTAAGGCACCAAAAAACCTAGTGCATAGTACATATTACATGGGTAAAATTGAAAAAAAAGTAAATTATAATTTTATTTTAAATGGGTATTATTTTTATTAATTTAAAATATATATAAGTTAAACATATATACATAAAAAATATCATATAACAATATTATTGAATATAATAATTCTTAATTTGTAAATATGTTTAGTTACAATATTATGTGCCAATGTCATGGACTAATACAATGACATTATCAATACCATGTAATATTAAAAAAAATAATATTATTTTATTTTAAATCAATATTATTTTTATTAATTTAAAAATATATATACATATAAAATATTATATAACAATATTATTGAATATAATAATTCTTAATTTGTAAATATGTTGAGTTACAATATTATGGGCCAATATCATGGACTAATACAACTACATTATCAACAACAAATGCCAAAAAAAACACAAACTCATTTCGTATATATTTTGTTTAACTAATAAATTTAATTAAAACAAAAAATAACCTGAAACCTATAAAACAACCTATGAATGATATGCCACCTACATAGTGTCTACCCTAAGTGCACGTGAAGTAGCAGAAAACAAAGCTTTGTTGTCCGCTAATTTCGTGTTCATAGCATCTTCATGTATTTGGAAATATCATCAGATTCATATTCACGTCCTTTATTTTCCTCTTGTCCACTTAAGGGGTTAGGATGTGTACATTCAATCAGAGGAAAATGGGCACATCCATTGGAATTCCTATTGTATACAAACCATAGTAGCATATACCCAAGAAAAAAATGTACATATGTCACGGGAAAAAATTGTAGAAAGGACTCCAACGCTACAATTATAGATCGGTCCTAAGTCAAATTGTTACTGAAGTATTTACAGAATATATTCACACTTCAATCAAATCCTATCCTTGTAAAACCCCAACCTTCCCTTCTAGAAATTGATAACATGCATATCTCCACTATTTGATAACCCTATTACTCAGCGATGTTTTAGAAGTTTATTTGCGTTTAGGTGAAAGTGTCAAAATATAAATACCAGATCGATCGCTGCATAAAATGGCCAACCGAAATCTTCTAATTTCTGGAAACTTTCCATTCCAGTATGTTGTTGAAATATTAAATTCAACTGCCGCATAGACCGAAGGAGGACAATATGTTTAATGGTGATAGGAAATCTGAAAGATGATCACAGTAGCAAATCTCCAGTTGTGATTTCACTCCACGAAATCCAGCACTCAACTCCATGTTTATTATCTGCAACACCAACCACATTTAATTCTCCACCAACCTCATTGATCGCACAGTAGCACCATTCTGGGGGGCAACAAGCTTGAGCTAGAAAGGGGAGTTATGACCCACCGGAGGGGCTGATGTCACCTTCCTCCGGACCAATCAAAAGAGCTCCTTGTGGACAAAGAAATTGGCTCTTGCATAATCTTTAAACCCTACCGAATGTTTGTTAAATGTTTTATTGTATTTTTTTTTATTGGCTGCAGCATACGTTTTATTTTTTTTACTTTGGGTTAATGTTTTATTTACTGTGGAACATTTTGGTTTTAATTTATATAATATATTTTTTATAATATATATATATATATATATATATATATATATATTTTAAAGATATATATACATGACATGTGCATTGTGTAATGTAATAGAGAGAGAGCCTGAATGCTGAAGTGAAAGACTGTTTGAATTTTTTTCCCGAAGGCAGAAAAGAAGACAGAGAGAAATATACAATGAGTGAAAACTATGTGAGGGTGTGTGCCTAGGTAGCCAAAGAGCAGAAATATAGAGAGTTTTATATTCGCTGTGTTTTGTAGCAGAAAAAGATTTTTGTTGTTGTTGTAAATCCATAACATAGAATTTTTGCGGAATATTTCATTTTGTAACAATTGAATTTTTTTATTAATGAAATATATGTTCTGCACATCTCTATCCGCATTTTATTGAACTCTCTGTGTTTAAAAGAGGGATTATTTTATTCCTCTGTGTGTTCGGAATTGTTTAGAAATTCCAACATAGTATCGGAGCTAGTCTAGGCTCTTTGCGTTTGACAAAGAAGCTGAAGGAAGGAAGAAGAAGCTTCTTGAAGATTTCTCTAATAGCTTGAAGATTCAACAAAGCAAGGTATTTTACCAAAATAGAGTTTTTTTTCTTTTTCAAGATTACAGTCCAGAGAACTGTAAAGAAGAAGTTTGTTAGAGGTAAATTATTTTTGAAGATAGAGTGTATTTCTTAGTAGTGAGAAAGTTTATTTAAAAACACAGTCAACCTTTTTAAGAATAGTTCAGAAAGCTAGCCATGGCAGGAGCCAACACAAGCATGAGTATAGGAAATACTCAACTTCGACAGTTCAATGGGAAGAGCTATGACTATTCGGCAGTCACAATGAGAGCCATCTTTACCTCTCAAGATTTATTTGAGCTTGTTGAAGATGGTCTAGAAGAACCAACAGATGAAAATGCATTTAATGCCTTAACACATGCAGAGATAGATTTGCTGAAGATTAATAGGAATAAGGACTCAAAAACCCTCTTCTATCACCTTCAAGCAGTACATGATAGTGTATTCCCAAGGATTGCAGCAGCCAAGAGGTCCAAGGATGGATGGGATACCCTCTAGACAACTTACCAAGGTATGGAGAAGGTAAAGATAGCAAAGCTTCAATTAATGAGAAGAGATTTTGAAGTCATTTTCATGAAAGAGTCTGATATAATAGACTCATTATTCACAGTGTTTATTGGGTTGGTTACCCAAATGAGATCTCATGGAGAAACAATAGAAGAGAGAAGAATAGTGGAGAAATTATTGAGGAGCTTACCCTCAAGGTTTGATGTGATAGTCACCACGATTGAAGAGATAAAGGATATCTTAAAGTTTACAGTTGATGAGCTTCATACATCACTGATGACACATGAACAAAGATTGGGTAGAACATCAAACTCATCTTTGGAGCCTTCCTTTAAGACCCAAATGTCCTTTGGAAGAGGAATATGTCAAGGCAGAGGAAACTACAGAGGAAAAGGTAGAGGCAGAAGCCAGAACCGAGGAGGAAGAAGCAGCCCAACAAATACAAATAGAAGGGGCAGCAATCCAAATCAGAGTCAAGGGCAAGGAAGAAACCAACAAGGTGGACAACATCAAGCACATGGACAAAGGTATGATAAATCCCATGTACAATTTCATTACTGTCATGAGTATGAACATTTTGCCAATAAATATAGGAAGAAGCAGAGTGACATGGGTAATAGATCCAATGCTAATTTTACTAAGGAAAACATCAGTCAAGAAAAGTTTTTTTTAACATGTAATATGGCCAAAGAAAAGAATGAAGATATATGGTTTCTAGATTCAGGATGTAGCAACCATATGACTGGAAATATTTCTATGTTTTCCATGATTGATGAAAATGTAAAGTCTCAAGTAACACCGGGGACAGACAGTAAAGTCTTTGTCATTGGAAAAGGTAGAGTAAGTGTTTTGGCAAAGAAGGGAGAAAGAAAAACCATATCAAATTTTTACTATGTGACTGGTATGAAGTGTAACCTCTTGAGCATTGGACATCTTATGGAAAATAGGTACAATGTTTTCTTTGAAGATGATGTATGCACCATCATGGATAAACCACCAAGCAATCAATGCATTGCACAATTTAAGATGACAAGGAATAGAATGTTCCCTCTCAAGATGAGAGCAGATTTGAAGAAAGGAGATACCATTGAAGTAGTGACACAAGAGACATTCCAATGAGAAGCAAAGGATGAAGTCTGGTTATGGCATTTGAGATTTGGACATCTTAAATTTGGAGGTCTGAATTTGTTGCATATGAAAGGAATGGTAAAGGGGTTACCATTGAGAAACCAGAAAGCCTATGTGCAGGCTACATCTTGGGCAAACAACACAGTGAAAGATTTCCATCAGGAAAGAGCATAAGGGAAAGGCACCCTTAGAAATTGTCCATTTATATTTGTGTGGACCAATGCAAACACCATCACTAGAAAGAGGTCACTATATGCTGACTTTTATTGATGATTACACAAGAAAAACTTGGGTTTATTTCTTGAAATTTAAGAGTGAAGTGTTAGAGAAATTCTGCCACTTTAAAGCTCTTGTAGAGAAACAAAGTGGGCAACATATTAAGATCTTAAGAACAAACAGAGGAGTAGAATATATCTCCAAATACTTTCTATGTTTTTGTAGAGAAAATGGGATAAATAAACAACTTACAACAAGGTATACAATGTGGCAAAATGGAGTTGCTCAAAGGAAAAATTGAACCATCATGGATATAGTAAGGAGCATGTTGAAGGCAAAACATTTATCAAATGAATATTGGGTTGAAGTTGTACATTGTGCAGTGTTCATTTTGAATAGATGCCCAACCAAATTTGTGATGAATAGAGTTCCTAAAGAAGCATGGAGTGGCATAAAATAGTTTGTCACCCACATGGGAGTATTTGGTTGTGTGGCTTATGCACACATTCGAGATCAACAAAGAAAGAAGTTGGGCAATAAGTGGGAGAAGTGCATATTTATTGGATACAGTGAAGAATCCAAGGCTTAAAAGTTATATAACCCATCCAAAAATATTTTTTTTATAAGCAGAGATGTACAGTTCACTGAGGAAGAAGCTTGGGATGGAAGCATTGAGAAAACAGTGAATGTGAAAAGTTGTTTGTCTCATGATGATAATGAGGAAGAGATGGCTAAAATACATCCCTCATTAGTAGCACCAACTCCACCAACACAAGGACAACAAGAGACACCACAAGTAGGTATGATAACATCCTTGAGAAGTGATGACAGTGTCTCTCCAAGCACATCATAAGGAGCAGTTTTGAGTGCTTCTACAAGCATAGGTTGAACAAGTGAAAGAGGAACCAGATTCAGAAGTGTGAATGAAATCTATGAGCAAGAGGCAGCAAATGGAGGTATGAACTCTTTATTTGCATTGTATTGTCATGCAGAGGATCCTATTCATTTTGAATATGTTGTAAAATATAAGAAATGGATAGATGCGATCGATGAAGAGATAAATTCCATAGAGAAAAAAAAGACATGGGAATTGGTTGATCTCCCAAAAGGGAAAGAAGTAATTGGAGTGAAATGGGTCTACAAGACCAAAATAAATGCTGAAGGTAAGATTGAAAGGCACAAGGCCAGACTTGTAGTCAAAGGCTATAAGCAACAACATGGAAGATATTATGAGGAAATTTTTGCACCGGTTGCAAGAATGGAAAAATTAAGTGCAGTGTTGTCCATAGCAGCACAACATGAGTGGAAAGTTTACCAAATCGATGTGAAATCAGCATTCCTAAATGGATTATTGATGGAAGAGGTATGTGTTGAACAACCTCTGGGATATGAGAAAGAAGGCAAAAAGCACAAAGTTTGCAGATTGAATAAAGCTCTTTATGGGCTGAAACAAGCACCAAGAGCATGGTACAGTAGGATAGATGCCTATCTGCCTGAAAATGGGTTTGAAAAATGTGAAGGAGAACCCACATTATACATCAAGGAGAAAGATGGTAAGATGCTCACTGTTTTTTTGTATGTTAATGATGCTATATTCATAGGTAATGATGCTTACCTCATTGAGAATTTTAAAACAGTCATGAAGGATGAATTTGAGATGACTGATATGGGATTGTTGAGATACTTCTTAGGAAGAGAAGTAGACAAAAATATAAATAATTTTTTTATCTCTCAAGCTAAATATGTAAATGAAGTTTTGGAAATATTTAACATGCAGGATTTCAAAGTAGAATTTACTCCTACAGGGATGGGATTGAAGTTGATAAAAGAAGACAAAAAACAAGGATTTTGATCCCAGTTTGTACAAGAGCATAGTTGGCAGCCTTATGTATTTGACTAAAACTAGGCCTGATATTATACATGTTGTGAGTTTAATTTCCAGATTTATGGAATGTCCAAAGGAGAGACATTGGAAAGAAGCAAAAATAATTCTAAGGTATCTGAAAGGAACAAAGAGGTATGGTATTTCATACACCACTTCAGAAAATTCTTAATTGATTGGATATACTGACAGTGATTGATCTGGAAGTATAGATGATAGGAAAGGCACCTCTAGATATGTTTTTGATATGGGTTCAGGAGCCATTTCATGGGCTTCTAAGAAACAGCCAATTGTGGCTTTATCAACAGCAGAGGAAAAGTATGTGGCAGCTACAACAGCAAAATGCCAAGTAGTTTGGATGAGAAGAATGTTGAGAAGTTTGTCATGAACAGGTAAAAGGCACAACAATTTACTATGATAATAGCTCAACAATATCATTATCAAATAATTCAGTGTTTCATAAGAGAATGAAACAAATTGATGCCAAGTATCACTACATTAGGGAGCTAGCGAACAATGGAGAAATTGTTTTGAAACATTGAAGAACAGGACAGCAGTTTTCTGATATATTGACAAAACCATTGGGGTAGAAGAGTTTTAATTATTTGAGAAAATGTTTGGGTATGCAAGAAAATACAGCAATTGTATTTAAGGGGGAGCGTTGAAATATTAAATTCAACTGCTGCATAGACAGAAGGAGGACGACATGTTTAATGGTGATAGGAAATTTGAAGGACGATCATAGTAGCAAATCTCCAGTTGTGATTTTCACTCCATGAAACCTAGCACTCAACTCCATGTTTATTATTCATAGCACCAACCACATTGAATTCTCCACCAACCTCATTGATTGCACAACAACATCATTCCGAAGGGCATCAACCTTGAGCTGCAAAGGGAAGTGATGACCCACCAGAGGAGGTGACGTCACCTTCCTTTAGACCAACCAAAAGAGCTCCGTGGGGACAAATAAATTAGCTCTTGCATAATGTTTGACCCCCATAGAATGTTTGTTAAATGTTTTATTGTATTTGTTTTTATTTTCCATAGCATGTGTTTTATTTTTTTTACTTTGGGTTAATGTTTTATTTACCGCGGAACATTTTGGCTTTAACTTACATAATAGATGTTTTATAATATATATTGTAAATAGAGAGCAATATATAGTGAGTGAAAACTGTGTGAGGGTGTGTGGCCAAATAGCTAGAGAGTAGAAAGAAAGAGAGTTTGATATTCACTGTGTTTTGAAGTAGTAGAAGTTTTTTGTTGTTTTTGTGAATCCAAAACAGAGAATTTTTGAGAAAGATTTCATTTTGTAATAGTGCAATTTTTTTTATTAATGAAATATATGTTCTACACATATCTTTCTGCATTTTATTTAAATCTCTGTGTTTAAAAGGGGGATTTTTTTTATTCCTCTGTGTGTTCGGAATTGTTCAGAAATTCCAACATATGTTAGGTCTTCAGTTGTGAATTTACAATTTTAGGTCATGTAAAATGATTAAGCATAGTATTGACTGTCATCCATTATCTCACCTTGATTCAATAATGGTGATGACTCGCCAGAGAGATCAAGATCCAGTGGGAAGAAGAACTCTATTTCACGGGAAAGTGAGGAACTATATCGATCCCTGATGATGAACTCCCTGTAATGATATTGATTTGGAGGTTTGTAACAACAACAAGAGTATTAGTAGAATGTGCCCACTATGGCTGCGAGCCGATATTTCAAGAGGATGAGGAGGAGGATTCAAAGAGCCAGGTGCTCCATGATTTGCTTTCTTTTGATAATATAATGAGCGATATTCTGCGAAAAGAGTACGTGGTTTTTGGATGGAAATTGGGAATATGCGGCCTTGCGAAAAAGGGTATTGAGATGAAGGGTATCAAACCGATTGTTAAACTTACTAGAGAAGTAGTAGTTACTTTTTTGGGGATGAATTTTTGAATGGTGATGTGTAATATCCTGTTTCGGGGATATCACTTAAACACGGAAAACTCCAACCAGATATAGACTGGGAGGGAATTTACTGGATATTTTGCCTCTAAAAATAGGATGAGATATAGAGGCTACCTGGCCCTTTCCAAACTCTATCTATAGAGATTCTTGAAGAATCCTACTCAAAATCTCTAATACCACTGTAATATCCCAAAAATGGATTTCTCAGCAACTCATGCCTGAAAATGAATTATTTAGGAATATGTACTTTATATATCATTAAAAGTGTTTAAAAACACTCAGAAACCCACTCAAAATACTGCAACAACCTTTACTCATCTTTTATGGGAAAAACGGTGGGGAAAAGTGAGGATTTTGGTCCTAAAAGGAGTGTATAAGAAAATATGTGTAAAATTAATGGTCAAGGTTCTGTAATATGTTAGATTAGGTGAAGAGGGATATTCATGTCGAATTACATAAGAAAAAAAGGAGTTTTACTAAGTTAAACAGTTCCTCCTTCCCGACTAGTCAAGAAAAACCCTGATTTCCCATGACTTTGGGTGTGCAGAAATTTACTGAAGCAAGGGAAGAATATTTTATAAAGGTATGAGATGTAAAAAAGTATGAAAAATTATATAATGAGTTTAGGAACATGGAATTGGCATTAAGCAAGGTTAAACAATAGTTTTACATAGAAAATCCCTCAAGATTAAGGTGCTGTAAGACAAGAGAATGACCCAGAAACCCTTCAGCGTTACATCTATGAGGCTGAAAATTATTTTACTATATTACAGATCTTAAATTGATAAATACATGAAAAAAAAGATCTATAATGAGACAAAGTGCCCGAAGGACTCTCTATTACATTCCCCTTCGGAATTTCATCAATACATGAAAATGTCGGAGTAGCTGGGCACCTACGAAAACTTTGGAACTAGAAATATGTAGAGAAGGCTGAATAATATGAAAATATATGAAATAAACCTCCTCCAATGGATCTCCAAAGTGGAAGGTTGATCCTTACACTTGAGATCCCACCCTCCAATCAATCTACAAAACCCCGCAACAAATGCACTATGGAAATAACACAACTATTGGAGAAAACTGCGTAGTAGGGGAAATAATATTTGTTTTCCTGTTGCCAAGATCTGCAAATAAGCTCTCAAGCTTCCAAACTGATCCTCCAAAGGCAAGAAATACTCTCCCTCTGAAAAAAAAGAAATGGAAGTGGTGTTGTGGAGTGTCCACGGCAACACCCTACAACACAATATTATGCTGCTGCAGCAATAACGTTGTCCTGGAGGATGATGCTTCGGTCTTGAACCCAAATAATGATGGGACAGCCTCACCCAAGCAGGCACTCGAAGTCCCCCGGGGCTGAGGGTGAGATCTCTGGATGGAGACACTCGGTGCACTAAACAGTGTTGTAGGCTAGTTAAACAACTAGCGTGCTCAAGAAGTCAAAATGACCAACTCAGTATCATAAACATATGCATGAATGCCAATAGCTCCCCTCCCCTCCATTTATATAGCAATTGGAGACTCCTCATGGCCCCTTCCTCTAGAAGCTTCCCTTTCTCTAGAAGCTTCCCTCCTACGTTGTCATGTAGTGCTTTCCAACTCATACCCTACGCTAGTTGACTTGGTCAAACCTGTTTGCAAATATCTCCTTTCGCACATGAGGGTGTGAAATCTGGCTCCATGGCTAATCCATTTTCATACTAGAGGGATTTTATTTATTTTTTTATTATATTTGGGCCTCCTTACCCAATTATTCATCTCCTCAATGAGTTTAGACAAAATTTGATGTTCCAATTTATCGAAGAAAATTTTGGAACATTACAGTCCTCCTCTCCCAAATGTTGCTTATCCCCAAGCAACTGCAAGGATAGAACTGAAGAATTTCCACTCAAGTCATGGAGTCTGGAATATAATGAGGAACATATCCTTCATGTGGATCCTCCATCCCCAAGCTATCATCCAAACAAAAGAGCCACCTCCCAACAAGGCAACTCCTGAAAATCTCCTTCCACCTGAAGCTCCGGTAATGAAGGTGGGCTGAAAATCTGAACTTTGAAACCATCATAGCTTACCCCATGTTTTCGTTCTCTCCACTCATGAAAAGTTTAGAGTGTATGTTGATCCTGGGCTGCAAAATTATTGCCCTCTAATGGCAAAGTGAAGAACAATCCTCCAAAGAAGGCTCCTCCAACAATGAAGAACAAGCTGGCCCAAAATAATCCATCCATGAAGAATAGGACATGGTCATCATGGAACATCCTAATGAGAGGTTTTCTGAAGGTTTTACATGATGATACATGATGCAAAAAATTTCTCACAAGGATACAACATAGTCTCATCCACTGCAACTTCAGAAAATTACATGGCAAGCAATATCCATGATTCATCACATCTACTAAAGGATAGTAAATGGCTGAATGTAAAAACAATAATAAATGATCAAGCACTTTCCCATGGCTGTACAGTTGATGAATATCAATCTTATGGCCCACCTCAAAAGAGAAAAAACATTTGGCTGTGGTGGCCATATCTCCTCTCATGCTCCCATTAGAACATGTAGTGCAGAAATTGTGAGAATTCTTCCCACTCAAGGACACATCCAGCTCATGTGTCTCCCTCATAATCAAGCCTCCCATACAAATCTGATCTATATCAGAAAATGAAGACATGATCAGCAGCAAAATAAAGAAAATGTTGAAGGTTAAAAGTGATGCAAGAAGGTACCAACAGCTTTCCCCGTAGTGACAGCGTAGTTTTACAAGTTGCTGCTTGATAAGAGTACATGGAAAAATGTTTCTTCTTACATGGCTAATCATGCATGTCTTTATATGATACATGCTATAGTGCAGCAAATGAACATACATGTGGTGATAAAACATTTTCCCAAGGCCACAAAAGAGATGGCTGCCTCCATCATGTAGATTGGCCCAATACAATTCATGGAGCAATTTGACGAGCTTGCCCTCTTGTGAAGAAATGCATTGCATAAGAATGGTAAGAGTGTGCAAATCAATGAATGTATAAAAAAGCTTCTCACCATAGGTTGGAAGTAAGATGGTACATGGGTCCATATATGAGTCCTTCATAGTGTTTTGGCATGCTATGAAGAAGAATGAGCCATGTGCTGCAAAAATATAATCCTCCTTATGCTTGAAAACCCAAGTCAAGAAGAATATGCCATAGATGTCTCTATCATCATTACCTCCTATTTGTTCATCAAGTGCAAAAAATATGAAGTGATCCTAGGACCTATGAGTTATGGATCCACCATATTTCCACTGGGCACACTTCATCCATAAGTCTCTGCTCCCAAGTGACAACGCTATGAGCTTATGCAAATAAGCCCCTGTCAACACACAACTATGTTCTTTGACATGCTTGTTGTCAAATATTCTTCCAATAATGCTGCAACAAATGTGGAATACTTCCCAAGATGGAAGTGCTTCCCAATCATCATCAAAGACCAAGGAGATAGATCAATCCCCTCCTCCTGCAACATCATACAAAGTGTGAGAGAAAATCTGCCCTTGCTCTCCCAAGAAAAGTAACAAAGTATTTTGCTGCCTCCTCATACTCCCATCTACAACTCATGTGATGAAGGAACATCAACATCATGCATCCATTCTCTATGCTGTTCAATGATGCAAGTATCCTGCCATATTTTCTCCATCCTCCTACTCTTAGGAAGAGTGTTTTCCAAGTGATGGCCAAACTCTTTCAAGAGTAACCAGCGCAGCCAAGCTTCCTGCTACCCAGTATCATAGATCTGTAAGTAGCCTCCTAGTTCCTTGCTCATCAACCACATCCACTCAATCACCTGTGGATGCCTCCTTTTTCTCCTCATCTTGGTACTTCTCCCATGAGGGCTACCATCCTCCCAAATCAAATTCCTATCTTTGCACTTCATGGGATTTTGAAATGTAGGCTTCTCAAGGATCAATGAGACCCTATCAAGAATCAAATAGGTGGTAGGAAAAAACCTCCCATCATGATGTGTATGGATCAAGGGATGTCTAACACAAGCATGAGAGATGTTATCCATCCTAAGATGTCCTCCATCTTCTATCTTCTCTTGTGAGAAGGGAAGAAAATCATTGCATCCCATGGTGTGTCAAAGTGCATTACCAATGAAGGGGTGATTCTCTAGACCTCCCTTTCATCCATAGTCTTCCAAAACCAATGAGGTCTTGGATCTAAAAGTAGAATTTCCCCTTTGAGCTGAGAAGAGGTCATTGAGAAAGTGTCATCTTGAAGGGAGAAAAGGTTTCTTACTTCAAGTTGTCTACCATCAATCTTCAAGGCTTCAAACCCCAACCTCATATGTGATGTACAATCCAACAATGGCTCATGAGAATGGTGGTTTGATTCCTTCTTGAGTGTTTCCATGTTGCACAACGCAGTGCAACCAAGCTGCTCTATAGTAGAAATGAGATTTGACTCTTGGTCATGAAAAAGTAAATCTCCACATTGATCAAAAGAATTTACTGCAACAATGGAATGTGGAAATATTTTCATACCTTGATGTGCATTTGGAACTTCTTGTAGGGCTACAAGAGTCCCTTCCTCAAAAGTGTTGGCTACCCCAACTATTGATGCATGTGGTTGCTCCTCCATGAGTGGGACAACGTTATCAAAAGCCTCTTCAAGAGGTGATGTGATCTCTTCTTTCTTTGTTCTTCCTCCATTAAAGGTTGGGATAAAAATTTGAGTGAACTCTGCAAAAGTCTTCACCCTTGCATGGCTCAAGTGGCTGCACCACCAATCATAGGCTTCACCCTCCAAATGCAGCGCTGAGATTTCAATAGCTTCTTTACCTACTACAGGATGTAGTAGGAAAAATGCCTCCAACTTTCTCACCCAAGTTCTTGCATTAGATGACCCATAAAAGGTAGACAAAAAAAATCTATTGCCTTTGATTTCTTTTCTGCTGCATGGCCTCTTCTCTTCCTTCAACTAGATGAAATGAGGAAAATATAGAGTCTCCCTGAAGGCTCTAGGTTGAGATCTATACTCAACAAGGTAATCAATGAGAATTTGATGGTTCGAATATCTTCCATGCTCAATATCTTCTTCTTGATGAGAATAGGAAGTGCATGGTACTTTCTCTTCTTTTTCTTTAATCTTCTTGACCTCCTCAAAGGTGGATGCATTTCCTCTGGATCTGAAAATAGATGAGAATAAACTCATATTTTTCAATGTTATGATCTTCTTGGGCTTAGAATCACAGGGATCAGTAGATCCCTCATACATGGGAAAAGGTGACCTCCTAGTGGTATGCTACAAATTTTAACTCTGCGTACTAGATCCCTCATTTTTCCATTCACTTTCATCTTGCCAGAGCTGACGATAATATTTGAAAGGAATAGCTTCTCTAAAGTCTTCCCCCATGGATTGCCATTTACGGAAATAGTCTCCAAAGGGTATACAATCATGCTGCCTTTGTTTCTCTCTCGGTACTAGAGGTAAGAATGTAGGCATTGTGATAATTTCCCCACGGTTTCTCTTTCGGTGTCATAGATAACTAGCTTCATGGGCTGAGCCAGAACTATGCTCTGATACCACTGTAATATCCCGTTTCGGGGATATCTCTAAAACACGGAAAACTCCAACCAGAGATAGAATAGGAGGTAATTTACCGGATATTTTTCCTCTAAAAAGAGGATGAGATCTGGAGGCTACCTGGCCCTTTCTAGACTCCGTCTATAGAGTTGCTTGAAGAATCTCGCTCAAAAGCTCTAATACCATTGTAATATCCCAAAAATGTCTTTTTTAGCAACTCATGCCTGAAAACACATTCTTCAGGAATATGTAATTTAGATATCATAAAAAGTGGTTAAAACAATCAGAAACCCACGCCAAATAATGCAGCAACCTTTACTCAGCTTTTATCGGCAAAAAGGTGGGGAAAAGTGAGGATTTTTCCCTAAAATGAGTGTATAAGAAAATACGCGCAAAATTAAGGGTAAATTTTTTGTAATATGTTATATTATGTCAATATGGATATGCATGTAAAATTTCAGAAAAAACAAAGGTGTTTTACTAAGTTAAACAGTTCCTCCTTCCCAACTAGTCAAGAAAAACCCTGATTTCCCATGACTTTGAGTATGTAGAAATTTACTGAAGCAAGGGAAGCATATTTTCTAAAGGTATGAGATGTAAAATAATATTAAAAATCAGATAATGAGTTTAGGTACATGGAATAGGCATTAAGCAAGGTTAAACAATAGTTTTACATAGAAAATCCCTCAAGATTGAGGTGCCGCAAGACAAGAGAATGACCCAGAAACCCTTCAGCATTACATCAAGGAGGCCGAAGCTTATTTTATTATGTTACAGATATGAAACTTATAAATACATGAAAATAGAGATCTATAATGAGACAAAATGCCCGAAGGAGTCTCTATTACATTCCCCTTGGGGATTTCAGCAATACATGAAAATGCCGGAGTAGCTGGGTAGCTACGGAAACTATGGAACTAGAAATATGTAGATAAGGCTAAATAATATCAAAATATCTGAAGTAAACCTCCTCCAATGGATCTCCAAAGTGGAAGGTTGATCCTTACACTTGAGATCCCACCCTCCAATCAATCTACAAAACCCCGCAACAAATGCACTATGAAAATAATGCAGCTATTGGATCAAACTACGTAGTAGGGGCAAGAATATGTGTTGGATTGATGCGAAGATATGCAAATAATCTCTCAAGCTTCCAAACTGATCCTCCAAAGGCAAGAAAGACTCTCCCTCTAAAAAACAAGCAATGGAAGTGGTGTTGTGGAGTCTCCATGGCAACACCCTACAACATAGTATTATGGTGCTACAGTAATAACACTATCCTAGAGGATGATGCTTTGGTCTTGAACCAAAATAATGATGGGACAACCTCACCCGAGCAGGCACCCGAAGTCCCCCGGGGCTGAGGGTGAGATCTTCGAACGGAGACATTTGGTGCACTAAACAGTGCTGCAGACTAGTTAAACAACCACCGTTCTCAAGAAGTCAAAATGACCAACTCAATATCATAAACATATGCATGAATGCCAATAGCTCTCCTCTCCTCCATTTATATAGCAATTGGAGGCTATTCATGGGCCATCACTCTAGAAGCTTCTCATTCTCTAGAAGCTTCCCTTCCTCTAGAAGCTTCCCTCCTACGTTGTCATGTAGTGCTTTCCAACTCATACCCTGCATTGGTTGACTTGGTCAAACCTATTTTCAAATATCTCCTTTTACACATGAGGGTGTGAAATCTGGTTCCATGGCTGATCCCTTTTCATACTAGAGGGATTTTATTTATGTTTTTATTATCTTTGGGCCTCCTTACCGAATTATTCATCTCCTAAATGAGTTTAGACAAAATTTAATGTTCCAATTTATTGAAGAAAAATTTGGAACATTACATGAAGTTTTGTCATGTCCAAAATTCTTCCTAACTTTATTTCTTATTTTGTCTTTTGATGGCCATTTTATTAATTTTAGTATATATATATATGTATATAAAATTAAAATTATAGTAGTATTATTTTAAAATAGATAAATTTATAGGATTAGTTAAGTGATATTAAATTTTTTTAAGTGCAACTTATTTTTTAATGTAAAATATTTTATATTTAGAAAGATTTAATGTTCTCTTATTTTAATAGATACAAAATTAAAATGGATCAAAGTTGATTTGCTTTTGCTTACTTTTGATAAATATAAAGTTAAAATAAATATATATTAGTTTTAAATATATATTCATTTCTGAATTTTATACATTATTCTCATTAAAAATAAATATCATAATGTAAATACCATAAAGCACATGTATATTTTATTAAGAATTTGTGACTATAGCCACTTAAAACTAATCAATACTAACTATAAAGAAATCATTTTAAAACATAAATATCATTGCTGTATAAACTTAATATTATTGAATTTGAGGTTTAATGATGATTATTATTGTTATATATAGTAATAAGTTATAAGTATGAGGGCAATGTGTGCTATCATCCATGTTCAAAAACTTCTAAGCTGACACATCTTCCATTCAAAATAAAAATAAAATATTTTATAAATAAAAATTCCAAAACTACTCTAATTATAAAAAATATTGAATATACATATTTGGTCATTTTAATCATTTTATTATGTTCCTTAGATTTATTCTATAAATAAAATTTTCAAAACTGTTATAATTATAAATAATTTTGAATATACATATTTAGTCACTTTTAATTATTTCACTATGTTCTCTAGATTAGTTGATATTTCAACCTAGTATAAAATGAACAAACAATTTTATTTTACTCTTATATGAAGTAACATAATTTTATAATAAAATTAGACAAATAAAGTAATTGAAAATAATATATATATATATATATATATATATATATATATATATATATATATATATAAATATATATATATATATATATATATATAAATATATATATATAAATAGATTATTTGAATATCAATTCCAATTTATTTATACTAAAATTATATTAGTTTCTAAATAAAATATCTCACTATTCATCTTAATTAAAAGATCTCAATGTCAGCTATTCTATAGTTAAAGAAAAATGATGTGTATGAAGTTATTGATGTTTAAAATTTAAATCATATAATTCAGTTAATAAGCTTATGAGAACTGAGTGCAATAGACACAGGAAAACGGAATTATTTTTGGTTTATTAAATGATCTATTTTAAGTGCACGATGGTAGGTTCTTTCATTTAAAAGATCTTACTTTTAACCAGGGTTCTTCCATTACTCAGCAATCCTTGGAGAGTAAGCTCAAGGTAGTCCAAAAATTACAAAAGTATTATGAATTAATTTTATTGAAATTAATATTCAGTATTTTATTGTTTTTGTTATAATAAAACTATCACTAATTTGTTTAATAAACTAAAATTTATTCACAACAAATTTTTGATAACATTTTCATCACTATTCATGTATCATCCAGATTAAGATAGAGAATTGAGTAGATGAATTTACATCAAAAACCCATGAACTCCTTCACAACACTTTTAAACTAATTCATGCATAAAAAAATCATTTAAAAAAATAACAAAACATATTGTCAAATTCCCTAAATATATATATATATATATATATAGATATATATCGAGAATTGAAACGTCCCACTACTATATTTATATTTACACCAAAGGTGTTCTCTTTGAAAAAGCTCACCACTGGCTTTTGTCAACATTTTCATTTTCTATTGTTCATTATGGGCACAATTGTCATTGTTTTACACCGTTAATTTCTAGGCCGATAGCCTTATTCTTTTGAATTAGTTCACTTGGGTACTTCGTCTACACTTTTATTCTCAGTTAGACATCCGGCTGACACTTTTTAAGGCTACTTGTTCTGCACTTCACATCTAGTTACTCTATGCATTGGCTCAAACTCCTTAGAAAATGATGTTTATATGTACACGACCAACAACTATTTTCGTGCATGACACTTTTATCGGTGTATGACCAACTAACACCAACTAACTATCACTCCCTTTTGTCACCCTGCGGTGTGTATTTCCCTCTTATGTAATGACACAACGTGAAAACTTCATCCTGCAAATAAGCACAACAGCTGGAGCTTAGAAAACACCGAAGGTGTACTCTTTGTAAAAGCTCACCAGCGACTTTTGTCAACCTTTTCATTTTCTACTGTTCGTTTTGGGCACATTTGTCCGTGTTTAACATCGTTGATTTTTAGGCTGATAGGCCTATTATTTTGAATTAGTTCACGTAGGTACTTCGTCTGCACTTTTATTTTGAGTCTGACATCTGGCTCACACTTTTTAAGGCTACTTTTTCTGCACTTCACATTCGGTTACTCTATGCGTTGGCTCAAACTCCTTAGAAGATGAATTTTATACATGCATGAGCAACAACTATTTGCTTGCATGACAGTTTTATCAGTGCATGAACAACTAACACCAACAAACTATCGCTCCCTTTTGTCAACTTGCGGTGTGTATTTCCCTCTTATGTCACGACACAGCGTGAAAAGTTCATTCTACAAATAAGCACAATAGATGGAGCTTAGAAAACTGTTGATTCAAAAACTTAGTATTGAGAATGTCGTACTAGTATTCAACATGACTTCTTGCTGCATGTGTCATGTCCTTAAACGGATCCTAAACGGCTCCTGTGCAACCTAGACATGCATCCTTCCATTTGTGAATTGGACTAGGAGGAGGGAGGATTGGATATGGAAATGATAATGCGAGCGTTGGTGGGAGGACTACAGAAGTCACTGAAATAACTTGCACTTGGAATAACACCTGCTGGAGGTTCAATCATTGGACTATCTTTGGTAGCGGGTATTGTTATGTATCGGAAAAAGAAGAAGTGTGTCACAACTGAAAGCAATGGGGTGGAAAATGTTGTGCGCTTTACCTCCAAGGAATGGACTAACGCAATGAATATGGTACCCAATTCAAAAAAGGCATGTGCCTTCACTCTAGATCAGATGATGACTGCTACAGAAAAATTTAGTGTGAAAATTGGAAAAGTGTTGGAAGGAAAGGATATTGCCGTAAAATTTCTATCCTTGTTCTCCAAGCAAGGAATTCATGAATTCCTAAATGAGGTAATTCTGAGATTCTATTTTTCCATTTGGAAATCTTATAGTGTCTTTAAACATATTCCCAAATAACCATGTAGAGTAAAATTTATTACTCTAGGTTCATTTGATGAACAAATTGATGTTCTTTCAAGGGTTCAAAACGAGAACTTAGTGAATTTACTGGGTTATTGCAATGAATCCAAATAAATTATCATCATCTACAAGCACATGTCCGAAGGGCCCTTAAGGCATCACCTCTATGGTAAATATATATAACTCTCTCGTAAATATAATGTTATTCAAAGATAATAATTCTCATTTAGCTCTTATTTTCCTTTCCCAGGTCCTAAAGTAGGTTCGAAATTAAATTAGAAAACAAGGGTGAAAATAGCTTTAGATGTAGCACAGGGTAGTATTTTCAATTCGTCTTTTCTGTAACGTATCTTATTAGAATTTAAACGCTGTTAGCTATGCTTCAAAAGGAAAACACCATATTTTTCATGCAATTTCTTATGTTGATTTCTAATTAAAGACAATTAATTCATGACAATATGTCTGCCATTTTTATTCAAAGGATTGGAATACATATACGTAGCTTGTACGCCGAAGATTATTCACAGGGATGTGAAAACAACGAAGATTCTTCTGGACAACAATTTGAAAGGAAAACTTGGTGACTTTGGTCTTTCAAAGATATGGATTGATGCGGAGGATGTGGAGCCTTCCCATGTTTCCACTATTGTGAAAGGAACTTGACCCAGAGTATATCACATACACAACTTGTACTCTCTTTACAATATTAGTGATGGTGAAGGAATTGTATTTGTTCTATAATATCACTTTTTCATTTTTCTTTCCATTCCTAGCTCATATTTTCTTTTGGCTCTATTTAAGAGGTATTTTAGCACTCAAATTTTGACTGAGAAGAGTGTTGTGTATAGTTTGGATTAGTTTTGTTAGAGATCATATGTTGTAGACAACCAATATATTCAAAGTTATCTTTACACAAACTAAACATCATTGAATGGGTGAGGAGGGCAAGTTGTTCATCAGAGGAAATCTCATTGGTGGATTGGATAGGGCCATGGCCATGCACATCGAAGGCGATTTGGTTCCCAAATTGAGAAAAGCTAAAGCTCTATGGATTTGATAATCTTTACTTAGGTTGAAGGTTCAATTCTGGCCGAGTCTTGTATGATTACTAGCTATGACTGGTCAATCCCTTAGTCGTTTATACTTTATTATTTGAACTTTCTAAAATAGAGGGATTTCACAAGTTATTTTCTTGTTGATTTCCTTAATAAGGCCTCCTTC
The DNA here is from genome assembly GCA_034641835.2 of Pinus albicaulis. Lineage (NCBI taxonomy): Eukaryota > Viridiplantae > Streptophyta > Pinopsida > Pinales > Pinaceae > Pinus > Pinus albicaulis. The sequence goes on from CM076569.1 coordinate 615,491,469, forward strand.
TCCTCCATACATCCTTATATGTAATTTTTATAACAAATGGCATCGAGTTTTTCAAATTTTCAACCTTTTATTTTCCAGCTTTCAATACGGGGTTTGTATACTTAGATCATTTTGAAATCTTCCAATAGTAATATATTTCAATTTCTCTTAGAGGTTGTTGGATCCGATGTTCTGTCTGATACAATATTTTGCAATTGCAATACAAAATTCTAAACGAGGTTCTCCTTCTAATGTCATCTAAATTGTAAGAAGCTCACAAAATATAAAAAATGTTAGTTTCTTTTTTCAAATCATTTTGTGGTGGGTATATTCATGAGATACATTGGCATCTGTGTGTGTCTGAAGTGGAAGTGGATAATGTGAGAGTGGAGGTGTGTCTCGATCCACCAGGTGTAATGATCAACATATATATATATATATATATATATATATATATATATATATATATATATATATATATATATATATATTTGGTCACTTCCATGTTTTTTTGTCCATGGCTTTGTATAACATAAGTAATTTCTTGCGTCATGAAGCGAGTCACACTGTGAGATCCAATTTTATTTTTATTTTCATAGGCTTTTCCATCTCCTTGATCGGATTTATCGAGTAACTCTGAATTATTTCTATGCATCTCCATACTATACAATATGCATTTAATTCCCATGACTTTAATAGGTTCCGCGTTGCAGTTAATTAATTTGGCACCGGAAGACGACAAGAGGGAAGTGGAGGTGCAAGGTATTGATGAGTTGCCATCCAATTTTCTCGGCGTGAAATTATCCAATTGTTTCCATTCTCGCGCTGATTGATCTTTTCCTTCGCGCTCTTAACACTCGAACTTCCTCACACTTCTTTCAAATGGCAGCATTCCGTAAAACATAACCAAATTTTGCGCAATGTAACCGTTGATAACATTAGTTATTAAGTGATTAATGAAACATGGATTCACATGGGCTTAGAACAAAAGGAAATAAATCCAAAGGGAAAGATGAGTTACCGTTATAGTTATGAAAAGAATATAGGTAAAAGTAGAAGCGTATTGGAAAATTATTTAATTTTTTTAATAAGTAAAGAATATAGTATATATAATTTATAACGAGAAAATAAAAGTATATTTTGAAGAATATCTAATGGAGAAAATTTTGAAAAATAAATTATTAAAAAGAAATAGAGAGTAAAGAATATTTATTGATTAAATTTTTGTTTTGTTTTAAAAAAAAATTACAGTCAACAAGTTAAAAAAAAAAATGCAAGTCTCATTCTAATTTTTAACTGCTTTGAAAAACTATAGTTTGCTATGAACCTTTGCAACAAACCGTCCTTTGGGTTCCATAACAATAGTCAACGTAAAGTAACTTTTTTTCTGTATTCAGAATTGCACCTTTTGAAGCGATTGCTATTTTTTCAACCTTTTCATTTTCTACTGTTCATTCTGGGCACAATTTTCATGATTGTCATTGTTTTACGCCATTGATTAGACTCTATTTTATGTTGATTGGACTCTATTTTAAGAATACATAGGCAACACGGACTAGACACTACTATACTCCTAAAGAAAATATGATGCAGTTGATGCCATGTCCAGCATTTCATGGTAAATGTGGACTTGAGACAACTGCACTCCTGAAGATAATATTATACATTTGATGTCGCGTCCATCATTTCTTATCAGGACAACTGGCCTCTCGTCTGCACAATCAATATGCCCAATGACATTGTCCCCATCTTAGTGAATCAAATACAACTGCAAATATTCCAGACCCATTTCAAACTCCTCAAGAATTTTCGAGAGAAAATTCCTCTGCACCTTGAAACCCTCTCTCCAACTCATAATACTTCTTCAGATAATTTCTGGTTTTTCCCCAAAGTCTAGGCAGTTTGTTTAGAAACCTTGATCTCCTAGGCAATTTTTTTAGAACCCTTTTGAGGAAGTTCTCCTAGCAATTTTATGATAAAAACATTTTTAATAAGGTTTCATTTCTACTCAAGATGATGTTTTGTGTCTTGTAGTCATTTTCTCTTTGCCTGTCTATCTTTTTCATTGATTATTGTTGCAAGGATACTTTTGTGTATTCCATTGATTATGTTGCTACTGCTTATGGTTCATTGGTATGAAGATTTTGTAATTTTAGTTAACCTTTGCGCTATAATTTTATTTTAAGATTTATTTTTAACCATCACTTTTTGTTTGGGCATTTTATCTCTATTCCATTTCTTATAGGTGTAAACTGCTCTTTGGAATTTATATTTCTGGATGAAATGCATTCTTTTTTAGACTAACAATTATTTCAAAGAAGAAAAAGAATTTTTAATATATCAATAAAGAAAATATATCATTATATATTGAGCTTATATTTAGAATATCTCTACAATCCTGATGTCACTAAAGAAATAATTGTCCCCGTGAATGTCAGTCCTTAGTGGAATGTCAGGTAGTGAATCCTCCGTAGGGAGCTGAAAGTAATATAGTTATATTATTTCCTTTAGTATTATTTCCAATAATTTTAGAAGATGCAATGAAATTATGGTAGATAGAGAAAATTTTGACATTTTAAATATTATAGTTTAATAATATAAAAAGAACGTAAATATTTAAAATATTATAATTTAATAATATATAAGTAAATATTCTTTTTATAGAAGAGAGAAATAACCTGCTTCTGATTTTTTTAATAACCCAACGTTTTAGACTGCCTAAGTGAGTCCATCATCAGGGGTAGAGGTCAAATGTACTTTGAAAAATTGAGGGGAATAGGGCGAATGAATAGAATAATAAATAGTGAATAATGAGGAGTTTATAATGGTCGGTTTTGATGAATGATAATTATGAAATCATCTAATTGTAATTTAATTATAAAGTAATTTATTTGATTTATGAATAATTTATTAAAATTATGTCGTAATATGAAATAATTTATAAATAATTAATCTACTATTTTATTTTAATTTACTATAAAAATAATTAATGTATTTAAAATAACTTATATAGTTAAATAATCTAGTATTTTATTTGTTTAATTTAGTTTAATTCTTTTATTATTAATTTGTTTCTATTTCTTAGTAACTCACACATCGATAACATTAACCCATCCCTTAGCAACTCAACCAATAAAGGATTTAATAATCCCACCATAATAAACCTGTCCAACATTAACCTGGACCAAGCTTCTTTGTCCCTTCTTCATAAAGATCTAAAATTTTCCGTTACCCCTAATAAAATTCCCGTTGACAATATAATTAGCAACTTAGAAATTGCCATAAGAGATCTTAACCTCATCGAAGCCAAAGAAATAAGACAAGAAACTGTTAAAATACTTAAAAATGCTAAGCCTTCTCCTTGTAACTTATCCAAAGAAGAAAAACGTGCTCTAAAAAACCTAAAAAATAATAAAAATATAATAATCCTAAAATCAGATAAAGGTAATCCAACAGTAAAAATGGACAGGGTTGAATATGTCAAGAAAATGGAAGATCACCTAAACAATAGTGGTTGCTATAGAATTTTAAAAAAAGATCCTAGTACTAAAATTCTCAAGGAAGTAACCAAAAAAATAAAAGATTCTTCTCTTGATAGCATTATAAAAAGGAAAATCACCCCTTCCAGCTCCATCACCCCTAGAATATATGGTTCTCCAAAGATTCATAAAGCAGGCATTCCCCTAAGACCCATAGTCAACACCATTGGTTCACCTACCTACCTCCTCGCTCAATAACTTGCCAAAAAACTTTGCCCCCTTGCCGAAAACACCTCTTCACATATCAAAGACTCTGCATCCTTTGTTCAAAGGACCAAAAACCTTGAAATGCAAAACAAGGATATCATGGTAAGTTTTGACATTGTCTCCCTTTACACTATGATTCCTATAGACGAAGCCATCAATATTTTAAAAACTATCACATATAATGAGATAGTAGACCTCTTAAATTTATGTGTAAAATCCTCTTTCTTCAGCTTCAATGGAATTATTTATGAACAAACTCATGGGGTATCTATGGGCTCACCTCTATCTCCTACTATTGCCAACATGTACATGGAAAATTTTGAACAAGTAGCCCTCAAATCCTTTCCATTCATCCCTGAAGAATGGAAAAGATATGTAGATGATATATTTGCAAAATGGACCCATGGGATATTAAAATTACATGATTTCTTAGCCCACATTAATAGTCTCTTGAATCACATCAAATTTACCATTGAAATTGAAAAGGACAACCAATTACCCTTCCCACACATCCTTTTAACAAAGAAAGAGGGAAAAATTAGCACTGAGGTTGATAAAAAAAAGATTCACACAGATAGATACCTTCATGTTGACTCACATCACCACTCAAACCAAAAAATTGACAACATCAAAACCCTAACAACCAGGGCATCCAGAATTTCAGACTCCCACCACTTAGAACATGAGATAAACCATCTCCGCCATGTTTTTCAATAGAATGGATATAATAAACATGTCATCAACAAAAGCATTCACCAAACCCTTAATAAAAATAACTTAAAAAGAGCCTTTGACATCCCTAAAATCTCTTTACCTTACATAAAAGGAACAACTGATAAAATCTCTAGAATACTTAACAAACATAACATTAAGATTGCCTTCACTCCCCCTAATACTATTTTAAATATGGTAGACTCTGCTAAAGACCCTATAAATCCTAGGCTACAAAAGGGAGTTTATATTATACCTTTCTCTTGTGGAAAAGAACACATTGGTGAAACATGTAGATCCCTTAACATTAGACTAAAAGAACACGCTGTTAACTTATCTCGGAACAGAACAGAAAAATCTGCCTTAGCAGAGCATGCCTTCTCATCCTCACATTACATACGAATGGAGGATGCCAAACTTGTCTCTAAAGAGGACCATTACCTAAAGAGAAAAATCAAAGAAGCCATAGAAATTGAAAAAAGGAGGAACAACATAAATCGTGATGATGGGCTTATTATTAGCAACACGTGGAAACCCTTAATACATCAAAACCTCATAGACATTAAAATATAATAATAACATGGTATAAATGCAACATGAAAAAAAAAAAAAAAACTAAATAAATAAAAAAATAAATAAATAAATAAACAAATAAATATAAATATAAATAAAAATAAAAAATAAAATAAATAGAAAATAAAATAAATAAGAGTATTCAAATAAATAAATATAATCAAATATAAGTCTATAAATAAACAAACAAATACAAAAAATTAAATACAAATAAAATTTTTACTTTTAATCCAAGTAAGATTCATCTTCGCTTAATACCTCATATTGCAATCAAAGAAATAAAAAAAAAATTTAATAATAAACAAATTAAACTAAATTAAACAAATAAAATAGTGGATTATTTAACTATATAAGTTATTTTAAATACATTAACTCAATCAAACAGAATAGTAGTTAATTAACTATAAATTATTTTTATAGTAAATTAAAATAAAATAGTAGATTAATTATTTATAAATTATTTCATATTACGACATAACTTTAATAAATTATTCATAAATCAAATAAATTACTTTATAATTAAATTACAATTAGATGATTTCATAATTATCGTTCATCAAAGACGACCTTTATAAACTCTTCATTATTCACTATTTATTATTTTATTCATTTTCCCTATTCCCCTCAACTTTTCAAAGTACGTTCGACGTCTACCCCTGATGATGGACTCACTTAAGCAGTCCGAAACGTTGGGTTATTAAAAAAATTAGAAATAGGTTACTCCTCTCTTCTATAATCTAGTTCACCTGTATGGATTCTCTTTTTAAAAATATTCTTTTTATTTCATTGTACAATTTTATATTTTAAAAATGATTAAAAATTATATCTACTAATATTTTAAAAATAATGATTGTTTGTGTTATTTTTAAAAATATTGTTATAAAAAGGGCAACTAACTTGTCAATTTCTGTCATTTTATGTTCACAACACCAAACTAAACTGACTGGTCAAGTTTTGTTGTCTTATGTTCATTACACCAAAGTCCATATGGTTTGTTCCTTGCAAATTTCTTTTTTAAATTCTAAATGTCATTTATTTATTGGATATCTCCCAAATAAGCAAGGCATAAGGGGGTGAAATAGAGGGGAAACAACTTACTTCTACTGGAAGGTAATGTAATTCTTGAAATTTGTAATTTTGTATTTTGGAGTTGTTCCAAAAAAATTAAAATAAAATTAAATAAAAACTATTCGTTATTTCTGGAATTTTGAAGGCTTTCTATTTTCATTATTACAAAAGAATCATCAAAATACACCATAACGCAACCTTGTCATTTTCATTAGGATGAACCATCACAGTCACATAGATAACAAATTTCCAAAAATTCCAAATAACTATTAATTTATTTGTATAAAAAGGAACATGCTCTGAATGGTTCTCTATGAGATTTTTTTTTTTCTTCAAAAAGTTACCTTCCATGATGGAATATGCTTTGAATAGTTCTCCATGAGATTTATTTATTTTTCTCAATAAGTTACTTTCCATGATGGAATAATGGATACAGTGCAATCATACCATTGCATAGATATGTCATGTGACAACTTATGTGTAACAGCCCTAGTTTCTATGCTTTTTAAGTTAGACATTTGAACAAAAAAAATCCAAAGGGGAGTGGACCCCAATGGACAATTATTGTGTGGATTTTATTTAAATATTTATAATTAAAATAAATGCAATATTTATGTGTGCATTGTGACCAAATGAGATTGGAGATCATAAGCGTAATCCATGAGGATATGGATAAGGCTAAGACTTTCCCAAAACCTTTCAAAAAGCCTTGAAAGGAATTATTTATAATTTAGATTTAAGAGGAAAAATCTAAATTCTCTAATGATGAGGAAAGTAGTTGGGATAAAAAGCTGGAAGAGATGAAAGCAACTTTAAAGTCCCTCATTAACAGAAGCCTAGGCAAACAAGAATAAAAGCATCCTGAAATTCTGGACGTAGAACTAGAAACAGGCTTTGGGGAAAGCATAGCTTAAGTAACCTACTCCAAAACAGATTGGGGGTTGGTTTGTTCTGGGAGGAGATCTCTGCCCGAGGGAGAATTCTAGAGATAGAAGAATTCTAATGTTGGGAGGATTGGTCATAGAAACCAAGTGGTTTGCATGCTTATCTTATAAATTTCTATTATAGATGGAGTTAGGAAATGTTACAAATTTAATTGGCTAACAGTTTAAATTAACTTATTCTATAACTATGTCATTCCTTACATTTAACAGATTTTAGTTGGAGAAATCATTCCCTAAAATCTGTATAGTTGTAGGAAGATATTCTAAGGGAAGAATATCAACAAGAATCTCTCAACTAGATATTGGTTTAAATCTGGAGATATGTATTAATCCCATAGACGAATAAGTCTTGTAACTTTAATATGTTTCTGTAAGTATAAAGCTGAAAGATACATAAGTAGAATATATGAATTGGAAAAAAAAACAATATATTAAATTTTGTATATTTACTTCAAGTAAGAAAATATTAGATTGCAGAAAATATTAGATTGCCGAAACCGAAACCTATTTCTGTAAGGCAGATGTCAGCCCTTCAGCTAAAAAGAACAGCTAGGAAAAGATATCAAGTATATGCTGTACATGTTGAAGAATTAGGACAACAACCTGAAGAAAACTTGTTAGACACTTTACCAGTGATAGGAGAATTTAAGGAAGATTTTCTGGATGAGATTCCTCATCTTTCCCCCAAGATAGAGATCAATTTTTCAATCGATTTGGTGCTTGGGACAACAACAGTTTCTAGAGCCCCTTACCAGATGAGACCCCCTGAACTCATGGAGTTAAAAATGTAATTACAAGAATTGCTGGATAAAGGTTACATTAGACTGAGTGTATCTCCTTGGGGAGCCCCAGTGCTGTTCATGAAAAAGAAGGATGGAACCTTCGGAATGTGCATTGACTATGGTCAATTAAATAAGTTGAAAATAAAAAACAGGTATCTATTTCCCAGAATAGATGACCTTTTTGATCAGGTGAGAGGAGCTTCAGTATTCTCTAAGATTGACTTAAGGACTGGTTATCACCCACTCAGAATTAAGGAGGAGGATATTAGTAAAACAACCTTTCGAACCCGGTATGTTCACTACGAATTTGTAGTCCTACCTTTTGGTTTGACCAATTCCCCTGCCACTTCTATGTGCTTAATGAATTGTGTCATGAATAAATACTTAGATACATTTGTCCTAGTATTTATAAATGAAATTCTAATCTATTCAAAAAGTGTGGAAGAACATAAAGAACACCTTATAATTGTGTTGCAGACTCTTAAGAAGAATCAGTTGTATGCCAAGTTTAGCAAATGTGAATTTTATAAGGATAAAATTCAATATTTGGGGCATATCATTTCTGAACAAGGATTGGTTGTTGACCCTAAGAAAATAAAGGCTATTAGAGAGTGGCCAGTGCCGACTGATGTTTCAGTAGTGAAATCATTTATAGGGATTACGGGATATTATCGACGGTTTGTAGAAATATTTTCTGCAATAGCATATCCCATAACTCCACTACAGAGGAAAGCCACCAAATTTGAGTGGACTAAAAAAATGCCAAAATAGCTTCTAACAACTAAAATTAAAACTTACTACAACACCTATACTGAAGATTGGAGATCCTGATAAAGAGTTTGTCGTGTGTATGGATGCGTGTAAAGAGGGATTGGGAGGAGTTCTGTTGCAAGATAATTCTGTTATTGCATATGAATCCAGAAAACTTAAGAAACATGATTAGAATTACAGTGTATATGATCTTGGGTTAGCTACTGTAATTCATGCTTTGAAGATGTGGTGACACTATCTTCTCGGAAAAAAATTTACATTGATGACAGATCATATCAGTTTGAAGTATATTTTTTGCTCAAACAGAATTGAATGCTTGACAAGCCAGATGTCTATCTTTTCTAAGTGAATTTGATATGGACATAAAACATATCAAAGGGAAAGAAAACAAAATTTTTGATGCTCTAAGCAAAAGTGCCTGCCAAAACATAAGTAACATTGGGAGTAGTGCCATTTTTGACTTAGAAGAATTAGTAAAAAAGGTAGCAGATCAAGATCCCAACTATGAGAACCTACAAGTGCAAATGCTGAAAAAGGAAATGGCTGGATACACCCAAAATCAGAAAGGGCTGATCTGTGATAGAAATAGATTGTATATCCCCAATGTAGAGACTTTGGAAAAAGAAATCCTAGATGAATATCATAAACAACCATATTCAATACATCCTGGATATTAGAAAATGCTTATAGCCTTGAAAAATAAATTATTTTGGCCAGGAATGAAAAAAGACGTGGCCAACTACTTAGCAAGATGCATGGAATGTCAACTAGTTAAATTTGAACATCAGCATCCAGCTGGCCTCCTAAATCCCTTACCAATTGCAAAATGGAAATGGGACACTATTTCTATGGATTTTATAACCGGATTACCCAGAAAAAAGTACCAGCATGACTTAGTGATGGTAGTAGTAGATACTTTAACAAAGGTGACACATTTCATACCGATAAAATCTACTTTTGGGACAGCCCAAGAAGCAAATGTGTTCCTAAAACAAATTTTAAAGCTACACAGGGTTCAAAAGATGATTATTTCAAATAAAGATGCTAAGTTCACAGCAGCCTTCTGGAAAGGTCTATTTGGGGGCATGGGCAGTAAATTAAATTTTAGTACTACTTATCACCCTCAGACGGATGGTCAAACAGATAGAAAAAATCAAATTCTGGAGGATATGCTCAATGTGATGGATAGGCCATCTAAATGGGAAGACTAATTACATTTAGTCAAATTTATTATAATAACAGCTACCAATCTTCCATCAAAATGAGTCCATTTGAGGCACTCTATGGAAGAAAGTGCCATACTCCTTTAAGCTGGAGCCAGCCTGAAGATAATATAGTACTTGGGCTAGATGCTTTACAAGAAATGGAAAGGATTGTCAAACAAATACAGAGAAACATCAAGACAGCCCAAGATCAACAGAAAAGTTATGTCGACAAGAAGAGATTCCACCGAGAGTACAAAGTGGGTGACCATGTGTATCTGTGGATTAAACCCAAAAAGAGAACTCTTTATGCTGGGAGCTGTGCAAAATTGGCTCCTAGATATTGTGGGCCTTTTGAGGTCTTAGAAAGGGTGGGACCAGTGGCTTATAGACTGGCCTTACCCCTCCATGTTAAAGTTCATGATCTGTTTCATGTTTCATTATTAAAAATATATGTACATGATGCTTCTCATATTTTTTATTGGAATGTGATACAGGTGGAAGCAGAAGGAGAGTTCCTTCCAGAGCCGCTTCAAATATTGGAGCGGGAAAAAATTGAATTGAGAAATAGAACAGTAGCCAGAGTAAAAGTGCAGTGGAAACAATTTACTACTGAAGAGGCTATATGGGAAAGAGAAGCTGAGATGATGGAAAAATATCCATATTTATTTTCGTAATGAACTATAGTATATAGTCTGTAACACCAAGGAGGGTGTTTTTTTCTAGAGGGGGAATGTGTAACACCCCTACTTTCTATTCTTTTTAAGTTAGACATTTGAACGAAAAAAATCCAAAGGGGAGTGGACCCCAATGGATAATTGTTGTATGGATTTTATTTAAATATTTATTAATGAAAATAAATGGAATATTTATGTGTGCACTGTGATCAGATGAGATTGGAGATCATAACAATAATCTATGAGGATATGGATAAGGCTAAGACTTTCCCAAAACCTTTCAAAAAGACTTGAAAGGAATTATTTCTAATTTAGATTTAAGAGGAAAAATCGAAATTCCCTAATGATGAGGAAAGTAGTTGGGAAGAGGTAAAAAGCTGGAAAAGCTGAAAGCAGCTTTAAAGTCCCTCATTAAGGGAAGCCTCGGAAAACAAGAATAAAAGCATCTTGAAATTCTGGACGTAGAATTAGAAACGGGCTTTCGGGAAAGCATAGCTTAAGTAAGCTACTCCATAACAGATTGGGGGTTGGTCTGTTCTAGGAGGAGATCTCAGCTCAGGGGAGAATTCTCGAGATAGAAGAATTCTAAGGTTGGGAGGATTGGTCATAGAAACCAAGTGGTATGCATGCTTATCTTATAAATTTCTGTTATAGATGGAGTTAGGAAATGTTACAAATTTAATTGGCTGACAGTTTAAATTAACTTATTCTATAACTATGTCATTCCTTACATTTAACAGATTTTGGTTAGAGAAATCATTCCCTAAAATATGTATAGTTGTAGGAAGATAGTCTAAGGGAAGAATATCAACCAGAATCTCTAAACCAGATATTTGTTTAAATCTGGAGATATATATTAATCCTATAGACAAATAAGTCTTGTAACTTTAATATGTTTCTGTAAGTATAAAGCTGAAAGATACATCAGTAGAATCTATGAATTGAAAAAAATTATATATATATATATATATATATATATATATATATATATATATATATATATATATTAAATTATGTATAATTTCTTCAAGAAAGAAAATATTATATTGCAGAAAGATTCCGTATAACTGATTATTGCAAGAACAATTTATATCTATGAAAAATGAAACTTTATTCTAGGAAGAAGTATTGTTTTATAAAGCAATTACAATAGTGCTAGCAAAACTTTGCTACCAATCTAATAGTCTATATCTCTACTTAGATTCAATAGAGTACTGTAAAATAAAATTCAGAAAAAATATATATATATATATATATATATATATATATATATTTCTGAACACCAAATTTAAGGAGAATAGAGTGGAGTCCATGCAAGAGAAAAATCACTTTAATTATTATAACACTTTTCAGTTAGAAGATTTGTAACTAAAAGAAATTATCTGAAAGTTAAAAGAGTATATTATATCACGTAGTTATTCCAAACTGTGGCATATAAGACATTTTGAAGACTACAAATCTCTACATAATACATAGGTCTAATCCTTTTGGCACAATGGTATTTCAGAATTCTGCTATGTCCTTAATAGAAACTAGGATCTAAATAGAAAATATTTTACTGATAAGTTATTATCTATTTCATTTTATTTATAATTACAAATTTAAAAGTTTTCCTCTTTAGAAATATGCAGAAACACATGTATATAGATATGGTATTAGAAGAGACATTGTGGAACAGCTAGAAACAAATACTTATAACTCGATACAAAATACACTATGACTGGTAATAACAATACTAACACTACTATACTTCAGAAATAAAATAATTTAATAAACTAGATATACAGCAGATAAGAACTTATATACTCAAGAGGAGAGACCCATGTCAGAACTAGAGATATCTAGGTATATAAAAATATTATGAGAAACTAACAATTAACAAGTAATTATTTACAAGTTCTGCTACTAAAGAAGTTACACTCTCTACAGAAGGGGACAAAGGAATAATATACGTGTATCTGACAAGTTGGGTAATAAGGATTGGTAGTGATAGGCATTAAAGAAAAATAAGGTTATACTTCGAATTTTATAAGAGAAGGCAGGTAGTAAAGGATGCATTTTTAATAAAGAAATTATCAAGTCTGTATTCATCACATATAGACAAAGTTGACAAATTGTAAAGTAATCAAGCTGTTAAAGTGAAATTTCGAAATTTGGTATGAGACTATTATGCTATGCAATCTTATGAGATTATGTTATAACAGAAAACCATTCTATAATTTTAAATTCCTAGCAATGATGGTAATACAATATGGAGTAAATAAAAGGGTATTTATAGGAAGTATTATCTACAGTATTGCAGAACTAATATGCATATATACTTGAATAATAATATGTTGAAACTGACCTACTTGAATTTTATTTCATTAAATAGTTTAAGTAAAACACAAAAATCCAGGTATCAATATTTTGGAATAAAAAATAAAATCCTTCCATCATCTGCAACTTTGGTACTACACACACACACACACACACACACACACACATATATATATATAATATTGCTCGAAGTGAATAGATTTCTGAAAACTATTAGTCTAAGTTTTGATACATATTTTATATCACAGATGATTAACCGTCAGATACATGAATGGGGAATTATACATGCTTATCGATCTTAGAAGTCAGAATGTTATAGTTCAGCATAATGGAAAGATGTCATTATTACAATTTTACATTAAGATGTCAAATTATAGATATTAATAATGACAACAAAAATTCTATTTGAGATGAATTATCGCCTTTCATGCACAAGAACTCTGGGTCTTGAAGAACAAAGTAATACCGACCTGGTCAGAACAAGTGAATGAAATATTAAGACGATTTTGCAAATTGTTACATATCGGATTGCTAGAAGAGAGAAACAAGAGCAACTTCTGAAATGATTTTTGACAAATTTTACCTAAAATTATCAATATAAAAACAAGTTAAATAGAGACAGAGTTAAGAAAAAAAATATAAAAATAGAAATCAATAAGAGAAAGTCAAGAAATTACCTCACAGAAATCATACCGTAACAAAAGTCTTTACTCAACCATACCAACGTAGAGAGATAAGTATGAGTATTATAAGAAAAATAAAATCAACCCTTAAACAACTGAAATACAATGGAAATGTTCCTCATATGGTACCTATCTATTTCTATGGAAACCTCTTCCTCCATTTGCGTGTTGAATAAATGAAATATCATATGGGAAATGAGAAATTAAGATGGAACCCAACTTAAATTTGCAGAGGAAGAGTGAACTTAATAATGGGGATTATAACCTAGATAACAAGGAAATAGAAACGAGTAAATGAACCCAGTAAGTATATGTATCATGCCTCGTCATTCGATCAGAATAGAACGACTTATTTAAGAAATGAAAGAAACAAATTTTAGAATGATGAATTTCAAAATACACCTTAAACGAAAAAAAATTTATATGATCTACTCACCGATGGTCTAGGGTCGTTGTACATTAAGCCACTTCAGGTGTGGAAACCACACACAGAGACAACAAACTAGAGAATCCAAACGAATTGCCATGAGGCCAGACAATAAAATAGGGAAAACAGACTAATAGCCATGAATCCAAAGGGTAGAGTCACATTCTGTAGAGAGGCAAAATGAAAATGACCAGTTGTGTTTTCGTTTTTATATAATAGAAAACCCTAAGAAAAAAAATTCAATTAGGGATCATCAACCACGTGTTTGACAATAAACCATTCTAGAAAACAAAAGTACATAAAATTTATCGAGATCAGAAATGAAAATCCAAAACGATACGAAAATCGCTCCTCTTAATTTTGACGTCCTCATAAACCCTAAAATAGTACGTATGCATTGATGTATGACAGAATGGTACATAGGAAGAGATTCGAAATCAGTTCTGAGGTTTTGTGTTAGTGCATTGGAGACGTGAAAGAGTACTTTACCATAAATGCAAAACTAGAGTTGAGGTAAAAATTAGTTGGACATTAAAAAACTTTTCAATTTTGATTTGACACATCTCAAGCCACGAGAGCATTGTGGGTAACGCGTACAAAAGTCTCAAAATTGAAATAAACATAACTTAGAAGTATGCCCAAAAATTAAATTGAAATCAATATAAATTAAAATGAGGAGTTAAAAGTTAGAAGTATAATAAAAAAGCAAGCCTTCAAAAGTTTAATATGAGTTTAATACACACAATTTCATACGAACATGAATATTAACAAGCCAAATCGATTCAAGTTGAAAACTAAGCCAAAAATATAGTATATGTGGCCGAAAGTTGTTTAATGGATGTCAAAAGAGATATGTATGGGTCCTTTATGAATAACATATCGAGGACAATGAATATATGGCATATATGCACATAGTTGAATATGGGTATAAGTATATTTATAAATGTAGATGTATGCTTATACACACACACACACACACACACACACACACACACACACACACATATATATATATATATGAAGGATTGACCATAATATATATATAAACATTTTAGTTTGTTTGGATTGACCATAAAATATATATAACCGTTCTTATTTGTTTGGATTGATTTTAGATAGACTGTATCAACAAATTTAACTGAAAGTGGGGAGTCATTACTATAATTATAGTGGTATTAATGATTCGAATAAAAAAAATAAAAAATTGTGCATAGGAGAGAAATTAAAAATGGTATTGGAGCCCAAGTTGGGAAACTGGGTTGTTTTTGTGCTCACTATTATGAAAATATTTTTTTTGATAAAAAAAAAATGTTACTGATGTTATGTTCTTTTAGTGTGTAAAAGGTACTGAAACTGAAAAAAATCAATGGCTGAAGAGGATGAACTCTATGTTGATCTGGGTGGTAGAGATAATACACCATATGCCAATGCTTCCTCTGACGGCTATGTTTCACAGGTTGCAACGAGATATGGCTGAGCTAAGAAGTCAGAATGATAGGCTATCTTTAGCCAGTGAGGAGCAGGAAAAACTGATAAGAGAAATGACTTCGCGGAATAGCCAAGAAGGTGAAGGTTCTGACAGGGGGAGGAAAGGTAGGCTCTTAGATGATTCTAAGGAAGATGACACCACTAGACACCACTCTTAATAGAAGAGGGAATTACAAGGTGAATTCTGAAAAATCAAACCTCCCTCCTATGATGGAGAGTAGGAGGAAGATTCTGAGGCATGGCTGCTAAATATGATTAAGTATTTTTAGGTTTACGAGTATGAAAGCAATCTAAAGGCTATATTAGCTATCTACCAACTGCAAGGCAAGGCTACCTTGTGGTGGGAGGTAAAAAAAATGGTTCATGCCATTAATGAAAAAACAGTGACTTGGGAAGATTTCCAAGTCAAGTTTAAAAACCGGTATTTGATCGAACTCTATTATGATGACAAAGAAAAAGAGTTTCACGAACTCGAATTGGGACAACTCAACATAGATGAGTTTGTCACCAAGTTCACGAATATGTTAATATATGTTCCTTATATTCGTGAAGAAAAAGAAAAGGTGCAAAGGTTTCTAAAATGTTTGCCTACTGTGTATAAAGAGAAAATAGAGTTCGATAATCCAAAAACCATGGATGAAGTGGTGAGGAAACCCAGATTATGCTACCAACAATTTAAAGGAAAAAGTGAACAACGGAAGAGCTGGACAAAGAAGGGTGATTTCAAAGGAAAGAAATAGAAACCAACTTATTTGAAGAATTTTGGTAGGAATCATCAGTGAAAGAAATTTAACAAAACAAAAGAAAGTCAAACTGCTCAATCCCAAGTTGGTTCAAAGCAAATAGATGGGAATAATAAGATAGAAGGAATTGCTAAAATGCGGGAGCCTTTGAAGTGATGGGGTTGTGGAGAACCTCATCTGTTGAGGGACTGTCCACACCAAAATATTCAGATGGTTTTGAGAGATAGAGAAGCTACCACAGTGAATGACGTAGCAAGGAATATCCCCACTATCAGTGTAGCTTTGGAGAACCGACAAGAGGAACACCAGTCTACTATGGTCGAAATGGAAGGTAATTTTTTTTATCAATCTCTTACTATTTTAATTGACCCGGCTGCTTCTTTGAGTTATATAAGTCCACAAGTTGTAGAAAAATGTAAACTCGGAATAGAAAAGTTTCAACATCCTTGGTTGCTACAGTTAGCTACCGGAACTAAATGCAAGGTAACTCACAAGATACCTAAAACAGCTATTAAATTGAATGAATATTAGACAGAGGTAGATTTAAACATTTTTCCATTAGGTTCCTATGATTTATTGATAGGAATGGACCAGTTAGAAAAGAAAAAGACCATGCTAAATTGTTGGGACAAAACTCTGCACTACATAGATGGTGAAGGAAAACCATTCATAATAAAAGGGAAACCGAAACCTATTTCTGTAAGGAAGATCTCAGCCCTTCAGCTAAAAATAACAGCTGGGAAAGGATATCAAGTATATGTTGTACAAGTTGAAGAATTAGGACAACAACCTAAAGAAAACTTGTTGGACACTTTACCAGTGATAAGAGAATTTAAGGAAGTTTTTCTGAATGAGATTCCTCATCTTGCCCCAAAGAGAGAGATCAATTTTTCAATCGATTTGGTGCTAGGGGCAACACGATTTTCTACAGTCCCTTAAAAAATGAGCCCCCATGAACTCATGGAGTTAAAAATGCAATTACAAGAATTTTTGGATAAATGTTACACTAGACCGAGTGTATCTCCTTGGGGAGCCGCAGTGATGTTCATGAAAAATAAGGATGGAACCTTCAGAATCTGCATTGACTATCTTCAATTGAATAATCTGAAAATAAAAAAAAAGTATCCATTCCCCAGAATAGATGACCTTTTTGATCAGGTGAGAGGAGCTTCAGTATTCTCTAAGATTGACTTAAGGACTGGTTATCACTAACTCAGAATTAAGGAGGAGGATATCAGTAAAACATCCTTTCGAACCCAGTATGGTCACTACAAATTTTTAGTCCTACCTTTTGTTTTGACCAATGCCCCTGCCACTTTTATGTGCTTAATGAATAGCGTCCTGAATAAATACTTAGATAAATTCGTCCCAGTATTTATAAACGACATTATAATCTATTTTAAAAGTGAGGAACAACATAAAGAACACCTTAGAATTGTGTTGCAGGCTCTTAAGTAGAATCAGTTGTATGCCAAGTTGAGCAAATGTGAATTTTATAAGGATAAAATTCAATACTTGGGGCATATCATTTCTGAACAAGCATTGGTTGTTGACCCTGAGAAAATAAAGGATATTAGAGAGTGGTCGGTGCCAACTGATGTTTCAGCAGTGAGATCATTTATGGGGATTGTGGGATATTATCGACGGTTTGTAGAAATATTTTCTGCAATAGCATATCCCATAACTTCACTAGAGAGGAAAGGCACCAGATTTTAGTGGACTAAAAAATGCCAAAATAGCTTTGAACAACTGAAATTAAAACTTACTACAACACCTATACTAAAGATTGCAAATCCTGATAAAGAGTTTGTCGTGTGTACGGATTCGTGTAGAGAGGGATTGGGAGGAGTTTTGTTGCAAGAGAATACTATTATTTCATATGAATCTAGAAAACTTAAGAAACATGAATAGAATTACAGTGTATATGATCTTGAGTTAGCTGTTGTAATTCATGCTTTGAAGATGTGGCGACACTATCTTCTTGGAAAAAAATTTACGTTGATGATAGATCATATCAGTCTCAAGTATTTTTTTCACTCAAACAGAATTGAATGCTCGACAAGCCAGATGGCTGTCTTTTCTGAGTGAATTTGATATGGACATAAAACATATCAACGGGAAAGAAAACAAAATTTTTGATGCTCTAAGCAGAAATTCCTTCCAATACATAAGTAACATTGGGAGTAGTGTCATTTTTGACTTGGAAGAATTAGTAAAAAAGGTAGCAGATCAAGATCCCAACTATGACAACCCACAAGTGAAAATTTTGAAAAAGGAAATGGCTGGATACACCCAAAATTAGAAAGGGCTGATCTGTTATAGAAACAGATTGTATATCCCCAATGTAGAGACTTTGAAAAAAGAAATCCTAGATGAATATCATAAACAGCCATATTCAGGACATCCTGGATATCATAAAATGCTTACAGCCTTGAAAAAGAAATTATTTTGGCCAGGAATGAAAAAATACATAGCCAACTACTTAGCTAGATGCATGGAATGCCAACTAGTCAAAGTTGAACAACAGCATCCAGCTGGCCTTCTAAATCCCTTACCAATTACAGAATGGAAATGGGACATTGTTTCTATGGATTTTATAACCGGATTACCCAGAACAAAGTATCAACATGACTCAGTGATGGTAGTGGTAGATACTTTAACAAAGGCTGCACATTTCATACCGGTAAAATCTACTTTTTGGACAGTCCAAGTAGCGAATGTGTTACAAAAATAAATTGTAAGGCTACATAGGGTTCCAAAGATGATTATTTTAGATAGAGATTCTAATTTCACAATGGCCTTCTGGAAAGGTCTGTTTGGGGGCATGGGCACTAAATTAAATTTTAGTACTGCTTATCACCCTCAGACAGATGGTCAAATGGAGAGAACAAATCAAATTCTGGAGGATATGCTCAGAATGTATGTGATGGATAGGCCAACTAAATGGGAAGTATACTTACATTTAGTCAAATTTCTTATAATAACAACTACCAATCTTCCATCAAAATGAGTCCATTTGAGGCACTGTATGGAAGAAAGTGTCATACTCCTTTAAGCTAGAGGCAGCCTGAAGATAAGCTAGTACATCGACCAGATGCTCTACAAGAAATTGAAAGGATTGTCAAACAAATACAGAGAAACATTAAGACAGCCCAAGATCAGAAAGAAAAGTTGTGCCGACAAGAAGAGAGTGCACCAAGAGTACAAAGTGGGTGACCTTGTGTATTTGTGGATTAAACCCCAAAATAGCAATCTTTATGCTGGGAGTTGTGCAAAATTGGCTCCTAGATACTGTGGGCCTTTTGAGGTCTTAGAAAGGGTGAGACTGGTGGCTAATAGAATCTATGAATTGAAAAAAATTACATCAGTAGAATCTATGAATTGAAAAAAAATTATATATATATATATATATATATATATATATATATATATATATATATATTAAATTCTGTATAATTGCTTCAAGAAAGAAAATATTATATTGCAAAAAGATTCCCTATAACTGATTATTGCAAGAACAATTTATATCTATGAAAAATGAAACTTTATTCTAGGAAGAAGTATTGTTTTATAAAGGAATTACAATAGTGCTAGCAAAACTTTGCTACCAATCTAATAGTCTATATCTCTACTTAGATTGAATAGAGTACTGTGAAATAAAATTCAGAAAATATATATATATTTCTGAACACCAAATTTAAGGAGAATAGAGTGGAGTCCATGCAAGAGAAAAATCACTTTAATTATTATAGCACTTTTCGGTTAGAAGATTTGTAACTAAAAGAAATTATCTGAAAGTTAAAAGAGTAAATTATATCACGTAGTTATTCCAAACTGTGGCATATAAGACATTTTAAAGACTACAAATATCTACATAATACATAGGTCTAATCCTTTTGGCACAATGGTATTTCAGAATTCTGCTGTGTCCTTAATAGAAACTAGGATCTAAATAGAAAATATTTTACAGATAGTTATTATCTATTTCGTTTTATTTATACTTACAAATTTAAAATTTTTCCTCATTAGAAATATGCAGAAACACATGTATATAGATATGGTATTAGAAGAGACATTGTGGAACAGCTAGAAACAAATACTTATAACTTGATACAAAATACACTATGACTGGTAATAACAATACTAACACTACTATACTTCAGAAATAAAATAATTTAATAAACTAGATCTACAGTAGATAAGAACTTATATACTCAAGAGGAGAGACCCATGTCAGAACTAGAGATATCTAGGTATATAAAAATATCATGAGAAACTAACCGTTAACAAGTAATTATTTACAAGTTCTGCTACTAAAGAAGTTACACTCTCTACAGAAGGGGACAAAGGAATAATATACGTGTATCTGACAAGTTGGGTAATAAGGATTGGTAGTGATAGACATTAAAGAAAAATAAGGTTATACTTCCGATTTTATAAGAGAAGGCAGGTAGTAAAGGATGCATTTTTAATAAAGAAATTATCAAGTCTGTATTCATCACATATAGACAAAGTTGACAAATTGTAAAGT
The DNA here is from genome assembly GCA_034641835.2 of Pinus albicaulis. Classification (NCBI taxonomy): domain Eukaryota; kingdom Viridiplantae; phylum Streptophyta; class Pinopsida; order Pinales; family Pinaceae; genus Pinus; species Pinus albicaulis. The sequence continues at coordinate 615,512,113 of CM076569.1, forward strand.
AATCAAGTTGTTAAAGTGAAATTTCGAAATTCGGTATGAGACTATTATGCTATGCAATCTTATGAGATTATGTTATAATAGAAAACCTTTCTATAATTTTAAATTCCGAGCAATGCTGGTAATACAATATGGAGTAAATAGAAGGGTATTTATAGGAAGTATTATCTACAGTATTGCAGAACTAATATGCATATATACTTGAATAATAATATGTTGAAATTGACCTACTTGAATTTTATTTCATTAAATAGTTTAAGTAAAACACAAAAATCCAGGTATCAATATTTTGGAATAAAAAATAAAATCCTTCCATCATCTGCAACTTTGGTACTACACACACACACACACACACACACACACACACACACACACATATATATATATACTATTGCTCGAAGTGAATAGATTTCTGAAAAATATTAGTCTAAATTTTGATACATATTTTATATCACAGATGATTAAGCGTCAGATACATGAATGGGGAATTATACATGCTTATTGATCTTAGAAGTCAGAATGTCATAGTTCAGCATAATGGAAAGATGTCATTATTACAATTTTACATTAAGACGTCAAATTATAGATATTAATAATGAAAACAAAAATGCTATTTGAGATGAATTATCGCCTTTCATGCACAAGAACTCTGGGTCTTGAAGAACAAAGTAATACCGACCTGGTTAGAACAAGTGAATGAAATATTAACTCGATTTTGCAAATCGTTACATATCGGATTGCTAGAAGAGAGAAACAAGAGCAACTTCTGAAATGATTTTTGACAAATTTTACCTAAGATTATCAATATTAAAACAAGTTAAATAGAGACAGAGTTAAGAAAAAAAAATATAAAAATAGAAATCAATAAGAGAAAGACCAGAAATTACCTCACAGAAATCATACCGTAACAAAAGTCTTTACTCAACCATACCAACGTAGAGAGATAAGTATGAGTATTATAAGAAAAATAAAATCAACCCTTAAACAACTGAAATACAATGGAAATGTTCCTCATATGGTACCTATCTATTTATATGGAAACCTCTTCCTCTATTTGCGTGTTGAATAAATGAAATATCATACGGGAAATGCGAAATTAAGATGGAACCCAACTTAAATTTGCAGAGGAAGAGTGAACTTAATAATGGGGATTATAACCTAGATAATAAGGAAATAGAAACGAGTAAAAGAAACCAGTAAGTATATGTATCATGCCTCCTCGTCATTCGATCAGAATAGAACGACTTACTTATGGATGTCAAAAGAGATATGTATGGGTCCTTTATGAATAACATATCGAGGACAATGAATATATGGCATATATGCACATAGTTGAATATGGGTGTAAGTATATTTATAAATGTAGATGTATGCTTATACACACACACACACACACACACACACACACACACACACATATATATATATATGAAGGATTGACCATAATATATATATAAACATTTTAGTTGGTTTGGATTGACCATAAAATATATATAACCATTCTTATTTGTTTGGATTGATTTTAGATAGAATGTATCAACAAATTTAACTCAAAGTGGGGAGTCATTACTATAATTATAGTGGTATTAATGATTCGAATAAAAAAAATAAAAAATTGCGCATAGGAGAGAAATTAAAAATGGTATTGGAGCCCAAGTTGGGAAACTGGGTTGTTTTTGTGCTCACTATTATGAAAATATTTGTTTTGATAAAAAAAAAAAATGTTACTAATGTTATGTTCTTTTAGTGTGTAAAAGGTACTGAAACTGAAAAAAATCAATCGCTGAAGAGGATGAACTCTATGTTGATCTGGGTGGTATAGATAATACACCAGATTCCAATGCTCCTTTGACGGCTATGTTTCACAGGTTGCAACGGGATATGGCTGAGCTAAGAAGTCAGAATGATAGGCTATCTTTAGCCAGTGAGGAGCAGGAAAAAATGATAAGAGAACTGACTACGCGGAATAGCCAAGAAGGTGAATGTTATGAAAGGAGGAGGAAAGGTAGGCTCTTAGATGATTCTAAGGAAGATGACACCACTAGACACCAGTCTTAACAGAAGAGGGAATTACACGGTGAATTCTGAAAAATCAAACCTCCCTCCTATGATGGAGAGCAGGAGGAAGATGCTGAGGCATGGCTGCTAAATATGATTAAGTATTTTTAGGTTTACGAGTATGAAAGAAATCTAAAGGCTATATTAGCTATCTACCAACTGCAAGGCAAGGCTACCTTGTGGTGGGAGGAAAAAAAAATGGTTCATGCCATTAATGAAAAAACAGTGACTTGGGAAGATTTCCAAGGCAAGTTTAAAAACCGGTATTTGAGCGAACTCTATTATGATGACAAAGAAAAGGAGTTTCACGAACTCAAATTGGGACAGCTCAGCATAGATGAGTTTGTCACCAAGTTCACGAATATGTTAAGATATGTTCCTTATATTCGTGAAGAAAAAGAAAAGGTGCAAAGGTTTCTGAAATGTTTGGCTATTGTGTATAAAGAGAAAATAGAGTTAGATAATCCAAAAACCATGGACGAAGTTGTGAGGAAACCCAAATTATGCTACCAGCAATTTAAAGGAAAAAGTGAACAACAGAAGAGCTGGACAAACAAGGGTGATTTCAAAGGAAAGAAAAAAAAACCAGCTTATTTGAAGAATTTTGGTAGGAATCATCAGTGAAAGAAATTTAACAAAACAAAAGAAAGTCAAACTGCTCAATCCCAAGTTGGTTCAAAGAAAATAGATGGGAATAATAAGATAGAAGGAATTGCTAAAATGCGGGAGCCTTTGAAGTGATGGGGTTGTGGAGAACCTCATCTGTTGAGGGACTGTCCACACCAAAATATTCAGATGGTTTTGAGAGATAGAGAAGCTACCACAGTGAATGACGTAGCAAGGAATATCCCCACTATCAGTGTAGCTTTGGAGAACTGACAAGAGGAACACCAGTCTACTATGGTCGAAATGGAAGGTAAATTTTTTTATCAATTTGTTACTATTTTAATTGACCCGGTTGCTTCTTTGAGCTATACAAGTCCACAAGTTGTAGAAAAATGTAAACTCGGAATAGAAAAGTTTCAACATCCTTGGTTGCTACAGTTAGCTACCAGAACTAAATGCAAGGTAAATCACAAGATACCTGAAACAACTACTAAATTGAATGAATATTAGACAGAGGTAGATTTAAACATTTTTCCATTAGGTTCCTATGATTTATTGATAGGAATGGACCGGTTAGGAAAGAAAAAGACCATGCTAAATTGTTGGGACAAAACTCTACACTACATAGATGGTGAAGGAAAACCATTCATAATAAAATGGAAACCGAAACCTATTTCTGTAAGGAAGATCTCAGCCCTTCAGCTAAAAATAACAGCTAGGAAAGGATATCAAGTATATGTTGTACAAGTTGAAGAATTAGGACAACAACCTAAAGAAAACTTGTTAGAAACTTTACCAGTGATAAGAGAATTTAAGGAAGTTTTTCCGAATGAGATTCCTCATCTTCCCCCAAAGAAAGAGATCAATTTTTCAATCGATTTGGTGCTAGGGGCAACACGATTTTCTACAGCGCCTTAACAAATGAGCCCCCATGAACTCATGGAGTTAAAAATGCAATTACAAGAATTGTTGGATAAAGGTTACACTAGACCGAGTGTATCTCCTTGGGGAGCCCCAGTGATGTTCATGAAAAAGAAGGATGGAACCTTCAGAATCTGCATTTACTATCGTCAATTGAATAAGTTGAAAATAAAAAACAATTATCCATTGCCCAGAATAGATGACCTTTTTGATCAGGTGAGAGGAGCTTCAGTATTCTCTAAGATTGACTTAAGGACTGGTTATCACCAACTCAGAATTAAGGAGGAGGATATCAGTAAAACAGCCTTTCGAACCCAGTATGTTCACTACAAATTTTTAGTCCTACCTTTTGTTTTGACCAATGCCCCTGCGACTTTTATGTGCTTAATGAATAGCGTCCTGAATAAATACTTAGATAAATTCGTCCCATTATTTATAGACGACATTATAATCTATTTTGAAAGTGAGGAACAACATAAAGAACACCTTAGAATTGTGTTGCACGCTCTTAAGGAGAATCAGTTGTATGCCAAGTTGAGCAAATGTGAATTTTATAAGGATAAAATTCAATACTTGGGGCATATCATTTCTGAACAAGCATTGGTTGTTGACCCTGAGAAAATAAAGGATATTAGAGAGTGGTCGGTGCCAACTGATGTTTCAGCAGTGAGATCATTTATGGGGATTGTGGGATATTATCGACGGTTTGTAGAAATATTTTCTGCAATAGCATATCCCATAACTTCACTAGAGAGGAAAGGCACCAAATTTTAGTGGACTGAAAAATGCCAAAATAGCTTTGAACAACTGAAATTAAAACTTACTACAACACATATACTAAAGATTGCAAATCCTGATAAAGAGTTTGTCGTGTGTACAAATGCGTGTAGAGAGGGATTAGGAGGAGTTCTGTTGCAAGAGAATACTATTATTTCATATGAATCTAGAAAACTTAAGAAACATGAATAGAATTACAGTGTATATGATCTTGAGTTAGCTGTTGTAATTCATGCTTTGAAGATGTGGCGACACTATCTTCTTGGAAATTTTTTTACGTTGATGACAGATCATATCAGTATCAAGTATTTTTTTCATTCAAACAGAATTGAATGCTCGACAAGCCAGATGGCTGTCTTTTCTGAGTGAATTTGATATAGACATAAAACATATCAAAGGGAAAGAAAACAAAATTGTTGATGCTCTAAGCAGAAATGCCTTCCAATACATAAGTAACATTTTGAGTAGTGTCATTTTTGACTTAGAAGAATTAGTAAAAAAGGTAGCAGATCAAGATCCTAACTATGACAACCCACAAGTGCAAATGCTGAAAAAGGAAATGGCTGGATACACCCAAAATCAGAAAGGGTTGATCTGTTATAGAAATAGATTGTATATCCCCAATGTACAGACATTGAAAAAAGAAATCCTAGATGAATATCATAAACAGCCATATTCAGGACATCCTCGATATCATAAAATGCTTACAGCCTTGAAAAAGAAATTATTTTGGCCAGGAATGAAAAAATATGTGGCCAACTACTTAGCTAGATGCATGGAATGCCAACTAGTCAAAGTTGAACAGCAGCATCCAGCTGGCCTTTTAAATCTCTTACCAATTGCAGAATGGAAATGGGACATTGTTTCTATGGATTTTATAACCGGATTACCCAGAACAAAGTACCAGCATGACTCAGTGATGGTAGTGGTAGATACTTTAACAAAGGCTGCACATTTCATACCGGTCAAAACTACTTTTTGGACAGTCCAAGTAGCAAATGTGTTACTAAAATAAATTGTAAGGCTACATGGGGTTCCAAAGATGATTATTTCAGATAGAGATGCTAAGTTCAAAATGGCCTTCTGGAAAGGTCTGTTTGGGGGCATGGGCACTAAATTAAATTTTAGTACTACTTATCACCCTCAGACATATGGTCAAATGGAGAGAACAAATCAAATTCTGGAGGATATGCTCAGAATGTATGTGATGTATAGGCCAACTAAATGGGAAGAATACTTACATTTAGTCAAATTTCTTATAATAAAAACTACCAATCTTCCATCAAAATGAGTCCATTTGAGGCACTGTATGGAAGAAAGTGTCATACTCCTTTAAGCTAGAGGCAGCCTGAAGATAAGCTAGTACATCGGCCAGATGCTCTACAAGAAATGGAAAGGATTGTCAAACAAATACAGAGAAACATTAAGACAGCCCAAGATCAAAAAGAAAAGTTGTGCCGACAAGAAGAGAGTGCACCAAGAGTACAAAGTGGGTGACCTTGTGTATTTGCGGATTAAACCCAAAAATAGCACTCTTTATGCTGGGAGTTGTGCAAAATTGGCTCCTAGATACTGTGGGCCTTTTGAGGTCTTAGAAAGGGTGGGACCGGTGGCTAATAGAATTGCCTTACCCCCCCATATTAAAATTTATGATGTGTTTCATGCTTCATTATTAAAAATATATGTACATGATGCTTCTCATATTTTTTATTGGAATGTGATAAAGGTGGAATTAGAAGGGGAGTTCCTTCCAGAACCGATTCAAATATTGGAGCGGGAAGAAATTGAATTGAGAATTAGAATAGTAGCCAGAATAAAAGTGTAGTGGAAACATTTTACTGCTAAAGAGGCTACATGGGAAAGAGAAGCTAAGATGATGGAAAAATATCCATATTTATTTTCATATTGAACTATAGTAGATAGTCTGTAACACCGAGGACGGTGTTCTTCTTCAGAGGGGGAATGTGTAACACCCCTAGTTTCTATGATTTTTAAGTTAAACATTTGAACAAAAAAAATCCAAAGGGGAGTCGACCGCAATGGATAATTATTGTGTGGATTTTATTTAAATATTTATTAATGGAAATAAATGGAACATTTATCTATGCAATATGACCAAATGATATTGGAGATCATAAGACTAATCCATGAGGATATGGATAAGGCTAAGACTTTCCCAAAACCTTTCAAAAAGCATCGAAAGGAATTATTTCTAATTTAGATTTAAGAGGAAAAATATAAATTCCCCAATGATCAGGAAATTAGTTGGGAAGAAGTAAAAAGCTATAAAATCTTAAAGCAGCTTTAAAGTCCCTCATTAAGGGAAGCCTAGGAAAACAAGAGTAAAAGCATCCTGAAATTGTGGACGCAAAATTAGAAATAAGCTTTGGGGAAAGCATAGCTTAAGTAAGCTACTCCAGAACAGATTTGGGGTTGGTTTGTTCTGGGAGGAGATCTCAGCTCTGCAGAGAATTTTGGAGATAGAATAATTCTAAGGTTGGGAGGATTGGTCATAGAAACCAAGTGGTATGCATGCTTATCTTATAAATTTCTGTTATATATGGAGTTAGGAAATGTTACAAATTTAATTGGCTGACAGTTTAAATTAACTTTTTCTATAACTATGTCATTCCTTACATTTAACATATTTTAGTTGGAGAAATCATTCCCTAAAATATGTATAGTTGTAGGAATATAGTCTAACGGAAGAATATCAACCAGAATCTCTAAACCAGATATTGGTTTAAATGTAGAGATATGTATTAATCCCATAGACAAATAATTCTTGTAACTTTAATCTGTTTCTATAAGTATAAAGCTAACAGATACATAAATAGAGTCTATGAATTGGAAAAAAAAATTGATATATTAAATTCTATATAATTACTTCAAGTAAGAAAATATTAGATTGCAGAAAGATTCCCTGTAACTGATTATTGCAAGCATGATTTATATCTATGAAAAATGAAACCTTATTCTAGGAAGAAGTAACATTTTATAGAATAGTTACAATAGTGCTAGAAAAACTTTGCTACCAATATAATAGTATATATCTCTACTTAGATTCAATAGAGTACAGTAAAATACAAATTTAGAAAATATATATATATTTTTGAGCACCAAATTTAAGGAGAATAGAGTTGAGTGCATGCAACAGAAGAATCACTTTAATTATTATACCACTTTTTGGTTAGAAGATTTGTAACTGAAAGAAATTTTCTGAAAGTTAAAAGAGTAAATTATATCACGTAGTTATTCCAAACTGTGGCATATAAGACATTTTGAAGACTACAAATCTCTACATACATACACAGGTCTAATTCTTTTGGCACAATGGTATTTTAGAATTCTGCCATGTCCTTAATAGAAAACATATTCTAAACATAAAATATTTTACTCATAATTTATTATCTATTTTGGTTTATTTATACTTACAAATTTAAAAGTTTTCCTCTTTAGAAATATGCAGAAACACATGTATGTAGATATGGTATTAGAATAGACATTGTGGAACAGCTAGAAACCAATAGTTATAACTCGATATAAAATACACTATGACTAGTAATAACAGTAGTATCACTACTGTACTTCAGAAATAAAATAATTTAATAAACCAGATCTACAGTAGATAAGAACTTATATACTCAAGAGGAGATACCCATGTCAGAACTAGAAATATCTAGGTATATAAGAGTATCGTGAGAAACTAACCATTGACAAGTAATTATTTACAAGTTCTGCTACTAAAATAATGAAGTTACACTCTCTGCAAAAGGGCACAGAGGAAATATATACTTGTATCTGACAAGTTGGGTAATAAGGATTGGTAGTGATAGACATTAAAGAAAAATAAGGTTATACTTCCGATTTTATAAGAGAAGGCAGGTAGTAAAGGATGCATTTTTAATAAAGAAATTATCAAGTCCGTATTCATCACATATAGACAACGTTGAGAAATTGTAAAGTACTCATGCTGTTGAAGTGAAATTTTGAAATTCGGTATGACACTATTATGCTATGCAATCTTATGAAATTATGTTATAACAGAAAGCCTTTCTATCATTTTAAATTCCTAGCAATGCTGGTGATACAATATGTAGGAAATAAAAGGATATTTATAGGAAGTATTATCTACAGTATTGCAGAACTGATATGCATATATACTTGAATAATAATATGTTGAAACTGACCTACTTGAATTTTATTTCATTAAATAGTTTAACTAAAACACAAAAATCCAGGTATCAATATTTGGGAATTAAAAATAAAATCCTTCCATCATCTGCAACGTTGGTACTACACGTATATATATATATATATAATATTGTTGGAAGCGAATAGATTTTTGAAAACTATTAGTCTAAATTTTGATACATATTTTATATCATAGATGATTAACTTTCAGAAATGTGAATGGGGAATTATACATGCTTATTGATCTTAGAAGTCAGTATGTGATAGTTTAGCATAAGAGAAAGATGTCATTATTAAAATTTTACATTAAGATGTCAAATTGCAGAGATTAATAATGAAAAAAAAAAATGCTATCTGAAATGAATTATTGCCTTTCATGCACAAGAACTCTGGGTCTTGATGAACGAAGTAATACCGACCTGGTTAGAACAAGTGAACGAAATATTAAGTCGATTTTGAAAATCATTACATATTGGATTGCAAGAAGAGAGAAACAAGAGCAACTTTTGAAATTATTTTTGAAAATTTTTACATGAAATTATCAGTATAAAAACAAGTTAAATAGAGACAGAGTTAAGAAAAAAAAAATATAAAAATAGAAATCAATAAGAGAAATTCAAGAAATTACCTCACAGAAATTGTACCGTAACAAAAGTCTTTACTCAGCCATACCAACGTAGAGAGACAAGTATCATTATAATAAGAAAAATAAAATCAACCCTTAAACAACTGAAATACGATGGAAATGTTCCGCATAGGGTACCTATCAATTTCGATGGAAACCTCTACCTCCATCTGTGTGTTGAATAAGCGAAATATCATACGGGAAATGCGAAATTAATATGGAACCCAACTTAAATCTGTGGAGGAAGAGTGAACTTAATAATGGGGATTATAACCCAGATAACAAGGAAATATAAACGAGTAAATGAACCCAGTAAGTATATGTATCATGCCTCGTCATCATTCGATCAGAATAGAATGAATTATTTAAGAAATCCAAGAAAAAAAATTTAGAACGATGAACTTCGAAATAGACCTTAAATGAAAAAAAAAAAATTATACGATCTGCGCACCGATGGTGTAGGGTCATTGTGCGTTAAGCCTCCTGATGTGTGGAAACCACACACAGAGACAATAAAATAGAGAAGCCAAATGAATCACCATGAGGCCAAACAATAAAATAGGGAAAACAGACTAATAACCATGAATCCAAAGAGTAGAGTTTTATTCTGCAGAGAGGAAAAATGAAAATGACCAATTGTGTTCTCATTTTTACATAATAGAAAACCCTAAAAAAAAATTCAACTAGGGATCTTCGACCACGTGTTCGATGATAAACCATTCTAGAAAATGAAACTACATAAAATTTATCAAGATCACAAATGAAAAACCAAAATGATACAAAAATCACTCCTCTTAATTGTCGCATCCTCATAAACCCTAAAATAGTACATATGAATTGATGTATGACAGAATGGTACACAGGAAGAGATTCAAAATCGGTTCTGAGGTTTCGTGTCAGTGCATTGGAGACATGAAAGAGTACTTTACCATAAATGCAAAACTAGAGTTGAGGTTGAAATTAGCTGGACATTAAAAAACTTGTCAATTTTGATTTGACACATCTCGAGCCACGAGAGCAATGTGGGTAACGAGTACAAAAGTCTCAAAATTGAAATAAATGTAACTTAGAAGTATGGCCAAAAATTAAATCGAAATCAATATAAATTAAAATGAGGAGTTAAAAGTTAGACACATAATAAAAAAGCGATCCTTCGAAAGTTTAAAATGAGTTTAATACACACGATTTCATATGAACATGAATATTAACAATCCAAATCGATTCAAGTTGAAAAGTAAGCCAAAACTACAGTATATATAGCTGAAAGTTGGCTAATGGATATCAAAAGAGATATGTATGGGTCCTTTATGAATAACATATCGAGGATAATGAATATATGGCATATATGCACATACTTGAATATGGGTATAAGTATATGTATAAACGTAGATGTATGCTTATATATATATATATATATATATATATATATAGATATAGATATAGATATAGATATAGATATAGATATAGATATACATATATATGAAGGATTGACCATAATATATATATAAACATTTTAGTTGGTTTGGATTGACCATAAAATATATATAATCATTCTAATTGGTTTGGATTGATTTGAGATAGATTGTATCAACAAATTTAACTTGAAGTGGGGAGTCATTACTATAGTTATAGTGGTATTAATGATTCGAATAAAAAAAAATAAAAAAATAAAAAAAAATTACGCATAGGAACGATATTACGTTATGGCAATTTGTGCTTTAATTATTGGAGGGATATACATGGCACCGAACATTTGGTTTAGGGGATGAATATGTGTAACTGACCACACAAAAGAAAATTGTTTAATAGAGTTATCGAGACTATGTATTCAACAAACAAAATCCCTCATTAGGTGGCTGAAATTCCATAATTACTTACCCATTTTTATCTAAATTCATAGACATATATTGGCGAGAAGATATTTTCAATTCATCTATACCTTTGGTGTATTATTACACCTTTAGGGGAAACTTATAGTCATAAAGACAATAGACAAGAGTGTTATCAATTATTGTTTGAACAATTGAGCATCCATAACCAAGTTCAACTGTGAGTTTGATATTTTTCCATTACTATTATTTTGTCGAACTTCTAGAACATGTCTTTGAGATCACCGTGGCTTGCTATCAAACATAAGTGGAAAGAAGATATTTTTTTTTAATTGCATCTGAGCTGATTTGAATTTTTTAATTCCTTTATTTGGTTTTTTAATTTTTAATTTTATTATGATTTAATAAAATTTTATTAGATACATATTAGCTAGATTAGAAATAAATAAATAAATAAATTATTTTCTGTCACAATTTAGTATTGGACGTTTTTGTTTATTTTTATTGCCCTTTCTATTTAATACTTTAATAGGCATGGTTCATGAGTCCATTTGATGGTTTAAACATTGACATTCATTTCCTATATAAGTGATGGTAATGCGTTAAACTACTAGGACGACGAAAAAGACATAGTAATGCACATCGACACAATAATGACTTTGAAATATCCTAGCACAAGTCACATCTCTAATAAGAGATGATAATGTGTGGAACAATTACGATGGGTAAGAGACATAGTAATGAACATCGAGAGAATTATAAGATTGAAAGAACCTAGTCCAAGTCACATCCTTCTCACAATATCTTTTTTGGCAACATTAAAACCCTCAAATGTGTATTCTATGAAGTATTTCACTCCAATAAAGAAAAACTGGATGCCAACTGTTAGTGTCAGTATCTGCATATTCAATGATAAAAAATACTCTTTTCATATCATTTTAGGAGTCTCACTTAGAGATTTTTAAGCATTCCATTAGGTCATGTAAAAAATTTACTCACTTATGGTAGCCCTAGTCATAAAATATTACTCCTAAAAATTTATAATTTATGGCCCACCTTCATGTCTTGCTGAGCATACTTCAGTCATGAATGTCTATTTCATCATTTTATTATGTCAGTTAAACTCACCATTAAGTATAGTCATTCAAGATCCCGTTAGGTCACTAGATTTCATTTTCCAAGGTTCAAATAAAACACCATTTCATTTGCGTAAGGTCAACAAAAATAATGAGAGTGATCCAAATAATATTCCTTTATCATCTCAAGAATATTTTTCGACATGTAAAGATGATCTTCAGGGAATATTTCCAAATTTATAATTCTAATTTCAAGTTAGGATTTTCATTTTGCAATGTAATTTTATTAAAAAAATAGAGATGTAATTTATTTTTATTTTTATGTAATTTTACATTCATTATATATAATAAGTACAATTCCCAAGATGTCAATTCAAATCTATATTCCAAACTGAAAACCAAACAAAAGCATTCAAAGTGTGCCAAAATCCAGCATCATCAACCTTCAAAAGAAAAGTCAAAGTGTAAAGGGTATTTTCCAAAATTTTCAAAGGTGAAAATGAAACATCAGAAAGTGTGTTTTGAAATGAAAAGATCAATTTCACTCAAGTATTAAAGCCCTCATATCATCAAATTCCACTTCATTTGTCTCCTACCATCATCAAGCATCCTCAAATAAAAGAAGCGTTTTCAATTTTTGGGCAAAATGAGCAAAACATGGGAGGCTCTGCGCATTTGCCAAACGTAGGGTGCATTTTCTTGCAGCACTACACGCCTACTTGTTGTGTTGTGGGCTTGCCAAAGAGAGGTCACGCCTGCTTGTGGCATTGTGCGCTTGCCCATATTCCACAAAAATTGCCAAAACTCCTCCAAAATTCACAAAATCACCCAGCCTTCACCAATGGTTCTTCAAGCCTCCAATAATGATTAGGAGATCATGTGTTATGGTTATAATTGAAATTCCTTGAAACTATACCGAACCTGAGCGACTGGATAGGTCTCTTCATTATGATATCAGCGCTGTGAATGGTTTGAAAAATGTATGTCGTATGAGGAAGATATCACATTTTGTTTATTTTCCTAAACAACTAATTTTTTTGTGATAGGGTAACTGGGATTCCCAGTCAGCATGTAGGTACAGTTAGCAAGTGGCATATATTGGGAATAATCACTTTTCTCAAACCCAATCAAATCGTGCCACGTATAAGTCAGAGGCTGCCATATGTGCCTAGGAGGTTAGTATAAAATATATGTGAGGTCCGAGGGGGTTTGATCCCACGACCTCCGGCCTACATGCCAATATTTCCACCAGCCGGGCTACACAATTCTTCTTAACCCTTTAAGGGCATTGGCTACACCGAAGCTTTAATGTATTTACATGCGAGGGTTGGGACTACCAGTTGTCCCAACCTGCTAGTGACCCGTGGAATTTGTCACATGTAAACCATGAGAACAAATTGTTTAATTTGGAAACTATATAAACCATGGCAATGAAAACTGGTCACATGTTAAAACATTTAAAACCGCAACATCAAACCTTCAAACCAGTGGCTATCCAAAACTTAACTCCGGGACTTCGCAGATGTGGTCACATGTCACCGTGACTTAGAAGTTCAATGGAATGGTTTCATAACCCTTAACCTTCGGCGGAAAAACCATAATGGTCACATGCACAAGTTTGCATGGAAATGGATGCCATGGTCTTCGGAACGTTGATTCTTTGGGTTCCACAACAATATGTGGATTTTCAAAACCATAAACCGCAGGGTTTAAGGCAGGGGGTTGGCTTGTGACCACCCTACCTCTAACCAATTACATTAACTGCGACAGTTTATTTTGGTGGAGGATTTAGCGTCAACCTAAAATTTAGGAATAATTTCCAAATTAACTGTAATTAACAGCAGTTTTCCACAATTAGTGGAGATTTTCTAGCTCAGATTGAAAAAAGGCTTTGGGAGGTGAATTTTCGACCAATTTGGGGTGAATCAAGAGTCTACCTAAACTAATTTGAGCATTCTGGAGCCACTGGTGTAGAGAAAACAACCATTAGAGGCTTGTAAACACATTTATTTGAAATTTTGAGGATAATGACAAAGACGGACATGCCATTGGGAGCTGGACCAACAGATGTAGCCTAGAAGGGGTGAACTGCCTTATCATTCCTACTGTGTAAAAATTATGTGTGATGTTATTTCTCTGTTATACACTATTTTACAGTGTTATTTAGGTTTATTTTCATGCTTAAAAACTCACAAATTCATTTATGATTCATGTTTAAAATACTCATTCCTTAAGAAAACAAATGGAGACAAATTGTACATTCTTTTAATACTGAAAGGACACTTAGCACGAAAAAATAATACACTCCTTTCAGATCAAGTTGGTATCATAGCTATAGTTCAATCTCTAGTGTTGTTATGTCCAAATATTTATTTAACTATTTTCAAGGGTTTTCATGCTTACTAGGCTCAAGCTTAGGAGAGGAGAAGGAAAATTGGTGGAAGAAAGAGGTCATCAATGTGAGCCATAGCAAAGGAGGGCAAGATTGCCACATTCTCCACCACCTAGTTCACCTCCAAAAGAAGCAGAAGTAGCATTAAGCATACCTCTAGGAGAACAAGAAATCCATGAAGAGGTGGATCCCAAAGAAGAAGAAAGGGTGTTCAGGAAAGCATTCCTTGACATGACTGAAATGGTTAGAGTCCTTTATCAAGAAAGGAATGAGATACTAGAAGGAGAAGGATCCAAACTTCACAAGGAAGGTCAGGGATCATCAAGAGGTCAAAAAGATGAAGATAAATCAAAGAATGGGAATGGAGGAAATGGAGACAGTGGAAAGTCACCATCATCACCCTCATTTTCATCCTCATCATCCTCCACTTCATCTTCAGTACATTAGCCATACAAGTCAAAGAACACTGGTAAAATTCATTTTCTAAAACTTGATGTTAAGTTTTAATTACCAATGTTTAATGGTGAAGTCAATGCAGAAAATCTTGATAATTGGATTAGGCAAATGGAGGTCTATTTGAGAATTTAGAACCTTCATGATTGTGATACCAAATTCCAACTAGCTTCATTGAGGATGGAAGGTGTAACACCTATTTGGTGGGAATACAAGACAAAGGAGGATATCAAAAAGCATGGTAATATTATCCTATCATGGACTTATTTCATTAGTGGAATAAAACAAAAGTTTTATCTATTAGCTGACATGCATAAATCCATAATGAACTGGAAAAATTTAGACAATTGAAAGGACAAAATGTAAAAGAATACACCCAAGAATTTAGGAGAAGAGCTCTCTTATTAGGGGTAGATTCGCAGAGCCAAGATACTTTGCTCAAGTACATAGGAGGCTTACATAGCTAACTAAAACATACTATTCTCATGTTTAACCCTACAAGCTCGGATGAAGTTTGTGTTCAGGCCACACATCTAGAAGCTAGAGGGAAAAACATTACTGATGAGGGTAGGAAGAAAACTTTTAAGGGGAAAAGAAAAGAGAAGACCTCAAAAGGTAAGGGAAAAAATAATGCATCTTTCAAAAAAGAGGGAGAAAAAGTGGTTTGTAAACATTGTTCAAAAGAAGGCCATTAAGGGAAATTTTTTTGGAAATTACGTCTTGAAAGAAGACCCAAGTATAACAATAAGAAAGCGAAGTAGAAAAATGTAGCTACAACTGAACATGACTTAGCAGAGGATTCAGGTGATGAATCAAAAATTACAGCCATGGGATTGAAGAACATTAAGGGGAATGAAATCGAAACAAAACCCAGTACTAGTACATCAAACTGTCACATAAAAGCTCCAAATGAAGAAGAGAGAACTGAACTATTTCATGTGAGGGTGATATCCAAACATACCAAGATTGACACACTATTTGACAGTGGGTCACAGTAAAAATTGATCTCTAAAGACTTGGTCAAGAAACTTAATCTTCAGACCATTACACATCCAAAACCATATCCACTTGCTTGGATTTGTAAGGATGGAAATTTGCAGGTTTGAAAGAAATGCATATTTCCCTCTGCAATAACTGCACATTTTGTTGACACAGTTGAATTAGATGTGGTTCCACTTGATATTACAGGTATTGTGTTTGGAAGTCATTACTTTTATGATAGGAAAGCGAAACTCCATGTCCATGAAAAAAAATACCATTTATTCATAGATGGCAAGGAGTGCATTGTTATAGCACATCACAAGAAGACAAATATTGTAATGGTAAATGTTGGACAGGTAAAGGGGCTGGTGAATTCAAGTAAGAATTTTTTTCTTCTAATGGTTAAGCCTAAAGCTGATGTTAATCATGAATCATTTGAAGATTGTGATCCTAAGTTGAAGTCATATTTATATGATGTATTTGATGCACATCATGATATTTTTCAGGAGCCAACAGGATTGCCTCCAAAAAGGGAGATTGAACATGAGATTCAGTTGCAACAAGATTGTCCTCTTCTAAACATTGACATGTATCACATGTCAATAATGGAGAATGATAAAATAAAGAGGCAAATCAAGGACATGTTGGACAAGGGACTCATAAGGCCAAGCACTTTGCCATGTGGTTCACCCATAGTCTTGATTCCAAAGAAATATGGGACTTGGCGCATGTGAGTAGACTCCAGAGCTTTGAACAAGATAACAGTAAATAATCGATACCCACTCCCAAGGATAAATGATTTTATATATTAGCTGAAAGAAGAAATTTTTTTCACTAAATTAGATTTAAAAAGTGGATATCATCAATTAAGAATTGCAGAAAGTGATATATGGAAGAATGTATTCAAAACCAAACAAGGACTGTTTGAGTGGTTGGTTATGCCATTTGGTTTTTGTAATGCACCGACGACTTTCATGTGTGTTATGGATAATGTTTTTCATCCAGTCCTTGATGAATTTTTCATGTGTATTTAGATGATATACTCATTTTTAGCAAAACAAGAGAAGAACATGTCTTGCATGTGAAAAGGGTGCTTGATGTTTTGAATAAAGAGAAATTATTTCTTAAGATGTCTAAGTGTGAATTTGGAAATACTTTTCTGGTTTATTTGGGACACATTGTAGGAGGAGGCGAGTTGAGAATTGATCCTTCTAAAGTGGAAGCCATTGTGAATTGGCCCACTCCAAAAACAATGACCGAGGTAAGAAGTTTCTTAGGCGTAGCTTAGTATTGGATAAATTTTATTGCTAACGTTTCTTCCATAACAGCTCCTATTCGTGCAGTGACAAGTGTGAAGAAAGGATTAAAATGGGGAGGAAAACAAAAAAAAGCTTTTGAAGCTTTAAGAGACAAGATCATTTCAGGTGCAGTCCTTGCATTATCGAATTTGAGACGTCCATTCGAGATACAAGCCGATGCTAGTGATTATGTCATGGGCGCAGTACTTTTGCAACATGGTAAGCCTATCACTTTTCATTCTAAAGCATTTAATGGTGTTATAACTAATTATCATACATATGAAAAAGAGTTGTATGTGTTGGTACAAAGTGTAAAGAAGTGGAAACACTACTTGATGGGTAAAGATACAATTATATATACCGATCACCAACCATTACAGTACTTGCAGTCACAAACAAAATTGCAGCAATCACGACATTTTAGGTGGATGGGATTTCTTCAATAGTTCCACTTGGTTATAAGGTACAACAAAGGTATTTTCAATAAATTTGTTGATATGATTTCAAGAAAAATTATCAGTGCTTCTAATTTACTTAAAAATTATTCTATTGTAAATGAGAGTTACATATAATAATATGCACATGATGCTGATTTTTAAGTTGTGTATGCTAGTTTGAGTGAAGGGAATCAAGTTGATGAAAATGATTGTCACATGTATAAATTTTTTTTGTTTCATTTGGGCAATTTCTGTACACCATAAGGAGAGAGGCTTAGTGTCATGAGAGAGGCTCATTCATCTCTTATTGCTGGAAAATTTGGGGTAAGAAAAACAATGGTGCATCTATAGAGGTATTGCTACTAGCCTCACATGATAGATAGTGTGTCATGTTTTATAAGAGGTTGTTCTATGTGTGCAACAAGAAAACCTAGCAATAGGAAGCTTGGGTCATACACACCACTACCGGTACCATCGAGGCCATGGGAGAGTGCCTCCATGGACTTTGTTGGAGGTCTACCTATGTCAAGAAAACAACATGATTATCTTTATGTAGTTGTGGATAGATTCAGTAAAATGTGTATACTTAAGATATGTAAGAAAACCATTACTGTCGAAAAAAATACTGAACTTTATTTTCAACATGTATGGGTTCATTATGGTTTTCCAACTTCTATTGTTAGTGACAGGGATTCCAAGTTCATTGGGAATTTTTGGTCCAATATTTGGAAGATGATGGACACAAAGATAAAAAAGAGTACTTCTTTTCATCCGCAAACTGATGGCCAAACCGAGGTGGTGAAGAAAACCGTTGTGCACTTATTGAGAGTATATTGCAGCAAACATCCCAAGTTGTGGGATGAACAACTGCATTACATTCAGCACACTTACAACTAGGAAAATCAATCTTCTAGAAATACTTCACCTTTTGAAGCTTGCTTTGGGTACTTGTCGAAATCGCCATTAGACTTCATCTTTGAGAAGGATGTTGCAATTGATGAGAATAGTGATATTGACAAGGCTCGAAATTTCATTGAGAAAATTCAAATTATTCATAAAAAAGTTGAAGAATAGCTTGAGAAGAGTCAAAGAAAATACAAGGAGAGGCATGAAAAACATAGAGTTGATCACAAGTTTCAAGAAGGAGATGAGGTATGGTTGCACATAAGCAATAAAAGGATGTAAGGAGAAGGTAAAAATATCAAGCCCATTTGCTATGGTCCATTCAAGATCATCAAAAAATCTGGTAATAATGCATTTTAACTTGACTTACCTTCATATATGCAAATGTATTCCATTGCCAATGTGGAAAATTTACATTTGTGTCAGCCTCCTTTGATTGATCATCAAGGGAGTGATATTTAGCTACCATCTATAGAATATTTCTTACCAGAACTTTTGGATGAGCTCAAGGAGGATACCATCCTTGATAGGAGTACACCTACTTCTAAGAAGGGAAGTGTCAATTATCTTCAAATTGGGCTCAAGGGTAGTAAACCATGTAAGGAAAGATGGATGGAAGTTGAAAAGGTGAGGGATATGTACCCTCATCTTCTGAACATGTAATTAGAATCTTTTCGGGTCCAAAAGCTTCCCAATGGGGAGGTGTGATTATGAGATCATCTGTTATTCTCAAAATTGGAAGTGCTCAAAACTATACCGAAACTGAGTGACCAGATAGGTCTCATCGTTGTGATTTTGGCCCCACGAATGGTTCGAACAACCGATGTCGTATGAGGAAGATATCGCGTTCTGTTCATTTTCTTAAACAACTAAAATTTTTGTGACAAGGTGACTGGGATGACTAGTCAGCATACATGCATATTCAGCAGGTGGCATATACTGGGAATATTCCATTTTCTTAAACCCAATCAAATATTTCCACGTGGTTGTTTCTAGGCCGCATATTTTGGTTGTACGTGTTTTATTGGAACTATTGGATGGGTGACACGTAGCAAGCTCGGAGGCTACCACATGAACCCTGGAGGTTAGTATAAAATTTATATGAGGTCCGGGGCGGTTTGACCGCATGACCTCTGGCCTACACTCCAAATACTTCCACCAACTAGGATACACAATTTTTCTTAACCCTTTAAGGGCACCGGCTATACTTAAGCTTGAATGTATTTACATGCGGGGGTTGGAACCGCCGATGGTCCCAACTCATCGGCGGCCCATCGAAGTTGTCACATGTAAACCATGACAAAAAACTGTTTAATCTAGTAGCTATATAAATGGTGGCAATGAAAATTGGTCACATGTTAAAACATTTAAAACCACAGCATCAAACCTTCAAACTGGTGGCTATCCAAAGCTTAACTCCGGGACAAACTGTACATGTTTTTAATACTGAAAGGACACTTATCACTACAAACTAATACACTCCTTTCATATCAAATAAACAAGTAAGTTACTTTTTCTTCATTCCTCTTCTCCATCAAATCATTTTGGATGTTTGAACTTTGTTAAGAGTAGTTTGGTGTCTTTCTTCAAATATAAAACCCTAATTTTTCTCAAATACCTAATTATAGTTCAATTTCAATCCCTTAAACTTCATACCCTTCCCACATTTCAATATACCCTTTCCCAAATCCCTACATTGACATCCCCTTTCCCTAAGCTTTCATTGCATTAAAACTCTAAGCGCTAGGTACACTATTTGACTAGGCTCCCAATTCCCTACACCTGTCATTAGTCCCCTATTCCTTACCCCTCTATATCCTTACTCCCTATCACATTCCCTAATTCATAAATCCCTACCGCCATACCCCTTAATTACCCTATCCCATTACCTATTCCTAAGACCCACATTCTACCATCATCACAACTCCCTAGGGCTTTGACACTAAGACATCATGGAAGAAGAAGAAAACAAACCATAAAGTTAGGGAGAAGAAGCAGAGTCAAGGAGGCCACACAAAGGGGGAATAATACTTAGATTAGAGCCAAAAAATACCATGAAAATTTTGGCATCTCTTATGGTTGTTATATGTTTCAAACATGTTGGATGTTTTGAGTTCTGTGTGCAAATTCAGAAGGTCCAAGTCCATGCTTTTTTTACCATACTTTTCATTTCTAATCTCCATGACAACCAATTTACTCTAGATGATGTCACTTTTACTGTTTCAACTGCCACCAAGATCCCAAATGTTGGGGAGAAATGGTTCAAACAAAAATATTTGGAGGAGAATTACTATGAGCCTTTCATAAAACCTAGGTATAAGAATGAGAGAAAGAGGATTTTTCCTTTCTCTTACCTCTTCGAGAGATATTCTCCCATAATGAAGATCATCATGGAATACATTTCATGTGAAGGTATATTTTCTAGGCTGTATGCCTATCACATCTAGTTACTTATGCACTTCACTAGGGTAAATATGCCCAACATACCCTACTACCTCTTCCGGAGCATCGATAAGATGGCATTTATTGTCTAGAAGAGAGAGTATGAACACCAAACAAATAGTCTCTTTCACCACTCCCTCATAAAAATCATAGTCCTCCATCACCTCAAAAAATTGAACATTCCATGAAGTTCATTCATAGCTAATGATATATTCATTGTTCCACCTATTAATGATGTACAAAATGTGCCTTCATCATCTCATTCTTACACATCCATTCCTCCACCTCAACCCATAGTACATTCATCATCATCATAGAAGTCTCCTTCATCTATTTCACTACCATCATCTCAATCCTACATTTATAATAGGTCATATAGTAGAGCTGAGATAAATTAGCCTAAGCATGCTAATGTGGCTGAGATAGAGCCATCGGAAAACACATACCAGAGGGGTCATAAGCAAGTGTTTTCTTCAGAAATTGTCGAAGGGGACATGCGTTCTTCACCAAAAAGTAGGTACATAAGGGGAAAGAAAAGATGGTAGAGGAGGATGTACATGAGGCAACCATTCATGATGAGGATGACCTTCATGAGACATAAAAGGATTTTTACCTTGTTGACCTAGATGAGCATGATGATGATGAGATAACTAGTGTAGTCATCAAGGGGAAGTATGCCAAGATTAGAGAGCTCCAAACAAATCTCGACAGATACAAATTTTTCATAAACTTCCTTGAGAAGGAGAACCAGCAGTTGAAGACAAAGCATGTCATTGATGAGGTCAAATACATCACAGCTCAAAGTGAGGCAAAAAAAGCCAAGGTTTTGTTATAAGAGACACTCAAAAACCATGGATTTCTTGAATAATATGAATAACAAGCACCAAGAGGCATACTTGGAACTAAAGGGTTGAAGAGAGCTTTAGCATTAGAAAGACAAAAAGAGGCTAAGTTTGCTAATTTGTTAACCTTGAATGAACAACTTGTAATAGTAATAAATGAAAACAGGGAGCATTGGCTTGATAGAGATGACCAACACTTGGAGAATCTTTTGGAGATGGAAAATAGAGACAATGAAATACTGAGGAGGAAGGTCAAACATTATGCCCAAAAGGAAAAAATTGCAATGACCGAGCTCAAAAGAGCCAATGCAAAAATTGGGACTTTTACCATGAAAGAAGAGAAAAGGAAGATGGATATACTTGTAGAGGCTTCACTCCAAGGCTATCCACATCATAAAAAATCACTTCACCAATTTTGAAAGGTTTTGGATCATTTTTGCAAATTATGTCTTTTTATTGTGTTCATTGGATAGTCATGTGACAGAGAAAAGTGTCAAACGCGCAACACCCTTGGTGTTGGGCTCTTTTTTCAGCCATATTTTGAAAATCATGATTTGACTTATGTATGAGCCATATTTTGAAAGATCTCTTCTTAAGCCTTAGAGATCTGGCAGAGTGATAACATACTAGTGTCATTGCCGGGGAGTGAAGGTGTAAACTTTCCCTGGGAAAGAACGAAAATTTTTAGATCTAATTGTTGATGGTGAATATCAGTTGGACATATAGGAATGTTGTACCATTCACCTGGCGACTCCATCGACTAAAAGATCCAAAAAATGAACACTTCATGGCCATTCCACTACATGAAAATCAGTAGCTTGAAATTTTTTTGAAGATGGCTTTAGTTGCTTGAAAGTATGCTCCTATGAATCGAGATCATATTCCGAGTTTTCCGAACTTTATTCCTTTTATAGATTGAAAATCGGGACTATGAAAGTTTAAGGGTCAAGACAAAGAAGATGCTATTTTGCATTTGGCCAAATTTCATTTCCATATTCACAGACTAAATATTGAGTTTCCTGAAGATTGTTTGATGAATATATTTATGGCTACCTTGGAGGAAAAAGAGAGATCATGGTATGAGAGTCTACCATCTGTTGTTTTATGTTTTCTAAAGGAGTTTCATTCAGTTTTATTTCTACATTATCAAAGATTTGATTCCTCCTTGTCGATGATTGATAGTTGTTGTGAAATATTTGATAATTTCATTGAGTTTCTTGAAAATTTGTATGGGGATGAAAGGTGCCTAGATGATGAGATCATAGAAGCCCTATATCTTCCAAAAAGGATTAGTAGTTTCCTCCTAGGACCTAGAAAAAGAAATTCCTATTCCTGATCTGGAAAATGAGAATCATCAAGCCAATGTTCATTGTGAGAAACTTAGTTTTCTCCTTTGTCTGAAGATGAGATAGATCAGCCCTGAAAAATAATATTACAACCTAAGCTAATCTAGGTTTTCAATGTTTACATAGTCAAGAATGTATTAGTGAAACATATTCCATCATTGAAAATTAAAATCTGAGTTTAAATGATAACAGTCATGAGATTGATGAAACTATAGAAGAAGTTGTTGAGAGTAAGCCAATTTGTGATGATGATTTCTTGTAAAGAAATCAAATAACAGAGACTGTTGTCTTTCATGAAGAGGATAAGGCTATCATTTTTAACAATATTAAAGAATTTTTTTTGTTCAAAGATCATTTAGAATATGAATGGAACGAGAATGAGTCTAAGAGAGACAATATGACAGAGATAGAATCAGAGTTGCCCATGTTTGAGGAATTTACAACCAATAGTTAGACAACAGAAATTCATACTTCCCTATGCTCTCCTATGGATCAAGAACCAAATTTTCTTTTAGATCAAAATGAAGAGTGTGCTTGTGTATTTTCTGGATCTTAAGACAAGGTAAAATTTCATGTTTTTGAAGATCCTTTTACTGATTTTCTATAGTTAGTAGGGGGGATGTATCTTCTTGTTTTCATGGACTAGAAGCACATGTTCAGTAGATAGTTAAAGTGACCTAGTTTTTTTTTTTCTACCTGCTTGAGGAAACTGAGAGAATAATTTTAGTAAGTAGGCATCTCCTAGATTGGTTACACTAGAAGGATCACTTCACATGATTGTACATATGTCTTCAGCATATAGGTGGTTCTTATCTTCATTTGAAGCCCTCAAGTCTCGATGATATGATGCCATTAATAATTTTAGTAAGTTCTTTATTTCAGTGAGTATTGAGTCAATTTTCATTCATTTGAGTTTGTCTTGAGTCATTCTATTTCTTATAGGATATCAGTTTTTAGTCATGTTATTAGTTGTTTGACCGTATTTTCCCAATGAATAAGGCACTGATTTGCAAAATCTAGATCGTTGTGGTTCTTGACACCTCTTTCAGAGCTATCATCCCCAATAAGGCCAATGTTAGTGTCAGTATTTGAATTCTTCTATCGATGATAAAAAATAATCATTTCATATAATTTTAGGAGTCCCACTCAGAAAATTTTAATCATTCCATTAGGTCATGTAAAAAATTCACTCACTGATGGTAGCCCTAGTCATAAAATATCACTCCTCGAATTTTATCCTTACTGGTCGGCTTTCATGTCTTTTTGAGCATACTTCAGTCATGAAAGTCTATTTCATCATGTCATTATGATAGTTAAAGTCGCCATGGAGTCTGGTCATTCAAGGTCCCATGAGGTCACTAGGTTTAATTTTCCAAGGTTCAAATAAAATACCCTTTCAATTGCATAAGGTAAAAAAAAATAATGAGAGTGATCCAAAAAAAATTTCTTTATCATCTAAAGAAGATTTATGAACATGTAAAGATGATCTCCGATGAATATTTCCAAAGTTCTAATTCTGCTTTCAAGTTATGATTTTTATTCTTCAATGTAATTTTTTTCAAAAAAATAGAGATGTAATTTATTTATTGTTTTCTATAATTTTAAGTTCATGATATGTAATAAGTACTATTCCCAAGCTTCCAAATCAACTCCATATTCCAAAATGGACACCAAACAAATAAATCAAAGAGTTTCAAACTCCAGCAACATCAACCTACAAAGAAAAAGTCAAAGAGTAAAGGGTATTTTCCAGAATTTTCAAAGGTGAAAGTGAAACATTAGAAAGTGGGTTTTGAAATGAAAAGATCAATTTAAATCAAGTATTAAAGCCCTCATAGCATCAAATTCAACTTCATTTGTCTCCTACCATCATCAAGCATCCTCAAATCAAAGCAGGGTTTTCAATTTTTGGGCGAAATTAGCAAAACAGGGGAGGTGTCGTGCGTTTACCAAAGGGAGGGCATGTTTTCCTATGGCACTGCACGGTTCCTTGTTGCACTGCATGCCTGGAAAAGTTCCTGCATGCCTGCTTCTTTAACTTCACTCTTGTTAAAGAGAGGGTGCACCTTCTTGTGGTGCTACGAACTTGCCCATATTCCATAGAGATTTCCAAAATACCTCTAAAATTCACAAAATCACCCTCCATATTTTAGCAGTGGTTCTTCAAGCCTCTAACAAGCAATTAAGTTTGTTTTTCTTCATTCCTCTTCTTTATCAAATCATTTTGGATGCGTGAAGTTTGTTAAGAGCAGTTTGGTGTCTTTCTTCAAATTCAAAACGCTAGTATTTCTCAACTACGTAATTATAGTTCAATTTCATTCCCCTAACCGTCATATCCTTCCCACATTACAATATACCCTTTCCCAAATTCCTACATTGACATTCCATTTTCCTAACCCTTCATTTCCTTAAAACCTTAAGCCTTAGGTACACTATTTTCCTAGGCTCCGAATTCCCTACATCTGTATTTAATCCCCTATTCCAAACCCCTCTACATCCTTACTCCCTCTCACATTCCCTAACTCATAAATCCCTACCCCCATTTCCCGCAATTACCCTATCCCATTCCCTATTCCTAGAAACCACATTCTATCATCATCACACCTCCCTAGGGCTTTGACACTAAGACATCATGCTAGCAAAAGAAAATAGATCATACAGCGAGGGATAAGAAGCATAGGAGAGGAGGCCACACAAAGGGGGAATAACACTCAAATTAGAGCCAACAAATACCTGGGAACTTTTGGCATCTCCTATGGCTGTGACATATTTCAAACATGTTGGATGTTTTGACTTCCGTGAGAAAATTCAAAAGGTTCAACACCATGCAATGTTGACCATAATTTTCATTTCTAATATTAATGACAAATAAATAACTCTAGCTGGTGTCACTTTCGCTCTGTCAGCTGCCATCATCTCAGTTGTAACCATGATCCAAAATGTTAGGGACAAATGGTTCAAACAGAAATATTTGGAGGACCATTACTATGAGCCTTTCATAAAACCTAGGTACAAGAATGAGAGAAAGAGGATTTTCCTTTCTCTTACCTCCTGAAGATATATTCTCCCATGATTAAGATCATCCTAAAATTCTTTTTATGTGAAGGTAGATTTTCTAGGTTGTATGCCTATCACATCTAGTTACTTATGCAGTTCACTAGGGTAAAAATGCTCAACATACCCTACTACCTATTCCAGATCATTGATAAGATGGAATTTATTATCCAAAAGAGAGAGTATGAGCACCAAATGAATAGTTTCTTTCACCACTCCATCATCAAAATCATAGTCCTCCATCACCTCAAACTGTTGAACATTCCATGGAGTTCATTCATATCTATTGATATATTCACTGCTCCACCTATTCAACATATGAAAAATGTGCCTTCATCATCTCATCCTCCCACATCCATTCCTCCACCTCAGCCCACATTACATTCATCATCATCAAAGCAATATCCTTCATCTATTTCACCACCATAATCTCCATCCTACATTGAGACTAGGCACCTAGCAAAGCTGAGATCAATAAGTCTAAGAAGGCTAATGTGGTTGAGATAAAGCCATCGGAAAAAATATACCACAGGGGTCATAGGTAGGTGTTTGCTCCACATATTTTGGAAGGAGCCCTGCCTTCTTTAGCAATAAAGAAGGTACAGAAGGGGAAATAAAATATGGTAGAGGAGGATGTACATGAGGCATCCATTCATGATGAGGATGATCGCCATAAAACCTAACATGATTTTGACCTTGTTGACCTAGATGAGCATGATGATGATGAGATCACTAGTGTAGTCATTAAGGAGAAGGATACCAATATTAGAGAGCTCCAAACTAACATTGACAACTCCAAATTTTTCATAAACTTCCTTGACGAGGAGAACCAGCAATTGAAGAGAAAGCATTTCATTGATGAGGTCAAATACATCACAGCTCAAAGGGAGGCAGAAAAAGCCAAGTTTTTGTTAGAAGAGACATTTGAAAATCATGGTTTTATTGAAGAACAAGAAGAACAAGCACCAAGACGAAGACCTAGAACTAGGGCTGAAAATAGCTCTAGCACTAGAAAGCAGAAAAGAGGTTGAGCTTGCTTATCATTTAACCCTGAATGAACAAACTGCAATGTTAATCAATGAAAACAGTTAACCATGGCTTGAAAAAGCTAACCAACACTCGGAGAATATTTTAGAGAGGGAAAACAGAGACAATGAAATACTGGTGAGGAAAGTCAAACATTATTCCCAAAAGGAAAAAATTGCAATGGCCAAGCTCAAAAGAACCAATGTAAAAATTGAGGCTTTGACCATGAAAGAAGAGAAAAGGAAGTTGGATATACGTGTAGAGGCTTCAATCCAAGTATATCCACATGATCAACAATCATTTCAATAATTTTGAAAGGTTTTGGATCATTTTTTAAAAATATGTCTTTTTATTGTGTTTTTTGGACAGTAATGTGAGAGAGAAAAATGTCAAATGTGAAGCGCCCTTGGCGCTGCACTCATTTTTAAGCCATATTTTGACCAAAAGGCCACCACCATTGGATGCAAAATTTCCAATACATCTCATAAAACCATTTTTCAAGCCTTGGTTTTAAAAAAAAAAGGTCAAAATGTCAAAAAAATAGCAAAAAATCATGTTTCTGCCTCATTTTTGGCCCTGGCGCCGTGTGCTGGGAAGTCTTGGGAGGATAGAGTTTTGATCGGTCAAATGAGATTCATTTTGAAAACTATAGGCATATTAAAAAATTGCACTTGAAGGGCTTTCCAGCAAGCTATCTTGGAGTGAATTTGGACACCTACAACCTAGTCAAAAACAACCTGCAATATGGAGGGCCCGTTTACCAAAGGGAAGGCGAGCCTGGGAAAGAGAGGGCGCGTTTGATAGTTTGTTAATATTTTTGAAATTTCATTGAAAATTTGACTTTTATCTTGAAAATCATGATTTCAATTATGTAATTGTGCATGGTAAATGTAAATATGATATGGATAAGTTACCTAAGGGTAGATTCATAATGTAAATATTATCATCAAAGTCAAATGAATCAGCTTATATGTAATTAGGGAGGAGTCACTTAAAGCTCCCTACACTCCATCTTTCAGTTCAGAATTTTATGGATCTCATCCTCAACTCGAGAATTTGAACCCTGAGGATGAGATAATGTAGTTTTGATGTCTATATCTTCCCTTTCTTCACTCTTAGTAAGGGTTTGAATAAATTGGATGTTATTGTATTAATCAAAGGCTATGTAATGAGGTTGGCCAGAAATTAATCAAGAATTGTAGCTATTTCTTTAGGATACATTTGGTATGAATGTTTTGAAAAATCATAAACCATTTCATGTCTGTTGAATGATCAATTTCAAGTTGATAGGCAGAATACATGTTCTTTCATGCTCTGTTTTCAGAAAGTTGTCATAATTTGTCCATTTTCTTTATTTTAGGAAGAATACATCTCTTATGCTCTTCCTATCTCCTCATCAGTCTAAAATCATCTCACAAAATCACCTTTAAGTGTTAAGCCTTCTACCTACCTTGCCCCATTGAATGGACTGCAATTCTATCTCATTTTCCCTGACCAAGTCCCTTTGACCTAATCCTCAACTAGAAAACCCAATCAAATTAAATCAAAACCCCTTCTACATTTCATAGCTACCCTAAAACCTTTTCATCCAGCCCTCTTGGCTATGATGTTGGTGGATAGAACCCTCTTCGACTTGGTAGGGCTAGATACCATGTTAAAAGGTTGGTCTGTGGTAACCTCTATTGGGATCTCTTCTTCAACCTTGGAGATCTAGTAGAGTGATAACACTCGCCATGTTGTCCCTCACCATTACTTCTTGTATTAACCAAAAAATCCACATGAGTACATGTGATCTTGCATTGAAGGCACTTGGTATCGATCAAGCTGAAAAATGTTTCAAACTTTTGGATGTGTTTTCATTTTGTGAGGCTAGATGGAAATTTTTATTTCCTTAATTTGGATGAGTTCCACATTCTTAGGCCGCTTTTGGGCTAGCTCAATCCAATGCAGGACGAAATTTGTGCCATATAAATTTAATGTAGGACTAAATTTGTGTCATCTCAAACTCCACATTTGGATGGAGATGAATTAAAACCATTGTTCTCAAATATGGTAGGATTCAAAATCCAGTAAGAAGTCACAGTGGATTTTTAGTTAGCATGGTGTGATATATGACGACATATATGGTATCTTATTTGGAAATTTTTTCCCATCATGCATTTCAAGGTATCTATATAAATTGATGTGGTGAGCCAGTATCGGATATTCATTATGTTTTAAGAGTCAATTGGTTAAGTATTGGATGACAATTTTTTTCTTGGGCATTAAAGTATATTTTATTATAAATGAGAGATTCTCTTAGATATTTAGGTTTGAGATATGTTCTAATTTATAAATAACATCAAGATATATCATTGAGAGTGAATTGAGAATCACACACGTAGTGAAACCCCATGACACTAGGATGTTACTCACTTAGCTTAATGTTGCCTTGTTCGAGGTATAATTTACCTCGTTTGGTACCATTTGGGCATTATTACACTACATATAATTAAATATAGACACTATTTCCACATACCTTTAGAATATCAAAAGTCCCCTTAGGTCATCCTAAAACCAACAATTCACTAGCCTTGCTATTATAGTGCATCAAAAACAACATTTGGAACTAATGATCACTTGTACTTGATCCACATTTGTTTTTTTGAGGTCTATAGCTAGCATGCATGTTATACAAGTCATCTCTTGCTCAGAAATCGTTAATGTTAATTTTTATTACTTTATCAAGAATTTAATCTGTAATTATGAATTCAAATTAAGGGAAACTTGTAAGGATGTTAATTTATCTTGAAGTTTAGAAACCTTGACGAATATCATACTCCATCATATGCAATCTATAAAATGTTTGACAATATTTTTTTAGTGAATTTCTAGCATTATTCTATGCTCACTTCAAGTGTTGTTATAAGTTCAATATATAGAACATCTCAACCCTGTGAACATAGCCGAATGATCGAAGACAGGAAACTTGAGCCTACATTCGAGACACTTATTTATTTAGGGCATGAACTAAGTCAAATATTTAGTGCCTCGAACTTGATCAATTATTCAGAGAAGTGTGCATGCCGAGACTCGTGGAATTTATGTCATAAGGCCATCGGGCTCATGGAGGTGAGAAGAGAACCATGCATATCTAATAATTTGTTCACGTTGGATTTGAATCAAAAAAGTTGAAAGCTTTATAGAGTTTGGGAATTGGTCTTTTGTATGTGGTTCTGGCTAGGGATAGTTTAAGTAAATTTGGCAGGCATGAGAGTCATGAGTTATTTTCTTCAACAAAAGATGAGAATTAATAAGAGGGGCCATAACCCAAGGGTTTATGAAATTGAACGCTTAGGCATCCAATTTGAGGGACCCCTAGAATTGGTTCTCATCAAGTGGTATAAACGTAGGGAAATATTTATTTGATGAGGAGGGAGAAGAACTTCTAGCCGTGGTTGTATATAAGTTATTAAGGCAATTCCACATTTAAAACTGTAGATATAATTGTCAATATATGTGACGAACATGCGACAGCCAGATGAGGTGAAACTAAAAATCCAAAATATTAAGCCAAAAGAGAGAGGTTGATGAAGTTTAGTGGAGGCTTGGTTACAGCTCACGATTGAGCTCATGGTTGAGTACGAATATAAACACAGTGATACATGAGGAGAAATAATACCGAAATGGTGATGATGAGATGCAATAATGATAGTGCATGATCAAGAGATAAATGTGTTGGAAAGGTAGATGAGTAAAGGCACAAATTACGCAAATAATTCACACACAAAACACACATGAGCTATGACTCTTATATTAATCACATGACCTTCAATCACTCGCGTGGAATAAAATGAGCCCAATGAAGGGTATTTGTCCTTTTAAACTAATGACTTGCTTGACATGCACACACTTAAGAAACTCATCTATCACATAACTCGACTTGTTCAACGATCACTTAACTGAATCTCTAACTCACTCACCAAATTCGTCTATCGACCTTCTCAACTCCTACTTAACTAATTGTCTAACTCTTCATGAGGGATTTAACTAAATATTTTAAAAAAACCACTTAATTATGACTACTAAACTAAAACATAACTCATGACAACCCACACATGCTTACTGGTCTATGTCTTAGCTAGGCTTACAACACCAAAGTTTCTTTTTTCAAACTCAAACACATATTTTGTTGATGGATTTGTAAGTATATCAGCCAGTTGATCACTAGAATTACAAGGCTTCAAGTGAACTTCTCCATTGCTCACAAAATTTGTAATAAAATGATACCTAGTATCAATATCCTTTCTCTTTTGATGAAACACACTATTCATGGATAGTGAAATTGCTGAGGTGTTGTCATGATATATTGTTTTTGATGCTTGCCGTTTCTGCTTGAGTCCATCTAATACTCTTCTTAACCATACTGCTTGACATTTTGTTGAAGTTGTTGCTACGTATTCTTCTTTTGCTGATGATAGTGTCACAATGGGAAGCTTCTTAGATGCGCATGCTATCACACCTATACCAAGATGGAACACATAACTAGAAGTGCTCTTCATATCATCCAAAATACCTACAAAATCATTATCTATGTACCCAATCAAATCTTTATTTTACGTACTTGCATACATTATTCCACAATCTCCAGTTCCTGTTATGTATCTCAGATTTCTTTTTCCTGCACTCCAATGTGTGTCTTCTGGAGTCTCTATAGATCTAAAAATCAAACTCACTCCTTGCATAATATTTGGTCTTGTTGCTATGAGATACATGAGCTTGCCAACCAATATTTTGAATAGAGTTGGATTTACATATTTTCGTTCATCATCCTTAGTTAACTTTGTACTTGTTGCAATTGGTGTAGGTACATGTTTACATTTATCCATCCTGAATCTTTCAGCAAATCTTTAGAATATTTATTTTGGAAAATAAAAATTGCCTTTCTAGATTTCTCAACTTATATGCCAAGAAAATATTTCTTGAGACCAATATTTTCATCTCAAATTCTTTCATCATGGTTGTTTTAAATCCATATAACTAAAGATCACCTGTAAAAATCATGTTACCAACATATAGGAAAACAATAAGAAAATTTCCATGCTCATTTACCTTTTTTTACAAGGTAGGTTCAATGCTACTTGTAAAAAATCCATTCTTAATCATGTAACTATCAATTCAGTTATACCATGCTCTACGTGCTTGCTTCAGTCCATAGAGTGCTTTCTTCAACCTGTGAACATTATCTTTTTTACCTTAAACTTCACAACCTGGAGACTATTAGACATAAATTTATACTTATAGAATACCATTCGATAAGGGTGATTTGACATCCATATGATATACTATCCACTTGTTCTGAGCTGTTGTGGCTATATGTGCTCTTACAATATCCAATCTGGCTACCAGAGCAAATTTTTCTCCAAAGACTATTCCCGGTTGCTATGAGAGTTCTTTTGCTACAAGTCTTGCTTTAAATCTGTCAATTTCACCTTTCTCATTCAACTTTGTATTGTACACCCACTTCACACCAATGAGGTTTTTATCCTTTGTCAAATTAACCAAATCCCATGTATAATTCTCTTCAATAGAATCAATCTTTTGATCCATGGCTTGCACCCAATTTTCATCTCTGATTTCTTCTTCAAATGAAGAAGGTTGGAATGAAAAAAATTCAAAATTTGAACTAAAATACAAATAATCATAAATATCTTTCAAACGTCTCATCTTTCTCTGACAATTTCTTGATTCATCACTTGATTGGCTACTTTAAGAATTATGTTTTGTTGATCTACTTTAAAATACATGATGCTCTGAAAATATTGGAGTCCTTGCTGGTGTAACTCTTTTTGGTGTCCACTCTTTTGATTATTCTTTCTCCTTTTTTGCTACATCATACTCTTCCATCAACGATGCTTGTGCAGTAATTATTTTGTCTACAGTCCCATTCCATATCTGCTAATTATTGTCTTCTTGGTGACGAGGTTATACAATTTGTAAGCTTTTGACTGCTTACTATAACCAATAAACATGATTTTTTCACACTGATCATCCAATTATCCTCTTATCTGCTTAGGCACATGTGCAAAGGCTACACATCCAAAAACTCTAAGATGAGATATGCCACATGACATACCTGACCATGGTTCTTCTGGAACTATGTTCATCACACTCTTTTTAGTTGATTTGTTTATCACATAAACAACACATGCAATTGCTTTTGCCCAATACTCATTAGACAAGTTTCTTACTTTCAACATGCTCCTTGTCATGTTCATAATTGTTATGTTCTTTCTATTTGCTACACCATTCTGTTGCATTGTGTATCTAGTTTTAAACTATCTTCTTATTGAATGTTGTTTGCAATACTCATGGAATGCCTTCAAATCATATTCTCCACCATGATTTGATTTGAATACCTTGATTTGACGATCACTTTGGTTCTCTTCCAAGGCTTTGAATTCTTTGAACTTTTCAAAAGTTTCATACTTCTTCTTCAAAAATCAAACCCATGTCTTTCTGTTATAGCCATCAATAAAATTGAGGAAGTAAAAACTTCCACCAATCGACTATGTCCTCATAGGTCCACACAAGTTTGTATGCACCAACTAAAAGCTGTTTCTTTGCTCTATATGAAACTCCCTTCGAAAAAATTTCACGGTGTTGCTTTCCAAAGATGCAACACTCACAAGTACTAGCAGTTTCTTTGATGGGAGGTAATACTATGACCATCTGTTTCTACTGCAACAATATTAAACTAGAAAGTGAAAGTGTCGAATGGAAAGTTCCATAACAAGTAATCATTATCATGCAACTATAAAAGAGCTAACTTGATCGTTGTAGCTCATAATTAGAGGAAAGAGTTTGTTCCTCATCATCTGCACCTTTCCTATCAATTGATTTCTTGGGGGTTTGTCATAAATAACACACTCTTACCCTTGAAAGATGACTTTGTATCCTTTCTCAATCAATTGACCAACACTTATCAAATTATGTTTGAGACCAGGAACATAATATACCTCTGAGATTTTCTTTGGCTCACCTTGCTTCATTAGAATGTTGACCACTCCTTTTCCATTTACATCCACAGCCTTGTCAGTCCCCAAATTTACCTTTTTCTTTACAGATTGATCCAAATTTGCAACAAAATTATTTTTTCCTGTCGTGTGGTTACTACAACCACTGTCCAATAGCCACACCTTATCAGACGGTTTAGGCATGTTGTTGCATGCTAGGAACATGGAGTTATTATTCTATGTACTAACATTATATCTTTGGTTCCCTTGATTAACTATCTTCTTCCTGCAATCATGAGCATAGTGACCAAATTTATTGCAATAATAGCATCTCACCTCTTATTTGTCAGATCCTTGATGATTTTTGAAGCTTTTGTTGTTGTTTCTTCCACTTTCATGTTCATGCTCTTCTTAGCCATTTATCTGACCACCATATCTTCTGCCTCATCCTTTTCCTCTCAATCAACCTCTTCCTTGACCTCTTGAAATAAAAACTTTATTTTTTAAAGTAGCTTCTAAAGTGGAATCCTTATTTATGTCTATACTTGCCTCATGCGATAGAAGTGATCCCATCAACTCATCAACTATCAATTTTTCCAAATCATTTGTTTCATCTATGGCTACTACCACAACATCAAACTTGGTAGACAAAGATCTAAGGACCTTCTGAATCATTGTTTGATTTTCAATTTTTTCAACATAATTTTTTAACAGATTTACTACAAACATGACTTGATTCATGAAAGAATCGATGTCTTTTGTCTCCTTCATCTACACACTTTCAAAATATCTCCTAATATTCTCCAATTTAACAATATTGACTTTGGCCATACCTTGATATCTTATTGCCAAAGTTTCCCATGCTTCCTTTTCTGAATACATGATCATTATCTTCTGTAACACTACTCGTTCCACTCCATACTAGATAAGAAGCAATGCTTGTGCCTTCTTCCTTTTGTCTTTCTTCCATTGCTCTCTCGTGGCATTACTGAGAGCTTTTTATTTTCTGTCATTCTACGGTTGTGCAAACCCAAACTTGACATGATCTGAAGAATTATGCACCTTCAACATGGTCTTAATATTAATGTACCACACATCATAATCTTTCCCCTTGAAAGAGGGAAGTTGTGGTTGGAAACTCATTTCCATATTTCTTGAAAAAAATCACTTCTCTTATGAAACCCTAAGTTTACCTTTTTATTTTCTTCGTAAAGCTCAAAAAATAACCTTGTAATAAAACCCTAGGTTTTATTTTTTATATAAAAAAATTCTTATATAATTTTTTTTATATAAAAAGATACTTTATATAGTATCCAATTTCCGAAAATCATTAAAAAAATATTTTAAAAATATTCTCTTCATGTGCTTTATGAAGAACCTTTTAAAATATGACTAAACACAAAAATCATTCTAAGCTTCACAATATTGAAAACCTCCTTTTGAATACTTTTAAAGGAAAAATGAAAGCCCCTTTAAAATAATATTTTCAAATAATATTAAAAGTTTATTCTTTTAAAAGCATATGAACTCGCCTTCGTGGTTTTTCACTAACGCATGCCAAGCATATTTATATGTTGAATTTTTTTAACACTAATGTGACTGAAGTGTATTCTAGTAGTGTTTAACGTTGGTCACCTTAAGTAGCATCGATTTTTTCTCTGTTAAGTTCACCAGTGTAATAACACACTCGGTATAACTTCCAAATGTGTTATAGCTGAAATAAGTGAGAAAAAAAATTATCTTCTAACACACGGATGATTGCTGATTTGTCTTTTCTTAGTTCTTTATAACCTTGCTTTGATACCAATTTGTTGGAAATACATAAGAGTAAAGGCATAAACTACACAAATAATTCACACATGAAATGCACACGAGTTGCGACTTTTCTATTAATGACATGAAATCAATCACTCTCTCTAAATACAATGAACCTGACGAAGGGTATTTATCATTTTCGACAAATGACCCGCTTGGAATGCACACACTCAACAAACTCATCTATCACATAACTCAACTTGCTCAATACTCACTTAATTTACTCTCTAAATCCCTCACCAAATTTAGCTATCAACTTACTCAACACTTACTTAACTGATTGTCTAACTCTTCATGCGGGAGTTAATTGACTATTTCAAAAAAATGAAAATTTTCAACATTTTACTATTATGATGCAGGGGCACAACCCCTCTCTAAAATCAAACTGTATTTCCAGAAGCCTCTAGAAGGATCATTGTGCAAGTTTTGGTGAGAGAGACACAAGAATTGGTGAATACATGCCTCTGCAGTCACTATTCTTGTATATGGACTCGTGGACCACTGCAAAATGAGAAGTATAGTAAACATGATTCACACCATTCATTCAATATCCTTGTTTGTAGATTTAAGTCAAAGCTAGCTATTCAAGCTATACGGTGATTCAGCCCTTCACGATGTTCTGTTGGATAAATCATTCACATTCCCAAATAGTCGAAAAAACTTGAAATTTAATCCCATAATGGGCCAAAGATATGTTTTGGATTTTTTAAATTTTGGCCTAGAGAATAGCATGAACCTGCAAATAGAGTTGGACAACTGAAAAAAGGAGATTGGGGCTAGTGGCTGAGACACTCCTTTATTAGTGGTTTGAACTAAGCCAAAACTTTGGAGGGTCGAACTTGGTCGGTGATTTGGAGAAGTGTGAAAGGACAAACTCAAAGAATTTATTGAGAGGCCATCTAGCATAGGACGATGAGTAGAGAGTCATGGATAGTGAAGAAAGGGGTGACATTCGATTTTAGTCGACACAATCGAAAGATCGATAGAGTTTGGGAATTGGTCGTATGTATGTGTTTCTGTCAAGGGCTAGTACATTCAAATTTGGGGGACGCAAGAGTCATGAGCTCATTGGTACAGCCAAAGGTGATAATTAGCTAGGTTTTGTGGTCCAATGACCTTTAGATTCAGGAAATTGAATCCTTAGGGGTTCTATTTGGAGGACTTCAAAATGAGTTTTTATTATAGAGTTTAATATGGGGAAATGTTGTAGTTTTTATAAATTAAGGTAAGCATTTAAGTGTTGACACAATTAATAATAAAAAGTTAAACTTAATTCAATTAATAAAATTCAATTTCTTAGATGGTAATGTTATTTTTATAAATAAAATTACAAACACATTTTTTCATAAAAATAAATTAATATACATATGGAAAATTGAAATATATAACATAATGGTTGAGTAAGAATATTTAGATTTAACTAATAAGAAAATAAAAACTTAATACTTACAATAAATATACAATATAACACTATTTCTAACCATGGATATTCACCCCTACTTTACCATGGATATTGTTAACTTGTAAGTAGTTTTTTTTACAATACCATCGGTCAATACCATGTCTTATCAATACCACCTGTCCAAAAACCATAACTCATTTCACAACCAATTTTGTTTTATAAATATTTTATTTTAATTTAATTTTATAACATTTTTTAATTAAATCCAATAGAAAAAAGGTTATAATTACTTTTAAGATATATCTAAACCCTCTATCCTCGCTACTACTATAAATTTTTATTTGATATTTTATAGAGATTAAATCAAGATTTTAATGAAATTAAAAATAAGAATAATTATATATATAAATATGTGAAATTTATATAATATAAATAATATTATTGGGAATCAGCATAGATCCCTCTTAACTAAGGATCTACCAAGGGATGAGAGGAATCAAATTTCTGTGGGTGCAAACCTCATCTTGAGAGATTTAATCCCTCTTAGGGTCTAAAAAGAAGTTTGTATCTTGGGATAGCTGATCCCTCTAAGCTAATATGGATCTTAGTTAAATCATTTAATGTAGTCTTATTATTTTACATTTTGTCAAATTTTCAAGTATATATTTTGGTGTTGGGGTGTGAGTGTGTATATAACTGGTATATATCCACTTCAATCACGTATTTAGCAAAGGCCCAAAGAGATAGAATCTCTCGAGTTGCAAACCTTCTTTGAGGTGTGACACTCTAAAATAGTTTTGCACCTCAAAAAATTTGATCCCTCGTCATACTTGCTAGATTTGTAATTAAGATGCATCTATAATGATTATTAAAAAAATATCATATATTAATTTATTGGATTGTATCTATGGAAATCACCATTCTTTAATATCAAAATAGAGAGACATAAACTTGAAATTGAATAAACCATGCACCAACTTCCTTAGTAGAGTAAATTAGAATGAGAAAATTCTTCAAAGAACTTCCAGAGCCAGATGAAATATATCTCCACTTTTGTGAACCAAACATGAACCTAAGGTGAATATAAAATGATTCAATTTCTCTAGATCATGTAACTAATGATGAAACTCCTTCAAATCAATTTCCTTTCCTAGCATGGCTTAGGCCAAAAAATATTTATATACAATTAAATCCTCATAATATAAAAATATTAAATATTTCATGTTCCGCCAATACCAAAATCATATATGTATGATATAAAAGTATTAAATATTTCACGTTCCACCAATACCCAATATATTTATTTATAAAGTTTTTAATGAACCATCACACCCTCCCCACCCACACACCTATGGATGACACACACCTATGGATGGTATTATTGTCCTCTTCTATAAACTTAACACAAAAATAGATATAGGCTTAAAAAAAATAGATATAGGCTTTAAAAAAAATAGATATAGGAAAGAAAAGTGGCTTTATAAATTTTAGTTGCACATTTAACATCGAACTCTTTCCTGAATATATGAATCTCCATTCTTTTGTAAGGTCAGTGAAGCCTTGGAGTGACGAAGATAAATGAAAGAAATTGGTCCCAATCTGAATTCATAAAGCTATTTAAAATGAACTTTGTAATGAATATAAACTAGAAAAAGTCATGTATACTCATAATAAACCAAAAAAAATAATGTATACTCATAAGTTTTCTAGTATTTTTTTACTCACAAATTCTGTTTTAGTCCTTGAAGATGGATGAGTTGAAAATAATTAATATTATTTGGTAATAATGGAGAAATGATTACATTGTTGTAACGTAACTCGTTAAGTTAGGATTAGTTCCTATGTTATAGGAGTTTGTTTACAACTTCCTTTTCTTGTATGTATTTATAGTTGTATCATTTGATTATCAATGTAGAGTGTACTCTACATTTGTGTGCAATCTCCAGGTGCAGTACTCACCTATGATATGCCTTTCTATTCAATTTAGTTTTTCATCATGGTATCAGAGCTCAGACTGGGTGAGCCTGATTTTTCTTTAGAGCCCTAGTGGCTACAGAGCCATCGTGGCTACAGATCCTTCATGGCTACGATGCACACAGGAGCTTCAATGCTCAAAGAGGAGTATGTGGTCTACAAAAACACCTTACTTATAGGAAAAACACAGTTCCTCATAAGCCTCAATTTTTTTTCTCTTAGCACAAGGTGGATCAGCACGAATTTTTGTGTGACAGTCGCATCGATCGACACAAGCCTTTGAGAATTCAGTGTGTCATTTGGGGCCATACGCACTCTGATTTCGGGTGACTTAGAAAAATATTTCTCGGCCCATGTTTTTTGCTCATAAGGGTGTTGACGTTATTCTTTGGTTTTCCACATGGGATTTTCCCGTCTGTGGTGGATCTGAGTCGCAGAAATAACAATTCTTCAGATCGGTGGTGGATCTGAGTTGCAGTCACAGATATCATGCCAAATTGGTGGAGGATCTGTGATTAGGATCTAATACATATTGAGTTTTTTGTTAGTGTAGCTTGTAATTATTCAATTGGTTAGAATCATCAAAGGGTCTTGAATCCAATCAGTCTAATATGAATAAATTTATAGAAACATATCTCAAACAGTCTAGCAAACTTGATGGGTCCAATTATACCAATTGGAAATTCAAGCTACAGACACTGCTTGAGGGAGCGAATCTATGGTTGATTTTCAGCGGTGATGAGAAGAAACAAAACATTGTAACAGGAACAACCAAACTCATACAAGACTGGGATAAAAGGGAAAACATGGAAAAAGTCTTACTGAAGATGTCTGTTAAAGATAATATTATCCCACACATCAGAGATGGAAAATCGTCTACTAAGATCTGGAGGATGCTCAAGAATTTATATAAGACACAAAATAGAAATTTCATCTTGTCACTCAAAGGAAAGTTGTTTTCAATGAGGCTGGAGAAGAATGAATCCACTGATGGATTCATTGCAAGGGTTAAAGACCTAAAGGAAATATTGGGTGACATCAGGGAGAAGGTGTCCAATTCTGATCCAGTCACAATTATGTTAAACAAAATGACAGATAAATATGAGATGTTCATTACAGGCTTGGCCGCAAGGGATAAATCTCATCCATTTAAAGAACTGACAAGAATTTTGCTATAAGAAGAAGAGTGGCGACAAAATTTGAGACCTTAGAGTGTCGATCTTGCTCTGATGACAAAGAAGAAACCATACAAAGGGAAACGTCCACAACAACAAAAAAAAGGCGATAACACTTTTCAAATGAGACCATTTAGAGGTATGTCTGAAAATAAATTTTCTGGCATTAAATGCTTTTACTGTGGGAAAAATATCCATCAAGCTAAGTTATCTTTTAAGAGGCAAACAGATGAGGCTAATTATAAGTAGAGAAAGTAAAAAGGACATTTTTCTGATGAAGGTCATAGTCACGATCTTCGACTGTTTGTAGCTGATTGTGCTCTTTTAGCTTCTGATGATGATGAGGACGAAATATGGTATGTTGATTCTGGCGCATCCTCACATATGACAGCTAAGAGAAACTGGTTTGAGTTTTTTGAAGAAACTTCTTGCGGATCTAAAATCTATCTAGAATATGATAGAGGTTATGAGATCAAAGGGTACAGTGATATTCTAGTGATGTTGCCTAGCGGTGACATCAAACATATTAAGAATGTGATGTATGTGCCCGGGATTAAGAAGAACTTGATCTATGTATCAATGATAACAGATGAAGATCTGCTAGTTGAATTCTTCAAAACATATTGTGTCAGAAAGGAAAAAAAAATGGAATGAGTTGCATCGGGAGTGCATTTGGGCAGCCTGTACAAATTGAATGTCAAAATCCTGCCACACCAAGATCTAGTTTGAACAGGATTAACAGCCAAGAATCTCTGGCACCAGAGATTCAGTCATCTTAACTTACAAGACCTCATGGTACTTCAAATAAAAGGTATGGTTGATGGAATCCCAACTTACCATAGTGTTCAGTTAGATTGTGATGGATGTGCATTACGGAAAATGCATAGAGATGAATTTCCTTTGCATTTTGATAGGAAGGAAAAATATATCCTAGAATTGGTGCATACAAACATATGCAGACCTATGCAAACTAGGTTTCTAGGTTGTGCATATTATTTTCTATTGTTTACTAATGATTCCACTAGATTCTTTTGGATATATTTTTTAAGCAAAAAGAGTCAGAATTTTCAATGCTTTAAGGAATTTAAGACTATGGTGGAGATGCAGACAGGGAAATTCATAAAAATTTTTCGCTCTGATTAAGGGGGAGAATACAGGTTGCGTTAGCTCATGAAATTTTTTAGACGTCATAGGATTTTTCAATAGTTCACAGTGCCTCACACTCCACAACAAAATGGAGTTACAGAATGAAATAACAAAACCCTAGTGGAGTGTGCACAAAGTATGCTTAAAGGTAAGGGTCTCTCGAATGGCTTTTGGGCTGAAGCTATCAACACTATTATTTATTTAAATAATAGGATTCCTACTAAATGTATTAACTTTAAAACTCCTTTTGAAGCACTTTATGGATATAAACCAGCAGTGATTCATTTAAGAGTTTTTGTGTCAAAAGCCTTTGCCCATATACCCAAGGAGGATAAAACCAAGTTAGATCCTAAGGCCATGAAATGAATCTTTGTAGGATATTGCATTAAGTTTAAAGCCTACAATATTCTTAATCCAATGACTCATAAAATATTTGCAAGTCGAGATTTCATATTTCATGAGAAGGTTGAGGAAGGAAAGGAAGACAGTCATAAAGAATGGCACGCTCCATTATTTATGGAAAACATTAGTGAGGATAATCAACAACAAGAGCATAAAGAAGTAGAAATAGGTGATGTAGTCAACAAGGAAAGCCCACACAGGTCTAAAGAAGATAGATTTGAGGTTAGTCCTCTATCGAGAAGATGAGGTAGGAAGGCTCAATTACCAGCCATATTGAAAGAGTATGCTTTAATGTCAAAAATTTTAAATGTTATAGAGCCCGCCAACGATAAAGAAGAAAGTCAATCTTGTGAATGGAGGGCTGCAATGAATGTATAATTTGAATCAGTTATTAGAAACCATACATGGGAACTATTTGAACTACCTGAAGGAAAAAAACCAATAGGTTGTCAGTGGCTTTAGAAACCTAAATTTAATGCACATGGGAGTATAGATAAGTTTAAAGCTAGACTAGTTGCAAATAATTGTTCACAGGAATAGGGAATAGACTTTGAAAAAAAATTTGCTCCTGTAGCCAAACTGAATGCCATTAGAATGTTAATTTCTCTAAGTACAAAATATCAGTGGAAGCTACACCAGTTAGATGTTAAGTTTGAATTTTTGAATGGTGATTTAAAGGAAGAGAATTATTTAGTCCAGCTTGAAGGGTTTGTTCAAGAAGGGCATGAACATATACTGTGTAGGTGGAAAAATGCACTATATGGTTTAAAACAAACACCCATGTCTTGGTACGAGAAGATTGATTCATTCTTCTTGCAACATGGTTTTCATAGGAGTGTGAATAATCCAAATCTGTATACAATGCATAATAAGCAGAGGCATATTATTTTGATTTCTTTGTATGTGGATGAAATCATTATAACAGGGAATCTAGATCTTTCGATCAAAGAAACCAAAGTGAAGATGTCGCAATTTTTTTAAATGAAAGGTCTCGGAATTCTACATTATTTCTTGGGTATGGAAATATGGAGAGACTCCATACATAATTTTCTTACTCAAGGAAAGTATGTTAGAGGTCTGCTCAAAAGGTTCAGTATGGAGTAGTGTAAAACAACATCAACACATTTGCAGCAGAATCTGAAGTTGTGCAGTGGCAATGGCTATAAGAAGGTGGATGCCATTTTGTTTAGACAACTAGTCGGTAGTATGACATATCTAACTGCAACTAGACCATACTTAGTATACTCTGTTAGTATGTTGAGTTAATTTATGTCTAAACCTCTTGAAAGTCATTGGGTGGTAGAAAAAAGTGTGTTCAGGTATCTTCGTGGTACTAGTGATTATGGTATTTTATACACTAACACATATGATGTTATTTTAGCAGGTTTTTCAGACTCGGATTGGGTAGGTAACTTGGATGACCGAAGATCCATCACAATTTATGCATTTAGTGTTGGATCTGGGGTCATAGCATGGAGCAGCAAAAAGTAGAGTATTTTGACTTTATCTTTAGCTGAAGTCGAGTACCAAACATTGCGTGCAGCTACATGTGAAGCTATCTGGTTGAGAAGGCTTCTCCATGATGCAGGAGAAAAGCATAAAGAAGCAACTATTATCAAATGTGACAACCAAAGTTCCATTAAGCTAGCAAACAATCCAATGTTTCACAAGAACACAAAACACATCGATCCAGTCAAAAGAAATATTTATTGAATATTGTAAAACATGTGAAAATATGGCATACATTTTTACTAAGCCTCTTGGGAGAAGTTTGAATTGTTTAAAGGGATGCTAGAAATTAAGGACAATCCTTTCTCCATTAAGGGGGGGGAGTTGAAAATAATTAATAGTATTTTGTATTAATGGAGAAATGTTACATTGTTGTAACATAGCTCCT
Source organism: Pinus albicaulis (assembly GCA_034641835.2). Classification (NCBI taxonomy): domain Eukaryota; kingdom Viridiplantae; phylum Streptophyta; class Pinopsida; order Pinales; family Pinaceae; genus Pinus; species Pinus albicaulis. The sequence continues at coordinate 615,556,176 of CM076569.1, forward strand.
TAAGTTAGGATTAGTTCCTAGGTTAGAGGAATTTGTTTACAATTTCCTATTCTGGTACGTATTTATAAATGTATCATTTGATTATCAATGTAGATTTTACTCTGCATTTGTGTGCAGTCTCCTCCAAGTATAGTAATCACCTATGAGCTGCCTTTCTATTCAATTAAGTTTTTTTTATCAGGATGGAGTTATTCTTTTAAATTTCAACAGATCACAGATTTACACAGTGTTATTCCAAAATTATCTATCAATAATGCATACACACCAATATTACAGTTAATTTTATTAACTTAAAAATAAACCAAAAACTAAATGACGAATATAAATATCAGTAATATTGGCTTCATTATTATGTTGCAATGATAGAAAGACTCCATCACCAACATGGCAACAAGGACACTTTTCACCATAATAATCACATGAATGACAATCATGGAGAAGTATATGTGAAAATGGCCAGAAGCATCTTCTACAAAGTGGTTGGCAGATCCATAAAACACTGATCCAGGGAATTTATTTTAAGATTAAGCAAGCTGGAGAATTTTAAAATAAATGAAAAAATGTAAAATCAAAATTTTGTAATTCATTATTTTTTCCAGCTAAACAGAATTATAATATCTACCAAAATTCCACATAATTTTTGTTCAATTTCAATGTTAACCCAAAAAAAACATAACATTAGCATGTATTAGCTCACTGGACATCTATTCCAACATAGCAATTCCTTTAAAGTAGTTTGGCAAGATTCAAACCGATCGGTGACAGAGTGGGGGTCCTTTGAGAAAAATAGAACCCTCCTTTCGTTTGAACATTGAAATCGCTGTTGAGCAGTAATTTTTGAGTGGGTTCTGATAATAGGGTCCCCATTCAAGACACCCAAGAGTCGTGTCGAAATATGCGATGCCATTATAGACTGCAGAGCTTTCTGGTGCTTACATGGTACACCAAAGTCGTCAGCATATTCATCTCGTAGGCTTCCTCATTTTTCCACTATATTTTTTTCCTGACTTCAGTGATATAATTTTGTATAATTCAATGATATAATTGTAATCAATGTCCTTTAAATTATCTAAATGAATTCAATACTATGAAAATTTCCTAAAACACCTTAATCATACACACATTATAGTTTATACAGTTCAACTTATAAGTTTAACAAATATGAGCAGAATTTCGAGAAAAACTCGCAAAAAAATGTACCCATGAAAATTCAAAATCTGGAAATACCTACAGTATGACTATGTAAATGTAAACGTTAATGCACAGGGAAAGCTCTGAAGTATATGATTAATGAGATGCCACATAGGTAATTCCTGCTCTGCCTACACATCACGCACCAGGAAACATAACTCTGGTGTCTTGTAATGCCATATTCATTCATTCATGGCAGCTTCATATATTTGGAAATATAATCAAATTCACATTCACATCCTTCCTTTTCCTCTAGTCACTCCGAGGTTAGGATTTCCGCAATAAATACGAGGAAATCAAGACAGCCATTGCAATTCCTGTCATATCCCAGGAAACAAATTTGTAGAAAGGCTTGTGACGCTAAAATTATAGGTTGGTCCTATTTCAAATTGTTACTAAAGTATTTATAGTATAAATTCATACTACAATCAACTCCTATCCTCGGAAACCCCCAAACTTCTTCATGAGAAATTCATAACATATATATCCCCACCGTTCGATAATCCTAGGGAAGATATCACTCAACGATGTTTAGGGAGTTTATTTCCGTTTAGCTGGAAGTATCATAATATAAATGCCGGATCGATCGCTGAATAAAATGGAAAATGGGAGTCTGCTAATTACTAGTAACTTTCCATTCCAGTCCATTAGGTCTTCGATTGTGAATTTCCAATTTAGGTCATCTAATATGATTAAGGGGAGTACTGACCGTCATCCATTATGTCGCCTGGATTCGATAATGATGATGAATTCGCCTGAGAGATCAAGAGCCACTGGTAAGAAAATATTTGTTTCACGGGAATGTAAGTAACTGTGTCGATTCCCTGATGATCAGCTCCCTGTAATGACATTGTTTCAGAATTTCGTGACATCATCAAGAGACTTTGTGGAATGGACCCACCGTGGCTGCAAGCCGGTGTTTGGGAAGGAGAATTCAAAGTGCACAGTGCCTTATGAGTGGCCGTCTTGCGAGAGTATAATGGGCAATATTATGCAGAAAGAGTACACTATGTTTGGATGGAAATTAGGAAAATAGGAACTCGCAGAAAAGTGGAATCAACTGAAGGGTATCGATCCGATTATGGAGCAAAGTGTAGAAACAGTTAAAGTTGTGAGGATGTATGCTTCCTTTCTGACAGAAGAAAGCTATGATTACTAAGCGCATGAAATTTCATATTATATTACATATTTGCATTAAACATCATATATATATATATATATATATATATATATATATATATATATATTCCTCGTGCTTAATTTGTTTTGCGGTGTTGTAAACTTTAATTTCCTTTCATGAAGCGCAATTTCCTGGGTACTTCCTTCTACGCTGGCTGAAATTCAATGGTGGTGTTTGGATATTTTGTGGGTATATTTTGATTGGGACAATTGTGCAAAACTTTTTGAATATCTTGTATTGGACTTCTTCATTGAAATTTAAATGAGGTGGATGTTTGGGCAAAACTTTTAGTTGCAGTTTTGCCATGTATAAAATTGTTGCCTAATTTTCATTTTGTTATTGATTATATATATATATATATATATATATATATATATATATATATATATATATAAATAAATAAATAAATAGAAATAATTTAAAAATTTAATGCAATTTATTGTAAATTGGATTTATTAATTTATTGTATATTGTTATTAATTGGATTTATTTATGGTATTTCGGAGGAATGAGTGGGATCACCTCTTTAGGTTCAATTCTTTCAAACTATATGATAAGTTTTGATGTAATGAGCTGGAATCTGGTTGTTGAGAATGAATACTCTCTCTTCAACATAAACATACATATATAAAATATGTGGAAACTACTTTTATATTGTATATAAAAAATATATACGTTTGGTCCTCAAGGAATTATTAATTTTCAGCAAGGCTTAAAGCCATTATATATATAGCATAAGTGGAAATTACTTTCAGCAAGGCTTAAAGCCATTATATATATAAAGCATAAGTGGAAATTATAGTTATATTCTATATGATAAATATATATGTTTTGGTTCTTGAGGGACTATTCATTTTTAGCAACTATTGGAATGATAGAAGAGTAAAGGCACAAATGACATAGAGATTTGACACAATAACACAAACGAGATGTGGATCTCTATTAATCTTGAATCACTCTCAATAACATTAACTTGTTGAATACAATGAACCTATAATATCCCTAGCGTAAGCCACCGTAAAAATTCTCATAAAATGAGGGTTATTAAATAATTAAATATTATTAATTATTATATTGATATTACATGAAGAATATTTCCCTAATTCTTAATTATCAGAATATTGGAATAATTATTTCTTAATTATTTTATTTAGAATAATTTAAATTCTTCTATGGAAATAAATTATATTTCCAAGTTGGAATATTTTATGAGTTTTAGAAATAATGAGGAATAATTTGGTTTTAGAAATAATGAGTAATAGATTTGGAAAAAGTATGGATAAGTGATATTTTGCTCACAAGGAAAAAAAAAATATAGATTTAAAAATAAAAGCATGAGAGATTTATGGATTGCTTTTGTGAGTTAGAAAAGCTGAAATGCTTTTATGATTTAGAAAAGATGGAATTATTTTATGATTTAGAAAAAAGCTGGAATACTTTTATGATTTAGAAAAGCTGGAATGCATGCTTTTATGATTTAGAAAAGATGGAATTATTTTATGATTTAAAAAAAAGTTGGAATACTTTTATGATTTATAAAATCTATTCCATTTTATTAATTCTATTTATTATAAGACTATGAAGGAAATAGAAAAGGGGAAGGGGAGAATACATGGAGAATGGAGCCAAGGAAGAGGAAGAGACTATTCCAAGCATGCATCAAGAGATAAGTAGCCATGTTCTTTGCAAATATTTTTGTTTTTATATGGGCCATGAATCTATAATGATTGAATTTATTTGCAATAAAAATTTCAGTGTATTAAAAGCTAGATCTACACTTATTTATGAATTATTTTGATAAAACTCCAAGGGGATCTTGTTAAGAAGGCTAAGTAGTTCCAGATCTGGTATGGATTTGATGTTTTAGCCATATATCAGTTATAGATCTAAATAAATATTAAGCTACAATAGCTGAAGCTCCTCATATAAAATGCTGTCAACTCTTTCTGCATCTTTTCCATTTGTTTCTGTTATTATTTCTGAAGGATTCTTGCTCTTGCTTCAAGTAAATCCAATGCTTCTACAAAGGAACTTGATTATAGATATGATTTCTTGACTCCATACTGTAACATGATTCTAATGGCTGATTTACAGTGTCTTCTAGCAGAAAATACACAATTCTTGAAGGAGGGTTTCTCTATTTACCAGCTCTCTCCTTTAGTTGATTTTCAGCTAGTGTTGATTGTGGGAGATCTGTTTAAACCCTCTAAACTCATTTATTTTTACTGAAACTCTGCTTTGAGGTCCCACACAACCTAAAATAAGGGAAACCAGTCCTGGTATGTGTTATTTTCACACTAGCTTGCTTATACAACATCCTCCTTGAGCCTATTGCAGATTTTCCTGAGAGTGGAATTTCCCACTTCTTCCTTGGTTGGTTTTTTCTTCTCTTTTGGATCCATTGTTTAGATCTATAGATCTAAATTTCCTAAGAGCATAAAAATCTAAGAGGAGTGGGTCGCTCCCACACTTATTTTGTTTTCGCCATTCTTCTATAGACAGAGTCTGGAATGGGCCAGGAAGCATCTGGATTTCACCCTTCCTTGTGAAGGTGATGCCTCCAGTAAATGCCCTACTAGTCTATCTCTGGTTTAGATCTATTGGTGTAATTCCATATTTCCTTGATTCCATAGTGGAATATCTTAAGATATTCCGTACTGAACCTATTTTTTTCCATTTGGAACATTGCATAATTGTATGCAAGGAAATAGTTATTGTGTTAAAACTCTTCAAAATGAATAGAAGAGAAAAATATATCCTTGTATGCATTATTGGATTAGATTCTTGGAGAGGAAAAATGGTAATCACATGCATTATTATGCAATATTATTTAGAGAAACATATATGCTTGTATGCATGGGAGAAATATAGTTTTGAGTATTAGATTTCTAGAGAAAATGAAGATGAAATCACATAATAATTATTGTGTTAGCCCTCTTTTGGGAAAAATAATATGTATTTGGAAAATCTAAAGGGATTAGCTATGGTATTAGCTTTATCTTGGGAGAATATTATGCATAGTTATTGGTTATATCTTTTGGATGAGAGGGAAACGTCACTTTGCATGCATGAAATAATTAGTATGTGTTTGACCCGGAAAAGAAATGTGTTTATTTTTCCATGAAATATTTATTTAGTTTCTTTTGGAAAGAAATATATGTTTCACATGCAGGAAGAATAAGATATGTTATTGCATGCACAAAACTATAACTTGTATGTTAACTTTGTTTGAAATAGAGTTGGAATTGTTATATATAATAATCATTATGAATAGATCTTGAGTGGAATATATGTTTTTGGAAAAGAACATGTATTCACATGCATAAGTATAACATCCATTGCATTAATCCATTTTGAAAAGAAAACATAAGAGTAAGAAAAAAGAGAAATTACTTGTTGGGATAGTTATCTTGAAATCTTGTTATGCACTTGCATGCACAATATTATTATATAGTATGTTATCTTTCCTTTGGAAATAATATGAAAGTGCATGCAAGATTTTGTTAGCGGTTGTTAGAAAGATGATGATTGATAGTGATTTATTTGTTACTAATGCATGTGAAATGATTTTAAAGAAGATGACTTCCTATCAACTTGATTATGTTCTATACATGCATATAAGTATTTGTTGAAGTGTCACAAATAGATATTGATTATTGGTTTATTAATATTTTATCTAATCATGATATCAAGTGTGCTGACGACAGCAATGGTAGGAAAGAAGGATGACTTAAGGAAATGATTTTTCAAGTATAATATTGTGGAAGATAAAAAGTTGTTAGTCCATGCAGGTTTACTAGTTCTAATTGTATGATGATCCACTGAAGGCAACAATCTGACTACACAGACAAAGATTGATGATTCGTGGGTAATTGGTATCATGATGATCGTAATAGCTTATAGCTAGTTATGTTTCATTTAAGATTAGTTTTCTATCTAAATTTTATGACAATAGTCAAGGGATGGACTTCCTTATAACCATTGAGTGAGGGGTGACAACCCTCACGAGCGTTTAATAATAAAATTAAACGTTTGTTGGTTTTCATCCTACGAGGTTTCCAGGGTATATTTGTGTCTAATGATGTGATTGTTCATTGTGTCATTTTCATGATGTGATGTTTATATTATAAACTAGGTGATTTAATAATTGAGCTAAAATGATCATGGGATTGATGCATAGTTATAGCAAAAAGTTTAAGTTAACATGCTAAAATAAGGACAATTAATGGTATGGCTTCCATAGCCATTGAATCCAATAAAAATTCAATGTCTAAAAATACTCAATATCTACAAATCCACTGTAATTTACATAATTTTCCATTTTCATATTATTATTAAGGCAAAGGAAAATTTATGTACACCATGCATCTATACCTGACCCTAAACATGGGTCCCACGATTTGTCAAAGTACATTGACAATAATTCATCACATGTAATATAGGTGGTATACATTCCAAATTTCCACATAATAATAATCATGTAACTTAGAAAAAAGACATTAACATATCTTGCATACCATAGCATTATACTTTATTTAAGATCTCACCTTAGCGACCATCAATATTGTAGAGAAATAACATTCCCATTGAACATTAGGAAACAAAATGTGATTTTTTTCTTTCCTTGCCATTAGCTTGCAGCCATGTAAGCAACAACCATTAAGGAATTTTCAGAAAATAATTTTGCAATCATGCAATGTACAACCACCGTAGAATTTTATCAAATAGTGTGCAAGCATGCAATCTACAACCAATTCGACATTCCAACAAACAGTTTGCAATCATGCAATATACATCGATCTTGGAATTATAACAACAATTTGCAAGCATGAAATCTATGGTTAATGAGACATTCTACCAAATAGTTGGCAAGCATAAAATCTACTACCATTGAGGGACTAGTTAGTAGACATGAAATAAATTTCCATAAATATGTTCAAAATTTTCAGAGAGATGGTAAAAATATGATTTATAGAATAGCATGAATCATATTCATATCATCAATGGAAAAATTTCTGCCAACAACACAAATAGCAATCCCTGCAGGAGAGTCTAATCAGGAAAATCGACCAAATTATGGATCCAAGTCTGAGCAAATATTTTTCTTGGTATCAACACAAGGGTTACATGATCTCAACGTACAAATACACCTTAATGTTAAGATTAATCACATCCAAAACTTCCATGGATGCAATTATTTAAAACAACAAAATTGTGGATCTCAATTACCATTTTTTGTCAAACACATGGAATGCAAACTTTCCTCTACAACTCTAAATGAAGAAAGAGAACCCACAATTCTGCTACTATGATTTTTTCATTGAATTTAAGTTTACTATGTGAGTTCTACTTCACTCATTGCTTATTTTTAACAACTAAAGAGTTTCGTTCAAATATATATATATATATATATATATATATATATATATATATATATATATATTATTTTCAACATTCCATTTTCCTCTTCAAGGTCAACCCCAACTTCTAAATTATATAGTTGTCACAACAGCCATATATGAATTCATTATTTATAACTAGTGCATAGTAACTTTAGTCATGTTTTCTCCCTTTTTTTTCTTATGCACCATAATAATTTTTTTCTAATATTATGCATGCAAACGTTGGTAATTAATCCACACTATAATTGGTGAGTGCTCAGGATGGTTCATGTGTACAATAGAGGTTTTATTGTCTTTTATCCTCATCCATATTAAAATTTAATGAGCAAAACTTTTAACGAAACATTTTAACTTTCTACTCTTTCATGCGGTCATTAATCAAGTATCATGCATCTCATGTTAATTGTAGTATACTACAAGTTTAATTAAAATCATACCTAAGATGATACCCACTAGAATCATACCTTTACTAATTCCTTTTGCATAACAATTCCCAAAGGCACCAATGTTGCAACCTTTTGCTTTGATACCATTTGTAACATACCCCAATAACCTCGCAAGATAATGCATGGACTTAGGAATTTTTTTCAACATTTACGAATATGTAACCTTATAAATTACTTTCTATATTTCCACATTAACCATTTGCATACCCATCATCATCACTTAGAGAAATATTTAGTAAAAATCATAGTGAGTTACACAACCATTAATGTCTCTCCACGAATTACCTCAATCTAAATTTTTTTTTTTCCACTATCTCTTTATCATTCCCAATTTTTACACTTCCCATATCATGGGTAACTATATTTTTTTTTTTCAATTACTCAATAATTCTGTAAAAAGATCTCCCTTTCTAATTATATTTAATATAACTATATTAAATATAATTATTGTATACGTCTATACATATAAGTGATAGTTTAATAATAAGAGTATTAAAATTAATTTTATTTTATATCTAACTAATATGCCTCTTATCTTATTACCCATGCGATTCAATTGTTATATAATTTTTTTAATATCGTATGGAATGTCGAGTTACCATGCTAGCATAGTTTCCTTCACACTTGGGCATTTCTATACAAGATTTTAATATCCTTGTCACGTGGAGTGGTAATAAATCCTAACGAAAGGGATTTATACTTAGCTCCAATGGAATTTCATTATACATGTAATTATATCTGACTATGAAGATATTATGTACCGAGAGATCTTTAACATATAGCAATTGGGTTCTCATTTGATCTTCAGGGTACATAGCACTTAAGTTTTTATTGTTCACAATGGCAACGTCAACCGTCAAGTTATCAATGTGTATTTATTTCAATCGTATACGTTCATTTGAATGATACGAACAAGATTTCTATCTCTTCTCGAGCCACATAAACAATGTTATTTTATTTCCATTCCTACTGACCTGAGTTTAGTTCAACCGTAGCAGTACATTTTTCATTAGATTTATTACCAGTCCATTGTTAATTCCTGTAATTATGCTTTGATCCATCTAACCATTAGTAGATGGCTACCACGTGGATGGTTGGATTATCTATAGGGTTTCCCAGCTCGTCTTCTGTTTTAATCGTTCACCATTTAATTTACCATTTCCCGGTGTTCTCTCCATGAAGGATGTATTCTCTGGTTCACTCTGGTGCAATAAAAAACGAGACTTCGCCTTTGTCGTGAGTGTTTTGGGTAGATTCTGGAACTATATGTTATGGTAAGTGTATAACTTTGTTTTTTTAAACTTATTTCTCAGTTTTCTATTCCATATATTTAATATTTCTACTGGGGTTTTATAATGGTCGTGTTCCTCCAATTTTTTTTTTTGTAAAACCCTATATTGACACTGGTAGATATTGTTTGTATTTCGTTTTATGCTCACTCTTTAATTATTTGGAATTGAATAGTTAGTTTGATGCGGAGGTTTTTATTGTGGTGACTACTTATGATACGTGTTGGTTTGTTTATCCCTTCGAGAGGGAATTGTTCCATATTCACTAATAACCCTGTATGTGATCACGCCAGAGAAGATCACTCCATCGTTGCTATCATATCGTCTTGTCTTTGACAGAGGAAGTGTATGAGCTAAGGGTAAATGTTTTTCTTCTATCCGTAACGATTTTTATTTTTCCACCGAATCTTTGACATATTGATTATCTAGTTTAATTCTTAACTCGCGTCCCTTTGCTATTCAAGGTTTGGTGTAGATGAAGAGAGGATAGCTTTCCAGGTAATGGAATTTCTTCTCCGGCTTTGTTTGAAGTCTGAAGTTCATTTTAATATTGAAACCACTAACAATTTCCTATTTGTTTGACTTACAGGTAATAGTTAACCGAGCCATCACCGCATTCTCCCTTCCGACGTCTTTCGTTTTTGGCTCTCAGTCAAATTTTAATGACCTCTCTCTCTCTTATTCCAGGTTGGTTGTAAATTGAAGCCTTTTGACCATGCCAGTTTCCTAATGGAATTCATTTCTCTCTCTTAGGAGCTTTTATTATCTACAAAATGGAATTTCATTAGTTTAGGAAAAATTTACAGGCGTCAGGGTTAACAAGTCTGCTTAACACATCTATAATTTGTTATTTTAAGCCCAGGCCTATGTAATTTAATATAATTTTTTCCCTGATGGGGTTTGGATACTTATATATTATCCCGACTTCTTGTAACTCAAAGGGAAGTCTGCATATACTTGTATATATTTAAAATTTTATACAGTCCTGCACTCACCACAACGAACTATCGTGGTTATTCTAGATTAGTTTTTTTTTTCATAAAAGTTTTCTATTAGATGGTTCGTCAAGGTTTTCCTGTGTTTAATTAGACCATGGTTCCATCTGGTTAGTAGCAATAACTCCAAAAAATGAATGCCTACATTCATTAATTTTGCAACATTAATTCTTTCCCTTTTTTCTCTTATATATAATACTAAAATCTAGTTCATAGTTAACAACTTACAACAGATTCTATTTCAAGTAAATAAATGCACAAATATTTCGTCAGTGTGTATGTCAAAACTATTGTCACTTACATAACTGCTTGTGACTCATATCTTCCAATTGATTCTAGACATTGTTCATGCATTGTTAGATTACAATAAGAAAGTTATTTGTATTACTTCCAGAGAGATACAATACTATATGAGTTAATTGTTTATACTCCAATTGTCCAGGCATATGCATATATTATTATAGCTCTAGAAGGTGTTAGTATGACTTAAGTACACAGGTGTACCTGAAGTTTTCTCATAATTTCATAGCAATGTCTTTTATGGCACTTTGCCTCAAGTTAACGTACATCATAGATTATAATGGAATAATTATCTATTGTTTTTTTTTCAAATTTCCTTTTACTTTTCTGCCTTCTATCACAGGTTTCAGTCTAGAAATTGAAAATGTCTAAATGAGATTTAAAATTCTAACCTCCAGATGTTTAAAATGCATGGTCACCTCAGCCAACATAATTGTATTTGTTATTCCTCTTAATTTCAGTCTTCACTTCACAATATAGATATAAAATATACCTATTTACATTTTGTTTTAACTTTCAGACTATGTTTTAATATATATATCTATGTGCAGATCTCTAAAAGAAATTTAACTGTTGTAACACTATATAGTTTTCCCACATGGTATGTTCATATTAACTGTAAAATTTACATAAAATTTTCCTTGCTGCTTATGAAATTCTTGAATAATGTAATCAGTATAATTACACCAGCATAATTTTATTTCTATAACACATAACCTTAAGGAGTTTTACCATCACCTAAATATAACATGGTTGAAGTATGTCTAATTTCAATTTTTATCTATTACATATAACAGTGCCCTTCTTTCTTTTCATACGTGTACACAGTTATCTTAGTAGTATAGAAGCAAATTAAAGTTAACCAACTAAATCATCTTTGGGGTAAGATGTATCCTCAGATTTAAACCAACATTGGTTTAGAGACTCTGATGGATTCTCCCTATATATTTTATTCCGAAATCTATACAGATTTAAGAGGATTTATTTCTTCTATACAACTCTGTTAAATGTAAGGAATAACACTTAAAATTTTTTAATCTAAATTAACATCTACAGCCCTTAACCATATTGCACAATAACAGCTTTTTCAACATTCCTAGAAAATATATGGACATACCACTTCTGTAACTAACCAACCTCCCAACCGTAGAGTTCCTCTATCTCTAGAACTTACCCCTGAGCTGAGATCCTCTCTTAGAATAGACTAAGCTCAATCTGTTCTGGAGTAGTTTGTTTAAGCTTATGCTCCTGAAAGCCTGTTTCTAATTCTGCGTCCAGAATTACAAGATGCTTTTCTTCCTGTTTACTTAGGCTTCCCTTATTTAGGGACTTTTAAAGCCGCTTTCTACTTTTCCCAGCTTTTTACCTCTTCCCAACTACTCTCCACCTCATTGGGGAAATCTAGATTTTTCCTCAAAAATCCAAATTGGAAATAAAATAATTCTGTGCATATTGACCAAATAGGAATTATGAGATCACTTGCCAAATCCATGTGGTATGCAAAGAGGGTAAGAATTTCCCCAAAAATATTTCAAAAATCCTTGAAGGAATTTATTTCTAATTTAGATTTTCGAGGAAAAATCTAGATTTCCCCAATGAGGTGGAGAGTAGTTGGGAAGAGGTAAAAAGCTGGGAAAAGTAGAAAGAAACTTTAAAAGTCCCTAAATAAGGGAAGCCTAGGAAAATAGGAAGAAAATCATCCTATAATACTGGACGCGGAATTAGAAACAGGCTTTGGGGAGCATAAGCTTAAATAAGCTACTCTAGAACAAATTTAGGTTGGTCTGTTCTAGGAGAGGAACTCAGCTCGGGGGTGAGTTTTGGAGATAGAGGAACTCTATAGTTGGGAGGTTGGTCAGTTAGAGAAGTGGTATGTCCATAAATTTTTTAGGAATGTTGAAAGAGCTGTTATTTTGCAATATGGTTAAGGGCTGTAGATGTTAATTTAGATTAAAAACTTTGAAGTGTTAATCCTTACATTTAATAGAGTTGTATAGAAGAAATAAATCCTCTTAAATCTATATAGTTGTCGGAATAAAATCTATAGGGAAAATCCATCAGAGTCTCTAAACCAATGTTGGTTTAAATCTGAGGATACATTTTACCCCAAAGATGATTTAGTTGGTTAACTTTAATCTGCTTCTATACTAATAAGATAACTGTGTACACATATGAAAAGAAAGAAGGGCACTGTTATATGTAATAGATAAAAATTGAAATTAGACATACTTCAACCATGTTCTATTTAGGTGATGGTAAAACTCCTTAAGGTTATGTGTTATAGAAATAAAATTATGCAAGTGTAATTATACTGATTAGAGTATTCGGGAATTTCATAAGCAGGAAGGAAAATTTTATGTAAATTTTACAATTGATATGAACAGACCACATGGGCAGACGGTACAACTGTTAAATTTATTTTAGAGATCTGCACATAGATATATATATTAAAACATAGTCTGCAAGTTAAAACCAAATGTAAATTGTTATAATTTATATCTGTGTTGTGAAGTGAAGACTGAAAGTAAGAGGAATAACGAATACAATTATCTTGGCTGAGGTGAACATGCATTTTAAACATCTAGAAGTTAGAAGTTTAAATCTCATTTAGAAATTTTCAATTTTTAGACTGAAACCTGTGATAGAAGGCAGAAAAGTAAAAGAAAATTTGAAAAAAACAATAGATAATTATTCTATTATAATCTATGTTGTACATTAACTTGAGGTAAAGTTCCATGAAAGACATTGCTATGAAATTATTAGAAAACTTTAGGTACACCTGTGTACTTAAGTCATACTAACACCTTCCAGAGCTATAATAATATATGCATATGTTTGGACAATTGGAGTATAAACAATTAACTCATATAGTATTGTACCTCTCTCGAAGTAATACAAATAAATTTCTTATTGTAATCTAAAAATGCATGAACAATGTCTAGAATCAATTGGAAGATATGAGTCACAAGAAGTTATGTAAGTGACAATAGTTCTGACATACACACTGATGAAAGAGTTATGCATTTATTTACTTGAAATAAAATCTGTTGTAAGTTGTTAAATATGAATTGAAGTTTAGTATTATATATAAGAAAAAAAAAAGGAAAGAATTAATGTCGAAAATTTAATGAATGCAGGAATTCATTCTCTAGATTTATTGCTACTAACCAGATGGAACCATGGTGTGATTAAACACAGGAAAACCTTGATGAACCATCTAATAGAAAAAATTTATGAAAAGAAAAACTAATCCGGCATAACCATTATGGTTCAATGTGGTGAGTGCAAAACTTTATAAAATTTTAAATATATATAAGTATATGCACACTTCCCTTTGAGTTACAAGAACTCGGGACGAGTAATAAGTATCCAAACCCCATCAGGGAAAAAATTATATGAAATTACATAGGCCTGGGCTTAAAATAACAAATTATAGATGTGTTAAGTAGACTTGTTAACCCTGGCGCAAGTAAATTTTTCCTAAACTAATGACATTCCATTCTGTAGAGAATAAAAGCTCCTAAGAGAGAGAAATTAATTCCATCACGAAACTGGCTAGGCCGAAAGGCTTCAATTTACAACCAACCTAGAATAAGAGAGAGAGAGATGTCATTAAAATTTGACTAAGAGCCAAAAACGAAAGACGTAGTAAGGGAGAACGCGGTGATCACTCGGTTAACTATTATCTGCAAGTCAAAAAAATATGAAATTGTTAGTGGTTTCAATATTAAAATGAACTTCAGATTTCAAACAAAACTGGAGAAGAAGTTCCATTACCTGGCAAGCTAGCCTCTCTTCATCTACATGAAACCTTGAATAGCGAAGGGATCCGAGTTCAAAATTGAACGCCGAAGTGTGAAGGAAACTATGTTAGCATGGTAACTCGACATTCCATAAGATATTAAAACAATGATATAAGCCAAATTACAAATGGTATCAGAGCTCATGTTAGAAAAATTGGGTTCTTGTTGTGCTCACTGTATAAATTATTTTCTGTTAGAATTTTTTTTTTTGTTACTGATGTTGTTTCATTTAGTGTACAGTGGTACTGGAATTGAAAAGTTAATGGCTGAAGGAGATGAATTTTATGTTGATCCGCGTGATGAAGATAACACACCAGATCCTAATGCTCCTTTGATGGCTATGTTGCATGATTTGAAATAGGAGATAACTGAGCTAAGAAGCCAGAATGATAGGCTATCATTTGCGAGTGAGGAGCAGGAAAAGCTTGTAAGAGAACTAACTTCGAGGAACAGCCAAGAAGGTGAGGGTTCTGGAAAGAGGAATAAAGGAAAGTTTTTTGATGATTCTGAGGAAGATGACACTACTAGACACCAGTCTAAACAGAGAAAGGAATTACAGAGGGAATTCCGGAAAATTAAGCCTCCCTCCTATGATGGGGAGAAGGAGGAAGATGCTAAGGCATGGTTGTTTAATATGATTAAGTATTTCCAGGTCTATGTATACGAGAGCAATCTGAAGGCCAAGTTAGTTGTCTACTAGTTGCAAGGTAAGGCTACCTTGTGGTGGGAGGAGATGAAAATGGTCCATGCCATTGATGAAAAGACAGTGACTTGGGAAGATCTCCAAGTCAAGTTTAAAAACCGCTATTTGAACTAACATTATTACGATGATAAATTAAAGGATTTCCATGAAATCAGATTGGGACAGCTCACCATAGATGAGTTTTCACCAAGTTTACGAATTTTTTAAGGTATGTTCCTTATATTCGTGAAGAGAAGGAAAAAGTATAGAGGTTTTTGAACTGTCTACCTATAGTGTACAATGAGAAAATAGAGTTTGATAAGCCAAAAACCTTGGATGAAGTGGTGAGGAAAGCTAGATTATGCTACCAGCAGTTTAAAGGAAAGGGTGAGCATGGAAAAAGCTGCATAAATAAGGGTGAATTCAAAGGAAAGAAATAGAAACCCAACTACTTGAAGAAGTTTGGTAGGGACCATCAGCAGAAGAGATTTAAAAAACCAAAGGAAAGTCAAACTGCTCAGTCCCAGGTTGGTTCAAAACAAATAGATGGAGATAATAAAAAGGAAGGAACCCTTAAAATGCGGGAACCCTTGAAATGTTGGGGCTACAGAAAACCTCACCTGTTGAGGGACTAGCCACACCAAAATATTCAGATGATTATGAGGTATCGAGAAGCTACCATAGTAAATGATATAGCAAGGAATATACCCATGATCAGTGCAGCCTTGGAGAATCTACAGGCAGAACACCAGGCTACTATGTTTGAGATGGAAGGTAAGATTGCTGACCAATATGTTACAGTTTTGATTGATCTGTGTGCTTCTTTGAGTTACATTAGTCCACAGGTTGTAGAGAAATGCAATCTCAAAACTAAAAAAATTCAGCAATCTTGCATGGTCCAATTAGCCACTGGCACCAAGAGAAAAGTAACTCATAAATTACCTAAAACAACAATTAAATTAAATGATTTTCAGACAGAAGTAAATTTAAATGTTTTTCCCTTAGGCTCCTATGATTTGCTGATAGGAATGGACTGGTTAGAAGAGAGAAAGGATATGATGAACTGTTGGGATAAAAATCTGCACTGCATAGATGAGGAAGGGAGACCCTTTATACTCAAGGGAAAACCAAAACCAATTTCTGTAACAGAAATATTAGCTCTACAATTAAAAAGAACACCTAGGAAAAGGTATCAAGTATATGCGGTACATGTTGAAGAACTAGGACAACAACCTGAATAAAACCTGCTGGATACTCTGCCAGTGGTAAGAGAGTTGAAAGAAGTTTTTCCAGATGAGATTCCTCATCTTCCCCCTAAAAGAGAGATTGTCTTTTCCATCAATAAGAAAATATTATCTATTTCATGCATAATAGCTATTGAGTTATCTATATTTTGGAAAAAGAATAGTTAAGGTGTTAAATTCCTTGGAAAATAAATATATATAATCGTATGCAAGGAAGCAATTATTGGGTTAGAACTCTTCAAAAAGAATAGAAGAGAAAAATATATCCTTGTATGCATTATTGGATTAGATTCTTAGAGAGGAAAAATAGTAATCACATGCTTTATTATGTAAAAATTTTTAGAGAAACATATATATGCTTGGATGCATGGAAAAAGTATAGTTTTGGGATTAGATCTTTTGGATGAGAGGTAAATTTCCCTTTGCATGCATGGAGGAATAAGTTGTATGCGTTTGACCCCTTAAAAAAGAAATGTGTTTATTTTGTCCATGAAATATGTATTTAGTTTCTTTTGGAAAGAAATATATGTTTTACATGCAAGAATAAAAATGCTATGTTATTACATGCAAAAAATTATAACTAGTATGTTAAATTGGTTTGAAATAAAGCTTGCATTGTTATAAGTATAGCCAATGTAAATAGCTGATGTGTGGAAAAGAGAAATTACAAATGGTATCGGAGCTCATGTTAGCAAAACTAGGTTGTTGTTTTGCTCACTGTATAAATTATTTTCTGTTACAAAATATTTTTTTGTGACTGATGTTGTTTCGTTTAGTGTACAGTGGTATTGGAATTGAAAAGTTAATGAATGAAGGAGATGAAATTTATGTTGATCTACATGATGAAGATAACACAGCAGAGCCCAACGCTCCTTTGATGGTTATGTTGCATGAGTTGCAATGGGAGATAGCTGAGCTAAGAAGCCAGAATGACAGTCTGTCATTAGCCAGTGAGGAGCAGGAAAAGCTAATAAGAGAACTGACTTCGAGGATTAGCCAAGAAGGTGAAGGTTCTGGAAAGAGGAAGAAATGCAAGTTCTCTGATGATTCTGAGGAAGATGACACTACTAGACACCAGTCTAAATAGAGAAAGGAATTACAGGGGGGAATCCCGAAAAATTAAGCGTCCCTCCTATGATGGGGAGAAGGAGGAAGATGTTGAGGCATGGTTGTTGAATATGATTAAGTATTTCCAGATCTATGAATATGAGAGCAATCTGAAGGCCAAGTTAGTTGTCTACCAGTTGGAGCATAAGGCTACCTTATGGTGGGAGGAGACGAAAATGGTCCATGCCATTGATGAAGAGTCAGTGACTTGGAAAGATTTCCAAGTCAAGTTTAAAAACCACTATTTGAACGAACGTTATTATGATGATAAAGCAAAGGTGTTCCGTGAACTCAGATTCGAATAGCTCACCATAGATGAGTTTGTCACCAAGTTTACGAATCTGTTAAGGTATGTTGCTTATATTCGTGAAGAGAAGGAAAAAGTACAGAGGTTTTAAAACTGTGTACCTACTGTGTACAAGGAGAAAATAGAGTTTGATAACCCAAAAACCATGGATGAAGTGGTGAGGAAAGCTATATTATGCTACCAGTAGTTTAAAGGAAAGGGTGAGCATGGAAAAATCTGGGTAAATAGCGGTGAATTGAAAGGAAAGAAATAGAAACCCACCTACTTGAAAAATTTTGGTAGGGACCATCAGCGGAAGAGATTTAACAAACCAAAGGAAAGTCAAACTACTCAGTCCTAGGTTGGTTAAAAAAAAATAGATGGAGATAATAAAAAGGAAGGAACTCTTAAAATGCGGGAACCCTTGAAATGTTGGGGCTACGGAGAACCTCACTTATTGAGGGACTGTCCACACCGAAATATTCAGATGATTATGAGGGATCGAGAATCTACCATAGTAAATGATGTAGCAAGGAATATACCCATGATTAGTGCAGCCTTGGAGAATCGACAGGCATAACACCAGGCTACTATGGTCGAGATGGAAGGTAAGATTGCTGACCAAGCTGTTACAGTTTTGATTGATCCGAGTGCTTCTTTGAGTTACATTAGTCCACAACTTGCAGAGAAATGCAATCTCAAAACTGAAAAATTTCAGCAGTCTTGGTTGGTCAAGTTAGCTACTGGCACCAACAGAAAATTAACTCATAAATTACCTAAAATAGCAATTAAATTAAATGATTTTTAGACAGAAGTAAATTTAAACATTTTTCCCTTAGGCTCCTATGATTTTCTGATAGGAATGGACTGGTTAGAAAAGAGAAAGGCTATGATGAAATGTTGGCATAAAACTATGCACTGCATAGATGAGGAAGGGAGACCCTTTATACTCAAGGGAAAACCAAAACCAATTTCTGTAAGACAAATATTAGCTCTACAATTAAAAAGAACAGCTAGGAAAGGGTATCAAGTATATGCGGTACATGTTGAAGAACTAGGACAACAACCTGAAGAAAACCTGTTGGACACTTTGCCAGTGGTAAGAGAGTGCAAGAAATTTTTTCCAGATGAGATTCCTCATCTTACCCCTAAAAGAGAGATTAACTTTTCCATCGATTTGGTGCCTGGAGCAACACCTGTTTCTAGAACACCTTATCGGATGAGCCCCCCTCCACTCATGAAGTTGAAAATGCAATTGCAAGAATTGTTGGATAAAGGTTATATCATACCAAGTGTGTCTCCTTGGGGAGCATCGGTGCTGTTCGTGAAAAAGAAGGATGGAACCTTTAGAATGTGCATTGACTACCGTCAACTGAATAAGTTGACAATAAAAAATAGATACCCATTTCCCAGAATTGATGACATTTTTGATGAGGTAAGAGGAGCTTCTATATTTTCTAAGATTGATCTGAGGATGGGTTATCACCAACTCAGAATTAAGGAGGAAGACATTTGAAAAACAACTTTTTGAACCAGGTATGGTCACCACGAATTTGTAGTCCTACCTTTTGGGTTGAAAAATGCTCCTACCACTTTTATGTGCTTGATGAACATCGTTTTGAACAAGTACTTAGATAAATTTGTACTAGTGTTCATAGACGATATTCTGGTTTATTCAAAAAGTGAGGAAGAGCACCAGGAACACTTGAGAATAGTTTTGCAAAATTTGAAGGAAAACCAATTATATGCCAAATTCAGTAAATGTGAATTTTATAAAGACAAGATTCAATACTTGGGACATATTATTTCTAAACAAGGGTTGGCTGTTGACCCTGAGAAAATAAAGGCTATTAGATAATAGGCAGTGCCAACTGATGTTTCAGCAGTGAGCTCATTTATGGGAATTGTAGGTTATTATCGAATATTTTTGGAAAGATTTTCGTCTATAAGATGTCCCATAAATTGACTAAAGAAAAAAGGTGTTAAATTTGAGTGGACTAAAAAATTCCAAAACAGTTTTGAACAACTTAAATTAAAACTCACTATGGCCCCTATACTGAAGATTGTAGATCCTGACAAAGAATTTGTGGTGTGTACTGATGCATGTAGAGAGGGGTTGGGAGGAGTTTTGCTGCAAGAAAATTCTGTTATTGCATATGAATGTAGGAAACTTAAGAAACATGAACAAAATTACAATGTATATGATCTGGAATTGGCTGCTGTAATTCATGCCTTGAAAATGTGGCGACACTATCTTCTTGGGAAAAAATTTACATTGATGACAGATCATATTAGTCTCAAATATTTCTTCTCTCAAACAGATTTGAATGCCCGACAAGCCAGATGGATGTCTTTTCTTAGTGAATTTGATATGGAGATAAAACATATCAAAGGGAAAGAAAACAAAATTGCTGATGCGCTAAGCAGAAATGCTTGCCAAAACACAAGTAGCATTGGGGGTAGTGCTGGTCTTGATTTAGAAGAACTAGTTAAAGGGATAGGAGATCAAGATCCCAATTATAAAATTCTGCAATTAAAAATGCAGAAAAAGGATGGCTGAGTACACCCAAAACTAGAAAGGACTAATCTGCTATAAGAACAGATTGTATATCCCCAACGTAGAGTCCTCGAAAAAGAAGATCCTAGGTGAATATCATAAACAACCATATTCAGGACACCCTGGATATCAAAAAATGCTAACAGCTTTGAAAAATAAATATTTTTGGCCAGGAATGAAAAAAGATGTTACAGAATATTTAGCTAGATGCATGGAATGTCAACTAGTAGCATCTAGCTGGTCTTCTAAATCCCTTGCCAATTGCAGAATGGAAGTGGGACATTGTTTCTATAGATTTCATAACCGGATTACCCAAAACAAAGTACCAGCATGACTCAGTGATGGTAGTGGTAAACACTTTTACAAAAGCTGCACACTTCATACCTGTAAAATCTACTTTTGGGACAGCCCATGTAGCATATGTGTTCCTTAAAATAATAGTAAGGCTACATGGGGTCCCAAATATGATTGCTTTAGATAGAGATGTTAAGTTCATGGTAGCCTTTTGGAAAGGTCTGTTTGGGGGCATGGGCACTAAACTGAATTTTAGTACTACCTATCACCCTCAGACAGACAGTCAAACAGAGAGAACAAATAAGATTCTAGAGGATATGTTGAGAATGTATGTGATGGACAGGCCATCGAAATGGAAAGACTACATGCATTTAGCTGAGTTTGCCTACAACAACATCTATCAATACTCCATCAAAATGAGTCCATTTGAAGCACTCTATGGAAGTAAGTGTCGTACTCCTTTAAGTTGGAGCCAACCTGAAGATAAGCTAGTGTTGGGGCTAGATATTTTACAAGAAATGGAAAGTATTTTCAAACAAATACATAAAAATATCAAGACAACACAGGATCGACAGAAAAACTATGCTGATAAAAAGAGGGTGCATCGAGAGTTCAAAGTGGATGATCATCTGTACCTACGTATTAAACCAAAAAAGAGCACACTTTATGCTGGAATTTGTGCAAAATTGGCTCCTAGATATTGTGGGAATTTTGAAGTATTAGAAAGGGTGGGACCAGTGGCTTAGAAGTTGGCCCTCCCACCCCATGTTAAAGTTCATGATGTGTTTCATGTTTCATTATTAAAAATATATATACATGACGCTTCTCACGTTGTGGATTGCAATGTGATACATGTGGAACCAGAAGGGGAGTTCCTTCCAGAGCCGCTTCAAATATTGGAGCGGGAAGAAATTGAATGGAGAAACCGAACAGTAACAAGAGTAAAATTGCAATGGAAGCACTTTACTGATGAATAAGCTACATGGAAAAGAGAAGTTGAGATGATGGAAAAATATCCATATCTGTTTTCAAAATGAACTCTGGTAGTTAGTTGTCAACACCAAGGACGATGTTTACTTTCAGAGGGGGGATATGTAACACTCCTAGTTTTATGTTTTCTTTCAAGCTAGACATTTGAACTTTAATTCAAAGGGGAGTGGACCCCAATGGATAAGTATTGTGTGGATGTAATTAATTATTTAATTATGAAAAATAAATAAAATAATTATGTGCATATTGACCAAATGAGAATTATGAGATCACTTGCCAAATCCATGTGGTATGGAAAGAGGCTAAGACTTTCCCTTAAAATCTTTCAAAAATCCTTGAAAGAACTTATTTCTAATTTAGATTTTTGAGGAAAAATCTAGATTTCCCCAATGAGGTGGAGAGTAGTTGCAAAGAGGTAAAAAGCTGGAAAAAATAGAAACCAGCCTTAAAAGTCCCTAAATAAGGGAAGCCTAGGCAAACAGCAAGAAAAGCATCCTGTAATTCTGGACGTAGGATTAGAAATAGGCTTTGGGGAGCATAAGCTTAAATAAGTTACTCCAGAATAGATTGAGGTTGGTCTGTTCTAGGAGAGGATCTCAACTTGGGGGTGAGTTATTGCTACTAACCAGAATGTCGAAAATTTAATGAATGTAGGCATTTATTTCCTGGAGTTATTGCTACTAACCAGATGGAACCATGGTCTAATTAAATGCAGGAAAACATTGACGAACCATCTAATAGAAAAATTTTATGAAAAGAAAAACTAATCTAGCATAACCATGATAGTTCATTGTGGTGAGTGCATGAATGTATAAAATTTTAAATATATACAAGTATATGTAGACTTCCCTTTGAGTTGCAAGAATTCAGGAAGAGAAATAAGTATCCAAACCCCATCAAGGAAAAACTTATACGAAATTAAATAGGCCTAGGCTTAAAATAACAAATTGTAGATGTGCTAAGCAGACTTGTTAGCCCCGACGCCTGTAAATTTTTCCTAAACTAATGACATTCCATTTTGTAGAGAATAAAATATCCTAAGAGAGAGAAATTAATTCCATCAAGAAACTGGCTAGGTCGAAAGGCTTCAATTTACAACCAACCTTGAATAAGAGAGAGAGAAGTCATTAAAATTTGACTGAGAGCCAAAAACGAAAGACGTAGTAAGGAAGAACACGATAATGGCTCGGTTAAATACTACCTGTAAGTCAAACAAATAGGAAATCGTTAGTGGTTTCAATATTAAAATGAACTTCAAACTTCAAACAAATCTGGAGAAGAAGTTCCATTACCTGGCAAGCTAGCCTCTCTTCATCTACACGAAACCTTGAATAGCAAAGGGACGCGAGTTCAGAATTAAAGCAGATAAGAAATATGTCAAAGATTCAGTGGAAAAACAACAAATTGTTATGGATAGAAGAAAAATGTTTACCCTCGTCTCATACACTTCCCCTATTGAAGACAAGACGATATGATAGCAACGATGGAGAGATCTTCTCTGGCGTGATAACATACAGGGCTATCAGGGAATATGGAATAATTCCCTTTCGAAGGGATAAACAAACCAACACGTATCATAAATAGTCACCACCATAAAAACCTCTGTGTCAAATTAACTATTCCACACCAAATTTTTAAAGCGTGGGCGTAAAACAAAAGACAAACAATATCTACCAGTGTCAATACAGGGTTTTATAAAAAAAAAAACTGGAGGAACACGACCATTATAAAACCCCAGTGGAAATATTAAATAGATGGCATAGAAAACTGAGAAATAAGTTAAAAAAAACAAAGTTATACACTTACCATAACATATAGTGCCAGAATCGGCCCCAAACACTCGTGACAAGGGTGAAGTCTCACTTTCAATTGCACCAGAGTGAACCAGAGAATACATCCTTCTCGGAGAAAACACCGGGAAATGGTAAATGAAATGGTGAACGATTAAAATAGAAGATGAGCTGGGAAAAGCTAAAGATAATCCAACCATCCATGTGGTATCTATCTACCAATGGTTACACGGATCAAAGCATAATTACGAGAATTAGCAATGGAATGGTAATAAATTTAGGGCGAAATGTACTGCTACGGTTGAACGTAACTCAGGTCAGCAGGAATGGAAATAAAATAACATTGTTTCTGTGGCTCGAGAAGAGATGGAAATATTTCTTGTATAATTCAAATAAATGTACGGAATTGAAATAAATATGCATTGATAACTTGACGGTTGACGTTGCCATTGTGAACAAGAAAAACTTAAGTGCTATGTACCCTGAATATCACACGAGAACCCAATTGCTATACGTTAAACATCTCTCGGTACATAATATCTTCATAGTCGGATATAGTTACATGTATAATGAAATTCCATTGGAGCTAAGTATAAATCCCTTTTGTTATGATTTATTACCACTCCACGTCACAAGGATATTAAACTCCTGTATATAAACGCCCAAGTGTGAAGGAAACTATGCTAGCATGGTAACTCGACATTCCATAAGATATTAAAACAGTGATATAACAATTGAATCACGAGTAATAAGATAAGAGGCATATTAGTTAGATATAAAATAAAAATCATTTTAATACTCTTATTATTAAACTATCACTTATATGTGTGAATGTATACAATAATTATATTTAATACAGTTATATTAAATATAATTAAAAAGGGAGATCTTTTTGTAGAATTATTGAGTAATTGAAAAAAAATATAGTTACCCATGATATGGGAAGTGTAAAAATTGGGAATGATAAAGGGATAGTGGAAAAAAAAAAAATTAGATTGAGGTAATTTGTGGAGAGACATTACAAACGGTATCAAAGCTCATGTTAGCAAAACTGGGTTGTTGTTGTGCTCACTGTATAAATTATTTTCTGTTAGATTTTTTTCTTTGTTACTGATGTTGTTTCGTTTAGTGTACAGTGGTACTGGAATTGAAAAGCTAATGGCTGAAGGAGATGAAATTTATGTTGATTTGCGTGATGAAGATAACACACCAGATCCCAATGCTCCTTTGATGGCTATGTTGCACGAGTTGAAACGCGAGATAGCTGAGCTAAGAAGCCGGAATGACAGGCTATCATTAGCTAGTGAGGAGCAGGAAAAGCTCATAAGAGAACTAAATTTGAGGAATAGCCAAGAAGGTGAAGGTTTCAGAAAGAGGAAGAAAAGCAAGTTCTTTGATTATTCTGAGGAAGATGACACTACTAGACACTAGTCTAAACAGAGAAAGGAATTATAGGGGGGATTACGGAAAATTAAGCCTCCCTCCTATGATGGGAAGAAGGAGGAAGATGCTGAGGCATGGTTGTTGAATATGATTAAGTATTTCCAGGTCTATAAATACGAGAGCAATTTGAAGGCCAGGTTAGATGTCTACCAGTTGCAGGGTAAGGCTACCTTGTGGTGGGAGGAGACGAAAATCGTCCATGCCATTGATGAAGAGACAGTGACTTGGGAAGATTTCCAAGACAAGTTTAAAAACCGCTATTTGAATGAATGTTATTACGATGATAAAGAAAAGGAGTTCCATGAACCCAGATTGGGACAACTCACCATAGATGAGTTTGTCACCAAGTTCACGAATCTGTTAAGGTGTGTTCCTTACATTTGTGAAGGGAAGGAAAAAGTACAGAGGTTTTTGAACTGTTTACCTGTGGTGTACATGGAGAAAATAGAGTTTGATAACCCAAAAACAATGGATGAAGCGGTGAGGAAAGCTGGATTATGCTACGAGAAGTTTAAAGGAAAGGGTATCAAGTATATGTTGTACATGTTGAAGAACTAGGACAACAACCTAAAGAAAACATGCTGGACACTCTGCCAGTGGCAAGAGAGTTCAAGGAAGATTTTCCAGATGAGATTCGTCATATTCCCCCTAAAAGAGCGATTGAATTTTCCATCGATTTGGTGCCTGGAGCAACACCCATTTCCAGAGGACCTTATCAGGTGAGCCCCCATGAACTCACGGAGTTGAAAATGTAGTTGCAAGAATTGTTGGATAAAGGTTATATCAGACCAAGTGTGTCTCCTTGGGGAGCACCGATGCTGTTTGTGAAAAAAGAAGGATGGAACCTTTAGAATGTGCATTGACTACTGTCAACTGAATAAGTTGACAATCAAAAATAGATACCCATTGCCCAGAATTGATGACCATTTTGATCAGGTAAGAGGAGATTCTGTATTTTCTAAGAATGATCTGAGGATGGGTTATCACCAACTCAGAATTAAGGAGGAAGAAATTAACAAAACAACTTTTCGATCCAGGTATGGTCACTACGAATTTGTAGTCCTACCTTTTGGGTTGACAAATTCCCCTGCCACTTTAATGTGCTTGATGAACTGTGTTTCGAAAAAGTACTTAGATAAATATGTACTAGTGTTCATAGACGATATTCTGGTTTATTCAAAAAGTGAGGAAGAGCACTAGGAGCACTTAAGAATGGTTTTGCAAACTTTGAAGGAAAACCAGTTATATGGAAAATTCAGTAAATGTGAATTTTATAAAGACAAGATTCAATACTTGGGACATATTATTTATGAACAAGGGTTGGCTGTTGACCCTGATAAAATAAAGGCTATTAGAGAATGGCCAGTGCCAACTGATGTTTCAGCAGTGAGATCATTTATGGGAATTGCGGGTTATTATCGAAGATTTGTGGAAAGATTTTCTGTAATAGAATATCCCATAAGTTCACTACAAAAAAAAGGTGTCAAATTTGGGTGGACTAAAAAATGCCAAAATAGTTTTGAACAACCTAAATTAAAAGTCACTACATCCCCTATACTGAAGATTGCAGATCCTGACAAAGAATTTTTGGTGTGTACCGATGCATGTAGACATTTGAAGCTAGAATTTTTTATGTTTTCTTTCAAGCTAGACATTTGAACTTTAATCCAAAGGTGAGTGGACCCCAATGGATAAGTATTGTGTGGATGTAATTAATTATTTAATTATGAAAAATAAATAAAATAATTCTGTGCATATTGACCAAATGAAAGTTATGAGATCACTTGCGAAATCCATCTGGTATGGAAAGAGGCTAAGACTTTCCCCAAAAATCTTTCAAAAATCCTTGAAAGAATTTATTTATAATTTAGATTTTTGAGGAAGAATTTAGATTTGTCCAATGAGGTGGAGAGTAGCTGGGAAGAGGTAAAAATCTGGGAAAAACCGAAAGCAACATTAAAATTCCCTAAATAAGGGAAGCCTAGGCAAACAGGAAGAAAAGCATCCTGT
This sequence comes from Pinus albicaulis, assembly GCA_034641835.2. NCBI lineage: Eukaryota > Viridiplantae > Streptophyta > Pinopsida > Pinales > Pinaceae > Pinus > Pinus albicaulis. The sequence continues at coordinate 615,583,185 of CM076569.1, forward strand.
AATTCTGGACACAGAATTAGAAGCAGGATTTGGGGAGCATAAGCTTAAATAAGCTACTCCATAACATATTCAGGTTGGTCTGTTCTAGGTGAGGATCACAGCTCGGGGGTGAGTTCTAGAGATAGAGGAACTCTACGGTTGGGAGGTTGGTCAGTTACAGAAGCGGTATGTCCATAAATTTTCTAGGAATGTTGAAAGAGCTATTATTGTGCAATATGGTTAAGGGCTGTAGATGTTAATTTAGATTAAAAACTTTGAAGTGTTATTCCTTACATTTAACAAATCTATATAGAATAAATAAATCCTCTTAACTCTGTATAGTTGTCGGAATAAAATCTGTAGGGAGATTCCATGAGAGTCTATAAACCAATGTTGGTTTAAATCGGAGAATACATCTTACCCCAAACATGATTTATTTGTTTAACTTTAATCTTCTTTTGTACTAATAAGATAACTGTGTACACATATGAAAAGAAAGAAGGGCAATGTTATATGTAATAGATAAAAATTGAAATTAGACATACTTCAACCATGTTCTATTTAGGTGATGGTAAAACTCCTTAAGGTTATTTGTTATAGAAATAAAATTATGTACGTGTAATTATACCAATTACAGTATTCAGGAATTTCATAAGCAGCAAGGAAAATTTAATGTAAATTTTACAGTTGATATGAATAGATCATGTGGGCAGACAGTATAGTGTTACAACAGTTAAATTTCTTTTAGAGATCTGCAAATAGATATATATATTAAAACATAGACTGCAAGTTAAAACCAAATTTAAATAGGTATATTTTATATCTATATTGTGAAGTGAAGACTGAAAGTAAGAGGAATAACGAATAAAATTATGTTGGCTGAGGTGAACATGCATTTTAAACATCTGGAAGTTAGAAGTTTAAATCTCATTTAGACATTTTCAATTTCTAGATTGAAACCTGTGATAGAAGGCAGAAAAGTACAAGGAAATTTGAAAAAAAACAATAGATAATTATTCCATTATAATCTATGATGTACATTAACTTGAGGCAAAGTGCCATGAAAGACATTGCTATGAAATTATGAGAAAGATTTAGGTACACCTATGTACCTAAGTCATACTACCACCTTCTAGAGCTATAATAATATATGCATATGCCTGGACAATTGGAGTACAAACAATTAACTCATATAGTATTGTATCTCTCTGGAAGTAATACAATACCTTTCTTATTGTAATCTAACAACGCATGAATAGTGTCTAGAATCAATTGGAAGATATGAGTCACAAGCAGTTATGTAAGTGACAATAGTTCTGACATACACACTGACGAAAGAGCTATGCATTTATTTACTTGAAATAAAATATGTTGTAAGATATTAACTATGAACTGGAGTTTAGTATTATATATAAGAAAAAAAATGGAAAGAATTAATTTCGAAAATTTAATGAATGTAGGCATTCATTTTCTGGAGTTATTGCTACTAACCAGATGGAACCATGGTCTAATTAAACGTAGGAAAACCTTGACGAACCATCTAATAGAAAAATTTTATGGAAAGAAAAACTAATCTAACATAACCACGATAGTTCATTGTGGTGAGTGTAGGACTTTATAAAATTTTAAATATATAAAAGTATATGCAAACTTCCCTTTGAGTTACAAGAAGTCGTGATGAGAAATAAATATCCAAACCCCATCAGGGAAAAACTTATATGAAATTACATAGGCCTAGGCTTAAAATAACAAATTATAGATATGTTAAGCAGAGTTGTTAACCCCGAAGCCTGTAAATTTTTCCTAAACTAATGACATTCCATTCTGTAGAGAATAAAAGCTCCTAAGAGAGAGAAATTAATTCCATCAGGAAATTGGCTAGGTTGAAAGGCTTCAATTTACAACCAACCTTGAAAAAGAGAGAGACACGTCATTAAAATTTCAATGAGAGCTAGAAATGAAAGATGTAGTAAGGGGGAACGCGGTGATGGCTCGGTTAACTATTACCTGTAAGTCAAAAAAATAGGAAATCATTTGTGGTTTCAATATTAAAATGAACTTCAGAATTCAAACAAAGCTGGTGAAGAAGTTCCATTACCTGGCAAGCTAGCCTCTCTTCATCTACAAGAAACCTTCAATGGAAAAGGGATGTGAGTTTAGAATTAAACTAGATAAGCAATATGTCAAAGATTCAACGGAAAAACAACAAATTGTTACGGATAGAGGCAAAACGTTTACCCTTGTCTCATACACTTCCTCTGTCGAAGACAAGAGGATATGATAGCAACGATGGAGCGATCTTCTCTGGTGTGATAACATACAGGGTTATCAATGAATATGGAACAAGTCCCTTTCGAAGGGATAAACAAACCAACACGTATCATAAGTATTCACCACCAAAAAAACCTCCGCGTCAAATTAACTATTCAACGCCAAATTTTTAAAGAGTGGGTGTAAAACGAAAGACAAAAAATATCTACCAGTGTCAATACATGGTTTTACAAAAAACATTTGGAGGAACAAGACCATTATAAAACCCCAGTAGAAATATTAAATAGATGGCATTGAAACTGAGAAATAAGTTTAAAAAACAAATTTATACACTTACCATAACATATAGTGCCAGAATCGGTCCCAAACACTCGTGACAAGGACGAAGTCTCGCTTTCGATTGCACCAAAGTGAACTAGAGACCCTAAAGATAATCCAACCCTAAAGATAATCCAACCGTCCACGTGGTAGCCATCTACCAATGGTTACACGGTTTGAATCATAATTACAAGAATTAACAATGGACTGGTAATAAATTTAAGGCGAAATGTACTGCTACGGTTGAACTGAACTCAGGTCAGTAGGAATGGAAATAAAATAACATTGTTTTTGTGGCTCGAGAAGAGATATAAATCTTGCTCGTATCATTCAAATGAACGTACACGATTGAAATAAATATGCATTGATAACTTGACAGTTGATATTGCCATTGTAAATAAGAAAAACTTAAGTGTTATTTACCTTGAAGATCGCACGAGTACCCAATTTCTATACGCTAAAAATCTCTCCGTACATAATATCTTCATAGTCAGATATAGTTACATGTATAACGAAATTCCATTGGAGCTAAGTATAAATCCATTTCATTAGGATTTATTACCACTCCAGGTGACAAGGATATTAAAACCCTGTATATAAACACCCAAGTGTGAAGGAAACTATGATAGCATGGTAACTCGACATTCCATAAGATATTAAAACAATGATATAACAATTGAATCGCATGGGTAATAAGATAAGAGGCATATTAGTTAGATATAAAATAAAAATAATTTTAATACTCTTATTATTAAACTATCACTTATATGTATGAACTTATACAATAATTATATTTAATATAGTTATATTAAATATAATTAAAAAGGGAGATCTTTTTGCAGAATTATTGAGTAATTGAAAAAAAAAATATAGTTACCCATGATATGGGAAGTGTAAAAATTGGGAATGATAAAGGGATAGTGGAAAAAAAAAAATTAGATTGAGGTAATTCGTGGAGAGACATTAAAAAAGGTATCAAAGCTCATGTTAGCAAAACTGGGCTGTTGTTGTGCTCACTGTATAAATTATTTTTTATTAGATTTTTTTTTTTTGTTACTGATGTTGTTTCATTTAGTGTACAATGCTACTAGAATTTAAAAGTTCATGGCTGAAGGAGATGAAATTTATGTTGATCTACGTGATGAAGATAACACACCAGATCCCAACGCTCATTTGATGGCTATGTTGCACGAGTTGCAACGGGAGAGAGCTGAGCTAAGAAGCTGGAATGACAGGATGTCATTAGCCAGTGAGGAGTAGGAAAAGCTCATAAGAGAACTGACTTCAAGGAACAGCCAAGAAGGTGAAGGTTCCAGAAAGAGGAAGAAAGGCAAGTTCTCTGATGATTATGAGGAAGATGACACTACTAGACACCAGTCTAAACAAAGAAAGGAATTACAGGGGGAATTCCGGAAAATTAAGCCTCCCTCCTATGACAAGGAGAAGGAGGAATATGTTGAGGCATGGTTGTTGAATATGATTAAGTATTTCTAGGTCTATGAATACGAGAGTAATTTGAAGGTCAGGTTAGATATATACCAGTTGTAGGGTAAGGCTACCTTGTGGTGGGAGGACATGAAAATGGTCCATGCCATTGATGAAAAGACAGTGACTTGGGAAGATTTCCAAGTCAAGTTTAAAAACCGCTATTTTAACCAACATTATTACTATGATAAAGCAAAGGAGTTCTATGAACTTAGATTGGGACAGCTCACCATAGATGAGTTTGTCACCAATTTTACGAATCTGTTAAGGTATGTTCCTTATATTCGTGAAGAGAAGGCAAAAGTGAAAAGGTTTTTCAACTATTTACCTGTGGTGTACCAGGAGAAAATAGAGTTCGATAACCCAAAAACCATGGATGAAGGAGTGAGGAAAGCTAGATTATGCTACCAATAGTTTAAAGGAAAGGGTGAGCATGGAAAAAGCTGGGTAAATAAGGTTGAATTCAAAGGAAAGAAATGGAAACCTGCCTACTTGAAGAATTTTGGTAGGGACCATCAGCGGAAGAGATTTAAGAAACCAAAGGAAATTGAAACTGATCAGTCCCAGGTTGGTCCAAAACAAATAGATGGAGATTTTAAAAAGGAAGGAACCGTTAAAATGTGGGAACCCTTGAAATATTGGGGCTACGGAGAACCTCACCTGTTGAGGGACTATCCACACCAAAATATTCAGATGATTATGAGGGATCGAGAAGATACCACAATAAATGATATAGCAAGGAATATACCCACGATCAGTGTAGCCTTGGAGAATCGACAGGCAGAACACCAAGCTACTATGGTCAAGATGGAAGGTAAGATTACTGACCAAGCTGTTACAATTTTGATTGATCCGGGTGCTTCTTTGAGTTACATTAGTCCACGAGTTATAGAGAAAAGTAATCTCAAAACTAAAAAATTTCAGCAGTCTTGGTTGGTCCAGTTAGCCACTGGCACCAAGAGAAAAGTAACTCATAAACTACCTAAAATAGAAATTAAATTAAATGATTTTCAGACAGAAGTAAATTTAAACATTTTTCCCTTAGGCTCCTATGATTTTCTAATACAAATGGACTCGTTAGAAAAGAGGAAGGCTATGATGAATTGTTGGGATAAAACTCTGCACTGCATAGATGAGGAAGGGAGACCCTTTATACTCAAGGGAAAACCAAAACCAATTTCTGTAAGAAAAATATCAGCTCTACAATTAAAACGAACAGCTAGGAAAGGGTATCAAGTATATGCGGTACATGTTGAAGAACTAGGACAGAAACCTGAAGAAAACCTGCTGGACACTATGCCAATGGTAAGAGAGTTCAAGGAAGTTTTTCCAGGTGAGATTCCTCATCTTCCCCTAAAAGAGAGATTGACTTTTCCATCGATTTGGTGCCTAGAGCAACACCCGTTTCCAGAGCACCTTATTAGATGAGCCCCCCTGAAATCATGGAGTTCAAAATGAAATTGAAAGAATTTTTGCATAAAGGTTATATCAGACCAAGTGTGTCTCCTTAGGGAGCACCGGTGCAGTTCGTGAAAAGAAGGATAGAACCTTTAGAATGTGCATTGACTACCGTCAACTGAATAAGTTGAAAATAAAAAATAGATACCCATTGCCCAGAATTGATGACCATTTTCATCAGGTAAGAGGAGCTTTTGTATTTTCTAAGATTGATCTGAGGACGGGTTATCACCAACTCAGAATTAAGGAGTAAGATATTAGCAAAACAACTTTTCGAACCAGGTATGGTCACTACGAATTTGTTGTCCTACCTTTTAGGTTGACAAATGCCCCTGCCACTTTTATGTGCTTGATGAAGAGCATTTTGAACAAGTACCTATATAAATTTGCACTAGTGTTCATAGACAATATTCTGGTTTATTCAAAAAGTGAGGAAGAGCACCAGGAACACTTAAGAATAGTTTTGCAAACATTGAAGGAAAACCAATTATATGCCAAATTCAGTAAATGTGAATTTTATAAAGACAAGATTCAATGTTTGGGACATATTATTTCTAAACAAGGGTTGGTTGTTGACCCTGAGAAAATAAAGGCTATTAGAGAATGGCCAGTGCCAACTGATGTTTCAGTAGTGAGATCATGTATGGGAATTGCGGGTTATTATCGAAGATTTGTGGAAAGATTTTCTGCAATAGCATATCACATAACTTCACTACATAAAAAAGGTGTCAAATTTGAGTGGACTAAAAAATGCCAAAACAATTTTGAACAACATAAATAAACTCACTACAACCCCTATACTGAATATTGCAGATCCTAACAAAGAATTTTTGGTGTGTACAAATGCATGTAGAGAGGGGTTGGGAGGAATTTTGTTGCAAGAAAATTCTGTTATTGCATATGAATCTAGGAAACTTAAGAAACATGAACATAATTACAATGTATATGATTTGGAATTGGCTGATGTAATTCATGCCTTGTAAATGTGGCGATACTATCTTTTTGGGAAAAAATTTACATTGATGACAAATCATATTAGTCTCAAATATTTCTTCTCTCAAACAGATTTGAATGCCCAACAAGCTAGATGGCTGTCTTTTCTGAGTGAATTTGATATGGAGATAAAAAATATCAAAGGGAAAGAAAACAAAATTGTTGATGCCCTAAGAAGAAATGCTTGCCAAAACATAAGTAGCATAGGGGGTAGTGCTAGTCTGGATTTAGAAGAACTAGTTAAAGGGGTAGCAGATCAAGATCCCAATTATGAAAGTATGCAATTAAAAATGCAGAAAAAGGAAATGGCTGAGTACACCCAAAACCAGAAAGGACTAATCTGCTATAAGAACAAATTGTATATCCCCAACGTAGAGTCCTTGAAAAAGACTATCCTAGATTAATATCATAAATAGCCATATTCATTACACCTTGGATATCAGAAAATGCTAACAGATTTGAAAAAGAAATTGTTTTGGCTAGGAATGAAAAAATATGTAGCAGAATATTTAGCTAGATGCATGGGATGTCAACTAGTTAAATTTGAGCATCAGCATCGAGCTGGTCTTCTAAATCCCTTGCCAATTGCAAAATGGAAGTGGTACATTGCTTCTATAGATTTCATAATCGGATTACCCATAACAAAGTACCAGCATGACTCAGTGATGGTAGTGGTAGACACTTTGGCAAAGGTTGCACACTTCATACCTGTAAAATCTACTTTTGGGACAACCCAAGTAGCAGATGTGTTACTTAAAGAAATATTAAGGCTACACGGGGTTCTAAAGATGATTGTTTCACATAGAGATGCTAAGTTCACAATAGCCTTTTGGAAAGGTCTGTTCAGGGGCATGGGCACTGAACTAAATTTTAGTACTGCCTATCACCCTCAGGCAGACGATCAAGCAGAGAGAACAAATCAGATTCTATAGGATATGTTGAGAATATATGTGATGGATAGGCCATCAAAATGGGAAGACTACTTTCATTTAGCTGAATTTTCCTACAACAACAGCTATCAATCCTCCATCAAAATGAGTCCATTTGAAGAACTCTATGGAAGGAAGTGTCGTACTCCTTTAAGTTGGAGCCAACCTGAAGATAAGCTAGTGTTGGGGCCATATACTTTACAAGAAATGGAAAGGATTGTGAAACAAATATAAAGAAATATCAAGAAAGCACAGGATCGACATAAAAACTATGCTGATAGAAAAAGGGTGCATCGAGAATTCAAAGTGTGTGATCCTGTGTAACTTCGTATTAAACCGAAAAAGAGCAAAATTTATTTTGGAAGCTGTGCAAAATTGGCTCCTTGATATTGTGGGCCTTTTGAAGTATTAGAAAGGGTGGGACCAGTGGCTTATAAGTTGGCACTCCCGCCCCATGTTAAAGTTCATGATATGTTTCATGTTTCGTTATTAAAAAGATATATACATGATGCTTCTCACATTATGGATTGGAATGTGATACAGGTGGAACAAAAAGGTGAGTTCCTTCTAGAGCCGCTTCAAATATTGGAGCGGGAAGAAATTTAATTGAGAAACCAAACAGTAACAAGAGTAAAAGTGCAATGGAAGCACTTTACTACTGAAGAAGATAAATGGGAAAGAGAAGCTGAGATGATGGAAAAATATCCATATCTGTTTTCAAAATGAACTCTGGTAGTTAGTTGTCAACACTGAGGAGGGTGTTTACTTTTAGAGGGGGAATATGTAACACCCCTAGTTTTATTTTTTCTTTCAAGCTAGACATTTTAAATTTAATACAAAGGGGAGTGGACCCCAATGGATAAGTATTGTGTGGATGTAATTAATTATTTAATTATGAAAAATAAATAAAATAATTCTATGCATATTGACCAAATGAGAATTATGAGATCACTTGCCAAATGCATGTGGTATGGAAAGAGTGTAAGACTTTCCCCAAAAATATTTCCAAAATCCTTGAAAGAATTTATTTCTAATTTAGATTTTTGAGGAAAAATCTAGATTTCCCCAATGAGGTGGAGAGTAGTTGGGAAGAGGTAAAAAGCTTGGAAAAGTAGAAAGCAGCTTTAAAAGTCCCTAAATAAGGGAAGCCTAGGCAAATAGGAAGAAAAGTGTCCTGTAATTCTGGAGGCAGAATTAGAAACAGGCTTTGGGGAGCATAAGCTTAAGTAAGCTACTCCAGAACAGATTGAGGTTTGTCTATTCTAGGAGAGGATCTCAGCTCTGGGGTGAGTTCTGGAGATAGAGGAACTCTGCAGTTGGGAGGTTGGTCAGTTACAGAAGCAGTATGTCCATAAATTTTCTAGGAATGTTGAAAGAGTTGTTATTGTGCAATATGGTTAAGGGCTGTAGATGTTAATTTAGATTAAAAACTTTGAAGTGTTATTCCTTACATTTAATAGAGTGATATAGGAAAAATAAATCCTCTTAACTCTGTATAGTTGTTGGAATAAAATCTGTAGGGAAAATCCATGAGAGTCTCTAAACCAATGTTGGTTTAAATCTAAGGATACATCTTACCCCAAAGATGATTTAGTTGGTTAACTTTAATCTTCTTCTGTACTAATAAGATAACTGTGCACACATATGAAACGAAAGAAGGGCACTGTTATATGTAATAGATAAAAATTGAAATTAGACATACTTCAACCATGTTTTATTTAGGTGATGGTAAAACTCCTTAAGGTTATGTGTTATAGAAATAAAATTATGCAGGTGTAATTATACTGATTATAGTATTTAGGAATTTCATAAGCAAGGAAAATTTTATGTAAATTTTACAGTTGATATGAACAGAACATGTGGGCAGACTATATAGTGTTACAACAGTTAAATTTCTTTTAGAGATCTGCACATAGATATATATATATATTAAAACAAAGTCTGCAAGTTAAAACAAAATGTAAATAGGTATATTTTATATCTGTATTATGGAGTGAAGACTGAAAGTAAAAGGAATAACGAATACTATTACACTAGCTGAGGTGAATATGCATTTTAAACATCTGTAAGTTAGAAGTTTAAATCTCATTTAGACATTTTCAATTTCTAGACTAAAACTTGTGATAGAAGGTAGAAAACTAAAAGGAAATTTGAAAAAAAACAATAGATAATTATTCCATTATAATCTATGCTATACATTAACTTGAGGCAAAGTGCCATGAAAGACATTGCTATGAAATTATGAGAAAACTTTAGGTACACTTGTGTACTTGAGTCATACTAACACCTTCTAGAGCTACAATAATATATGCATATTCCTGGACAATTGGAGTATAAACAATTAACTCATATAGTATTGTATCTCTCTGGAAGTAATACAAATAACTTTCGTATTGTAATCTAACAATGCATGAACAGTGTCTAGAATCAACTGGAAGATAATAGTCACAAGTAGTTATGTAAGTGACAATATTTCTGAAATACACACTGACGAAAGAGTTATGCATTTATTTACTTGAAATAAAATTTGTTGTAAGTTGTTAACTATGAACTAGATTTTAGTATTATATATAAGAAAAAAAAAAGGGGAAATAATTAATGTCGAAAATTTAATGAATGTAGTCATTCATTTTCTGGAGTTATTGCTACTAACCAGATGGAACCATGGTCTAATTAAACATAGGAAAACCTTGACAAACCATCTAAGAGAAAAATTTTATTAAAAGAAAAACTAATCTAGAATAACCACAATAGTTCATTGTGGTGAGTGCAGGACTGTATAAAATTTTAAATATATACAAGTATATGTAGACTTCCCTTTGAGTTACAAGAAGTCGAGACGAGAAATAAGTATCCAAACACCATCAGGGAAAAACTTATAGGAAATTACATAATCCTAGGCTTAAAATAACAAATTATAGATGTGTTAAGCAGACTTGCTAACCCCGGCGCCTGTAAATTTTTCCTAAACTAATGAAATTCCATTCTGTAGAGAATAAAAGCTCCTAAGAGAGAGAAATTAATTCCATCAGGAAACTGGCAATGTCGAAAGGCTTCAATTTACAACCAAACTGGAATAAGAGAGAGAGACGTCATTGAAATTTGACTGAGAGCCAAAAATGAAAGACGTAGTCAGGGAGAATGCGGTGATGGCTCAGTTAACTATTACGTGTAAGTTAAAGAAATAGGAAATCGTTAGTGGTTTCAACATTAAAATGAACTTCAGACTTCAAACAAAGCTATAGAAGAAGTTCCATTACCTGGCAAGCTAGCCTCTGTTCATCTTCATGAAACCTTCAATAGCAAATGGACGCTAGTTCAGAATTAAACTAGATAAGCAATATGTCAAAGATTCGATGGAAAAACAACAAATTGTTATGGATAGAAGCAAAGTGTTTACCCTCGTCTCATACACTTCCTATGTTGAAGACAAGACGATATGATAACAACGATGGAGCAATCTTCTATGGGTTGAAATTAACTCAGGTCAGTAGGAATGGAAATAAAATAACATTGTTTATGTGGCTCAAGAAGAGATAGAAATTTTTCTCGTATCATTCAAATGAACGTACACGATTAAAATAAATACGTATTGATAACTTGATGGTTGGCGTTGCCATTGTGAACAAGAAAAACTTAAGTGCTATGTACCCTGAAGATCACACAAGAACCCAATTGCTATACATTAAATATCTCTCCGTACATAATATCTTCATAGTCGGATATAGTTACATGTATAATGAAATTCCATTGGAGCTAAGTATAAATCCCTTTCGTTATGATTTATTACCACTCCACGTGACAAAGATATTAAAATCCTGTATATAAATGCCCAAGTCTGAAGGAAACTATGCTAGCATCATAACTCGACATTCCATAAGATATTAAAACAATGATATGACAATTGAATTGCATGAGTAATAAGATAAGAGGCATATTAGTTAGATATAAAATAAAAATAATTTTAATACTCTTATTATTAAACTATCACTTATATGTATGAACGTATACAATAATTATATTTAATATAGTTATATTAAATATAATTAAAAATGGATATCTTTTTGCAGAATTATTGAGTAATTGAAAAAAAAAATATAGCTACCCATGATATGGGAAGTGTAAAAATTTGGAATCATAAAGGGATAGTGGAAAAAAAAAAATTAGATTGAGGTAATTCGTGGAGAGACATTGCAAATGGTATCAGAGCTCATGTTAGCAAAACTGGGCTGTTGTTGTGCTCACTACATAAATTATTTTCTGTTAGAATTTTTTTTTTTGTTACTGATGTTGTTTCGTTTAGTGTACAATGGTACTGGAATTGAAAAGTTAATGGCTGAAGGATATGAAATTTATGTTGATCTGCATGATGAATATAACACACTAGATCCCAACTCTCCTTTGATGGCTATGTTGCACAAGTTTCAATGGGAGATAGCTGAGCTAAGAAGCCAGAATGACAGTCTATCATTAGCCAGTGAGGAGCAGGAAAAGCTCATAAGAGAACTGACTTCGAGGAACAACCAAGAATGTGAAGGTTCCGAAAAGATGAAGAAATGAAAGTTCTCTGATGATTCTGAGGAAGATGACACTACTAGACACAAGTCTAAACAGAGAAAGGAATTACATGGGGAATTACGGAAAATTAAGCCTCCCTCCTATGATGGGAAGAAGGAGGAAGATGAAGAGGCATGGTTGTTGAATATGATTAAGTATTTCCAAGTCTATGAATATGAGAGCAATTTGAAAGCCAGGTTAGCTGTCTACCAGTTGGAGGGTAAGGCTACCTTATGGTGGGAGTAGATGAAAATGGTCCATGCCATTGATGAAAAGACAGTGAGTTGGGAAAATTTCCAAGACAAGTTTAAAAACCGCTATCTGAACGAACGCTATTATGATGATAAAGAAAAGGAGTTCCATGAACTCAGATTGGGACAGCTCACCATATATGAGTTTGTCACCAAGTTTACGAATCTGTTAAGGTATGTTCCTTATATTTGTGAAGGGAATGCAAAAGTACAAAGGTTTTTGAACTGTTTACCTGTGGTGTACAAGGAGAAAATAGAATTCGATAACCCAAAAACCATGGATGAAGTGGTGAGGAAAGCCAGATTATGCTACCAGCAGTTTAAAGGAAAGGGTATCAAGTATATGTTATACATGTCGAAGAACTAGGACCAAAAATTGAAGAAAACCTGCTGGACACTCTGCCAATGTCAAGAGAGTTCAAGGAACTTTTTCCAGATGAGATTCGTCATATTCCCCCTAAAAGAGAGATTGAATTTTCCATCGATTTGGTGCCTGGAGCAACACCCGTTTCCAGAGCACCTTATTGGATGAGCCCCCTGACCTCATGGAGTTGAAAATGCAATTCCAAGAATTGTTGGATAAAGGTTATATCAGACCAAGTGTGTCTCCTTGGGGAGCACCGGTGCTGTTTGTGAAAAAGAAGGATGGAACCTTGAGAATGTGCATTGACTAACGTCAACTGAATAAATTGTCAATCAAAAATAGATACCCATTGCTTAGAATTTATGACCATTTTGATCAGGTAAGAGGAGCTTCTATATTTTCTAAGAATGATCTAAGGACGGGTTATCACCAACTCAGAATTAAACAGGAAGACATTAGCAAAATAGCTTTTCGAACCAGGTATGGTCACTACGAATTTGTAGTCCTACCTTTTGGGTTGACAAATGCCCCTGCCACTTTTATGTGCTTGATGAACAACATTTTGAAAAAGTACTTAGATAAATTTGTACTAGTGTTCATAGACGATATTCTGGTTTATTCAAAAAGTGAGGAAGAGCACCAGGAACACTTAAGAATACTTTTGCAAAATTTGAAGGAAAACTAGTTATATGCCAAATTCAGTAAATGTGAATTTCATAAAGACAAGATTCAATACTTGGGACATATTATTTCTAAACAAGGGTTGGTTGTTGACCGTGAGAAAATAAAGGCTACTAGAGAATGGCCAGTGCCAACTAATGTTTCAGCAGTGAGATCATTTATGGGAATTACTGTTTATTATTGAAGACTTGTGGAAATATTTTCTACAATAGCATATCCCATAAATTCACTACAGAAAAAAGGTGTCAAATTTGAGTGGACTGAAAAATGCCAAAACGGTTTTGAACAACTTACATTAAAACTCACTACAACCCCTATACTGAAGATTGGAGATCCTGACAAAGAATTTGTGGTGTGTACTAATGCATGTAGAGAGGGGTTGGGAGGATTTTTGCTGCAAGAAAATTCTGTTATTGCATATGAATTTAGGAAACTTAAGAAACATGAACAACATTACAGTGTATATGATCTATAATTGGATGTTGTTATTCAACCCTTGTAAATGTGGCGACACTATCTTCTTGGGAAAAAATTTACATTGATGACAGATCATATTAGTCTTGAATATTTCTTCTCTCAAATAGATTTGAATGCCCGAAAAGCCAGATGGATGTCTTTTCTAAGTGAATTTGATATGGATATAAAACATATCAAAGGGACAGAATACAAAATTGCTAATGCGCTAAGTAGAAATGCTTGCCAAAACATAAGTAGCATTGGGGGTAGTGCTAGTCTTGATTTAGAAGAACTAGTTACAGGGGTAGTAGATCAAGATCCCAATTACAAAAGTCTGCAATTAAAAATTCACAAAAAGGAAATGGCTGAGTACACCCAGAACAAGAAAGGACTAATCTGCTATAATAACAGATTGTATATCCCCAACGTAGAGTCCTTGAAAAAGAAGATCCTAGATGAATATCATAAACAACCATATGCAGGACACCCTGGATATCAGAAAATGCTAACAGCTTTGAAAAAGAAATTGTTTGGGCCAGGATGAAAAATGATGTAGCAGAATATTTAGCTAGATCCAAGGAATGTCAACTAGTTAAATTTGAGCATCAGCATCCAGCTAGTCTTCTAAATCCCTTGCCAATTGCAGAATGGAAGTGGGACATTGTTTCTATAGATTTCATAACCGAATTACCTAGAACAAAGTACCAACATGACTCAGTGATGGTAGTGGTATACAATTTGAAAAAGGCTACACACTTCATACCTACAAAATCTACTTTTGGGATAGCCCAAGTAGCAGATGTGTTCCTTAAAGAAATAGTAAGGCTACACAGGGTCCCAAAGATGATTGTTTTAGACAGAGACGCTAAGTTCACAGCAGCCTTTTCAAAAGGTCTGTTTGGGGGCATGGGCACTAAACTGAATTTTAGTACTGCCTATCATGCTCATACGGACAGTTAAACAGAGAGAAAAAATTAGATTCTGGAGGATATGTTGAGAATGTATGTGATGGATAGGCCATCAAAATGGGAAGACTACTTGCATTTAGCTAAATTTACCTACAACAACAGTTATCAATCCTCCATCAAAATGAGTCCATTTGAAGAACTCTATGGAAGGAAGTGTCGTGCTCCTTTAAGCTGTAGCCAACCTGAAGATAAGCTATTTTTGGGGCCAGATACTTTACAAGAAATGGAAAGGATTGTCAAACAAATACAAATAAATATCAAGACAACATAGGATCAATAGAAAAAATATGCTGATAAAAAGAGGGTGCATCGAGAGTTCAAAGTGGATGATCTTGTGTACCTGTGGATTAAACCAAAAAAGAGCACACTTTGTGTTGGAATTTGTGCAAAATTGGCTCCTAGATATTGTGGGCCTTTGGAAGTATTAGAAAGGGTGGGACCAGTGGCTTATAAGCTGGCCCTCCCGCCCTATGTTAAAGCTCATGATGTGTTTAATGTTTCTTTATTAAAAACATATATACATGATGCTTCTCATGTTGTGGATTGGAATGTGATATAGGTGGAACCAGAAGGGGAATTCCTTCTAGAGCTGCTTCAAATATTGGAGTGGGAAGAAATTGAATTGAGAAATCGAACAGTAGCAAGAGTAAAAGTGCAATGGAAGCACTTTACTGTTGAAGAAGCTACATGGGAAAGAGAAGCTGAGCTGATGGAAAAATAACCATGACTATTTTCAAAATGAACTCTGGTAGTTAGTTTTCAACACTGAGCATGGTGTTTACTCTCAGAGGGGGAATATGTAACAACCCTAGCTTTATGTTTTCTTTCAAGCTAGACATTTCAACTTTAATCCAAAGGGGAGTGAACCCCAATGGATAAGTATTGTGTGGATGTAATTAATTATTTAATTATGAAAAATAAATAAAATAATTTTGTGCATATTGACAAAATAAGAATTATGAGATCACTTAGCAAACCCATGCGGTATGGAACGAGGCTAAGACTTTCCCAGAAAATCTTTCAAAAATCCTTGAAAGAATTTATTTCTAATTTAGATTTTTGAGGAAAATCTAGATGTCCCCAATGAGGTGGAGAGTAGTTGGGAAGAGGTAAAAAGCTCGGAAAAACAAAAAGCAGCTTTAAAAGTCCCTAAATTAGGGAAGCCTAGGCAAACAGGAAGAAAATTGTCCTGTAATTTTGGACGCAGAATTAGAAACAGGATTTGGGGAGCATAAGCTTAAATAAGCTACTCCAGAACAAATTGAGGTTGGTCTGTTCTAGGAGAGGATCTCAGCTCGGGGGTGAGTTCTGGAGATAGAGGAACACTACAGTTGGGAGGTTGGTCAGTTACAGAAGTGGTATGTCCATAAATTTTCTAGGAATGTTGAAAGAGTTGTTATTGTGCAATATGGTTAAGCGATGTAGATGTTAATTTAGATTAAAAACATTGAAGTGTTATTCCTTACATTTAATAGAGCTGTATAGAAAAAGTAAATCCTCTTAACTCTGTATAGTTTTCGGAATAAAATCTGTAGGGAGAATCCATCAGAGTCTCTAAACCAATGTTGGTTTACATCTGAGGATACATCGTACCCCAAAGATGATTTAGTTGGTTAACTTTAATCTGCTTCTGTACTAATAAGATAACTGTGTACACATATGAAAGGAAATAAGGGCACTGTTATATGTAATATATAAAAATTGAAATTAGACATAATTCAACCATGTTCTATTTAGGTTATGGTAAAACTCCTTAAGGTTATGTGTTATAGAAATAAAATCATGCAGGTGTAATTATACTGATTATAGTATTTAGGAATTTCATAAGAAACAAGGAAAATTTTATGTAAATTTTACAGTTGATATGAACAGACCATGTGGGTAGACGGTAGAGTGTCACGACGGTTAAATTTGTTTTAGAGATCTACACATAGATATATATGTATATATATATATATATATATATTCAAACACAGTCTGCAAGTTAAAACCAAATGTAAATAGGTATATTTAATATCTATTTTGTGAAGTGAAGACTGAAAGTAAGAGGAATAAAAAATACAATTATGCTAGCTGAGGTGAACATGCATTTTAAACATCTGGAAGTTAGAAGTTTAAATCTCATTTAGACATTTTCAATTTCTAGACTGAAACCTATGATAGAAGGCAGAAAAGTAAAAGGAAATTCGAAAAAAAACAATAGATAATTATTCCATTATAATCTATGTTGTACATTAACTTGAGGCAAAGTGCCATGATAGACATTGCTATGAAATTATGAGAAAAATTTAGGTACACCTGTGTACTTAAGTCATACTAATACCTTCCAGAGCTATAATAATATATGCATATGCCTGTGCAATTGGAGTATAAACAATTAACTCATATAGTATTGTGTCTCTCTCGAAGTAATACAAATAACTTTCTTATTGTAATCTAACAATGCATGAACAATGTCTAGAATCAATTGGAAGATATGAGTCACAACGATTATGTAAGTGACGATTGTTACGACATACCACCTTTGGTGAAAGAGTTAATGCATTTTGTTACTTGAAATAAAATCTATTGCAAAAGTGTTAACTATGAAGCTGAGTTTTGTATTATATATAAGAAAAAAAAGGGGAAAGAATTAATGTCAAAAATTTAATGAATGTAGGCATTCATTTTACGCGGGAGATGTGCTACTAACGAGATGGAACCATGGTCTAATTAAATGTAGAAAACCTTGACGAACCATCTAATAAATTTTTATGAAAATAAAAACTAATCTAGCATAACCACGATAGTTCCGTTGTGGTGAGTGCGGGGCTTGTATAAAATTTTAAATATATACAAGTATGTCTGAGACTTCCATTTGAATTACAAGAAGTCAGGATGAGAAATAAGTATCCAAACCCCATCAGGGAAAAACTTAACATAACACCCCTAGTTTTATGTTTTTTTTTCAAGCTAGAAATTTGAACTTTAATCCAAAGGGGAGTGGACCCTAATGGATAAGTATTGTGTGGATGTAATTAATTATTTAATTAAGAAAAATAAATAAAATAATTCTATGCATATTGACTAAATGAGAATTATGAGATCACTTGCCAAATTCATGTGGTATGGAAAGAAGCTAAGACTTTCCCCAAAAATATTTCAAAAATCATTGAAAGAATTTATTTCTAATTTAGATTTTTGAGGAAAAATCTAGATTTCCCCAATGAGGTGGAGAGTAGTTGGGAAGAGGTAAAAATCTGGGAAAAGCAGAAAGCATCTTTAAAAGTCTGTAAATAGGGGAAGCCTCCTATAATTCTGGACGCAGATTAGAAATGGGCTTTGGGGAGTATAAGCTTAAATAAGCTACTCCAAAATAGATTGAGGTTGGTCTGTTCTAGGAGAGGATCTCAGCTCGGGGTGAGTTTTCTAGATAGAGGAACTCTACGGTTGTGAGGTTGGTTAGTTACAGAAGCGGTATGTCCATAAATTTTCTAGGAATGTTGAAAGAGTAGTTATTGTGCAATATGGTTAATGGCTGTAGATGTTAATTTAGATAAAAAACTTTGAAGTGCTATTCCTTACATTTAACAGAGCTGTATAAAAGAAATAAATCCTCTTAATTCTGTATAGTTGTCGGAATAAAATCGGTAGGGAGAATCCATGAGAGACTCTGAACCAATGTTCGTTTAAATATGAGGATACATCCTACCCCAAAGATGATTTAGTTGGTTAACTTTAATCTTCTTCTGTACCAATAAGATAACTGTGTACACATATGAAAAGAAAGAAGGGCACTGTTATATGTAATAGATAAAAATTGAAATTAGACATACTTCAACCATGTTCTATTTAGGTGATGGTAAAACTACTTAAGGTTATGTGTTATAGAAATAAAATTATGCAGGTGTAATTATACTGATTACAGTATTCATGAATTTCATAGACAGCAAGGAAAATTTTATGTAAATTTTATAGTTGATATGAACAGATCATGTGGGCAAACGGTATAGTGTTACAACAGTTAAATTTCTTTTAGAGATCTACACACAAATATATATATATATCTATATCTATATAGATATATATATATATATATATATATATATATATATATTAAAAGACAGTCTGCAAGTTAAAAACAAATGTAAATAGGTATATTTTATATCTGTATTGTGAAGTGAAGACTGAAAGTAAGAGTAGTAATGAATACAATTATGCTGGCTGAGGTGAACATGTATTTTAAGCATCTGGAAGTTAGAAGTTTAATTCTCATTTAGACATTTTCAATTTCTAGACTGAAACCTGTGATAGAAGGTAGAAAAGTAAAAGGAAATTCGAAAAAAAACAATAGATAATTATTCCATTATAATCTATGCTATACATTAACTTCAGGCAAAGTGCCATGAAATACATTGCTATGAATATATGAGAAAAAATTAGGTACACCTGTGTACTGAAGTCATACTAACACCTTCTAGAGCTATAATAATATATGCATATGCCTGCACAATTGGAGTATAAACAATTAGCTCATATAGTATTGTATCTCTCTGGAAGTAATATAAATAACTTTCTTATTGTAATCTAACAATGCATGAACAGTGTCTAGAATCAATTGGAAGATATGAGTCACAAGCAGTTATGTAAGTGACAATAGTTCTGACATACACACTAACGAAAGAGTAATGCATTTATTTACTTGAAATAAAATCTGTTGTAAGATGTTAACTATGAACTGGAGTTTAGTATTATATATAAGAAAAAAAAAGGGGAAAGAATTAATGTCGAAAATTTAATGAATGTAGGCATTCATTTTCTGGAGTTATTGCTACTAACCAGATGGAACCATGGTCTAATTAAAAGTAGGAAAATGTTGACGAACCATCTAATAGAAAATTTTTATGAAAATAAAAACTAATCTAGCATAACCACGATAGTTCGTTGTGGTGAGTGCATGACTGTATAAAATTTTAAATATATACAAGTAGATGGAGACTTCCCTTTAAGTTACAAGAAGTTGGGACGAGAAATAAGTATCAAAACCCCATTAGGGAAAAACTTATACGAAATTACATAGGCTTGGGCTTAAAATAACAAATTATAAATGTGTTAAGCAGACTTTTTAACCCCGACATCTGTAATTTTTTCCTAAACTAATGACATTCCATTATGTAGAGAATAAAATCTCCTAAGAGAGAGAAATTAATTCCATCAGGAAACTGGCTAGGTCGAAAGGCTTCAATTTACAACCAACCTGGAATAAGAGAGAGAGACATCATTAAAATTTGACTGAGAGCCAAAAAAAAAAGACGTAGTAAGGGAGAAGTCGGTGATGGCTCGGTTAACTATTACCTGTAAGTCAATCAAATAGGAAATTGTTATTGGTTTCAATATTAAAATGAACTTTGGACTTCAACCAAATCTGGAGAAGAAGTTCCATTACCTGGCAAGCTAGCCTCTCTTCATCTACACGAAACCTTCAATAGCAAAGGGACGCGAGTTCAAAATTAAAATAGATAAGCAATATATGAAATATTTGGTGCAAAAACAACAAATTGTTACAGATAGAAGAAACACGTTTACCCTCAGCTCATACACTTCCTCTGTCAAAGACAAGATGATATGATAGAAACGATGGAGCTATCATCTCTTGCGTGATAACATACATGGTTTTCAGTGAATATGGAATAATTCCATTTCGAAGGGATAAAAAAACCAACATGTATCATAAGTAGTCACCACCATAAAAACCTTCACGTCAATTAAACTGTTCAACGCCAAATTTTTAAAGAGTGGGCATAAAACAAAAGACAAACAATATCTACCAGTGTCAATATAGGGTTTTAAAAAAAAAATTTGGAGGAGCACGACCATTATAAAACCCCAGTAGAAATATTAAATAGATGGCATAGAAAACTAAGAAATAAGTTAAAAAAACAAAGTTGTACACTTACCATAACATATAGTGCCAGAATCAGCCCTAAACACTCATGACAAGGGTGAAGTCTCACTTTCGATTGCACGAGAGTGAACCAGAGAATACATTCTTCGTGGAGAAAACACTGGGAAATGTTAAATGAAATGGTGAACGATTATAATAAAAGACAAGCTAGGAAACCCTAAAGATAATCCAACTGGCCACGTGGTAGCCATCTACCAATGGTTACATGGATCAAAGCATAATTATGGGAATTAACAATGGACTGGTAATAAATTTATGGCGAAATGTACTGCTACAGTTGAACTAAACTCAGGTCAGTAGGAATGGAAATAAAATAACATTGTTTTTGTGGCTCGAGAAGAGATAGAAATCTTTCCCATATCATTCAAATGAATGTACACGATTGAAATAAATACGCATTGATAACTTGACGGTTGACGTTGCCATTGTGAAAAAGAAAAACTTAAGTGCTATGTACCCTGAAGGTCACATGAGAATCCAATTTATATACGGTAAAGCTCTCTCGGTACATAATATCTTCATAGTCGGATATAGTTAAATGTATAATGAAATTCCATTGGAGCTAAGTATAAATCCATTTCGTTAGGATTTATTACCACTCCACGTGACAAGGATTTTAAACTCCTGTATATAAAAGAAGCTTAATGAAGGTGCTATCATTAGCCAAAGCGAGGAGCAGCAGCAAGTCATAAGAGAATTGACTTCGAGGAACAACCAAGAAGTTGAAGGTTCCAGAAAGAGGAAGAAAGACAAGTTCTTTGATGATTTTGAGGAAGATGACACTACTAGACACCATTCTAAATAGAGAAAGAACTTACATGGGGAATTCCATAAAATTAAGCCTCCCTCCTATGATGGGGAGAAGGAGGAAGATGCTAAGGCATGGTTGTTGAATATGATTAAGTATTTCTAGGTCTATGAATACGAGAACAATCTAAAGGCTAGGTTAGATGTCTACCAGTTGCAGGGTAAGGCTACCTTGTGGTGGGAGGAGACAAAAATGGTCCATGCAATTGATGAAAAGACAGTGACTTGGGAAGATTTCCAAGTCAAGTTGAAAAAATGCTATTTGAACGAACGTTATTACGATGATAAAGCAAAGGAGTTCCATGAAATCAGATTGGGATAGCTCACCATAGATGAGTTTGTCACCAAGTTTACGAATCTGTTAAGGTATGTTCCTTATATTTGTGAAGCGACGGAAAAAGTACAGAGGTTTTTGAACTATTTACCTATGGTGTACAAGGAGAAAATAGAGTTCGATAACCCAAAAACCATGGACGAAGTGGTGAGGAAAGCTATATTATGCTACCAGCAGTTTAAAGGAAAGGGTGAGCATGGAAAAAGCTGGGTAAATAAGGGTGAAATCAAAGGAAAGAAACAAAAACCCGCCTACTTGAAGAATTTTAGTAGGGACCATCAACAGAAGAGATTTAACAAACCAAAGGAAAGTGAAGCTGCTCAGTCCCAGGTTGGTTCAAAACAAATAGATGGAGATAATAAAAATGAAGGAACCGTTAAAATGCGGGAGCCCTTGAAATGTTGGGGCTACGGAGAACCTCACCTATTAAGGGACTGTCCACACTGAAATATTCAGATGATTACGAGGGATCGAGAAGCTACCATAGTAAATGATATAGTAAGGAATATACCCACAATCAGTGCAGCCTTGGAGAATCGACAGGCAGAACACCAAGGTACTATGGTCGAAATGGAAGGTACGATTACTGACCAAGCTGTTACAGTTTTGATTGATCCGGGTGCTTCTTTGAGTTACATTAGTCCACGGGTTGTAGAGAGATGCAATCTCAAAACTGAAAAATTTCAACGGTCTTGGTTGGTCCAGTTAGCCACTGGCACCAAGAGAAAAGTAACTCATAAATTACCTAAATCAACAATTAAATTAAATTATTTTCAGACAGAATTAAATTTAAACATTTTTCCCTTAGGCTCCTATGATTTGCTGATAGAAATGGACTGGTTAGAACAGAGAAAGGCTATGATGAACTGTTGGGATAAAAATTTGCACTACATATATGAGGAAGGGAGACCCTTTATACTCAAGGGAAAACCAAAACCAGTCTCTGTAAGATAAATATCAGCTCTACAGTTAAAAAGAACAACTAGGAAAGGGTATCAAGTATATGCGGTACATGTTGAAGAACTAGGACAGCAACCTGAAGAAAACCTACTGGACACTCTGCCAGTGGTGAGAGAGTTCAAGGAAGTTTTTCGAAATGAGATTCGTCACCTTCCCCCTAAAAGAGAGATTGACTTTGCCATCGATTTGGTGCCTGGAGTAACACCCGTTTCTAGAGCACCTTATCGGATGAGCCCCCCTGAACTCATGGCATTGAAAATGCAATTGCAAGAATTGTTGGATAAAGGTTATATCAGACCAAGTGTGTCTCCTTGGGGAACATCAGTGTTGTTTGTGAAAAATAAGGATGGAACCTTTATAATGTGCATTGACTACCGTCAACTGAATAAGTTGACAATAAAAAATAGATACCCATTGCCTAGAATTGATGACTTTTTTGATCAGGTAAGAGGAGCTTCTGTATTTTCTAAGATTGATCTGAGGACGGGTTATCACCAACTCAGAATTAAAGAGGAACACATTAGCAAATCATCTTTTCGAACCAGGTATGGTCACTACAAATTTATAGTCCTACCTTTTGGGTTGACAAATGCTGCTGCCACTTTCATGTGCTTGATGAACAACATTTTGAACAAGTACTTAGATAAATTTGTACTAGTGTTCATAGACGATATTCTAGTTTATTCAAAAAGTGAGGAAGAGCACCAGGAACACTTAAGAATAGTTTTGCAAACTTTGAAGGAAAAACAGTAATATGCCAAATCCAGTAAATGTGAATTTTACAAAGACAAGATTCAATACTTGGGACATATTATTTCTAAACAAGGGTTGGCTGTTGACCCTGAGAAAATAAAGGCTATTAGAGAATGGCCAGTTCCAACTGATGTTTCAGCAGTGAGATCATTTATGGGAATTGCGGGTTATTATCGAAGATTTGTGGAAAGATTTTCTGCAATAACATATCCCATAAATTCACTACATAAAAAAGGTGTCAAATTTGAGTGGACTGAAAAATGCCAAAACAGTTTTGAACAACTTACATTAAAACTCACTACAGCCCCTATACTGATGATTACAGGTCCTAACAAATAATTTGTGGTGTGTACTGATGCATGTAGAGAGGGGATGGGAGGATTTTTGCTACAACAAAATTATTTTATTGCATATGATTCTAGGAAACTTAAGAAACATGATAAGAATTACAATGTATATGATCTGGAACTAGCTATTGTAATTCATGCCTTGAAAATGTGGCGACACTATCTTCTTGCGAAAAAATTTACATTGATGACAGATCATATTAGTCTCAAATATTTCTTCTCTTAAATAGATTTGAATGCTTGACAAGCCAGATGGCTGTCTTTTCTGAGTGAATTTGATATGGAGATAAAACATATAAAAGGGAAAAAAAACAAAATTGCTGATGCGCGAAGTAGAAATGCTTGCCAAAACGTAAGTAGCATTGTGGGTAGTGCTACTCTTGATTAAGAAGAACTAGTTAAAGGGGTAGAAGATCAAGATACCAATTATGAAAGTCTGCAATTAAAAATGCACAAAAAGGAAATGGTTGAGTACACCCAAAACCAGAAAGGAGTAATCTGCTATAAGAACAGATTGTATATCCCCAACGTAGAGTCCTTGAAAAAGAAGATCCTAGATGAATATTATAAACAACCATATTCAGGACACCCTGGATATCAGAAAATGCTAACAGCTTCGAAAAAGAAATTGTTTTGGCCAGGAATGAAAAAAGATGTAGCAGAATATTTAGCTAGATGCATGGAATTTCAACTAGTTAAAGTTGAGCATCAACATCCAACTGGTCTTCTAAATCCCTTGCCAATTTCAGAATGGAAGTGGGACATTGTTTCTAAAGATTTCATAACCGGATTACCTAGAACAAAGTACCACCAATACTCAGTGATGGTAGTGGTTGACACTTTGACAAAGGCTGCACACTTCATACCTGTAAAATCTACTTTTGGAACAACCCAAGTAGTAGATGTGTTCCTTAAGGAAATAGTAAGACTACACGAGGTCCCAAAGATGATTGTTTCAGATAGAGATGCTAAGTTCACAACAGCCTTTTAGAAAGGTCTGTTTGGGGTCATGGGCACTAAACTGAATTTTAGTACTGCCTATCACCCTGAGACAGATAGTAAAATGGAGAGAACAAATTAGATTCTGGAGGATATGTTGAGAATGTACGTGATGGATAGCCCATCAAAATAGGAAGAATACTTGCATTTAGCTGAATTTTCCTACAACAACAACTACCAATCCTCCATCAAAATGAGTCCATTTGAATTATTCTATGGAAGGAAGTGTCGTACTCCTTTAAGTTGGAGCCAACCTGAAGATAAGCTAGTGTTGGGGCCAGATAATTTACAAGAAATGGAAATGATTGTCAAACAAATACAAAGAAATATCAAGACAGCACAGGATCGATAGAAAAAATATGCTAATAAAAAGAGGGTGCATCGAGAGTTCAAAGTGGGTGATCATGTGTACCTGTGTATTAAACCAAAAAGTAGCACACTTTATGCTGGAATTTGTACAAAATTGGCTCCCAGATATTGTGGGCCTTTTGAAGTATTAGAAAGGGTGGGACTAGTGGCTTATAAGCTGGCCCTCCAGCCCCATGTTAAAGTTCATGATGTGTTTCATTTTCGTTATTAAAAAGATATATACATGATGCTTCTCACATTGTGGATTGGAATGTGATACAGGTGGAACCAAAAGGGGAGTTCCTTCCAGAGCCACTTCAAATATTGGAGCGGGAAGAAATTGAATTGAGAAATTGAATTGAGAGTAAAAGTGCAATGGAAGCACTTTACTGCTGATGAAGCTACATGGGAAAGAGAAGCTGAGATGATGGAAAAATATCCATATATGTTTTTAAAATGAACTCTGGTAGATAGTTGTCAACACCGAGGACGGTGTTTACCTTCAGAGGGGGAGTATGTAACACCCCTATTTTTATGTTTTCTTTCAAGCTAGACATTTGAACTTTAATCCAAAGGGGAGTACACCCCAATGGATAAGTATTGTGTGGATGTAATTAATTATTTAATTATGAAAAATAAATAAAATAATTCTGTGCATATTGACCAAATGAGAATTATGATATCACTTGCCAAATCCATGTGGTATGGAAAGAGGCTAAGACTTTCCCCAAAAATCTTTCAAAAATCCTTGAAAGAATTTATTTCTAATTTAGATTTTTGAGGAAAATCTAGATTTCCCTAATGAGGTGGAGAGTATTTGGGAAGAGGTAAAAAGCTAGGAAAAGAAAAAAGCAGCTTTAAAAGTCCCTAAATAAGGGAAGCCTTGGCAAACAGGAAGAAAAGCATCCTGTAATTCTGGACGCAGAATTAGAAACAGGCTTTGGGGAGCATAAGCTTAAATAAGCTACTCTAGAACAGATTGAGGTTGGTCTGTTCTAGGAGAGGATCTCAGCTCGGGGGTGAGTTCTAAAGATAGAGGAACTCTACGGTTGGGAGGTTGGTCAGTTACATAAGCGGTATGTCCATAAATTTTCTAGGAATGTTGAAAGAGCTGTTATTGTGCAATATGTTTAAGAACTGTAGATGTTAGTTTAGATTACAAACTTTGAAGTGTTATTCCTTACATTTAACAGAGCTGTATAGAAGAAATAAATCCTCTTAACTATGTATAGTTGTCGGAATAAAATCTGTAGGGAGAATCCATCAGAGTCTCTAAACCAACGTTGGTTTAAATATGAGGATACATCTTACCCCAAAGATGATTTAGTTGGTTAACTTTAATCTGCTTCTATACTAAGAAGATAACTTTGTACACATATGAAAAGAAAGAAGGGAAGAGTTATATGTAATAGATAAAAATTGAAATTAGACATACTTCAACCATGTTCTATTTAGGTGATGGTAAAACTCCTTAAGGTTATGTGTTATAGAAATAAAACTATGCAGGTGTAATTATACTGATTACAGTATTCAGGAATTCCATAAGCAACAAGGAAAATTTTATGTAAATTTTACAGTTGATATGAATAGACCATGTGGGCAGATGGTATAGTGTTACAATAGTTAAATTTCTTTTAGAGATATGCACATAGATATATATATATATATATATATATATATATATATATATATATATTAAAACACAGTATGTAAGTTAAAACCAAATGTAAATAGGTATATTTTATTTCTCTATTGTGAAGTGAAGACTGAAAGTAAGAGGAATAACGAATATAATTATGCTCGCTAAGGTGAACATGCATTTTAAACATCTGGAAGTTAGAAGTTTAAATTTCATTTATACATTTGTAATTTCTAGACTGAAACCAATGATAGAAGGCAGAAAAGTAAAAGGAAATTTGAAAAAAAGCAATAGATAATTATTCCATTATAATCTAAGTTGTACATTAACTTGAGGAAAAGTTCCATGAAAGACATTGCTATGAAATTATGAGAAACCTTTAGGTACACCTATGTACTTAAGTCATACTAACACCTTCCAGAGCTATAATAATATATGCATATGCCTGCACAATTGGAGTATAAACAATTAACTCATATAGTATTGTATCTCTCTAGAAGTAATACAAATAACTTTCTTATTGTAATCTAACAATGCATGAACAATGTCTAGAATCAATTGGAATATATGAGTGAGAAGTAGTTATGTAAGTGAAAATAATTCTGACATACACATTGACGAAAGAGTTATGCATTTAATTACTTGAAATAAAATCTGTTGTAAGCTGTTAACTATGAACTGGAGTTTAGTATTATATATAAGAAAAAAAAAGGGAAAGAATTAATGTCGAAAATTTAATGAATGTAGGCATTCATTTTCTAGAGTTATTGCTACTAACGAGATGGAACCATGGTCTAATTAAATGTAGGGAAACCTTAACGAACCATCTAATAGAAAATTTTCATGAAAAGAAAAACTAATCTAGCATAACCACGATAGTTCATTGTGGTTAGTGAAGGACTATATAAAATTTTAAATATATACAAGTATATGCAAACTTCCCTTTGAGTTACAAGAAGTCGGGATAAGAAATAAGTATCCCAACCCCTTCAGGGAAAAACTTATACGAAACTACATAGGCTTGGGCTTAAAATAGCAAATTATAGATGTGTTAAGCAGACTTGTTAACCTCGACACCTGTAAATTTTTCCTAAACTAATGAAAATCCATTTTGTAGAGAATAAAAGCTCCTAAGAGAGAGAAACTACTTCCATTAGGAAACTGGCTAGGTTGAAAGGCTTCAATTTAAAACCAACCTGGAATAAGAGAGAGAAACGTCATTAAAATTTGACTGAGAGCCAAAAACGAAACACGTAGTAAGGGAGAACAAGGTGATGGCTCGGTTAAACATTGCCTGTAAGTCAAGCAAATAGGAAATCGTTAGTGGTTTCAACATTAAAATGAACTTCAGACTTCAAACAAAGCTGGAGAAGAAGTTCCATTACCTGGCAAGCTAGCCTCTCTTCATCTACATGAAACCTTCGATAGCAAAGGGACGCGAGTTCAGAATTAAACTAGATAAGCAATATGTCAAAGATTCGATGGAAAAACAACAAATTCTTACGGATAGAAGCAAAACTTTTACCCTCGGCTCATACACTTCCTCTGTTGAAGACAAGACGATATGATAGCAATGATGGAGCGATCTTCTCTGGCGTGATAACATACAGGGTTACCAATGAATATGGAACAATTCCCTTTCGAAGGGATAAACAAGCCAACACGTATCATAAGTACTCACCACCATAAAAACCTCCGCGTCAAATTAACCATTCAACGCCAAATTTTTAAAGAGTGGGCGTAAAATGAAAGACAAACAATATCTACCAGTGTCAATACAGGTTTTTACAAAAAAAAAATTTAGGAACATGACCATTATAAAACCCCAGTAGAAATATTAAATAGATGGCATAGAAAACTGAGAGATAAGTTTAAAAAACAAAAATATACACTTACCATAACATATAGTGCCAGAATTGGCCCCAAACACTCGTGAAAAGTGCGAAGTCTCACTTTTGATTGCACCAGAGTGAACTAGAGAATACATCCTTCATGGAGAAAACACCGGGAAATGTTAAATGAAATGGTGAACAATTAAAATAAAAGACGAGCTGGGAAACCCTAAATATAATCCAACCGTCCACGTGGTAGCTATCTACCAATGGTTACATGGATCAAATCATAATTACGGGAATTAACAACGGACTGGTAATAAATTTAAGGTGAAATGTACTGCTACGGTTGAACTGAACTCAGGTCAGTAGGAATGGAAATAAAATAGCATTGTTTCTGTGGCTCGAGAAGAGATAGAAATCTTGTTCGTATCATTCAAATGAACGTACACGATTGAAATAAATATGCACTGATAACTTGATGGTTAACGTTGCCATTGTGAACAGGAAAAAATTAAGTGTTGTCTACCCTGAAGATCACATGAGAACCGAATTGCTATACGTTAAAGATCTCTCAGTACATAATATCTTCATAGTCGTATATAGTTACATGTATAATGAAATTCCATTGGAGCTAAGTATAAATCCCTTTCGTTAGGATTTATTACCACTCCACGTGACAAGGATATTAAACTCCTATATATAAACACCCAAGTGTGAAGGAAACTATGCTCGCATGGTAACTCGACATTCCATAAGATATTAAAACAATGATATAACAATTGAATCGCATGGGTAATAAGATAAGAGGCATATTCGTTAGATATAAAATAAAAATAATTTTAATACTCTTATTATTAAACTATCACTTATATGTATGAACGTATACAATAATTATATTAATATAGTTATATTAAATATAATTAAAAAGGGAGACCTTTTTGCAGAATTATTGAGTAATTGAAAAAAAATATATAGTTACCCATGATATGGGAAGTGTAAAAATTGGGAATGATAAAGGGATAGTAGAAAAAAAAAATTTAGATTGAGGTATTTCGTGGAGAGACATTACAAAATAATGAGGTAATATATTATTTTATTATTGAGTTAATGAATACAATGGTTGGGGTATTCAAGAAATAACTCTAGATATTTGGAAGACTTCTCGTCAGCTTATGAAAAGCTATTGGTGGTTAAGTTCAACATGGACCTTTCCTAAAGGTCTCCTAAAAATCCGTAGGAGAAAATATTAACATAATGGGAGAGAAATTTTATGTTAATGACTTAGTTTGAGATAAATACTAAGTGGGGTAAAATGAGGCATAGCGGGAGAGAAAGGTATGCTTTAAAGAAAAATAAGAGTATATTTTTTGAAAAATATAAAACAAAGAGGCCTAGGCAAAAAGGTTGGCAGACCTTAAAGCAGGACGCTATTCACGGTTGGGTGGAATATGCTTGGTTCCTCAATAATTCGCAGAAATTAACTACGGTTAGATGAAATTATGTCTATGCTCAAAAGTATCTAAAGATGTTGGATGTTACAATAGACTGTAAATTTCATGTCTCAAAGTTGTTGCATGTGTTATAGTTTGCATGCATGATATATTAAATTATCTTAGCAACAATTTCGATGAAACAAGTTGTGTTTGTAGAATTTTATGAGCAAATGAACATGTAATAAATGACTTATATATATGCATGCATAAAGGAAGTTAATTAAAATATATAGGCGACTAAAATAACTCTTAGATAAAATAATGAGTTATTGAACTTTAAATTCCTAACAAGCTAGAGGAAAATGGTTGGAGATTAATGCCATCAGTTTGAATTTGAATGAAATTACTGTAGGAGAGAAAGACAGTAATTTGCAAATGAAATGGTTGGAGATAAATACCATAAGTTTGAATTTGAATGAAATTATTATGGGAGAGAAAGACAGTAATTTGAAAAAATGTTAGTGGGAGAGAAAGACTAGTGTAACTCCTAAATAAAATACAACATGCACTTGATAGAGTTTTTCTTATCATTTTGATGATAAAAGGGCTAAGGGATCGTTGAGGTTTTGTGGAAGTATTATGATTTAAGTATTATTTTACATTTCCTAAATCATTTGTAATGAAAATTAAAGGTTAACGTTCCAATAAGAGAAGAACATCGAGGACGATGTTCTCTTTAAGAGGGGGAGTTTGTAATATCCCTCGCGTAAGCCATCGTAAAAACTTTCATAAAATGAGGGTTAGTAAATAATTAAATATTATTAATTATTATATTGATATACATGAAGAATATTCTCGTAATTCTTAATTATAAGAATATTGGAAGAATTATTTCTTAATTATTTTATTTAGGATAATTTATATTCTTCTATGGAAATAAATTATATTTCCAAGTTGGAATATTTTATGACTTTTAGAAATAATGAGTAATAGATTTGGAAAAAGTATGGATAAGTGATATTTTGCTCACAAGAAAAAAACAAATATAGCTTTAAAAATAAAAGCATGAGAGATTTATAGATTGCTTTTGTGAGTTAGAAAAGCTGGAATGCTTTTATGATTTAGAAAAGATGGAGTTATTTCATGATTTAGAAAAAAGCTGGAATACTTTTATGATATAGAAAAGTTGGAATTATTTTATGATTTAGAAAATATGGAACTATTTTGTGATTTAGAAAAAATTTGGAATACTTTTATGATTTATAAAATCTATTCCATTCTATTAATTCTATTTATTATAAGACTATGAGGGAAATAGAAGAGGGGAAGGGGATAATACATGGAGAATGGAGCCAAGGAAGAGGAAGAGAGTATTCCAAGCATGCATCAAGAGATAAGTAGCCATATTGTTTGAAATTTTTTTTTTTGCATATGGGCCATGATTCTATAATTATTGAATTTATTTGCAATAAAAATTTCAGTGTATTAAAAGCTAGATCTACACTTATTTATGAATTATTTTGATGAAACCCCAGGGGGATCTTGTTAAGAAGGCTAAGTAGTTCCAGATCTGGTATGGATCTGATGTTTTAGCCATATATCAGTTTTAGATCTGAATATTAAGCTACAACATCTAAAACTCCTCATATAAAATGCTATCAACTCTTTCTGCAACTTTTCCATTTGTTTCTGCTATTATTTTTGAAGGATTCTTGCTCTTGCTTCAAGTAAATCCAATGCTTCTACAAAGGAACTTGATTATAGATCTGATTTATTGATTCCATACTATAACATGAGTCCAATGGCTGATTTATAGTGTCTTCCAGTAGAAACTGTGCAATTCCTGAAGGAGGGTTTCTCTATTTACCAGCGCTCTCCTTTAGCTGATTTTCAGCTAGTGTTGATTCTGAGAGATCTGTTTAAACCCTCTAAAATCATTTCCTTTTGCTGAAACTCTGCTTTAAGGTCCCAAATAACCTAATATAAGGGAACCCATCCATAGTATGCATTATTCTCACACTGGCTTGCTTATACAACATCCTTCTTGAGCCTATTGCAGATTTTCCTGAGAGTGGAATTTCTCCCTTCTTCATTGGTTGGTTTTTGCTTCTATTTTGGATCCATTGTTTAGATATTTAGATCTAAATTTCCTAAGAGTAGAAAAATTTAAGAGGAGTGTGTCAGTCCCACACTTGCTGTGTTTTCACCATTCTTCTATAGACAGAGTCTGGAATGGGCCAGGAAGCCTCTGGATTTCACCCTTCCTTGTGAAGGTGATGCCTCTAGTAAATTCCCTACCAGTCTCTCTCTGGTTTAGATCTATTGGTGTAATTCCATATTGCTATGATTCCATAGTGGAATATCTTAATATATTCCGTACTGAACCTATTTTTTTCCATTTGGAACATTGCATAATTGTATGCAAGGAAATAGTTATTGTGTTAAAACTATTCAAAATGAATAGAAGAGAAAAATATATCCTTGTATGCATCATTGGATTAGATTCTTGAAGAGGAAAAAAGGTAATCACATGCTTTATTATGAAATATTATTTAGAGAAACATTGTATGCATGGGAAAAATATAGTTTTTAGTATTAGATTTCTAGAGAAAACGAAGATGAAATCACATAATAATTATTGTGTTAGCCCTCTTTTGGGAAAAATAATATGTATTTTGAAAACCTAAAGGGATTAGCTATTGTATTAACTCTATCTTGGGAGAATATTATGCATATTTATTGGTTATATCTTTTGGATGAGAGGGAAATGTCACTTTGCATGCATGAAATAATAAGTGGTATGTGTTTGACCCTTGGAAAAGAAATGTGTTTATTTTTCCATGAAATATTTATTTAGTTTCTTTTGGAAAGAAATATATGTTTTACATGCAGGAATAACAAGATATGTTATTGCATGCACAAAACTATAACTTGTATGTTAACTTTATTTGAAAAGAGTTGGAATTGTTATACATAATAATTATTATGAATAGATCTTGGGTGGAATATATGTTTTTGGAAAAGAACATGTATTCACATGCATAAGTATAACATCTATTGCATTAATCCATTTTGAAAAGAAAACATAAGACTAGGCAAAAAGAGAAACTGCTTGTTGGGATAGTTATCTTGAAATCTTGTTATGCATTTGTATGCACAATATTATTATATAGTATGTTATATTTCCTTTGGAAATAATATGAAAGTGCATGCAAGATTTTTTTAGCGGTTGTTAGAAAGATGATGATTGATAGTGATTTATTTGTTACTAATGCATGTGAAATGATATTAAAGGAGACGATTTCCTATCAACTTGGTTATGTTTTATACATGCATACAAATATTTGTTGAAGTGTCACAAATAGATATTGATTATTCGTTTATTAATATTTTATCTAATCATGATATCAAGTGTGGTGATGACAGCAATGGCAGGAAAGAAGGATGACTTGAGAAAATAAGTTTTCAAGTTTAACATTGTGGAAAATAAAGAGTTGTTAGTCCATGCAGGTTTATTAGTTCTAATTGTATGATGATGGACTGAAGGAAACAATCTGACTACAAAGCCAAATATTGATGATTCGTGGGTAATTGGTATCATGATGACCGTAATAGCTTATAGCTAGTTATGTTTCATTTAAGATTATTTTTCTATGTAAATTTTATGAAAATGGTCAAGGGATGGACTCCCTTATAACCATTGAGTGAGGGGTGACAACCCTCATGAGCGTTTAATAATAAAATTAAACGTTTGCTAGTTTTCACCCTACGGGGTTTCCAGGGTATATCGGTGTCTAATGATGTGATTGTTCATTGTGTCATTTTCATGATGTTAATTTTTTTAATGATGTGATGTTTATATTATAAATTAGGTGATTTAATAATTGAGTTAAAATGATCATGGGATCAATGCATATTTATAGCAAAAATTTAATTTAATATGCTAAAATAAGGACAATTAATGGTTGTGTAACTCACTATGATTTTTACTAAATATTTCTCTAAGTGATGATGATCGGTATTCAAACGGTTAATGTGGAAATATAGAAAGTAATTTATAAGGTTACACATTCGTAAATGTTGAAAAAAATTCCTAACTCCATGCATTTTCTTGCGAGGTTATCAGGATATGTTATAGAACATGGTGAAGGGTATTAACCTAACTTAACATGCGCACACTGACAATAACAATAACTTGTTGAATACAATGAACCCGGTGAAGGGTATTAACCTAACTTGACATGCACACACTCACATAACTCAACTTGACCATCACTCACTTAACTGACTCTCTAACTCACTTACCAAAGTTATTTATCACATAACTCGACTAACTCAATTCTTACTTAACTGATTGTATAACTCTACATGCAGGAGGTAATTACATATTTTAACACTCCCCCTTAGTTACAACTACTAAACTAAAACATAACTCATGACAACTCAAACATGCCTGCTGGTGTATTTCTCAGCTAGGCTTACAACACCCATGTTTCTTTTGTGAAACTCAAACACATATATTTCTAATGGCTTTGTAAATATATCATTGAGTTGATCACTAGATTTACAAGGCTTCAAGTGAACTTATCCATTTCTCAAAAGTTCTCTAATAAAGTGCTATCTAGTATCAATATACTTTCTCTTTCGATGAAACACACTATTCTTGGATAGTGCAATCATTGAAGTTTTGCCATAGTATATTGTTGTCGATCCTTGTTGTTTCTCCTTGAGTCCATCCAACTCTTCTTAACCATAATTCTTGACATGTTGCTGAAGTTTCTGCTACATATTCTGCTTCTGCTAATGATAGTTTCACAATGGGTTTCTTCTTAGATGTCCATGCTATCACACCTGAACCAAGATGGAACACATAACTAGATGCGCTCTTTCGATCATCCAAATTCCCTAAAAAATCACTATCTATTTTCCAATCAAATATTTATTTTCTGTACTTGCATACATTATGCCACAATCTCTAGTTCCTGCTATGTATCTCATAATTATTTTTCCAACACTCCAATATGTGTCTTTTGGAGTCTCCATAAATGTGGAAATCAAACTCACTCCTTGCATAATATCTGGTCTTGTAGCTGTGAGATACATGAGGCTGCCAACCAATATTTTGAATAGAGTTGGATTGACATCTTCTCCTTCATCATCCTTACTTAACTTTGTACCTGTTGCAACAGGTGTAGGTATAGGTTGGCAATTATCCATATTTAACATTTACAACAAATCTCTGGCACACTTATTTTGGCAAATAGAAATTCCCTTTTCAGATTGCTCAACTTCGATGCCAAGAAAATATTTCATGAGACCAAGATCTGTCATCTGAAATTATTTCATCATGGCTGCTTTAAGTTCATCTAAATCAAGATCACCTGTAAAAATAATATCATCAACATATAAGTAAACAATCAAATTCTGTCCATGCTCATTTACCTTTATGTACAAGGTAGGCTCAATGTTGCTTCTGGAAAATCCATTCTTAATCATATAACTATCGATTCTACTATACCATACTTTAGGTTCTTTCTTCAGACCATAGAGAGCTTTCTTCAACCTGTAAAATTTATCTTCTTTACCTTCAACTTCATAACCTAGAGGCTGCTACACATAAATTTCTTCTTCTAGAATAACATTCAAGAAGGTTGATTTGAAATTCATCTGATATAATTTCCACTTGTTCTGAGCTATTCTCACTAGAACTTCTCTTACAGTATCCAATCTAGCTATCAGAGAAAATGTTTCCCCAAATTCTATTCCCAGTTGCTACGAGAATCCTTTTTATACAAGTCTTCCTTTAAATATGTCAATCTCACCTTTCTCCTTCAACTATGTTTTGTACACCCACTTCACAACAATTATGTTTTTACCATTTGGTAAATTAACCAAATCTCATGTATCATTCTTTTCAATAGAATCCATCAAGTTCATCTGTGGTTTGCACCCAATTTTCATCTCTAATTGATTCTTCAAACGAAGAAGGTTGGAATGCCAACAGTGAAAAATTTGAGCTAACATCCAAATCATCATAAATATCTTTCAAACTTCTCATATTTTTCTTACCATTGGTTGATTCATTACATGATTGGTTGCTTGGAGAATTCTGGTCTGTTGATCTGCTTGAAGATCCATGCTACTCTGAAAAATCTTGGAGTCCTTGTTGGTGTGACTCTGTTTGGTGTATGTTCTTTTGACTCTTTCTTCTCTTTTCTACTACATCGCCCTCTTCCTTCAATGGTGCTTGTGCATTGGTTGGTTTTTCTACAATACCATTCCATGACTCTTGTTCTTTGAACACAACATCTCTTCTAATTATTGTCTTCTTGGTGACATGGTTATACAATTTGTAAGCTTTTGACTACTCACTATAACCAGTAAATATGCATTTTTTTACTTTGATCGTTTAATTTTCCTCTTATCTTATTAGGCATATGTGCATAGGCTACACATCCAAAAACTTTGAAATGAGATACACTGCATGACATACCTAACCATGCTTATTCTGGAACTTTGTTCCTTACACTCTTTGTAGGAGATATGTTTATCAAATAAACAACACATGCAACTGCTTCTACCCAATACTCATTTGACAAGTGTCTTAATTTCAATATGATCCTTTTCAAGTTCATGATTGTTCTATTTTTTGTCTCTGCTAGTACAACATTCTTCTGTAGTGTGTATATGGTCGTAAATTGTCTTCTGATTCCATTTTGTTTGCAGTACTCATCGAATGCCTTTGAATCATATTCTCCACCACGATCTGATCCCAATACCTTGATTTTTCGATCACTTTGGTTGTCTACTAAGACTTTGAACTCTTTGAACTTTGCAAAATTTTCAGACTTCTACTTCAAGAATCAAGCCCAACTCTTTCTACTATAGTCATCAACAAAATTGAGGAAGTAACAACTTCCACCAATTGATTGTGTCCTCATAGTTCCACACAATTTTGTATGCACCAACTCAAGTGGTTTCTTTGGTCTGTCTCAAATTCCTTTCGGAAAAATTCCAAGGTTTTTCTTTCCCAAGATGCAACACTCAAAGGTACTGGCAGGTTCTTTGATGGGAGGTAATTCTCTAACCATATGTTTCTGCTGCAACAATCTTAAACCAGAAAAATGCAAGTGCCCAAGCTAAAAGTGTCATAACCAGTAATCATTAGAACATGTAGTTTTAAAAGAACTAACATGATCATTGTAGTTCAAAATTAGAAGAAAGATTCTATTCCTTGTCATATGCACCTTTTCTATCAGCTTCTTTCTTGGGGATTCATCATAAATAACACACTCTTTCCCCTGAAAGATAACCTTATATACTTTCTATGTCAATTGACCAACACTAATCAAATATTGTTTGAGTCCAGGAACATAATATACCTCTGAGATTATCTTCGGCTCCCCCATGCTTAGTCACAATGTTGACCACTCCTTTGCCATCTACATCCACATTCTTGTCAGTCCCCAACTTTACCTCTTTCTTCATCAATTGATCCAAATTTGCAACCAAATTCTTGTTGCATGTCATGTGGTTACTGCAACCACTATCTAATAGCCACACCTTATTAGATGGTTCATGCATGTTGTTGCATAATAATAACATGGATTTAGTATTATCTATACTAAAATTAGCTCTTTGTTTTCCTTGATCAGCTAGCTTCTTTCTACAATCATGAGCATAGTGACCAAATTTATTGCAATAATAACATTTCACCTTTGATGTGGAAAACCTTTTATTATTGATGAATATTCTAGTTCTGTTGCTTCCACTTTGATATTCATGCTTTTCTCGGCTATCGTTGTTAAAACCATAGCTTTTTCCTCATCCTGTGCCTCTAAATCGAACTCTGCCTCGACATCTTCAAATAGAAACTTGAATTTTGAAAGTATTTTATAAACTGGAATCTATATTTCTGTCTATCATTGCCTCATGCGATAGAATTGATCCCATCAACTCATCAATTGTCAGTTTTTCCAAATATTTTTCTTCTTCTGTGGCTTCTACCATGACATCAAACTTGGTAGGAAAATATCTAAGGACCTTCTCAATCACTGCTCTATTTTTAATTTCTTCACCATATATTTTTAACTGATTGATGAAAAACATGACCTATTGATGAAGAAATAAATGTCCTATGTCTCCTTCATCTACAGAATTTCAAAATCTCTCCTAGTATTATGAAATTTTACAATATTAAATTTTTCCATACCTTGATAGCTTATCACCAAGGTTTCCCATGCCTCCTTTGCTGAAGACATCATCATTATCTTCTATAACACTGCTCAGTCCACTCCCTGTTAGATAAGAAGCACTTCTTGTGCATTCTTCCTCTTGTCTTTCTTCCATTTTTCCCTTTCTGCATTACTGAGGGCTCATTCTTCTACATCATGTTGAGGTTCTAGAAACCCAAACTTGACATGATCCCAAACATCATGTGCTTTTAACAAGGTCTCCATCTTAATTACCCACACATCATAATCCTTCCCTGTGAAAGAAGGAAGTTTTAGCTGGAAGCTGCTTGTAGCCAACTCTCTTCAAAAAAAAATTCTCTTCTGAAACCCTAAATTTTTTTGTATCCTTTGGTAAGCTCCAAAAAATTACCTTCTAATAAAACCATAGGTTTTATTTTTTATATAAAAAAATTTCCTTTTATATAAAAATATTTATATATAAACAAAATCTTATAGAATGAGTACTTTAAAAAAAAAATATTATAATCTCCACTTATAAAAAAAAAAATCAAACCCTTTTCAAAAGTCACCTTTGAAATGTCACGTGCATGTATGAAGAACCTTTTCAAAAGTGCTTCAAAAAAAACTTGTATAAATTTTGAATATGAATTCTTAAACACTTTTAAAATTTTAATAAGAATGATTTGTATTTGTTGACTTTCAAGTCACTAATGCATTCTTGTTGCGTTAGGTATGCATGCTAACGCACCTCTTGACCTACGGTCCCGCATTAGTCTTGTAACACACACGAAAACCAGAACTCCCTGTGTGCTTCAAAAAAATTATAAGTTTTTCTCTTGTAATGTGCTTCTATTCTTAGAGTGCCAATGTTATAACACTATATATACCACTACCAGATGTGTTGTCGTGGAAATAAGCGAAAAAAAATTCTTCTTCTCACACACGGATGATTGCTAATCTGTCTTTCCATAGTTCTTTCTAGCCTTGCTCTAATACCAATTTTCTGGAATGGCAGAAGAGTAAAGGCACAAACTACACAAACATTTCACACAATAACACAAATGAGATACAACTCTCTATTAATCTTCAATAGCTCTCAAACACAATAACTTGCTTAATACAATAAACCCGGTGAAGGGTATTTAACCTAACTTGAAATACACACACTCACATAACCACCACTCACTTAGTTGACACTCTAACTCACTTACCAAATTCATCTATCACATAACTCGACTAACTCAATGCTTACTTACTGATTGTCTAACTCTGCATGTGGGAGGTAGTCTCAATGTAATCACATCAAAACTTATCATGTCCATTGAGGGAGTTGAGCATATATATATATATATATATATATTTGAGCATATATATATATATATATATATATATATATATATACGACAAAGCTCCAAGCTTACTACGGTGTCTAACTCTGCATGTGGGAGGTAGTCCTGATGTAATCACATCAAAACTTATCATGTCCATTGAGGGAGTTGAGCATATATATATATATATATATATATTTGAGCATATATATATATATATATATATATATATATATATATATATATATATAATTGTACTCTATACATCAATTTGGGTTATTCCTCACCTAGATTCAATTCTCACTCAAACTTTGATGTAATATGTATATTCCTAGTATGGAATATATAACATTATGTGTTGATGGAAATTATATAGGTATATTCATTATTTATTTTATCATAATTGATATTTGATGCAAGATAATTAGACTAAGTCTGTGATGAAAATATGGGGGGTGGGGGTGGGGGCCTTGACAATGTGGTGAACTAGCCACATGTCGATCTAGAAAATAAACATTGTTACCTTTGAAATTTTTTAAAAAATTTAATGTAAATACATAGTTTGAATAATTTGTAGAGTCTACAAAATGAAGAGTCATTTTTGTTGTGTATTTTTTACTTCCCTCAAATAAAGAAACTGGGAAGTGAATTATTTGTCAAGGTTGTGCATAAAAGGAGTATCGATTAGAGAGGAGAGGAGCTTCTTATCCTTCCTCAAACCTGTACCTGTGAAATAAATAAAGGAAATGTGTAGCATATTCATTCCATAGCTTCGTCTTATTATCTATGTGTTTGAACTGTACGTATATTCGATTTCATTCCAGAACCCATGTGAACAAGGCCTATAGTGTTATGTGCTTGTTTATGTTCAATTTATGAGCTATAGTGTTTAGGCGTACTGGTTAAAGTGACCCCCAAACCATATTTTGCAACATCTCTATTTTGCAGGAAGGGGCACATTGTTTTTTTATTTGAGTGTGCCTGGTGATTTGATGAGGGGATGTTGGAAACAAAAGAGGTAGGAGGCGATAATTCTTTGAGTTTGAAAGCCTAAAGAGAGCCCCTGTACTAGACTTTGTAACAATTTTTCTAGGAGCTAATGCAGCCAAAAGGCCTCTTTACCCACACATGTAAAAAATTTTAATAAGTCTTCCTATTCCCAAGGTTAAATAGTCGTAAAAGAGTATTCAGTTCAATTTATGCATGGAAATAAAATTTTTGGGAACCCATTTTATCCCAAATTAATTCTTCTCGCTGATGCGCTTAAACCTTAATATCGTGGTTTACTTCTCTATATTAACCAATGCACCACATACGGTATCACAATACCATATCACATCACAACATAAACTCATACTGCATACACTCCTGCAACTTTATAAAAACCCGCAGACCAGTGGGTTATGGCCCACCCAAACAGTGACCAATCATGCTTCTTCACACTTCTTATAACCTACCTCTTCGCATATTGACAACTTAACGATGTTTGCGATATTGTGATGTAACTTCCACCATTGATTTATGCTAGATCCAATGGTCTTGGTATACCTTTTCACATGTCACACCTTTTAACTCCCCTGACTAACCTTTATACCATATCACATCTGATATGTGATATTCGCATGGACCCCACCAACACGTGGCTCCTCTTCATCACATCACAACTTTCAATCATTACCGCATCGCAACTTAAGTCATTTACCTTGTGATGTCCTTAACAATAAACACTAAAACCGCCAATGTGTGATATGTGCTTGAGTGTTGGGCCGACACATGGCTCTTTCCTTTATCGCATCGCAAATTATCTGGTTTAACTTGCGAATTCCTTAACACCTAAACTTAATAATCGTTGATATACAAAATCGCTATGTTTGTGATTTAACCTCCACCATTGATCTGCGCCCAAATCTAATGGTCCTCACTGGTCGCCCTTCTTCGCATTTCAAGTTATATCATTTACATTGTGATTACTTAAACTTAAATGTTATAATTTCTGATTTACAATGTGCGCTTGGCTGCTCCACCTGACACCTATCCATTTCACAACTTCCCCAATTTAACTTACAAACTCAAACTGGACCATCAGTCTTGCTCATATCTTTGCAATTTAATCCTCACCGTCTATTTCCCTCCCTTTGGAAATATTTTAAAGGCTTTTCTACCTTAGTATTTTTTGTATTTTCTTCAACTCTCGCTACTCTACATCTCTGCTATTCTTCCTAAGCTTTTTTCAATACTTAAAAGTGATGATCTCTCCTGGATTTTTCTTCTAGTTATTCATATAACCATTATGCTATCTCAAGCTTGAATATAGAACATCCTCTGTATTTGCCTCTCCAAATCTATAAATTGGATTTCTTCTCGTTCTCGGCCGACACACTATCATTATATACACTTCATTTGTTCTCACACAGTATCAAAAAATTAACTTCTGGACTGGAATCGTACATATTTTACCCAGCCAGTAAGTCTTATTCACTCAGAAGACTTATTCATTCATTTAAGAATTTATAAAAATTCATACCACAGTGGTTTATTACACAAAAACCAGTTTTTCTTGTTACAGATCATCCAAATCATAAAAAAGACACAAAACAATCATAGGAATTCAATTTCTCATTAATTAAAAAATATACAGATACATTAAAACTTCTTATAACCAAAATTTGCATGTTGTGCTTTTACATGGCCCTCATCTCTTTAGCAGAACCTTTTGGGTTTTTGGGCTTCTCCTCTCTATTGAACCCTCTCTGCTCTCAAGATCTCTCTCTATGCATGATCTTCTTTCTTTAATTTGGCATCTTCTCAGCTCTCACCCTGCTCTCTAGGCCTAATATTATTTCTTTTAAATTGACCTCCTTCCCTTCGAAGCTTACAATTTGATTTATAATTCATTTTAGAGCTTATATGGCCCTTACTCAACTCCTATAAACTTGTAACTGAATCCTATTCTATGGAAATCCTAATTTATGACTCTCCTATATTTTTACCATAAACAACAAATATCCTCTCTAATATCCCATTTCTTAAGGGGATTTGTTACATTAACTCATCACTCATTGACACCTAACAACTAATCATATTCCTCACCTGTCCTTGCTAAGAATTACAAGATAATATTAC
Source organism: Pinus albicaulis (assembly GCA_034641835.2). Lineage (NCBI taxonomy): Eukaryota > Viridiplantae > Streptophyta > Pinopsida > Pinales > Pinaceae > Pinus > Pinus albicaulis. The sequence continues at coordinate 615,625,940 of CM076569.1, forward strand.
AATATTCACAATTTGACCCCTCCTTGGGCTAATCAACAATTTAAATTTAATTTGACTGCTAATGCTCCTGCATCAGGAGCGTGAGTGTAACCATTGATAAGGGATATGAGGGATGCCATTCTTGAACATGGAGGATGTCCTCAGGTGATGGAGATTCAATTTTTCAAAGGGTGCAAATCACTCTACCTTCCAAGAGAAAAAACAAAGTTTCCAAAGGTGCTATGAAAATATTTCACAGTGCCTACAAGTGGTTTATTTCAGCACTATGTCCTGCCCTTATTTCCTTTTGAGCTGCCTGCTACTATGAATTTTTGGTATTAGAGAAGTTTTGAAGTAGAGCTACGTCTGTGGTTGACAATTTTGGTGTTGTATACAACAAAGAGAGATGGAAATGTGATTAAGAAGAGCATGAGGTGATGGAGGGATAGATATAGATAATTCAAAACTCCAAAAAGAGATACAGAGGTTGCAAGGTCATTTAGAAGCCATGGAGACTAGCACATAGCGAGATCCTGAGGTTGGAGATGAAAGTAGGTCTGAGGAAGTAGCCAAAGCAGAAATAACAACACCTATGGATGAAGCTCTAGAACTTAAATTGTCGAGGTTAGTGCTAAGCTCAAGTTCAAGACCAAAACCTAAGTTCTCCATCGATGATGGTAGTCTAGTAGTTGAGAATTTGATGGATTAGGTTAGTGAACTAGACAAGTATTTTGAATACAAGGAGATTGAAGAAGATAAGCAGGTAAAAGTTATTATTACTAGGTTGAAAGACCATGTTGCGTTGTGGCGGGACAATGTGCAGGCTTAGAGAAAGAAAAAGGGGAAACCATTGATTAAATGTTGGGACAAGATAATAGCAATGGTGAACAGGAATTTTTTGCCAAAATACTATCATCTATCCCTCTACAGACAGGTGTATAACCTCAATAAAAGGTTGCTAACAATTAGAGAATACACTAAGGAGTTTTACATAGTGAATTTGAGGGTAGGTTATGTAGAAGACACCCTGGAGAAGACAACAAGATATATCAATTTCTTGAAGTTGGAGATTCAAGATGAAATCAACATGCTTTCTCCTGAGACGATGGAAGAATCATACCAATTTTCCCTACAGGACGAAGAGAATATAACGAGGAAGCAGAATTGAAGTAGAGGTCATTGTTTCACTAGAGGAAGATGATAGAACCAAGAAGAGTAAAGGTTCCATCTCAAAGAATGATGTAGGTAACCTAAGACAAGAAGGCCAACAAGAGAAAGAAGGTGACTCCAGAGGTGGAAGAATTTACCAGAGAGGTAGAGCTAGAAGAGGAGGTAGAGGAAGAGGCATAGAGACTATCTATCAATGTTATAAATGTCAGAATCTTGGTAAAATATATTTTTATTATCCTCATAATCAAATGGAGGACATAGATATGCATATGTAGCTTAGCTAGAAGTAGTCGAAGCATAGACACATGTGGAAGATAATGGACCAGAGATGGTAGAAGATTTAATGATGAATAAGGTCTTGTTGAAACCATCTAAGGAGACCCTTGAACCATCAATGAGTAAAGAATTTTTTAGGACTATTTGTAAGGCCAAAGAAAAATGTTGCAAAGTGGTGATGACAGTGAAAGCACTAACAATATAGTTTCCATAGAAATGGTGGAAAAAATTGGATTGAAAAGGTTGAAGCATATGAAACCATATATAGTGTCATGGTTTATAAAGGTCATTAATTTTTGGTGAGTAAGAAAAGTGAAGTGGAGTTCCAGACAAGATGATCTTAGGATAAGGTAGTCTATGACATCATGCTATGGATGTCTTCTACCTTCTTTTGGGACATCCCTTGCAGTTTGAGAGAAAAGTGGTGCATGATGGAGAGATAAACACCTATAATTTTGAAAAGGATGGTATCAAGAATACCCTCATTCCATTGAGTGAAGAAAGTACAACTGGGATAAGTATCTCAAAAGCATTTTTTTTGGGAGGAAAGGAATTTATGAAAAAAATGGAGGAAAAAGAGGTCAGCTATCTGGTGTTCTACAAGCTGAAGGTAATACTTCTACACACTCAGATTATAGCGTTAGCTCCTAATATTTAATATATTTTCCATGATTTTATTTATATCATGGTAGATGACTTTGAGAGTGAGTTTCCACACAAGAGAAGTATCAACCACCACATAGACATGATACTAGAAGCATGCCTTCTGAATAAAGTTCCTTATCGAATGACACCCAAGGAGAATGAAGAGACAAGGAAGTATGTTCAAATAGTGCTAGAAAAAGGATTGATTCAGGAGATCTTATGTCCATGCATTGTGTTTGCAGTGCTTAGTACAAATAAATATGGAGAATGGAGAATGTGCACAAATTCTAGAGAAATCAACAAGATTATAATTAGGCACAAATTCCCATTTCCATGGATGGAGTTGACATGATGGAATATTTGAGTGGGAAAACCTAATTTTCAATAGTCTATTTGAAGAGTGGGTATCATCAGATCTGGATCTGATAAGGGGATGAGTAGAATACAACTTTCAATACCAATAGCGGACTATATGAATGGTTATTCATGCCATTTGGATTGACAAATTCATGAATTACCTTCATGCAGTTAATGAATGAGATCCTTCAGGATTTCATTGGTAAGTTTGTTACTATTTATTTAGATGATATTTTGATTTTCATTCGAACAAATGAAGGAAACCTTAGGCATATAAAGTATGTTCTAGAAAGGTTGCAGCAAGATAAATTGTTGGTTAACTTGAAGAAGTGTACTTTCATGAAGTCTTGTTTGGTATATTGATGTTTTTTTATTTCAAAGGATGGGATGATAATACATCTAGAGAAAATAGAGGAAATTGTGAGTTGGCCTTCACCTAAGAGTTTTTTTGAAGTTAGTAATTTTCATGGGTTAGCCAGCTTCTATCAAAATTTTATCAAACATTTCAATGGTATTTTTGCACCTATTTTTGAGACAATCGAGAAGGATAAACAACCATTTTTGTAGACAAAATCAGCATAGAAACGTTTCCACCTCTTGAAGAAAAATATTACTAAGAAATCAGTGTTGAAGCTACCTAAATTCAATCAGATTTTCCAAGTCATATGTGATGTTAGTGGTGCAACCATTGGAGTAGTATTTGGTCAAGAACGCAGACCTATTTCATATTTCAGTGAGAAGTTGTATGACTCAAAACATATATACTCATCTTATGAGAAGGAATTTTATACAGTGGTTCAAGCAATAAAGCATTCGAGGCACTATTTGATGTCCATAGAGTTTTTTTGTTCTCCAAAAACTCGACATTACATTATATAATGCAACGATACAAGTTTAAACATAAGCATGCCAAGTGGGTGTAATTCCTACAAAGTTTCACCTTTATTCTCTTACATGTGAGTGGACAATAGAAGAAGGTAGTCGATGCTTTGAGTAAGACGATATTGATTATGCAGAAGTTCCATGTGTAGAATTTTGGCTTTAACTATTTTAAGGACTTATTGACAATGATGTTGAATTTTGAAAGGCCTTTAAAGCATCCAAGAACCCCGTGAGCGGAGATTGCAACCCATGGAGGGATTTTATGTTGCAAGATGGTTTGTTTCTCAAGAAAAATCAATTATGTATCCCTCATTGTTCAATTAGAGAGAATATCATGCAACATAAACATAATGGGGGATAGGAAGGGCATTTTAGTGTGGAAAAGACACTTGGGTAGCTATGGCACTTCTACTTTTGACTAAAGATGAGAGGAGATATGCAGAAATATGCGGGAAGATGCAAAGTATGTCAACATGCAAAATTAAGGATTCAAAATGTTGAGTTATAAAATCCATTTCCCATTCCTAGAATACAATGGGAATTTTTGAGTATGGGCCTTGTTTTTGGGCTTACTGAGGACAAAACAAGGTAAGGACTCTATAGTTGCGGTTGTGGAAAAATTTACAAAGATGGCTCAATTTATCACAAATTTCAAAACTAGTGATGATACACACGTGGCTCAAATATTTTCTAGTGGGATTGTATGATTGCATGGCTCACCAAAGAGTATCATCTTTGATAGTGAAACTAGGTTTACATGAAATTATCAGAGAACTTTGTGGAATAATGTTGGAAAAAAATTGAACTTCATCTTAAATTATCATGCACAGTTTGATTAGAAAACTGAAGTTGTGAACATGAGTATATGAAACATATTGAGGAGCCTTATGGGGGGTCACAAGCACTAGGATCATGTATATTCTTAAGCCGAGTTTGCATACAATATTTCTCCAAATAGGAGCATCGAAAAGAGGTGGTTCCATATCTTGTATGGAATACATTTGAGAGGAGTTTGTGAGTTGATATATTTGGCGAAAATGAAGCATAGGAGTGTTTATGGGAAGGATTTTGTAGAGGAAATGAGTGAATTACACGAGTAAATAAAGAAAAAGCTAGGGGACAACAACCACAAATACCAACAAATAGCATATTTAGGAAGAAGAGATGTGAACTTTGAGGTAGGGGACACAGTATTAGCACATACTATAAAAGAGATATTCCAACTAGAAGAGTCTAACAAGCTAAAAATGAAGAAAATAAGATCTTGGAGAATACTCAATTTTTTTTTTTGCAAATGCCTATGAGTTAGAGTTACCTATGGGCCTAGGTATCTAACCTATCTTCAATGTGGCTAATTTTTATCCCTATTGAGCTGGTGATGAAGGTGCCAGTATTGTAAGTGGTAGAAAAAGGAGAAGTTAGAAAATGGATTTGGATGAAGTATATTCATATGGTATAAGGTATGGAGGTTGAGGGAATCTTGGACACTAGAGTGGCAAATTACACCAGGGGAAAAATGTATTAGGAAATTCTGGTGAAGTGGAAGGACTGTCCGTTGAAGGACTCTACATAGTTGAGTGTTGTAAAACTATTCAAAGGTTGGATTCTCTGTAGAAGATATTATGAGAAGTATCTCATGAGCTTTCCTTTGTGGGGAGTCTGATGTAGGAGCAATAGACCAAGTTCATGATGAATAAATGGAGGGAGCTTAACAATGTGGTGAACTAGCCACATGTCTATCTAGAATATAAATATTGTCACATTTGAAAATATTTTAAACATTTAATGTAAATACAGAGTTGTGATAAGTTGTAGAGTTTAGGAAGTGAAGAGTCATTTATGCTGTTTCTTTTTTACTTCAATCAATTAGAGAGAAGGGGAAGAGAATTAGTTTGCAAGGTTTTCCATAAAAGGAGTATTTAATGGAGAGGAGAGGAGCTTCATCTTATGTCTCAAACATGTACCTGTGAAATAAATAAAATAAATGTGTAGCATATTCATTCCATAGCTCCATGTTATTATCTTTGTATTATTATCTCTGTGTTTGAATTGTATATACATTTTATCTCATTCTAGAACACATGTCAAAAAGGCCTGTAGTGTTATGTGATTGTATACGTTATATTTTTGATTTGCGGTTGTTAGTTGTACTGGTTAAAGTGACCCCCAAACCATATTTTGCAATGTTTCTTTTTTTTAAGGAGGGACACGTTGTTTGTTTATTTGAGTGTGGCTAGTGATTTGATGAGGGGATGTTGGATGTGGAAGAGGCAGGAGTATATCTTTCTCTGAGTAGCACAACATAAAGAACTTGATTAAGTTAATCATTAGAAAAAGCATTTGGTTTGGATGATTTCACGGTTTTGGTTGGAATCATACTGTAACCATGAATAAAGGAGATGAGGGAGGTCATTCATAAGCATGGAGGGCATGCTCAAGTGGTGGAGAGTCAAGTATGCAAAGAGTGCAAGTCATCGTTCATTCCAACAGTGAAAATAAGGTTTCTAGAGGCACTAAGAAACTATTTTGTTTCATCTACAAGCAGTTTATTTCTGCACTGTGTTGTGCCGAAATTGCTTTCTAAGTTACTTGTTTCCAATATTGTTCTTTATTTAGAGTATATTTTATTTTATTTTAATATATATATATATATATATATATATATATATATATATATATATATATATATATATATTGACATAAATATAATTTGAATTATAACTTATCATATTATTAATATATTATATAAATATATATATATATATATATTTACAGATTAGAATTGAAATATATATAATGAAAAAGGATATTTTTGCAATGTCAAATATGGCACTATCACGAAAACAACAATTTTTCTGAAGGGGCCAATTGAGGATGATTCCTCTGAAATCGAAATCCAAAATTTGCATGAGATGCTAGGTGTGCAGTACTTTAAAAAATAATGCAAATATGGCACAATCATGAAGTCAATGATGTCTCATAAGGGACCACTTAAGCCTAAGTTTGTTTATATATATATATATATATATATATATATATATATATATATATATATATATATATATATATATGGGGTCATGAAAACAATGATTTCTCTTAGTTGGTTAGATAATTTGTATTATTTTATATGTTTAAATGGGAGAAAATGTATATGTTTATTATACAATTGTTTTTACTATCATTATTTTGAAAATTGGTATATTTTGAGAAAGAATATCACTCAAAAAATAGTTTTTATATTTATTAGTGAAAACTCTTTTGTTAAATAATTTTAATAATATCTTTTAAATTTTGGTGTATATTATTAATGTAATTGAATTTTGATAGTTTTATTTTTTATATTTGATGGAGAAAACTATTTCGTTAAATTATTTTAATAACATTTTTCAAATTTTATTATATATTATTAATGTAATTTAATTTTGACCATTTCATTTTATAATGAAATTAATGTTTAAATATTGTAGTAATAGGGAGGAGAAATCAAGAAAAAAATAAATTTATGTTAAGGGTTGGTGTGGTCAAAGTATCCTTTGTGGTTTTGAAAAAATAGAAATGATATTTTCACCAAAATAGATCTTTTTGGGTCTTGTCTTCTCAAAATTGTAAAAATTAGGTAAAAATGCTCACTATGGAGATTCCAAACTCAACATCTCAAAACTCACACCACAGAAATTTAAAATCTATAAATGTAATTGAAAATTTTAAATTACCATTGTATATAAAAAAATATGGGTAAAAAATTATGCTCTTGGATGTAAAATGAAGTTGTGTTAAATTTAACAAAACTTCTATATTGATGAATACCTTTTACACGAGTATGAGAAATATATTAACTCGTACCCCTATAACCGAAAATATATAAGAGGTATTTTAGATGACCCATACGTGAAGTGGTCTCATTGGAATGATAAAAATTAAATTTTGTTAGCGCTTCAATGAAATTTCTAATGACATCAGTCTTACCATGGATTTGGAAGAAAATAGGAACATACCCTTTCTTTTTGTATTAATTACTGGGAAGAATGATGGGAATCTTGAGTATTAGGAATTTGAAGAAAGAACATACTAAAAGTTACCTTCACGCTTAGTCTTACTACCACACGCTGTAGAATATTTGAGCGATAAATGCACTGAATACATGCGAAATAAGAATGGTAGACAATGAGCACCTAAGGTAGGGAAAATTCTACCTAAATAAGGCCATCAAAGTAATATGTAATGATAAGGACATCAAGAAGGCATTTAAAAAGGAAAAATGAAGCTCCTATTCTTATGTTGTTCAATCATCTCATAAAAATGCAATATACCCCCCTTACATTTTTAGAGTGAGATATAAGATTATTAAGGTGTTAAATAGAAAGAAAATTACAACCTCATTAATAAAGTCATTTGAGAATGTTAAATAGTTTTCTAAAACACATCATTAGCCATTAGTAAGAAAAGGTGTATACAACCTTTCCTATTTCTTTGGAAAGTGTTATATTCGATAAACCATCATATATTTTCAAATAAGGATAAAGCAATATGTAGAAAATATTAGAAAAATGTCCCTTCACACTTCAACATTAGAAGAACATTTTTTTAAGACCAAAAACCATTTTTCCTAAAGAACATTGAAATCTTGACAGATTAAGATAACTACTTGATCTTGATTTATAGAGGAATGCAATAAAATACAGAAATAGACATAAACACAGAGATGTGGCAGAAATAATTCTTCATTTAATTAACATAAAATTACTAAAACATGCTTGCAGACATAATTGAAATAAACTAGCTAGGGCGCTAGTAGCTTATCTCTGAGAAGAGTAGTGGCGGCTAAAGGCCTATGAACTGTATTAAAGTGGGGCTCGATGGCCTATTTATTTTTGAGAAACAATGGAAAACCCGAAAAAGCCAAAAATATAACACTAGGAGATGAAGCACCAAAACTATGGGCCTCGTTTAGGTAGATTGGTACATCAACTTCTCAGGGACGTAACTTAGGCATATGATCTCCATTTGATGTGATGAGTAACTCGTTAGAAATATCTCTCTGAGGACTAAAACTTTTGACAGGAGAAAAAGCAAATAAACTTCCATGGGTCTCTTGGCACAGATTCAATTAGGCACATATTCCCATTTCCATGGATGGATGATATGATGGAATTTTTGAGTGGCATAACCTACTTTTCAAAGGTCTATTTGAAGATTGGGTATCATCAGATCTGGATCAAAGAAGGGGATGAGTGGAAGAAAATTTTGAATACCAATAGCAGACTATATGAATGGTTAGTCATGCCATTTGGATTGAAAAATGCACCAAGTACCTTCATGCGGTTAATGAATGAAATCCTGAAGGATTTCATTGGTAAGTTTGTTATTTTTTATTTAGATGATATTTTTATTTTTATCCGAACAAAGGAAGAACACATTGGGCATGCAAAGTATGTTCTAGAAAGGCTGCAACAAGATAAATTGTTGATAATCCTGAAGAAGTGTACTTTCATGAAGTCTTATTTGGTATACTTATGTTTTTTAATTTCAAAGTGTTGGATGAAAATGCATCTGGAGAAAATAGAGGAAATTGTAAGTTGGCTTTCACCTAAGAGCTTTTTGGAAGTTCGGAATTTTAATGGGTTAACTATCTTCTATCAGAAGCTTATCAAGAGTTTCAGTGATATTTGTGCACCTATTGTTGAGACAATCAAGAAGGATAAACAACTATTTTACTGTACAACATCAACAAAGAAAAGTTTACAGCTCTTGAAGAAAAATATTATTGAGAAATCAGTGTTGAAGCTACCTAAATTCAATTAGATTTTCCAAGTCAGATGTGATGTCATTGGTGAGACCATTGGAGTAGTATTGTCTTAAGAAGGCGGACCTATTTCATATTTCAGCAAGAATTTGATTGACTCAAAACATAAATAATCCTCTTATGAAATGAAATTCTATGCGGTGGTTCAAGAACTAAAACAGTCAAGGCATTATTTAACACCCAAAGAGTTTTTTTTGTTCTCTGACAATTCCACATTAAAATATATAATGCAGTGACACAAGTTGAACCATAAGCATGCCAAGTGGGTGTAATTCCTACCAAGTTTCACCTTTACTCTCGTACATGTGAGTGCACAAGAGAAGTAGGTATTCAATGCCTTGAGCAGTAGGATATTGATTATGTGGGAGTTCCATGTGAATATTTTAGGATTTGACTGTTTGAAGGACTTATGTGACACCGATGCTAAATTTTGAGAGCCCTTTGAAGCATCCAAGAACCTCGTGGGTGAAGATAGAAACCCATGGAGGGATTTTATGTTGCAAGATGGTTTGTTGCTCAAGAAAAGTCAATTATGTATCTCTGATTGTTCAATGGGAGAGAATACGATGCAAGAGAAAAATAATCGAGGATATGCATGCTATTTTGGTGTGGACAAGACAGTTGGGTAGCAATAACACTTCTACTTTTGGCCAAAGATGAGAGGACATATGCAGAAATATGTCGGAATATGAAAAGTATGTCAACATGCAAAAGGAAGTATTCAGAATGTTGAGTTATATACTCCATTACCCATTCCTAGCAGACCATGGGACTCGGTGAGTATGGACTTTGTTTTGGGCATACCAAGGACACAACAAGGTAAGGACTCTATACTTGTGGTTGTGGAATAATTTACGAAGATCGCTCACTTTATCCCATGTTGCAAGACTAGTGATGATACACACATGGCTTAAATATTTTTTAATGGGATTGTATGACTGCATGGCTCACCAAAGAGTATCATATTTGATAGCGAAATCAGGTTCACATGAAATTTTTGGAGAACTTTATGAAAGAATATTGGAAAAACATTGAACTTCATCTTAAACTATCATCCACAATTTGATGGGAAAGCTGAAGTTGTGAACATGAGTATATGAAAAATATTAAGGAGCCTTATGGGAGAGAACCTAAGCAGTGCGATCATGTATAAGCTCAGATCGATTTTTCATACAATGATTCTCCAAATTGGAGGACCAAAAAGAGGTGGTTTCATATTTTTTATGGAATACATTGGAGATGATTTTGTGAGTTGACATATTTGGGAAAATTGAAGCAGAGAAATGTTTATGGGAAGGATTTTGTAGCAGAAACGAGTGAATTACATTAGGAAATAAAGCAAAAGATACAGGACAACAGCCAAAAATACCAAAAAATAACATATTTAAGAAGAAGAGATGTGAAATTTGAGGTAAGGGACACGGTCTTAGCACATCTGAGAAAAGAGAGATTTGAAAGAGGAGAGTCTAACAAGCTAAAAATGAAGAAAATAATACCTTGCATAATACTTAATTTTTTTTTGCAAATGCTTATGAGATAGAGTTACCTATGGACCTAGGTATCTCATCTATCATCAATGTGGCTAATTTTTATCCCTATAAAGCTCGTGATGAACGTGCCACTATTGTAAGTGGGAGCAGAGGGGAAGTTAGAAAGTGAAGTTGGATGAAGTATATTCCAATGGTAGAAGGTATGAAGGTTAAGGGAATCTTGGAGACTAGAGTGGCAAATTACACCATGGGAAAAAAATAATGTGATTTTTTGGTGAATTGAAAGGACTGTCTGTTGAAGGACTCTAAATGGTTGAGTGTTGAAAAACTATTGAAGGATGGATTCTCTGTAGAAGATATTATGAGCAGGAGCTCATGAGTTTTCCTTCATGGAGAGTCTAATTCACGATAATTAGACCAAGTTCATGATGAATAAATGGAGGGATCTTAACAATGTGGTGAACTAACCACATGTCAATCTGGAAAGTAAATATTGTCACATTTAAAAACATTTTAAAAATTTAATGTAAATATAGATTTTGTATAAGTTGTAGAGTCTAGGATGTGAAGAGTCTTTTGTGTTGTTTATTTTTTACTTACATCATTTAGAGAGAATGGGAAGAGAATCAGTTTCCAAATTTGTGCATAAAAGGAGTATTTATTGGAGAGGAGATGAGCCTCCTCTCATGTCTCAAATATGTACCTGTGAAATAAATATAACAAGTGTGTAGTATATTCATTCCATAGCTGTGTGTTATTATCTTTTTTTTAATTGTATATACATTTTATTTTATTCTAGAATCCATGTCAACAAGGCTTGTAGCGTTATGTGATTGTAGGTGTTCGATCTTTGATTTGTGGTTGTTAGGTTTACTGGTTAAAGTGACCCCCAAACCATATTTTTCAGTGTCTTTGTTTTGTAGGCAGGGACACGTTGTTTGTTTATTTGAGTGTTCCTAGTGAATTGATGAGGCGATGTGCTATGAAACCAACTCCAAAAATAGAATAAAAGATAGATCAATGCCTTAGAAATCATCCACTTCGAGGGGGAAACCCCCTATACATTACATAAATGAATAATTCTTGGATGAATCGAATGAAAAAGCCTCCTTTCTATATATAGTAGTCCATGGGGTCACAATATAATCCTAGCCGACCTAAAAATAATAATTTAAGGGCCAACAATAGAAAGAGTGGGGTGTTATGGGGCACAATAATAACAATATGGGGACTACAAGGGTACAAAAGAAATAATAACAGGGCTACACTACAATATTAAGAAACTGCACTAGTAGTATAGGGACCTAACATGCCCCTCTCCTTCAAAACATTGTTGTTCTCAATGCTTGAGTAGCTTTGGATGCATTTGTATAAAATTCTCATCCTCCCATGTGGAATCCTCAGTGGGTAATTTCTTCCACTTCATGAGATACATTGAAATGTTATGATACTAAATGTTATGAAAACAGCTCGAAAAATAGTAGAAAAGAGATATCAATGCCTTATAAATTATCCACTTCGAGGTGGAAACCTCCTTTACATTACATAAATGAACAATTCTTGGATGATTAAAATGAAAAAAACTTCTTTCTATATATAGCAGTCCATGGGGTGACAATATAATCCTAGCCAACCTAAAAATAATAATATAAGGGCCAACAATAGCAATAGTGGGGTTTTATGGGGTACAATAATAACAATATGGGGACTACAGGGGTACAACAATAACAATAAGGGGGATAGACTACAACAATTAGGGACTACACTAGTAATATAGAGACCTAACATGATGTTGGACGTGGAAGAGGCAAGAGTATATCGTTCTTTAAGTAGCACAACATAGAGAACATGACTAAGTTGAGCATTACAAAAATCCTTTGATTTGGACGATGTCACGATTTTGGTTGGAACCTTAGTGTAACCATTAATAAGGGAGATGAGGGATGCCATTTGTAAGCATGGAAGGCATGCTCAAGAAGTGGAGAGTCAAATATGAAAAGAGTGCATGTCATCATGCCTTCCAAGAGTGAAAACAAATTTTCTAGAGGTGCTACAAAAATATTTTGTTTCACCTACAGAGGGTTTGTTTTTGCACTGTGTTGTGCCGAGATTTCATTCCAAGTTACTTGTTTTCATCAATATTTTTCTTTATCTAGAGAATATTTTATTTTCATTTTCAATTTAAGATATATATATATATATATATATATATATAGATAGATAGATAGATAGATAGATATGATAGATTATCAAATTATTAATATATATCATATTTTTTTTTAAGATATGTTAGAATTGAAATATGTATAATGAAAAATGATATTTTTGCAATGTCAAATATATCACTATCATGAAAACAACAATTTTTCTAAAGGGGCCAATTGAATATGATTCCTCTAAAATCGAAATCCAACATTTGCATGAGATGTTAGGAGTGAAGTACTTTAAGTAGTAATGCAAATGTGGCACAATCATGAAGTCAATGATGTCTCATAAGGGACCACTTAAGCCTAATTTTGTTTTTATGTTTAGCTAAAATATATATATATATATATATATATATATATATATATATATATATATATGGTCATGAAAACAACTATTTATCTTATTTGGTTACGTAATTTGTATTCTTTTATATGTTTAAATGTGTGAGAATGTATAAGTTTATTAGACAATTGTTGTTATTATCATTATTTTGAAAATTGGTATATTTTCAGAAAGAGTATCACCCAAGAATTATTTTTTTATATTTACTAGAGAAAAATGTTTTTTTCAAATATTTTAATAATATCTTTTAAATTGTGTTATATAATATTAATGTAATGGAATTTTGACAATTTCATTGTATAATGAAACTAATGTTTAAATATTCTAGTAGTAGGGAGGATAAATCAAGAAAACAATAAAGCTATGTTAAGGGTTGGTGTGGTCTAAGTCGAGTATGATCATTTGTGATTTTGAAAAAATAGAAATGATATTTTAACAAAATAGATCTCTTTTGGTCTTGGCTTCTCAAAATTGTAATTGAAAATTTTAAATTACCATTGTATAAAGAAAAATATGGGTAAAAAATTATGTTCTTGGATGTAAAATGAAATTGTGTTAAATTTAAGGAAACTTTTATATTGAGGAACACCATTTACACAAGTATAAGAAAGATATGAACTGTTACCCCTATAACCAACAAGAATAAGATGTATGTTAGAAGACACATACATGAAGTGGCCTCATTGGAATGATAAAAGATATTTTTTGTTAGCACTTAAATGACATTTCTAAGGACATGAAGCTTACCATGGATCTGGAAGAAAATATGAGCATACCCTTTCTCAATGTATTAATTACTGGGAATAAGGATGAGACTCTTGAGTATTATGAATTTCAAAGAAACAACATACTAAACGTTACCTTCATGCTAAGTATTACTATCACACGTTGTAGAATATTTGAGTGCTAAATGCATTGGATACATGGGAAATAATAATGGTAGAAAATGAGAACCTAAAGTAGGGAAAATTCCACCTAACTAAGGTCATCAAAGGAATATGTAATGATAAGGACATCAAGAAGGAATTTAAAAAGGAAAAAAGAAGGTTTTATTCTGATGTTGTTCAATCATCTCATAAAAAGGCATTATATCTCTCTTATATTTGTGGAGTGATATATAAGATTTTGAAGGTGTTAAATAGAACAAAATTACAACCTCATTAAAGTAATTTAAGAATGTTAAATAGTTTTCTAAAACACATCATAAGCCATTAGAAGCACAAGGTGTATACAACTTTTCTTATTCCTATGGAAAGTGTTATATTGGATAAACCATCATATCTTTTCAAATAAAAATAAAGCAACATGTAGAAAATATTAGAAAAAATTCCCTTCACACTTCAACACTACAAGAACATTCTTTTAAGACCAAAAACCATGTTTCCTAGAAAACATTGAAATCTTGACAAATTAGCATAACTAATTGATCCAGATTTATGTAGAAATGAAAGAAAATACAGAAATAGACATAAACATAGAGATGCAGTAGAAATAAAACTTCATTTAATTAATAATAAAATATTGAAATATGCTTATAAACATAATGGAAATAAAATAGTTAGGGAGTTGGTAGCTTACCTCTGAGAAGATATGTGGTGGCCACAAGCCTATGAATTATGTTACAATGAGGCTTGAAGGCCTATTTATTTTTGAGAATCAATGGAAAACCATAAACATCCAAAAACCTAACCCTAGGAGATGAAGCGCCAAAACTATGGGCCCCGTTTCGGTAAATTTATACATCAACTAACTGGGGACGTAACTTTGGCATATTATCTCTATTTGATGCGCTCAATACCTCACTAGAAATATCTATTCAAAGACTACAACTTTTGACATGAGCAACATCAAAGGAACTTCCATGTTGCTCCCGAGTTTCACAAAAACCATTGTTTAGGGCTTTAAAATGGCTCTGGAATTCGAGGACCCGAAAAACTACTAAAAATAGTAAGTTGTGTTGAAACTAAAAAGCTAAAAGAAATGATTATAGGGGTATATATAGAATAGGTGGGTGGCCACCAATATCCACCTGGAGCATTCCTCCCCCTTATTAAGCAATGGTCCCCATTGCGTTGAGTTCCTCCATGAGATGAGGCAAATTCCGCTGAACTTGGTATTGGATTTGTCGAAGATGTCGTGGACTTGTGCGCAGACATGTTAGACATGTTCAATAAATTTGGTTGATTTATGAGCCTCATACAATGCATGTGTGGATTTTTTTCTGTGTGGTCTCATGAGGTATTGAAAAATTAGGTGGCAGCGTGCTTAGGGTTAGATCAATGGAGTGCTTGACCTCACAGTGTAGAGGAACTTATGTGGGTGAGGAGAAAATGTACTTGTATTCCTCCACAACTCTATCCATCTAATTTTGTCATGTAGGGGAGCCCTGTTTTGAGGCTTGCCACAATATTCTTCTTGACTTATAGGCGAATTTTAATGAAAATAAATTTCCTGGTTTGGGAAACACTCTTACTGTGTTGTTTTGAAGTAGTCAAAGAGATGGCAGGAGGCGGTACTATCATTGTTATCCTATAAAATTTATTTCCCAAATTAATAACAATAGAACAAGGTCTAAACTCATACAAAGCATGCTTCTTCCACAAGTATGGTTGGCCCAATAATACATCAGACACACCAAGAGGAGCAACATCACACAGTACCTCATTTGTGAATGGATTGATGTTGTAAGGAAGCTGACACTATTGGCAGATGCAAAGATCTCTTCCTTAGTGAAGCCACTCAATGGTATATGGTTGCCGATGTTCTATGGTCGGTAGGCTGAGCCACCTCATTTACTCTACCAAAATGAGGTTCTTTTAGATTCCGCTATCGACAAGGAATTGCAGTGGAGAACCCTTCACCCACATCTACGAATGGAAGAGGTGCTCCCACACCTCTAGATCCTCGGGCTCCTCCCTTTGGAGCTTTGTGGTGGAAATAATGGAACTGGGATCTGCATCATTGATTTTCTTGCCTTTTTCATTGCCCTTGTGTCATTATGACTCATGATCAGAATATGCATCTGATTCAGGTGCTTTCAGTTTGGGAACTAGCGACTGTTTGGCCCGACACTCGTTTTTGTTGTGTGTGGGGTTGTTATGAAATTCACACCACTTCCTTGTGTCCTTATTTGGATTTATGGTGTTACTCTAAGCCTCCCCACTTTGTATTTTCCCCTTATTATGTAGTTCAAGTGCACCTTTCCCCGACTTCGGATTTCTGGATCCAAAATCTCACTTCTTTTGCTTAAATTTATTCTCGATATTGGCATCATTGTGATATGTCGTTCTAGGTGAGGTAATGTTGAGGAAATCCATTTCCTCTTGAATGTATTTATGAAAACAACTATGGTACTTCAGCACCAAATTTCTCTCTGAATACTTAGTACCCAATTTTGTGTGCAAGGTATCGAAAAAATTCATCAATTCGTGCACATCTTGATCCCTTTGTTGCTGCAGCGTGGTCCATTGGATGTAATTTTCCTCATAGCTCCTGAATGGATAATATCATTCCTTGATGGCATTTGTGAACAAATTCCAAGTGAGTGTGGTAGAGAATAGATAGGGTTACCTCTCATCCTTCTGCTCACAGTAGGTTTCCCACTCGTCTTTTACATGGGGGGAACTTTGAGGAGTGCAAAAGTAATATTTTATCGCTCAGATAAATCATGGACCGAGAAATACCCTTCTAGAAAATTGAACCATATATCTACAACTTCTACATCTATCTAGCCTTAAAATACAGGAATGTCTAAGTTGACCTATACCTTGAAAGGAGTGGTGCATCCAGAGAGGCTACTAGATGTAGATGTGCTGCCAATGGGGAGTTGTTGAAGGATCTGGGCAAAGTTATCCATCATCGTGTTCCTCTGTATATTGAGGCCTCCTCGAGAAATATTTTAATAGGATCTCCTCCTGCCTCATCTTTATTTTATTCCACCATGGGAGGTCTTCAGGGTTAGCGAGACTGATCTAGCAAGGGTTCAACTAGATCGAGCCCTAACTCCTTATACCTTAACCTTGTTGGGGACATGCAAAGAAAAATAGAGAAAGGGTAGACCGCTCTTATACCATTGATCTATATTTATGTAGGGACTCAATAAAATACATAAATAGACCTAAAAAAAGAGATGCAGTGGAAATAAAATTTCATTTCATTAATAACAAATTACTGAAATATGCTTACAGGCAACATGGAAATAAACTAGCGAGCGCATTGGTAGCTTGTCTCTGAGAAGATATGTGGCAGATAAAAGCCTTTGAACTATGTTACAATGAGGCTCAAAAGGCCTATTTATTGTTCATAAAAAATGGAAACCCCTAAACATCCAAAAACCTAACCCTAGGAGATGAAGCGCCAAAAGTATGGGACCCGTTTGGGTAAATTAGTACATCAACTTCTCGAGGATGAACATTGGCATATGATCTTCGTTTTATGCACTCAATACCTTGATAGAAATATCTATCTGAGGAATACAACCTTTGATGTAATAAACATCAAATAAACTAACATGTATCTCCTGGTTTTCCCAAAAAACGTCATTTAGGGCCTCAAAACTGCTCTGAAAGTTGAGGACCATAAAAACTGCAAAAAATAGCAAGTTGTGATGAAACTGAAAAACTAAAAGAATCGATGTTGGGGGGCTAAATGGAATATTTGGGTGACCAAAAATATCCACCTAGACCACTACTATAAGTGGAAATATTATGCAAAATTTCACAATGATTCATATTTGTTACAAATCGTTTTGTCATCATGACAACTCACCATTAGAATGCATCTTTTTCCATCCAATTCATGTGTTCCGATGCACTCCCTTGTAATTAAATGACTTAATCACCTTGAATAAAGCAAGATTTCTTGGTTATAATTCTAGAAAATTTATTTTTAGTGACTTGCATGCTTTCCAAGGCAGTATATGTGCATGCATAGTTCCTACCATTGGTACCCACACATAATTGTGCTATGTCTTACACTATGTACCGCACACATGACTCAACAGAAAGTAAAAGTAAAAATTTAATTCTAGAAGGCTTTTTGGAAAAATATATCCCAACTGAAAGCTTCAAGGTCATGCTTATTTGAGCCTATCCCCTCCCATCTTAGAGATAACTCCCATTTTTCAAGGAATCCTAATCCCACATTAAGTGGATCTCTTCCTGTTGATGTGGATCTGAAACTTCCTCCTCTTGGCCTATGGATCAACTACAAGCTAGAGAGTTAAGGGAGGTGACTAAAGGTATACTTATGCTGGTAGAACTAGGCTTGAGAGCTTATCATCCAAGGAAAGGATTTTAGAATTATGGGAGGAGCTTCACAACAAAAAGGAAGTTTTTGTAAGACTCTTCCATATCTATGAATTAATACAATTGAACTATTTTTCTCACTACATTGTTTTATGGATCTGATTAATGATTTGTCTTATTGTTATTTTATCCATTTAAATGACGTTGTTTACTAAAATCCTTGATCATTAGTTTAAATCCTTGAACTATCTATGTTGCATATGGCTTTGATCATTTTGTTTCTATGTGTGTAGGTATGTTCGAAGCATTAAAGAGTCACATCGAGGCATAGTGAGGATCTTCATCAAGCATTTTGAAATAAGATATGGATCTTGTTTCCTCTCCTTTTAGCTTTATGATTCAATCAATATAGATTCAGGGAAACAATAGTTTGATTGTATGCTTGTTACTAGGTTTTGCTGTAAATATAGGGAGATCGCTCTTGTCCGTAATAGGGATTAGTCTAATATAACAATAGTATACGATGATTTTTTGGAAAATAACATTTGTTTTCAAAAAATTAATCTTATACTATAAGTGGTAATTAGAAAAGCCCTAGAGATGATCATGAATCAAAACAACTTGAACAGAGATAAGATTCTAGATGTAAGAAAGAATTGGCTCAGCTTGATTAATCAATAAAGAGCCTAATAATAATTAGGTTTGAAATATCACTTTTCTTCTTTGGTTGATTAATTATTTATAATATTCTTAATATTTTTATCTATTAAAATTTCTTAATAAATTTTAATCTTATTTATCATTGATTTTTTAATAACAGTAGTAGTAGTAGTAGTAGTAGTAATAACAATAATAATAAATCTAATTTGAGGCCTTGACCAAGCCAAACATCAAATTGGTGTATGAGACTTTCTTCATTGCAGGGATAACAAACCTACCTCCATGTAATTAGTTGATTGCTAAAGTCTACAAATGTGTACATACTCTACCCTCTTATGGATTTGAACTTGTGATTTCCTAGTAGGAAACACTTATTCCTAACCATTAATCTTAGTCAATATGTATTTTTTATAATATTTATATAATAACAATATAATCTACATTATTAAACATGATAAACCAGTATGTGTTATATAACATTATAAACATGTATAGAATATATATGTTGAAATTGGAAATACGAACAATGAAAATAACACCCAGAAATGGTACCATAGGGGGCTTTTGATTTAATTTTCCCTTAATTAAATTGGAAGAAAAATTGTAATTCCATCTCATGACAACTTGTATTAGTTAATTGATCTAGGAATACTCAATTAGCTTAGGAATTTCAAGTTAGATGTCATATAGGAGGCATGTAGACTTATCCCATGATTTTAGGGGGTCCAATCACTGTTATTTTTGAGTTTTAATTAGTTAACTCAAGAAATTACGTTAAAATGAGTTTAACTAGTTCTAACTGAGTGATGTGCTAGTGATAGGTCCAGTAAATTAAATCTGGTTTAATTCAAAAGTAGTGATCAATCGGTTAATTGATAATTTTCTATAAATAGTTTTTGCATGTCATATCTAAGGAAGACGCAATTGAGACTGAGCTTAAAGGGAAGATAACTATCGTTTTTATACTTAGAAAATTGTACAGGTCATGCATGAGGTCATCGAGAAGCCTTAGATGATTTGCAAAATCATTAATTGGGATTTTCCTAATTAATAGGGGCTCAATTAGCCTAGGAATGTGTAAGGCATGCTAGACCTATACAAACAAAGGGTTAAATATTGGACCAAACTTGCTTAAATTGAAAACCATAATGACACCATATTTGAGCAATATTAGAGTGAGACAGTGAGCAAAGTGAGAAAGTGAGAAAATTTCATAGGTTTCTCATGAACATAAATATCATTTTATTGTTTCATGGTCTTAACTTTATGCAATATACATATAGTGGTTTTTTGAGCAGTTACTTTCCCTAGATACATCTTGTGTTGTGTGATTGATAATTTATTTCTCTTACTTGATATGTGATTATGCAGTCATGTTTTGTTTCCGCAAATTGTAGAAGGATTTAGTATTATGTTTTAGTAAATTACAAGATCATATTGAATCTTGTTTTTATATTTTCTACATTGTATGAGAGAGTGAAGAATCACAATGGAAGAGAAGAACAAAGTTTGTTTTGAATAGGTTCAAATATACAGATTTATTTGTGAGGACCCAACACCAGATAAAGATGTGTTTCAATGGATTGATACTCGAATATGCCCTTGAGTGAAATTCGAATTAAATAGCTTGGAAGGAAATGATGGAGGTAGTTCTAAATGACAATGGACTAAAGGAATTCATAGATAGTGATATTCCTAAGACACAATAACATATACTCAACTTCTTGATGCATGAAAGAGGAAGGTAGAAAAGGTGAGAAGGATCTTGTTGGAAGAAGCTCGAGATCATATTGTCTCATGTCTCCATGGGAAGGGGACTCCATATGCTATGTGGAAGGCCTTAAAATATTTTTTTCAGAATAGCAATGACCACAGGAAATTGGCGATAAAAGAAAAGCTCAAAAATATCAATATGGAGGAGGGCGAGATGATACCAAAATACTTGATGAAGTTTAATCAATGTCGAGATGAGCTTGGATATGTTGGTGTGATAGTAGCTCATGATGATTTGGTGAACCTATCTCTTCTTGGCCTTCCTAGGAGCTGACATAGTTACCAGGACTCTATGAATGGGAGGTAGAAGCTACCAAATTGGAAGCTTTTGTGGTCATACTTGATAATAGAAGAGATAAGGCAGAGCACCAGAGACAGGACCTCCGACACTAACAAAGAAGGATATTTGGCATTGTTTAGAAATGAAAGAAATCCTAGGGAAATAATTCCTAAGGCGAAGAGGGAAAGAGAGACTTTTCCAAGTTCAAGTGTTTTCACTATCATGAGCATGGGAACTATGCCTCAAATTATCCACATAAGTTAAGAAATAAGGATCTTACAGTTTCAGCAATAAGTGAAGTGCTAGCTTCAAAATTCAAGACTGATTTTACTCTCAATGCATATATGGAAAACACAATAATAAGATGAATGTGTTATCTAGAGACCGATTCCTCATTCCATATGATGGGGAATAGAGATCTCTTCAGTGACTTGGAGGAGAAGGACCTCTAGCAGAACATAGACTTTGGATATGAAAGGAGCTATAGCGCTACCAACATAGGTACAATTACCTTTCAGTGGGTGACTGGCTCCCCTCTCAGACTCAAAGATGTTTTGTATTGTCTAGGACTAAAGAAGGGTCTTTGTTAGGTCCCCATATTACTAGTGTGGTCCCTTACTATTGTTAGTGTATCCCCCTTATTGTTATTGTTGTATCCATGTAACCCCCATATTGTTATTATTGTGCGCTTACATTATTATTATTAGGTTGGTTAGGATTATATTGTGTCCCCATGGACTCCTTTATATAGAAGGAGGTTTTTTCATTTGTATCATCCAAGAATTGTTCATTTATGTAATGTAAAGGAGGTTTCGCCGTTAAGTGGTTGAATTCTAAGGCATTGATATCTATTTTCTTCTATTTTTGGAGATTGTTCATTAAATTTGGAATCAGAGCTTTGGATTCTAGGGTTTCTCTTCTCCCAAAAGGTCATTGTACTATTTTTGCTATAACTTTCTTTCTACGAAGGTTCAGAAGCTAAAAGTTTTATCACATGAAGAAATAATTTTTAGAAACCTTCTGTAAAAATTTTAGATCTTGGTTCACAATATTTTTGGAGATATGATATGTGGAAGTTAGGGTTTTTTCATGCTCCTGAATTTCATCTCAAAGAGGTGACCATCGTAAGATCGACATAACTCTCTATCTAAGCATCGGATTGGAATTCTGTAGCAAGTGGCCGAAAGAACAAAGAATGTAGTTTCTATTATATCAATTTCAGAGTCGAAGGATGAAAAAGTGACACATGGCACATCGTAAAAGTGTGCTCTACTGAACTAGTCCATAAGTAGGTCATTGTGGGAGATTGAGGATAAATTTACCCTTGAAGAATCCAAATCAAGTCAGACCTGTGGAATTGTAAAGAAGATTCAAAGGGATACTATAGAACGAAATTTTAGATATTGAAGATCCAAAATCACTGATATAATTCAGTTTCAATATCCTGCTCCTGAAAAGAAAGAAAAATGTGTGTATTTTTATTTCAAATTGCATAAGTTTTGTTCAAAAAATCAGTTTGAAATGATTCCAAGGGTATATTGAAGCATAGATATCAGTAATGGGCTATAAAATGCCCCATATATAGAATTCAACACCCATTAAGACTTCAGAAGACTCTATTATGTCTCATGAAGATGAAGAAGTGTAACATGACATATCAAAATTACAAGAGAAAGTGCACCAAATTCCTCTTTCGCAAAGAGAAACAAAAAATGAAATGGAAGTTTTGAAGAAAGGCATGGAAGCTAAGATGGATGATTTGAAGAAGCTCATGGAAGCTAATATGGATGGTTTGAAGAAATTCATGGAAGCTAACATGGATTTTTTGAATGATTTTAAGAATGGCATGGAAGACATGGAAGAAAAAATGGATGGTTTGAAGGAAGGTTTAACAAATTTGATACAAGAAATTATTCCAAATGGAAAAAATATAGTAGAGGAAACTCATGATGAGAAAAAAATAAATGTTAATATTGATTTCATAAACTTGAATTTTGGATGGAAAACCCACCATATTCCAAAGATCGATATGAGGAAGTTTGATGACAAGGATCCCGTAACATGGATACTACAGATGGAGAAATATTTTGATCTGAATAATGTCAAAAACACACAAAAGGTATGCATTGCAACTTTATATTTAGAACATAATACATTTGTATGATATCGATGGCTTTTCTCCCGTAAAAAGGTTATCACTTGGTCGATTTTCACAAAGGAAATGATAGCACATTATGAGGATACAAGGAGCAACACCTTGTTTTGCCAATTGATAAAACTCAAACAAAAGGGTTCAGTGGTGGAGCACATTGAGGACTTCCAAAAATTTAATATAGGGGTAACTGATATTCTAGAGAAACACATGATTGATGTCTTAATAGGGACTTTAAAGGATAACATACAACATGAGGTTCACATTTGTGGACTTGATTCATTGGAGAAGGAATTCAGGTTGGAAAGAAAAATTGAATGTGAAATTATGGCGACAAGGAAGCCTACCACTCATATCTATCAATATGGAAGTACTTCTACTCCTAGACTTCCGCAACCTACAAGGTTTACACCACAACAATTGGAAGAAAAAATAGCAAAAGGGCTCTGCTGGAGTTGTGATAGCTAATACACTAAAGTTCATAAGTGTGTTGAGAAGAAATCATTTTACATAGATTGTGAAGAGGAGGAACAAAATGAACAAGAAACTTCAAAAGAACAGGATATTAACCATGAAACAACCCTAGAGAAAGAAGAAATGAGTCTGACCAAATCATGTAATGCATTGGCAGGAATTACCACTCCTTAAACTCTCAAGATAGAAGGACATATGAAGAAGAAAAAGGTAATAGTGTTGATTGATTCAGTTAGTACCCATAATTTTATTCATTTTAAGGTAGCTAAGGAATTGAAAGGCTTCCTATACCTAACACTAGAATATCAAGTGATGTTTGCAAATGAACGAACTATAAATTGCTCTAGAAAATGTCATAATATCAAGCTAACCATGGGGGAATATGTATTGAATAGTCCAATGATTTCCATTCCAATTGGAGGTGTGGATGTTGTAATAGGAGCACAATGGTTACAATATTTCAGGATCGTAGCTTTTGATTTTCAACAACTTTTTTTGAAATTATTTTCGGAAGGAAAGGAAGTTGAAATACCGGGTATTGCAGGGAAGCTAAGAAAGATAATAATGTATAATGTCATGAAAAATCTTCTGAAGAAATAATAGCGAGGTGTAATTGCACAATTATTCTCACTAGAATTTCCAATATCAAAATCATGTATTTCTCCAAATCCCCAAAAAGTCTTAGAAAATAATTCGAAGGTGTTTGAACCTCCCAAAGGACTCCCACCTATTCATGATCATGATCACACTATTCATTTGATTCCAGGAAATGTTCCTCGAAAAATTAGTTCTTACAGATATCCTTATGTTGAAAAGAGTGAAGTTGAACGTATGGTTGCACAAATGTTAGAGGCTGGTATAATTCAACCTAGTCAAAGTTATTTCTCTACTCTAGTAGTATTGGTGCACAAGAAGGATGGATCATGGAGCATGCATCCAGATTATAGGGAGCTCAATAAGCTCACTATTGAAGATAAATTTCCCATTGCAGTGATTGATGAATTATTGGATGAATTACATGCAGCAATTGATCTTACCAAGTTGGATCTTTGTTTAGGATATCATCAAATTAGAATGAAGACTAAAGATATTCTAAAAGCAACATTTCAAACTCATGAGGGTCATTATAAATTTTTGGTCATGCCTTTATGCCTTACCAATGCAACTTCTACATTTCAAAGATTGAGAAATTCCATTTTCAAACCCTTCCTTAGAAAATTTGTGTTAGTATTTTTTGATAATATACTAATCTACAACAGGTCGTGGAAGGATAATGTTCAACATGTTGACAGGGTGCTCAAACTATTGGAGGAGAAACCATTATATGCAAAAACCTCCAAATGTTTCTTTGGAGAACAAGAGGTGGAATATCTAGGTCATATTGTATCTCACGAGGGTGTTAAGGTCGACCCTAACAAAATTAATGCCATTAAGGAATGGAAAGTCCCCATAACCATAAAGTAGTTTCTAGGATTTCTCAGGTTAACAGGGTATTATTGCAAGTTTTTAAGAATTATGGGAGAATAGCAGCACCTATAACAACATTATTTAAGAAAGATGCATTTTCATGGACTCCTGAAGAAACTAAGTCCTTTGAACATGTTAAAGAGGAAATGTGCCTAGCACCGATCTTAGCTATGCTAGGCTTTACAAAAACCTTTATTATGGAATTTGATGCCTCAGGAAATGGAAGTGGTGTTGTTTTGATGCAAGAAAGAAGATACATCTCTTTTTAAAGTTATATAATCAAAGTAAAGTATTTAGAGAAAGCTATTTATGAGAAGGAAATGTGGGAATACTACATGCACTAAAGAAATGTTGACCTTACATAATGGGAAGACATTTCAAGGTAAAAACTAATCATGATAGTCTTAAACACTTTTTGGAACAAAGACTATCTTTATAATAACGGAAAAAATGGGTCACAAAGATGTTGTGTTATGACTTTGAAATCATCTACAAAAAAAGGGCAGCTAAATTTTGTTCCGAATGCACTCTCAAGAAAGGATGAAGAGATGGAGGCATTGCTTTGTGCCATTTCTATTATACAACCTGATTGGATAACCAAGGCAAGGGATGAATGGAAGAAGGATGAAGAAGTGTGGAAACTAATTCAAAAGTTGCACCAAGATCCTAGTACATCTGATACATTTACTTGGAAAAATGATTTCTTATGGTACAGAGATCGCTTATATATTTGTAAGAATTCCCAACTAAAACAAAACATTATTTTGGAATCACACACTTCTCATTTAGGAGGACACTCAGGATTTTTAAAAACTTACCCTAGGGTGAAGAAATAATATTTTTGGGATGGCCTTAAATCCGATATTCAAAATTTTTTGGAAGAATGTTTGGTTTTCGAGCAAAATAAAGTTGGGAAAATTAAGATTTGGGTCTTATGTAGCCTTTATCCATTCCAAGTCAACATTGGGAGGATATTTCAATGGATTTTACCACAGTTTTACCTAATTATGAAGGGAATAGTGTCATCACGGTGGTAGTTGATAGACTTACCAAGTATGCACACTTTTGTGCATTATCTCATCCATTTAAACTAAGTATGGTTGCTACTGCATTTATGGAAACAATTCAAAAGCTACATGGAAACCAAAAGATTATTATAAGAGAGAGATCCCATTTTTAGTGGAAACTTTTAGATGGAATTATTTTCTTGTTTGGGTACTCAACTAGCTCATAGCTCAGCTTATCATCCTCAATCTGATGGTCATGCTGAGATAGTGAAAAAAATGTGTGGAAGGATATATTAATTCTTTTGTATCTGATAAACAAACACAATGGGTCAAATGGTCACCTCTGGCGGAATGGTGGTATAACAGTTCCTTCCATATTGCAATAAAAATTACCCCATTTATGGCACGTTATGGATATCATTCACTGTCCATCACATCATATTTAAGATAAAATTCTAAGGTTCAAGTAGTGGAAGATCACATCGAGCATCAACAAAAATTTCTCCAACTCTTAAAGTATAACCTAAATTTGGCACAAAATCGAATGAAACAACATGCATATCAGCATCACAGTGAGAGAAGTTTTGATGTAGGGGACTACATATTTTTACGGTTACAACCATAAAAACAAATATCCCTCAAGCAAGATAAGAAGTATAATAAATTCTTTTCAAAATACTATGGTCCTTAGAAGGTGTTGCAAAAGATTGGCACTATGGCATACAAATTGGAGCTTCCTGCTTCTTCATGAGTGCATCCATATTTCCATGTTTCATGCCTAAATAAGGTTATAGGTGACAAAATTCCAGTACAAACAATATTTCTAGAACTTGATGAGGAAGGAAAAGTCATATTGGATCCTGAAGCAGTCACGGAAACAAGAACTCGAAAACTACGAAATCGATCAATTTCAGATTATCTCATCAAGTGGAAGAACTTACCAATTTAACATTCTACATGGGAGGATGAAAATTTTATACAGAAGAATCCAGAGCTACTCAAGCATTGAGGACAACACATTTTTGAAAGAGAGGGGCATGTTATTGTTGTGCCCCTGTAACCCCCATATTTTTTTTATTGTGCCCTTACATTATTATTGTTAGGTCAACTCGGATTATTTTGTGTCCCCATGAAATCCTATATATAGAACGAGGTTTTTTTATTTGTATCATCCAAGAATTATTCATTTATGTAATGTAAAGAAGGTTTCCCCCTCGAAGTGGTTGAATTCTAGGGCATTGATCTCCCTTTTCTTCTATTTTTGGAGTTGGTTTCATAGCAATCCTGTCTTCGTAGCAGTATTGGAAGAACGAGCTTATGATTTCATATTTGGAAAAGGAAATGTGTTCCTTAGACACATATCCACGAGACAGGTGAAACAAATTAGTGTACAAGTGAAGAACCTGTATGCTCTCGAGGTCAAAGATGCATGCAAATATTTGAGGAAAAAATTTGAGGTTAGAGACTTAGTGGTTGAGAGGGAGCCTAAATTACCTATGAACATGTAACCTTAGAAGAAATCTCAAAATGTTGTGAAGAAACCACAATTGGAGAAGTAGAGAGGAGACTGAGTGGAGGAATCCACTCAAGAAGAGTTTCGAGGAGGGGGAAATTTCAAGCCACATGGGAAAATGGAGCACATCCAGCCATACCTCTAGGTGAGAGGTGGGGTGATGTGAAGTAATAATCCGAAGATAAGAAATTTGGGTAGGGTCCATTGAAATGGCTTATCTCATGGATGAGACCTAGCTACGGGGAGCCCACAGTACATAGTAGTGGGAAGGATCTGTAGTGATTGATGCAGTCAAATTAAGAAATATAGAAATTAGAGTGACATATGTCAAATTCTAGAGTGCACATCAGAGATGGCCAGAATACAAATGGAACAAATGGAGAGTAAGAAACAATGCAAAATTTTCAGTAGACAGTGTAGTAACCTGTAGCAGTTACAGACTCCGATGACAAATGAATCATATTGATTTAGTTTTTGGAGGTGATTCAATTTTAGGAGTTGTAGGAGAAAACAACGCTACAGAAGTGTTGCATGCAGAAAATTCCAAAGGTATTAGATCAAGATAGATTGAATTCCTTTCTTGTTGAGAGGAAGTTTTGAAACTTGCAACAAGAAATAGTGAAAATGGCATCTAGAAATGGCACTGAGAAAGGGGTATCATAGAGGGCTTTTGATTTAATTTTCCCTTAATTAAATTGGAAGAAAAATTGCAATTTCAATTTCATCTCATGGCAGCTTGTGTTGGATAACTGAGAAAGGAAGACTTTGTTAGCTTGGGAAACTAGATTTAGAGGTCTGAGAGGAGGCATGTAGATCTATCCCATGATTTTACTGGGTCCAATTACAGTTATTTGTGAGTTGTAATTATTTAACTCAAGAAATTGAGTTAAAATTAGTTTAACTAGTTCTAACTGAGTGATGATCTAGTGATAGGTCCAGGGAATTAAATATGATTTAATTCACAAGCAGTGATCAACCAGTTAAATGATAATTTTCTATAAATATTTATTGCATGTTAGTTATAAGGAAGGCCCAGTTGAGACTGAGGTTAAAGGGAAGATAGCTATTAGTTGTATAATTAGAAATATGTATAACTCATGCATAAGGTAATCGGGAAGCCTTAGATGAATTTTGAAATAATTAGTTGGTATTTTCCTAATTAATAGGTGCTCAATTAGCCCAATAATACACAAGAAAGGTAGGCCAGGACCACGCAATCAAAAGTTTAAATATTGGACTAATCTTGATTAGTTTTTAAACCAGAATAAAACCATATTCGAGTAGGATCACAGACAGATAGTCAAAAGTGTGTAGAGGGTTCTCAGGAAGAGAAATAACATTTTATTGTTTCATGGTTTTGAATTTATGAAACATTTTATCAAAGATAACAACTAGGTTTTTTTTGAGTTATGAGTCAATTAGGTTATGTTAGTTCAGATTGAATAGGATATTTTAAATTTGTAATTTTCACAAAATTGCACATATGTGGGGGTTATTGAAGGTTGCCATTAATGTGATAGGAGTCAATGTCAAAGAAAAATCCAAAAATATATCGTGCATGAGTAAATCTGGTCATTAGAGTGAATTTTACACTTTTACCAAATTCACTGCAAAATCAGAGTAAAACAGTCAGGATTCGCTATGAAAGTTCATAATACTCTGTTTTTTCTAGTGTTATGTATTTTTTTATATTTTTTGGCAATAAACATAGAAATAGGTGGTTGATTCATCAAATGATATCAGGAATATCATTGGGACACTTGTTTGAGGGGGCATCTCAGTAATCAACTCCACATGGCTTACATGGTTGAAAACTCATCAAGTCAACAAAGCATGCCAACTCATCAATATAGCTCAACATCTCAGCTCAATATCACAAATTCTAAAATCCAGTACATAAAATATTCAACACTTGAATATTTCAGTTTGGTTCGATAGAAATGGTACAAGTTGAATTGAAGAAAAAACGTCTTAAAATGATTCTGCAAGATGGTGATGATACTCCATGAAACATGGTAAGACAACACATTTTTTATCACACTTTGTCTTATGCTATTAGAATCAGGCATATACATGCTTTAGAAGTGTTTTTTAAGTGAAAATAAGAAGAATTTAAATGTTAGTGAACTAGGTACATTCGTAATGTAGTCGAGGCTTAAAGGTGAGTTTTCGCTACAAAAATGTTGTAGCTTTCTTTGAGCTAAAAATTCTTTAAAAAAATCATAACAAGGGTGAATTAGAGCATGTGTCTACCTCATTATAATCATAAAAGACCCTAAAATGGTAATTAATATCAAATATTATGCAAAACATGGATTTTGGAGGTTGCTACGAAAGTTCCGGAACAATGTGCTACGAAAGTTCATGTACATGATTGTTTTAACAGTTAACTCCAAAGTCACTTTCTGACAAAATGGAAAGTAATTTTAGAAATATCAAGGAATTTTTTATTTAGCATGAGCCTATACACAAAAACCTCTCTCAATTTTTGCACATTTATCAGGATTTGGAAAATATGCAATCATATTTTAGGCCTATTTTTTAGAATTTTTACTAGCCAGATTTGTGTAAAAAATTTAAAATTCGACTTGTTGGAGGTCCACCTCAGCATCCATATGGAATGATGACACATAAGCATTCCAGTACACTCATAAAATCAGTTGGCTTCGTTTTATAAGGGTTACTAAAATAAATTGTTGAGCTATTTAATGAAAGAAGAGTCATTTTTGTGTTCAAACTCTTCCAAAGAGAAATATCCCCAAAAATTCTCCAAGTGATGAAATGTGATTATAAATAGGTATTTTAGGTATAAATCCAAGGATGGCCGTGGTGGAAATCCATTGTATGATACCTCACTCTATAAATGAGAGATTTTTTGAGTTTTGGTTCGTTGATGAATGTAGATGAGATTTTTGTTTCACTAAGATAATATACAGTTGCCAAAAATGTTTTTCAAGCCTAAGATTTATTTTAAGCTTATGTGTTTGTGTTTTTCCATTTCTCATATTATCATCATCTTCATATTCTCAGGATTACCTGGAATTCATAGTACTTTGCTCCAATTTCCTTCACGTGTTATGTGTATGTTATAAATAGTTATTTGTTAAGATTAATTGCCTCAACTTCCATGAAATACATTTTCTTGTGATTGAAGTCACATAGCTAAATCCATGCTGAATGGTAGCCTTTCATACATCTTCCACCTAAAATATCACTTAAAATACAAAAAGAGTTAGCTATCTGCAATATAAGTTTCATCTTTAGTATTCATTTGTTTTCTTTGAAAGAGCCCTCTGTGACTAAAAGGGCTAACTTTTAGTCCAAAGTGGTTTTAAACAGTTGCATTAGGTTGACCATTGAACAACCCAATTGGTGCCAGCTTAGTGATAACATTTTGGTGCTTATTATGAGATTTAGAAGCTACATTATTTTGGGAAATTGATTCAAATAAAAGTAACAAATCTCTTGAAGGTAGTCGGAGATTAAAAATTTTCAAGGTTGTACTTCTACCTTGGTGACTTCTTGAAGAATTCAGAAATTCATGGATTCATGGTGACTCCACTTCTTGAAGATAACTAGCTTGAAGAATTCCCAAGATGAGTTCTATTGCAAGAAATAATTCCAGGTATGCCCCAATGAATTTCTCTCACATCCCTAGTTTTCCAAATCCTATGCCTAGAGTTGATTGGTTAACTTATCTTCATTTATTTAAAGATGAAAATAAAGATAATGTTGTTCTTAACTTCGTTAGATTCTATATGCATGTACATAAGTTTCAAGTTGATTTTCCTGAGGTTTTTCTCATGAAAAATTCTATGGATGTCATAGAGGATGAAGCTAGAACATGGTATGAAGGGTTGCCGCTGGGAAGCTTATTCTCTCTTAAAGATTTCCATAGAACATTCTTCGAACATTATCAGAAGTAAAATTATTATTTATCAATGTTACAAGAGTGTTGTGATTTTTGTGAGGTGTTTATTCCATATCTTAAAACTCTTGGTGATAATGGAGAGTCCTTAAATGAGGATATGTTACAGGCACTTTATGAATTTTCTTCAAAAGTTACTTGTCATGATGATCAATAAATTTTCCAACAAGCAGATGTCTCTTATTTATTTGAAGATGAAATGGATTAGCAATTTCACAGTCAAGTCATACATACTACATGAAATTTATGAGGATTTGTAGCCTTGTAAATGTATATGTTGTCAAAGGTATGAGCCAAATCATGCAAATTGTTTTTCAGCCCATTCCTTTTCTGATATTTTATGTCAAGAATAGACTCCTCAAGATCAGGTTGTTGAAAATGCATGCATGAAATTCTAAAAAATGAGGTAACATGTGATGAAAGTTCACTTCTAGGTAAAACTGAGCTACATGAAGAGCTAAATATACATGTTTTACCTATTCTATTCGGAGATCATCAAAATGAAATGGAGGATTTTCATAAATTCCTTTGTATAGGAGTTGTTAGCATTTAGAATAAAGATGATAGTCCTAAAGAAAAACTACCAAATATTATATCTGGTTATTTTGATAAGCAAAAGATTAGTTTTGATACACATAATATGGAGGTCATGTTTCAAGATGTTCAAGGATGCATGGATGTTTTTTTTTATTTACGCGAAAGAGAATATACATCTATTCTTTCATTTTTATTTGATGATGTTCTTGGAATTGAATACATAGAACAAAAGAAGCCATTAATTATGAATGAATTCAACTGTCATGGTTTCCAAGATCCAATGGTAAGTCTATTGTAGTCATCAATCAAGATAAATTATGTGTTTCTTATGGAGCATGGATTCAATTTTCATTCCAAGTTTCCAATATATGATTCACTTCTGATTTTGTTCTAGAACAATCAGGAAGCCCATGTGTTGGATCAACTCTTTTACTGGCTATACTGGAGATTTCATATTGCTTGAATTGAAATTTTGGTTTTCAGCTATTAGAGTAGGTTTATTGGTACATAAATAAGCTTGTTGGGAAAGCATCTCTTTCGGAATTTAGTTTGAATATTTTAGTTGTAATTTTTTGTTTGTACAGTGTCTTTCTTCAAGAGCATGTAAAGGGATGAAAACAGGATAAAGAATATGAAAATAGGATGGGATCAACCCAATGGATAAGGCACATAGGTTGTTGTTTCTTTGCTTCACCACAGGGGCACAACATCCCCATTTGAGCCACTATTATCCAAGATAACCATTAGGGTTTTTTTGTGTCATTAGTCCATTAGGTTAAGTTAGTTAGGGTTGAATATGATATTTTAAAATTGTAATTCTCAAAAAACTTGCACATATGTGAGGGGTCTTGAAGGTCATCATTCACGTGACAAGGATCAATGTCAATGAAAAATCAAAAAATATCTCATGCATTGATCAGGAGATCATGTTCATTGTTCAAAAATG
This sequence comes from Pinus albicaulis, assembly GCA_034641835.2. Taxonomy (NCBI): domain Eukaryota; kingdom Viridiplantae; phylum Streptophyta; class Pinopsida; order Pinales; family Pinaceae; genus Pinus; species Pinus albicaulis. The sequence continues at coordinate 615,659,075 of CM076569.1, forward strand.
CTCAAAAATGAAAATGCTCAAAAGTGTTTGCAACCTGAGCGACTAGAAATGTCTCATCGCTGCAATTCTAGCACCATGAACGGTTCGCAAAATAGAGTTCGTATGCACAAGTTATGAAGGTTTGAAAAGCCCATAAAGCTCCAAAAACTTGACCTTTGACCCATTTTGACATTGTATAAAGAATTTTCAAAAAAAAAATTATATTCAAAAAATATTTTTATATATAATTTTTCTGGGCCTATCAATGGGGGCCATGTGGCCTGCTCGAGGGCTACCACGTGGCCCCAAGCCAGATGTTGAAAGTTGTTACAAAATTTTTGGGAGTTTGGAGGTTCGAACATAGGACGTTCCCACAAGCACTACGTGCACCCAACCATCCGGGCTGCTAGGTTAGTTATTAACCCCTTAGCGCTCCATATCCACTTAAATTTTTGAATGGTTTCACCAATAGCAAAGGGGGCCAGCCCCCACTTCACAAGACCACCATATGACCCAAACGCCAGAATCGAGGGCCTTAACAACCATTGGAGATGGAAAATGGTTAATTCGAGCAGTTAAACAGACAGTTCACATGCGAATTTAGTGCCGGTTACATTAAAAAATTATGGAACCGTGTTTGTCGAGGTTCCACCCACCTTTCACGGAGTTTACAACGGTGTCAACTGTTAAGGAAGACCTTTTAATATGACCACTTTCGCACTAACATTTAAAGATAGCCTAACCATCCACAAATGATGGACCGCGTCCCCCATATTTAGCGGTCAGTACTAAACTTTCGGACTTAACTGGAGTTCCTCCGCATTTAGTGGAGTTTTTTGAGGGATATTGGGCAGTTTTTTGTTTTAGCCATAACTCTTTGGAGACTGGACCAATTTTGAGGAATGAATAGTCAATTTTGGGTATTATCAACATTATAAACACATTGGCAGAGGTTTCAAAGCCATTAGAGTTTATTGTATGTTTTTTTAGCTTCAAAAGAGGTCAAGGAACCACGAGGGCCATTAGGGTGTTTTCAGTGTATTGGACATGCATTCTTTGTTTTCTGCATATTAATAGTAATTCCTTATTGATTCAAGAATTATGAAGCTATTTTTATAGATATATTAGACATATTAGGCTTTTATTCACATGTAATTACCATTTTTGAGCAATAAAAAATAAGGGACATGCCATTGGGGTCTGGACCAGCAGATGTAGCCTAAGGGGGTTAACTGCTTCATCAAATTTGTTGAGTATTGTTACATGTGATGTTTAATTCTCTATTATTTACTCTTGTATAGTGTTTTACAAGCAATTTACATGCTTTAACCTCACACAGAAATATATTTAACTAAGATAAAACAATTTTTTTCACCTGCAAACTTCAGTAAACATTATGCCCAAAATTTAATTGTGTTTGGATACTTATCACAATGAAACTAATACATTCCATTCATATCAAGTTGGTATCTGAGAATTAAATGGTAGTGTGGAAGTGGTCACATTTACAGGTCCGTTGAAACCGTTGCCTTGACCACCCAGAAACTGTGGCAATTTATGCTAGCACTTTCACATGTGAATGCATCTATGACAACCACCAAACTAAACACTGTTAAACCAACCATTGACTATAACATTCAACTTAACACCTTCCATGTAAGCGCAATGCCCAACTACCATGCCAGAGGTTTACTTCTTAACTTAGAGGCTGCATATATTTACGGTTTAACGCATTTTGTAGTGGGGGTTGGGGTGGCTAGCCCCTAAGGACAAACCACCCACCATAAGTCCATCCGCCATGACCAAGAACCACACTATAACCCGGCTTATTTTTTACCTCAAAGAGAAGTAGAAGAAGTCATAAGAATGACTTCAAGAGAAGGAGAAATCCATGAATAAGTTGATCCCAAGGAGGAAGAAGGAGTGTTTGAAAAATAATTCCTTGACTTAACCAAAATGGTGAGAGTCCTTTATCAAGAAAGAAATGAAAGAATAGAAAGAGAAGGATATAAACTTCACAAGGAAGGAGAAGGGTTGTCAGGAGGCCATTATGATGAAGATAAATCCAAGAAGGGTAATTGAGGAAATGGAGACAGTGGAAAGTTTCCATCATGACCCTCATCTTCATCTTCATCTTCATCAACCTCTAATTCATCTTCAATACAGCACAAGTCAAAGAACACTCATAAAATTCCTTTTCTAAAACTTGATGTTAAGTTTGAATTGCCAAAGTTTGATGGTGAGGTTAATGCAGAAAAGATATATACTTGGATTAGGCAATTAGAGGTCTCTTTGAGAATCTAGAACCTTCATGATGACGACACTAAAATCCAACTAGCTTCATTGAGAATGGAAGGTGTAGCTCTTATTTCATGGGAAGCTAGGAGAAAGAAGGAGATCAAGAAATATGGTAAGATTTTCTTATCCTGGACTGATTTCATTTCTACAATAAAAAAACATTTTTATCCATTAGCTCATTTGCAGAAAGCCATAATCGTCTGGAAAAATTTTAAATAATTGAAAGGAAAAAATGTACAAGTGTATACCCAAGAATTTAGAAGAAGAGTTCTTTTGCTAGGAGTAGATTTTCATATCTAAGGCACTTTACTCAAGTATATAGGAGGTTTACATACTTACCTAATATTGGGTATGTATTATACTCTTTCCATGATAATTCGTGATGGTTTTGATGTTCTTTGGACCCTATTTTTCAGTGGGCAGACCCACCCATGGTTTTGGGGCATGATGGCTTTCAGCCCCTGATATTTTGTAGCTCCGGTCAAGGGAACTACAATTATGTTCTTATCCAGGGTTAATGGATTGGGGTTTACGTATGCTTCGGCATGTATATATATGTGTTATAACACTAAAAGGAATATAATGAAAAATCAAGGTGGTCATCTCGATTTGGGATCCAGGGGAAAATCTCTGTGTATATATGTTTTATGTTTTATGCTCTTACTATTGTTTATTTTTTATTTTTGAGATTCATTTACAGATAATTTCTGTACAGGTCTAAAACCTACATTTTGTATCAGAGATGTTTCGGCTTCAAGGGGACACCTTTGCTGCTAAGGGGTTTTTTGCTCGGGCCTGTGCTAGACCATGTTCAGTGGGAGATCTATGGGATCAATTCTTGCGGTGAAAGAAGATGGTGAGCAGTGGAAAGATAAATATTGAGAAATTTAATGGTCAGAGTTTTGATCTTTGGAAGCTCAATATGGAGGATCTGCTGGTGGATAAAGACCAATAGATCATGGTAGATCCAAGTGCTAAACCAATGACAATGTCAGATGAAGACTGGAAAAATTTGGATCGGAAGGTGAAGAGCACAATACAGTTGTGTGTCTCAGATTTGGTATTGTTGAATATATCTGGGGAAGCTATGATAATGAATTTTTGGGACAAACTTGGGACTTTGTACCAACCTAAGTCTCTGGTGAATAAATTGTTCCTATGGAAAAGACTGTATAACCTGAGGATGAAGGATGGAGACTCAGTGACAGAGCATTTGAACACCTTCAATACTATGGTAAGTCAGCTATGATCTGTTGATATTAAAATCTCATATGAAGTTATGTGCATCAGTTTGTTGTTTTCTCTACCAGACTCGTGCGACAGTCTGGTTATTTCAATAGGTAGCAATACAACTACCTTCAATTTTGATGACATTGTCTCAGCCTTACTGTCGGAGGAAATGAGACAGAGAAATATGGAGGGTTATAATGGAGATGCCTTATCTATACAAGGAGGGTCCCAGAAAAGAAACAAGAATAATGTTTCGAGTGGGAGATCTAAATCTAGAGGGAGATCTAAAACTTTTGGAAAGTTTGGAAAGGTGTGCTAGAAATGTGGAAAGGAAGGGCACTAAAAAACAAACTACAGATTTAAAGCTCCTGAGAAAGGAAATGGATCTGATGATACTCCTTTTGCAGAGGAAAGAACCACCTCAGATGAAGGTGGGGATGTGTATTTGGCTTCTTCTTCAAATACACATGTATATCATGAGTCATGGTTGATTGACTCGGGTGCATCGTTTCACTTCACTCACCATAGGGAGTGGTTCTACGAGTATGATAAATATGATGGTGGTGATGTCTTCTTAGGTGATGATAGGAAGGACAGAATCATCATATGTGGAAAATTCAAGCTAAAGTTGCAAGGTGGAAGAATTAGAACACTTCCTCGTGTTCTGCACATTCGTGCATTTGCTAGAAATATCATTTTTGTAAGCAAGATGGATGGTGCAGGTGTAAAAATAGTGTTTGAGAAATATACCTATAAGATGGTTCGGGGAGCACTGGTATTAATTCGGGAAGTTCGGATTGGAACTTTGTACAAGCTTCAGGGCCGCACTATTATTGATGGGTGTGACAGTTATGTGGTTTGCGAAAGTGGAGCGGAAATTCTAGCGGTCTCTACAGAAAAGACCATGTTATGGCATCAAAGGCTTGGAAAAATTGAAGAGAAGGGCCTTTGTATACTGCATTGAAATGGTATGGTAGAAGGCATGTCTAATATCTCTCTAGGTTTATATTTATGTGAACATTGTGTGTATGGGAAGCAGAATCGGGTGAATTTTCCTTCTGGTGCTAAGAGGGAAAACAAGATATTAGAGCTTGTGCATAATCATGTGTTTGGACCTGTGTCGGTTCCATCACTGGTTAATTCTTTGTACTATGTTTCATTCATAGATTAATTCTCAAGGAATACACGGATATATTTCTTGAGGAAGAAATTTGAAGTCTTTGACAGATTTAAAGAATTTAAGGCTCTCGTGGAAAACCAGACAAAGAAGAAGATAAAGGTGCTGAGGATAGATAATTGTGGGGAGTTCTGCAAGAATGAATTTGAAGAGTTTTGTAAGAAGTTTGGTGTAGCACGGTAGAAGACTACTCCATGCACACCTCAGAAAAATGGATTTGCAGGAAGAATGAATATAATGATGATGGAAAAGGCAAGAAGCATGCCTAGTGGTACCAGGTTAGGACAAGATTTATGGGCAAAGGTAGTGGAGACTACATGTTACTTGGTTAACAGATCACCTTCATCAGTGTTGGAGGAGAAGACTCCACATGAGGTATGGACTAGTAGGAAACCCTCTCTTTCACATCTGAGGGTATTTGGATGTGATGCATATGTACATGTTCCAAAGGAGAAAAGTACCAAGTTGGATAATAAATATGAAAGGTGTATCATTATTGGGTATAAGGATGGTTTAAAGGGTTACAAGCTCTAGAACCCAAAAATAATGAAGGCTGTTTACAACTAAGATGTGGTGTTTAGAGAGGTGAAAGATGTTTTTAAACATGAAGTCATACCAAAGGAACCTAAGAAGATAGAGTTTGAGCTAATAGAGGATGAATAAGACTCTACAATAGAGGAAGACTCATAAGAGGAATAGCCACAAAATCCAACTATGAGAAGGTCAGTTTGGGAAAGAAGACAACCAGAAAAGTATAGTCCATCTGCTTTCTATTCAAATTTTTCTATAACTATAACTGATGATGATCCCAGAACCGTCAAGGGGGTAGTAGATTCAGAGGATGGAAAAATCTAGAAGGGGGCCATGGTTGATGAAATGGCATCATTGGATAAAAATGAGGCATGGGACCTAGTGGAGTTACCGGCTGGAAGAAATCCCATTAGGAGGAAATGGGTGTTTAAGAAGAAGATGAACGTAGAAGGAAAGGTGGAGAAATACAAAGCTCGGTTGGTAGCAAAAGGTTATTCCTAGGTGATGGGAATTTATTTTGGTGATATTTTTTCTCCTGTTGCCAAACTTACTTCTATTAGATTACTTTTATCTGTTGCTACTACATTTGATTTTGAGGTAGAACAAGTGGATGTGAAGACATCATTTCTTCACAGGGATCTGAAAGAGGAGATCTACATGAAACAACCTAAAGGCTTTATGGTGAAGGGGAAGAAAGAAATAGTTTGCAGGTTAAAGAAGTCTATGTATGGGTTAAAATAGTCACCAAGGATGTGGTATCAGAAATTTGATACCTATATACGGGGACTTGGCTTCACCAGAAAGAACGAGGATCACTATGTTTATTTTAAATTAATTGGTGACCATGTTATTTATTTGGTTTTTTCTGTGGATGCTATCTTGTTGATTGGAAATGACAAAGAAATTATCCAATATTTGAAGACCCAGCGATTCTCCAAATTCAACATGAAGGATCTTGGTGCTGCAAACTATATTTCGGGCATGGAAATTAAGAGATATCAGGCAAAGAGGAAGCTTTGGTTAAACAAGAGGAAGTATGTTGAGACTATATTGCAAAGGTTCAATTTGTATGATAGTAAACTGGCGAATGTTCTAATGCCTGTAGGTGTAAAGTTTTCTGTTGAACAGTGTCCCAAGACACAAGAAGAGGAAGAGGATATGTCTCTTGTTGCATATGCAAGTGCAGTGGCTAGCCTAATGTATGCAATGGTATATACTAGACCAAAATTTTCAAATGTAGTGGGAGTATTGAGCAGGTTTATGTCAAACATAGGAAAGGATCATTGGACAGCAGTGAAGTGGGTTTTCAGATATTTGTGTGGCACTAGTGATTGTGGCTTGTGCTACCAGGGAAGACCGGGATTGGAAAGACTGTTGGAAATTCAAGGTTTTGTTGATGTAGATTGGGCTAGAGATCTGGACCAAAGAAGATCTACAAGTTGGTATGTGTTTAGACTATTTGGAGGTGCAGTCAGTTGGATGAGTAAAAGACAGTCTATAGTGGCTCTTTCAACTACAGAGGAAAAATACATGGCAACCACTGATGCAAGAAAAGAATCTATTTGGTTGTAGAGATTATGTTCAAGTATGGGGTTGGTGCAGCAAGCTATAAGGATAGACTGGGATAGGCAAAGTGAAATTTTCTTGGCTAAGAACCTTGCTTATCAGTCAAAGGCAAAGTACATTCATGTTAAATATCACTTTGTTAGAGATATGGTTGAGGGTAAAAGGGTGTTGCTGGTAAAGGTGGACACTTTGAAGAACGTTGCAGATGCATTGAACAATTCTGTGAGCACTCATAAGTTCTGTTCGTGTAGAGAAAAAATGGGCATTGCAGAGTTGGGCCAATGACTAAGATCTCCTGTGGCCCCCTACAAAAATAAAACAACAAGTGGGATAATGTTGGGTATCTGTTATATTCTTTCCACGAGTAGTCACAGGTGGGTGGGTCATAGGTGGGGTGATAGCCCACCATGTATGTTGTGCCGGGTGTAGCAAGGAGTTTAGAGGGGTGGTGGGAGCCCCCCTTGTTTGGGGTCTAGGGCAGTGCCTTGGGAAAATAAAATTGGACCCTTTTTTTCAGTGGGCGGACTTGCCCATGGTTTTGTGCATGGGTTTGCACATGGTTTTGGGGCATGATGGTTTTCGGCCCCTGGAATTTTGTAGATCTGGTCAAGGCAATTAAGGTTATGTTCTAATACAGGGTTAATGGATTGGGCTCTATGTATGATTGGGCATGTATATTTATGTGTTGTAACACTAAAAGGAATATAATGAAAAATCAACTTGGTCATCTCGATTTGGGATCCAGGGGAAAATCTCTACGTATATATGTTTTATGTTTTATGCTCTCGCTATTGTTTATTTTTTGTTTTTAAGATTCGTTTGCAGATAATTTATGTACAGGGTTAAAACCTACACCTAAGACATACCATTCTCATGTTTAACCCTACAACCCTAGATGAGGTTTGTGTTCAAGCCACATATTTAGATGAAAGGGGAAACAAAATTTAGATGGTAGTGAGGAAAGTGAGTTTAAAGGAAAATGGTAGAAAAAAAGAAATTCAAATACTAGAAAAGAGAAGGGAAAATTCTTCTGCAAACACTGTTCTAAAACTAGCCATGATGAGGACCATTATTGGAAACTTCATCCATTGTTGAAACCAGAAATTTTTAAGCCAAAGATAAAGCCAAGGAGAAAGGCAAGATAGTTGCAATGGCTGAACAAGACCTAGGGTCATAATTAGGAGATGAAACAAAAATCATAACTATGGGACTAAAGAATTTGAAGGGGAAAGAGAATGAAAATAAACGCAATTCTAGTATTTATAACTAACACATAGAAGCTCCAAGTGACGAAAAGAGAATTGAACTGTTTCATGTGAGGGTCATTTCCAAACATAACAAGGTTGACACATTGTTTGATAGCAGGTTACAAGTGAACCTTATTTCTGAAGACTTAGTCAAGAAAATTAATCTTGAGACCATTCCACATTCGAAATCATATCCTCTTGGTTAGATTTGTAAGGATGCAAATTTACAGGTTTCAAAGAAGTGCATGTTGCACTTTGCAATAATAGCACATTTCATTGACATAGTTGAATTATATGCTTTTCTAGTTGATATAACATGTATGGTGTTGGGAATTCCTTACTTGTATGAAAGAAAAGCTATCTTCCATTGCTATGATAACAAATATCATTTATTCAAGGACGGAAAGGAGTACATTGTGAGAGCTCACCATAAAATACTAGACTCTTCTTTAGTTAATGCGGGGTAGATGAAGAGGATCGTCAATGTAAGTCAAAAATTGACATTGATGATGATTAAAAAAAGAGAAGTTTTACATAATCCTTTTCATGTAAATGTTGATATATGTAATGAGTTGTTTCAATCTGAAAATAGATTATCTTTGAGCGAATATGACAAGAAGTTGTAGAAATCATCTTTGGTGTTGAATGGTGTTGAAAACAAAGTGTCAGTGCAAGAATTTGTAAAGTTCCAAGAGAGGGAAAATAACCTTAGCAAAGAAGGCACAAGATTTATCAATGATCATTGCTAGTTTTAGAAAGATATGGTGCAATGGCGAGGAAATTTGGTCAGGAATCGGCACAAGTTCAAAGCTAATTCAACCAAAAATTGCCATAAGGATAGGGTGCAAGGTGAAATTAATATTTAGTTTCCTTTGATTATAAACCAATGTAGAAAAAATACGTTTACTGCAAAGCTAAGTTGATGTTGTGCAAGTTTAAAAAATTTGCATCATGGCAATGTCAAAGTCAACAACGGTTGGTCAATGGAGTCAAGAAAAAAAATTATGTTTCATGAAAAGCTCCAATTAACGAAATCAAGGAAATTTCAGTGGAATAACATTAGAAGAGTGGGGACATAGTCTCCTCATCTTCATTTTCAGTAGTCCAGAGAGCTTTTGGGGTCCAAAAGCTTCCAAGTGGGGAGGTGTGATCAGGAGATCATGTCCATTGTTCAAAAATGCTAAAAAATGAGAGTGATAAAAAATGTTTACAACCTGAGCGACCGCAAAAGGTCTCGTCCCTGCGATTTTGGCGTCATGAACAGTTCACAAAATAGAGGTCCTATGCAGACATTATGAATGCTTGAAAAGACCAGTAAACTCCAAAAACTAGAACTTTGACCCATTTTGACTTTATATAAAAAAATAAAATAAAATAAATTATATTCAAAAATTATTTATATATATAAGTTTTATGGGCCTATCAATGCGCGCCACGTGGCCTACCCAGGGGCTGCCACGGGGCCCTAGATTGAAGGTTGAAAGTTGTTACAAAAATTTTAGGAGTTTGGAGGTTTGAATGTGGGACTTGCCCATAAGCACTACACGCACCTGACCATTCAGGCTGATGGGTTAGTTCTTGACCCCTTAGTGCTCCATATCCACTTCAATTTTTGAATGGTTTCCATTGGCAGAAAAGGGGGCTAGCCCCCACTTCATGAGACCACCATATGACCCAAAATCCAAAACCGAGGGCTTAAAAACTGGTGGAGATGGAAAATTGTTAATCTAGGCAGTTAAAAGGACAAGTCACATGTGGATTTAATGCTGGTTACATTAAATGGTTATGGAACCGTGTTTGTTGGGGTTCCACCCACCCTCCACAGATTTTACAATGGTGTCAACGATTATGACGGACCTTTTAATGTGACCACTTCCACACTAAAATTTAATGCTAGCCTAACCATTTGAAAATTATGGAGCGCACCCTCCAGATTTAGCGGTCAATGCTAAACTCTCGGACTTAACTGGAGTTCCTCCACATTTAGTGGAGTTTTTTAAGGGATATTGGGCAGTTTTTTGTTTTGGCCATAACCCTTTGGATATTGGACCAATTTTAAGGAATGAATAGTCAATTTTGGGTATTCTTTACATTCTAAAGACATTGGAAGAGGTTTTAAGGCTATCAAAGGTCATATTGTATAGGTTTTCCTTTAGGAGAGGTCAAGGAGCCACTAGGGCCACTAGGGTGTTTTCAATGTATTGAGCATCCATTCTCCATTTTCTGGATATGAAGAGTAATTCTTGATTTATTCAAGCATTTTGAAGCTATTTTTATAGAGAGCACAACTATTTCAGGCTTTTATTCAAATTTGCTTACCATTTTTTAGAAATAAGATATGAGGGATATGCCATAAGGAGCTGGACCAGCAGACGTAGCCCAGGAGGGTTGAACTGCTTCATCAAATTTGCTGAGTATTGTTACATGTGATGTTTAATTCTCTGTTATTTACTACTTTACAGTGTTATATAAGAAATTTTCATGCTTTAACCTCACACAAAAATCTGTTTAACTAAGATAAAACCATTTGTTTCACCTGCAAACTTCAGTAAACCGTATGCACAAAATTTAATTATTGTTTGGATAGTTAGCATAGCAACAATAATACATTCCATTCATATCATGCATGAGTAAATCTGGCCATTAGAGTGAATTTGACACTTTTACCGAAATCCCCAACGAAATTAGTGTAAAACAATTAGATTTGCTATGAAACTTCTTCATACTCTGTCTTTTCTAGTATTGTGTATTTTTTAGTCTTTTTGGGCAATCAATGTAGTAAAGAGGTGGTTGAGTCATCAAATGAGATCAGGAATATCATTGGGCCACTTTTTGAAGGGGATAGCTCAACAATCAACTCCACATAGAAGACAACTCATGAAGACAACAAAGCATGCAAACTCATCAATATAGCTCACCATATTAAATAAAGCTCATGAGGTCTTAACTCTAGTGCATAAAATAGCCAACACCTCAACATGTCAATTTGGCTCGATAAAAATGACATAAGTTGAATTGAAGAAAAAGGGTCTTAAATGATTGTGCGAGATGATGATGTTACTCCATGAAATATGGTAAGGAAACATATTGTTTATCACATCTTGTCTTATGCTATCATAATCAAGCATATAAAGGCTTTAGAATTGTTTTTGAGTTAAAAAAAAGGAGAAAATTTTTAGTGAACTAGGTATTTTCGTAGCACAGTCTAGGCTTGAAGGTGAGTTTTCGCTACGAAATTGTTGTACATTTATTTGAGGGAAAAATTGTTAAAAAAATTTCAGAACACGGGTGACTTAAAGAATTCTTTTACCTCATTAGCATTAAGGAAGACCATCCAATAGTAAAAAAGGTCAAATATTATGCAAAACGTGGATTTTTGAGGTTGCTACGAAAGTTCTTGAACAAAGTGCTACAAAATTTCCTGTACATATCTTTTTTAGTGGTAAAATTCTATCTCACTTTATGACAAAATAGAAAGGGATTTTAATACTCTAATGGAGGTTTTTATTCAGCATGATCCTATATACAAAAACCTCTCTTATTTTTTTCATATTCATCAGGTTTTGGAAAATATGAAATCATATTTGAGGCCTATTTTTTAGAAGTTTTACTAGCCATATTTGTGTAAAAATTTTAAAATTCGCCTTGGTGGAGGGCCAACTCAGCATCCACGTGGAATGATGATGCATCAGTAGTATAGTACAATCAGAAAATTAGTTGGTTGCATTTGATAAGGGCAATTAAAATATTTTTTTGAGTTACTTAATGAAATAAGAGTCATTTTTGTATTCAAACTCTTCCCAATAGAAATATCACTAGAAAGTCTCCAAGTGATGTAATTTTATTAGAAATAGGTCTCTTAGGTAGGAATTTGATGCTAGCCTAATAGGAAAGCCATTGTTGAAACCTCACTCTATAAATGAGGGATTTTTTTAGTCTGGGTTGGTTGATGAATGTAGATGAGAGCACTATTATGTAATTTTGACTCACTAAGCTAATATTCAATTGCATAAAATGTTGTTCAGACCTAAGATTTATTTTAAGTTTATGTGTTTGTGTTTTTCCATTTCTCATATTATCATCAGCATCATATTCTCATGATTACTAGGAATTCATATTATTATGCTCCAATTTCCTTCATGTGTTATGTGTACATTGTAAAAAGGTATTTGTTAAGATTAATTGCCTCAAATTCCATGAAATACATTATAGGGTGAAAATGTAGATTTTGGTTATAAATTTTCTCTTTTTAAAGAAAACAATATCATTTTTTTCTATTCTTCAACTTTCTGAAAGAAAAAACAATTTTTCTTCTTAGATTTTCATTTTACGATAAAAACAAAACTTGTCAGAAATTTTATTATATTTCTATAACTTATTCTTTGGAATTTTTTTATTCACATTTGATATGCCAACTTAACATTTGTTTGAGTGCCTCTAGATGCGGGTGACATAACTGACACACTTGCCAATGACATTCCACACTGCCCTAGAGGTGGAGATCCTTTGAGTAGAGCCTCACCTACTGCGGATCCTCAAACCGTTAGTCACTCACATGAGACTCACATAGTCAAGAATGATGACGAGAGGACTAGAACTGCATCACTAGGTCTAGAGCATCACCTCGCATCCCTCACCATTAATGAATTCCATGATTAACCCATATTGCATCCATCCCCCTTCACTCGAGCCTACTCAGGTGATCAACCATAGCACGTAGATATGTGTGAAGCCCACTTAATGCTATCCTCCTCACACATACCCCAGCCCCTTTTAAAATATGAGCTCTCAAACATTTTCAATACATAGTCTATTATCTCTACCTTTCGCCTCTCCAACTCTGCTCTGGCTTCTCCTTGACTGTAGAAGGTTGCAAAGCTCTATTCTCAGAGTCATGTTGCGCAGTCTCCCTTGGGTTGCCACACCCCTTCCTGCACACCTTTCCCCCAGCTATTCCTACTACGTGATCCCCGGTGCTGCTTGCTGTTTTGCATACCCTCCCCTAAATTTCTCCCCCCCGCCTCTATGTGCAATGGCTCCTAGACTTTGCCAGAGAACTATCTAAGGAGGAAACATATGGGCTCTCCCTGGCTGATATCACCATGGTGAGGACAATCGCCTCGAGTCGATGGAAGGCTCCTCTTCCAACACTTTTGATCATCAACCTCCTGATCACGCGTATAATGCAGAAGCCCCATGGGAAATCTGTACAGAGAGGAAGACGCGGCCTGAGGAAATCCACCATATCTCCCCAGATGCACCTTTAGCACCACAAAAATGACCTGCTACTAGTACAGGAGGAGGAATATGAGGATTCAGATGTTTTGGTGATGGATTCTGGTCCACAATCCTAGGCGTACTTTGGCAGACGTGCAGGAAGCTGCTGTGCAGGCCCCTACGTGCCGCATTGAGGAGGAAGTCCCCAAAAGTGATAATGAAGATGAAAATTAAAGCCTACACAGCTGCACAAATATCTCATGTTCTTTGTCAAGCTTGCTATCAGTTCCTTTTTGTGATTGCTTACTTTGTACTTCTTAGATATGCCTGCACTACTGCGCATAATGTAACTTTCTATTTCAAGTTTTGTTTTGGTTGGTTTCCTCCCTTGAGGCAGCCTAGAAACCATGTAACAAAGGTTGGGATTGGCGAACAACATCTTTCCAACCTGGCCTGTAGCATATGTAACTTTTACACTTTTGAATTAATAGAATAGCGTAACTTACCAAAAGAAAAAAGAAAAAAAACATTTATTTGAGTGTGTTTTCTTTAACAATCAAAGGATTCATAAAATGTCATGTTCAAACACATTGGTGTATTCTTTGAAAACTTTATGCTTTGAGAAAAAAATGTTTACAAAAATCTAGAAAGAGTCTGCTTCAGTATTGTTATATCTATGAAACCAACCAATGCATATCATAAATACTAGAATTTTTTGAACTGGTCCAATATGTAAAAACTGCATATTTTGAATATATTTCAGCTCACGCGAAATTTATCCACATATTATTTATAATATAAAAATCGAAAAACTAACCATTATATACAAAATACCAATATAATGCACCGTATTTTTTTCAATTTTTTTATAGTGTATTTTGGAAGATACATAATTTTGATTTCTATGAATCATAATGACCTTCAGATATTGTTTGCACCCATTTTATTACAAAATTAATTAAAATTAGTAAATATTTAAGGAATTCCATAAAAGATATATTTCCTGAAAGTAGATTGAATTCTGTGAATGATTTTCTTGGTTCCAACAGTTAATTCATAGATTTTGATATAGTTAAATCATCCAAAGTTGAAGAACTATGTTTAGAGCTGAGTTGTTGCGTAGTTGTAGACATGTTAGTTCGGACGAACTTTTAAAAAACTTTGGTAGAATTGTATTTTGCCACTTTGTCCCTGTTAGACTCCTATACCAATAGGTGTCATATTTCATGATTGACTTGATGAACTATGTAATATGTTCATAACTTTTCTTGTTGTGAAGGTTTTCCATATTCTCAAAAATAAAAAAAAAATAAAAAAATGTAAAGAGGGTATACCCTAAAAGAAAAATCAAACGGTGAAAAAAAAATGGCCAAAAAAGTGAAAGAAAATGAACCCCACCAAAAGAAAGGCCAAGGAAAGTCTGCAAGTCTAAATGCCACTAATTTTTTCTCTGATGTAATAATCAAATTGTGTGAAACTTATATTTTATGCCACAATTCGTGAATAGTCAAACAGTTTAAGCTTGGCTAGTTCATCTTTCAATTTTATGTTTTAGAGATAGAGAATAAAATTTGACCAAACTATTTAATCTTGGCAGATAAGTAGATAGGTAGAGTGAATAAAAGGAGCTCAACAGTTTAATCTGAGCCCTTGGATGTAATAAGGTTAGAATTAGATAAATTTTCATATGTAAAAGAAAAAGTGTGATAAGGGTTTGCCAGTGTAAGCGCACCCTAATAAAGGAGAAAAATGGTAGGGTAAAGTAGGTAGGGTAGGTAGATGATGTTGCTGAATTACATGTGATGAATGATGGCTTTAGATGGTTAAAATTTTAACTTTCCTCACAAGTGCAAAGGCAGAAAATACACTGGAAGAATTTCAAGTAAGGCAAAGTCAAATTATTAACTTCCCTTCTCATTTTTCCCTAAACATTTCACTAATTTCCCCTAAGTACTAAGGTATTTGAAAATTAGAGGGGCTCAAGGCATTTCCTTGACTTTTGGAGGGACCAGACCCTCGGCCCAACAATTGGAAAAACCTAAGTACTTAAAATCATTCATCATGACATTCATTCACCTCTAAAAAATCTTTTCCTAAGTAAATTCTCATTTTACTTAGGAAAATCATGCAATATTTCATATAAACCCTATTTCATAAAAGCATAAGTTAAAGACATTAACCTAATGCTTTACACTTAGTGCTTCATTTCATTTTCCATATTAATTTATAATTTATTATTTAATCCCTATGAGAATAACTTTCTCCTATTATATATAACTCCTTTTTTATAAAAATACCCAAAAACCCATTTATTTTAATTGTAGTCAAAGTATTTAATCCCCACATGTTTAAATAAAACACCCCCATTATACTCCCTTTGGCTAAAATATATCTTTATATTATTCCCGCCCCTATGGTAAGTAAATCGATTTGATTTAATTACTGTATGATAAAATATACGAAAATATTTTAAACATATTTTATATGTGTTTAAAACAAAAAATAACCCGAAGTTTAGTTTAAACAAAACTTCAAAATAACCCATCTCTTTGTATATTTTCCCCTTGCCCGACTCCCTAACCTAAGGTTAAAACCCTAACCTGAGTTAAAATCCCGATATATATCTTATACCCCAATTCTTAACTCTGGTAAAAATCCTTTGGAAATCCTTCCCGATCACTTTTCCGCGTTTTAAAAAGGAAATTAATTAACCCTCTTGGTTAATTAAGAACCTAGCCTACCAATCAAATCATCCCCGATATGATTAATTAACATTTAAACTGCATTGGGCCCGCCTATTAAACCCCTATCATCTTGACACCTCGACCACCGTCCGATAACCTGATCTCAGATCTACGGTTGACGTCAATATCGCTAGCCATCCATCTCCGAAAGATAACACGCGATGGCCAAGCGGTTTTCTAGATCGTATAGTGCCACACGTCGTTCATTGTATGGAATCACTGCCCCTCTGCTCAAAACCACCCTTCCTCAAAAGCAGTGCGATGGAAACCGCTTACCGCCTGCCCTCTGTGACAGATCTACCGTACTTACTGACGTCATCAATTGAAAACCTACCAACCTTTTGACTTTGCGAAGAAAACAAACATATCCTTGCTATTTTCATTATCCTATGTAGTAACCAGTGTCTCGGGCAACCAATTTCGAATTTAACTGTCAAAGTGTGCCGACCGCTACCTCGCTGAAGAAATATGCAGTCAAGTAATCCAGAGTTTATTCGCCATAGCCAACACCTGTTTAACCACTTTTTATTTCCCATAAATAGGTATTTATTCCAATTTCCTGCTGAACTCTGTAAAAAATCCTAGCTTTGGTTCTAATTCCACACTAAAGACTGAAAAGAAGTTCAATTTGATCTTTTTTATTCCTAGAACTGCAATTATATTACCAAACCAGTGATTGTGCCTGTTTTTCGCAAAAACCCTGAATTCATTTCTGAATCCACAAGAACCAGAAATGGAGGTTCCCGTGTCTTTAAATGTCGCACCTTTGAATGCACCTCATAGAGACTTAGATTATTTTTCATTAGTTGACAACGATTTTCAAATTAAGGACCTGGTTCTCAGTGAAAGTCCCCTTCGAATTTTTTTCTACTGTAGAGATAATTACTTGAAAGGTGCTGACATTTTTGGATTATGGGAATCTAATATTCCCATGTAACTTCTCCCCTCAGTCCACATTTTCCCTGAGATAATCCATTATTGTCATGCAAATTATGATCCCAATCAATGAGCAGTTTTATCCCCAAGTCAGAATGTCCTTTTTCCCATAACTGCTCTGTCCATCAATGAGATGTTATAATTTCAACCGGGTCAAGCCCTCACTCCCCTGTCTATGGGAGAATTACTTGAGAAATCTACCAAATTATCCCATGAAGAGTTAACTCGCATCTGCCAGACCTTCATGTTGCCAGAACATTAGCCCAAATTCCCTCCCCCTTATGGGTATACTTTTTTCACTCAGGAGAGTAGACTTATTCTGAACATGATATCCTTTATAATGGGCTTCAATACTAGTGAATATGTTGACAAATTAATTTTAGTATTGTTGTCTATTTTCACCCCTTGACAGCCCCCTGCTGTCAAGTATTATTTTTCTACATACATTGCAGACAAAATCCATGATCAGTTCATGAGACTAGAGAATGAGAGAGTGTTCAAGTACTCTTCTGTTATATACCATGTCATGCTCTATTACCAGTCAGAAAGTTTCCCTTTTCATGTCAAAAAGCTTGATGCCAAAGAAAATCCTAGGTCTGTGATCTTTTGGTCTGCCATTACTCATAATTCCCGTGATTCTCCTTATTCCTACAATGAGTTTATTGACCTTTTTGTACACCGTGCAACTACCTTGTTGATAGGAGTCTCTCCTCCTAGGGTTCATAATGAAATCAAGAAGATTATTAAGCTCTCAAAACAATACCAGATTGGTGACTGGTACCTATACCAGAATCACACAGAAATCAGAGTTTATGGGTGTGAGTTATGCCCATTCAAGTTGCCCAAGTATGTCCCAATGAGACTCTTTGCATTAGATTATTTCAGGCAGATGATCAACTCAGATATAGTACATTTTTGTAATGCAAAGAAAAAGGTTCACCTCAGGCTTAAAAGCCAGCTAGGTCGCTTTGTTTGTAACTCTAGAGATGCTGGTAAGGAAGTTGAAAGGATATTAGAAGATTATCTTAAATTACAAAAAAAATTCTATTGGGTACCTTATGACCCAAATAGCTTTATTTGTGACAGAGGAATGAAAAACAAACTATCACCATACATGCATCAAAGAATCCCAGAAATCGAACAGTATTCTAATATGGATGAATGGATGGAAGGAACATTGGTAGAACAAGATAGTGAGCAGGTGAATGTTGAAAATGTAATGAAAGACCTTGAAAAGATACTTGACCTAGACTCTTTTGGACAGGTACAGATACCAGGTATTCGTCCTTCTTCTGGAGGGACTTCTCAACAAAATTTCAATTTTCCAAACTCTTATTAATGTATAAAAAGGCAAGAAAAGAGATCTTGAAGCTACTACACCTATCGGTGGATCTTCTGAATAGCAAGATGCTAAAAGACAAAAATTGAACCCTCTTCCAGAAGTGGAATCTGCTCATGAAATCGTTGATATTCAAGGGTAAGAACAATGGGGTATTAAGCAAAGAGGTCCAAACAGTGGGACATCAACTACTTTACAGAGAAAAGAGTTGCAAAGGCAACAAAGTGCAGAAGTGTCATCTTTCAAACCACCTTCGAAAGATGCTTAGGACATTAAAAGAACATTCATAAATATCAAGGCCAGAAATGATCCTCTCAGACTCCAAGTGTATAATCAATGTTTAAAAATGGCTCCTAAGAATCAACAAATGTTGATGTCAGCCTATGACATCCAGCAAGGAAAAATGCTAATGAGTCAATTCAAACCCAAAGTGCAGCAACCTCAGACAGCTGCAGATTACATCAGGACCAATTTTGAAGTATTAGCAAAGGATATTCATCCTTTAGATCAAATTGAGCTACATAAGCAGACAGGTGAGATGATTTATTCTACTCTGACGAATAAATCAATGATGACTCAGAAATCACAAGATTCTTTGGAGAATACAAATGCTCAATTAGGCCTTGAAAAAGCCTCTTCTCAGGCTAAAGACAACAAGATTAAGACTTTGGAGGGAATTATAATTGGATTGGGACATAATCCCAAATATGTTAAGGGAATAGAAGCATTGATTAAGAAAAAAGATGATGATATTGCAGCTTTGAGAAAACAGCTAAAGCTACCAGCCTCAAGACATCCTCAGACTACTGAAATTATAAAACAAAATTCTGATG
Source organism: Pinus albicaulis (assembly GCA_034641835.2). Classification (NCBI taxonomy): domain Eukaryota; kingdom Viridiplantae; phylum Streptophyta; class Pinopsida; order Pinales; family Pinaceae; genus Pinus; species Pinus albicaulis. Next base: position 615,678,172 of record CM076569.1, read on the forward strand.
AAGAATTAATGGACTTTCTCTTAAAACTGAATGAGAAACTTAATGAGACAGAGAAAGAGCTTGAAAAGGCATTAAAAGATAAGCAGCCTAGTGTTCCACCATCTGCACCAGAGGTAATTATAGGTACTACAACAACAGATCAACCAACAGAATTGCCACAGGTGCATACTTCCAATTTGAGTCCAGAAGAATTAACAAAATCAATGGAGGAATTGAAACTCCAAGTGACTGAGCTACAGAGAACAAAGGTGCAACTTATCTCTTCGGAACAAAAATATGACCTCTCGAAGATGAGTGTTGCAGATAAAACAAGAGAGGTCAACAAATTAGAAAAGTTGGTCCATAAATTAGAAAAGGATCTCACATTGGAGAGGCCTTCAAAGGAAATAAATGAAATTCTTTGGGACAACATTAAACAATCAATAAAATATGTATGGCCCTCAATTCAAATAATGCAGGAACAGAATGATTTAGTCAAATTGGCTATAGAAGAAGTCCTAAGAGCAAGAGAAGAATTGGGAAAGAGGCCTGATGAAGCCAATGAACTCATCCATTTTCTAAATACTCAGAACAAGTAGCAACTTGAAGAATTTGGCATTCAAGACAGGACAGGCAAAATTTTGGAAATAAAGAGAGTTTTTACCAAAAGAACTCTGATGCATAATTTGGAACGAAGATGTTCTGACATGCAAGAAGAAATCACTGCCTTTAGGAAAAGATTTGATATTTTGTTAAATAAAGGATTGCCTAGTCCTTTAGTTTTGGAAGATAAATTGATGGACCTGGAAAGTTATGTTGACAAATTGGACAAGCATGCTGACAATCAAGCCAGTACCTAAACTAGTTCATCAACAACAGCATTGCCTACAGGAAAAAATCTTCATGATAGATTAGAAAATTTGTTTTATCTTGAGCATGAAGTAAAGCATTTGTTCCCTGCTAAACCTACTTTCTTTAGGTATAAAAAGACTGATGAAACTCTTAAAAAGCTGCAAAGGACCAGGATTCCGGAAGATAAATGGTGGGAAGAACTGTTAGAACTTTTGTAAAAATTATCCTTACTTGAATTTTTGATTATGTACCACAGTTAGTCATGCTAAAGAAGGATAAAAGGATGAATAAAGGTTAAAGTGTATTAGAGTAGTTAAAGAGTATCAGTGAAAAGAAACAACTAGCATAGAATTACTGAAGAGGATAGCAGCAAGCCAAAACATAGTGCCTGCCTCCAGCACATTATCAAAAGAAGGAAACAACACAACATCAGTTATCATTTTTCCTTATCTACGATACCATTTGTCTCTATTTTGTTGTAAAATACTTATTAGTTATCTAGATTATATCTCAAGTTGTTAAGAGATATTTTTTATAACTTTTTGTACAAATACTCCCTCAATCGAAGTATTCATGGTGGATTCTTATACTTAGCTATAATATTGAATTTTTTCGGAATAAAGTGCTATTGGAGAAATTCTGTGTGGCTAGCTGGATGACGAATTAATGCGAAAGATTTTTTTCAGGATTCATATGTCAGACTACAGATCAATAAGTTCATCTTTCTCTTGTGTTTTAAAGTCTTTATATCTGTTTATTATATCATTGTGTTTCATTTCTGAATGATCAATGAAAAGGAGTAAATGAGAAAGTTCTTAAGTGCAATCTGGTTTTAATCATTGTTATTCTAAATTTTTTCTTCTAAACTAGTTTTAAACAACAAATTCTTAATTGCTCCTATTTTACTAGTTTAAGTATTTTGATTATTTAGTAAAGAATACTTAATTTCTCTTTATTGATAATCACTCAATTTCCCTCTTTGAATGTGTTGAAAGATTCTTAATTTCCTTTCATCCATTTTAATTCCATTCCATTCACTTTAGATCTAAAATTGTTCTATGTTTGATTATCTTGCCCTGTAAAACCATCTTTTGTTTAGAAAATTAATCCAGTGAAGCCATCTCTTGACTCCATATCCCAATGGCCTGAACTACTCAATCTTGCCCTCAGCTATCGAATTCCACCACCCAAATTCAAACAAAGCCGTTGAACTTTATAACTAGCCTAATATCTTCTAAAACAAAGCTAAATTTTACAGAGAGAGCCCTCTCTGGGTACAGATTGGCTAGATTTTGTACCTAAAAGATTGGTTTGTGGTTACCTCGGACCCCTTTCCTCTTCCCAACAACTTCAAGGAAAATCTGAGTGATAACATAGTGGCGACCATACTGGGGAGACTAACCTTTTTCTTCAGAAATATTTTACAAGTTTAGATCTGATCTATGATGGTGGACACTGATCAGACACACAAAGGTTAAAATCATCCACCTGGTGACTCCAAATCAATTTCAGAATCAAGACTCCACTCGAGGAATGAACCTGGAAGAACAATATGGAAAGATCAGGCTTTCAACTTGGATCTTAATCCAAGACATTATGTTCTTTCTTGTTAAGATTCAATATGTATCGTATTTTATATAAATATCTAACTTGGTTGTATAGATAAAGTGGCTTTTCATTATGGCTGATTTTCAATATGATCCAAGAATAAAACGAAGATATGCTCCCATGAGCATAAATCACATACCTGGATTTCCACACAAATTACCAAATGCAGATTGGGGTAGCAATTTGCCCAGATTTCAAGATGAAAATACTGATAATCCTTTTTTGCATTTCATTAAATTTCATATACACTCATCAAGATGGAAGGGTGATTGGCATCAGGATTGCCTCATGAAGATATTTATGGCATCCTTAGAAGGAAAAGCAAGGCAATGGTATGAAGCTCTCAAAGCTACTAGTATATTTTCTCTAAAATATTTTCATAAGGTATTTTATGAGCATTACAAAGAAGATTTTTCATCTTTATCATTAGCTGAAAATTGTTGTGATCAAGCTGAAGATCTTATATATTAGCTTAAAAATATTGATGAAGATTTTGGAAATTGGTTTCCTAAATATTTATTAAAAGAAGTCTAGAATTTTCATTCTCAAGTTAAATGTCATAATAATCAAGAGGAGTTAAACAAAGATGAAATAAATCAGGAGATAAATCAAGATCCACAAAGCCCCTCTGTATTAAAAAATGATGTTTCATTTAATGTTTTGAATGAAGTTAAAGAAAATATTCAACCTCATGATCAACTTTTCGATAAGAGAAAAAACAATTATCATTTCAATCTAAGAATTCAGAGATTCCCACCACTCCTCACTGAAGAAGAAATAAATTTTCTTCTAAACATGCAACCATCCTCAAAATATTTACATAATGAAGAAATTGTTTGTACTTCTTCTAATGTTGATGAATTTACTAAAGTTTTTGTCCATAAATAAATAGAATAACAAGTTGATTCTCATGTTATTTTGCCTTCCAAAAAAGGCCCATTGCTTGATAGCACTCCTATTGAGCAAAATAATGACTTTCAAATAGAATGCAACCAGTCTAATCAAGCTATATTGGGATTGTTGGAAGAGAAATTTGTTGATTCAATGCTTATAATTGATGACATTCCTTATGCTGAGGATTTGCCTAAATATGATCAGTATGATTTCCCAATTCAAGATAATTTCACAGAACAATCACTAGCTATTTTGAGGGATGAGATATTAGAACTTCAGCTTGATGAGGATTTTCTAAGAGCTTTCTTTCTTTTTTTGAAATTAAGAAAATATTCTCCTAAACTGAAAATATGTGTTCTTGAGATAATTTATGAAAATTATGAAAATGAAATCAAACTTTTGCATTCTCAAATTCAGTCATACAATTTCCGAAATCCTAAGGAATTCTTTGAAAATCTTCCTTCTCCAAAGCAACAGGAAATTGTACTATATTTTGACCTGTATATTGAGGATGATTATTCTTTCAAACACAAGACTGAGAAAATAGTTTCAAGGATTAATATTCAGAATACAACTGACCAACTAGCCATTGAAGGCCTAGAAACACAAATCATACATTATGCTTTTAATGATCCTATAGCAAATTATATGGAAAATATTTTTACCTCAAATCTGCAAACATGTTTTATCTATGAGGATCAAATATATCAACAATTCCCATTTCACATCTTATCGTTGATTATAAAGGCACATGATCATAATATACTTCCAATTTTGATCATAAGCAATCAAGTTATCCATTTATTTTTACAGCTACTTGATTGGCTTCATTGCCATTTTTGTATTACCTAATTCAATAAGATTTTTAGTAGATTGAATAGGTAGATGAGTGCTAATAAGCTCAGGATTTTAAGCATTTTTCTTTTTTAGTTTTCATTTTTCAGCTAGTTTTTCATTAAGTTGGTTTGAAAATTTTTGTGTGTTGTTTTAAGTTTCAGATTAGATTTCAGGTTGCAGAAAAAGGACTATATTCAATTCAAGATTTCCAGCCACAAAAAATGCATGTTTGGGATTGGACCAAGGCAGAATATTTCCAATTGGGAAACAAAGTTTTAAGTTTTGAGTGGATAGTAACTTGCTGGAGTTGAAGCCCGAAGAGAAGGCCCTAAGCTTAAGAAGCATTACTATCATACATACAATAAAGAAATAAGCAAAAGAAGATTCCATGGTTCAGTAATAATTTTTGAGACATATGACCTACTGTTCTTGACTTTTCACCAGGAAAAGCCATCCCCAAGTGGAGCCAGTGCTAGACTCCTATACCAATAGGTGTCATATTTCATGATTGACTTGATGAAATATGTAATATGTTCATACCTTTTCTTGTTGCAAAGGTTTCCCATATTCTCAAAAATAAAAAAAAATAAAAAAAAATGTAAAGAGGGTATACCGTAAAAGAAAAGTCAAAGGGTGAAAAAATAAAAATGGCTAAAAAAGTGAAAGAAAATAAACCCCACCAAAAGAAAGGCCAAGGAAAGTGTGCAAGTCTAAATGCCACTACTTTTTGCTCTGATGTAATAATCAAATTGTGTGCAAGTTGTATTTTATGTCAAACAGTTTAAGCTTGACTAGTTCATCTTTCAATTTTATGTTTTAGAGATAGAGAATAAAATCTGACCAAACTGTTTAATCTTGGCAGATAAGTAGATAGGTAGAGTGAATAAAACGATCTCAACAGTTTAATCTGAGCCCTTGGATGTAATAAGGTTAGAATTAGATATATTTTCATATGTAAAAGAAAAAGTGTGATAAGGGTTTGGCGGTCTAAGTGCACCCTAATATGGTAAGGTAAAGTAGGTAGGGTAGGTAGATGATGTTGCTGAATTACATGTGATGAATGATGGCTTTAGATGGTTAAATTTTTAACTTTCATCACAAGTGTAAAGGCATACAATGCACTAGAATAATTTCAAGTAAGGAAAAGTCAAATTATTAACTTCCCTTCTCATTTTTCCCTAAACATTTCACTAATTTCCCCTAAGTACTAAGGTATTTGAAATTTAGAGGGGCTCAAGGCATTTCTTTGACTTTTGGAGGGACCGGACCCTCGGCCCAATAATTGGAAAAACCTAAGTACTTAAAATCATTCATCATGACATTCATTCACCTCTAAAAAATATTTTCCTAAGTAAATTCTCATTTTACTTAGGAAAATCATGCAATATTTCATATAAACCCTATTTCATAAAAGCATAAGTTAAAGACATTAACCTAATGCTTTACATTTAGCGCTTCATTTCATTTTCCATATTAATTTCTAATTTATTATTTAAATCCCTATGAGAACAACTTTCTCCTATTATATATAACTCCTTTTTTATAAAAATACCCAAAAACCCATTTATTTTAATTTTCGTCAAAGTATTTAATCCCCACATGTTTAAATAAAACACCCCCATTATACTCCCTTTGGCTAAAATATATCTTTATATTATTCCCACCCCTATGGTAAGTAAATCACTTTGATTTAATTATTGTATAATAAAATATACGAAAATATTTTAAACATATTTTATGTGTTTAAAACAAAAAATAGCCAGAATTTTAGTTTAAACCAAACTTCAAAATAACCCATCTCTTTGTATATTTTCCCCTTGCCCGACTCCATAACCTAAGGTTAAAATCCTAACCTGAGTGAAAATCCTAATATATATCGTATACCCCAATTCTTAACTATGGTAAAAATCCTTTGGAAATCCTTCCTGATCACTTTTCTGCGTTTTAAAAAAGGAATTAATTAACCCTCTTGGTTAATTAAGAACCTAACCCGCCAATCAAATCATTCCTGATATGATTAATTAACATTTAAACAGCATTGGGCCCGCCTATTAAACCCTTGTCATCTCAACACCCCGACCACCCTCCGATCAACTGATCTCAGATCTACGGTCGACATCAATACCGCTATCCATCTGCGTCCGAACGATAATGCACGATGGCCAAGCGGTTTTCTAGATCGTACATTGCCACACGTCGTTCATTGTATGGAATCGCTGCCCCCTTGCTCAAAACCGCCCTTCCTCAGAAGTGGTGCGATGGAAACCTCTTACCACCTGCCCTCTATGATGGATCTACTATACTTGCTGACATCATCAATCGAAAACCTGCCAACCTTTTGACTTTGCGAATAAAACAAACAAATCCTTGTTATTTTCGTTATCCTATGGAGCAAGCAGTGTCCCGAGCAACCAATTTCGAATTTAACTGTCAAAGTGCGCTGACTGCTACCTCGCTAAATAAATTTGTAGTCAAGTAATCTAGAGTTTATCCACCATATCCAGCACCTGTTTAACCATTTTTTATTTCCCGTAAACAGGTATTTATTCCAATTTCCCACTGAACTCTGTAAAAAATCCTGGTTTTGGTTTTAATTCCACACTAAAGACTGAAAAAATTTTCAATTTGATATTTTTTATTCCCAGAACTGCAATTATATTACCAAACCAGTGATTGTGCTTGTTTTTCACAAAAACCCCGAATTCATTTCTGAATCCACAAGAACCAGAAATGGAGGTTCCCGTGGCTTTAAATGTCACACCTTTGAATGCACCTCACAGAGACTTAGATTATTTTCCATTAGTTGACAGAGATTTTGAAATTAAGGACTTGGTTCTCAGTGAAAGTTCCCTTCGAATTTTTTGCTACTATAGAGAGAATTACTTGAAAGGTGCTGACATTTTTGGATTATGGGAATCCAATATTCCCATGTACCGTCTCCCCTTAGTCCACATTTTCCTTGAGATAATCCATTATTGTCATGCAAATTATGATCCCAATCCACGAGTAGTTTTATCCCCAAGTCAGAATGTCCTTTTTCCCATAACTGCTCAATCCATCAATGAGATGTTACAATTTCAACTGGGTCAAGCCCTCACTCCCCTGTCTATGGGAGAATTACTTAGGAAATCTACCAAATTATCCCATGAAGAGTTAACTCACCTCTGCCAGACCTTCATGTTGCCAGAACATCAGCCCAAAGGCCCTCCCCCTTATGGGTATACTTTTTTCACTAAGGAGGGTAGACTTATTCTGAACATGATATCCTTTATAATGGGCTTCAATAATAGTGAATATGTTGACCGATTAACCTTAGTATTTTTTTCTATTTTCACCCCTGAACAACCCCTTGCTGTCAAGTATGATTTTGCTACATACATTGCAGACAAAATCCATGATCAGTTCATGAGACTAGAAAATGAGAGAGTGTTCAAGTACCCTTCTGTTATATACCATCTCATGCTCTATTACAATTCAAAAAGTTTCCATTTTCATGTCAAAAAGCTTCATGCCAAAGGAAATCCTAGGTCTGTGATATTTTATTCTGCCATTACTCATAATTCCTGTGATTCTCCTTATTCCTACAATGAGTTTATTGACCCTTTTGTACACCCTGCAACTACCTTGTTGATAGGAGTTTATCCTCCTAGGGTTCATAATGAAATCAAGAAGATTCTTCAGCTCTCAAAACAATACCGGATAGGTGACTGGTACCTATACCGGAATCACATAGAAATCAGAGTTTATGGGTGTGATTTATGGCCATTCAAGTTGCCCAAGTATGTCCCAATGAGACTCTTTGCATTATAGTATTTCAGGCAGATGATCAACTCAGATATAGTACATTTTTTTAATGCAAAGAAAAAGGCTCACCTCAGGATTAAAAGCCAGCTAGGTCCCTTTGTCTGTAACTCTAGAGATGCTGGTAAGGAAGCTTAAAGGATATTAGAAGATTATCTTAAATTACAAAAAAGTTTCTATTGGTACCTTATGAACCAAATAGCTTTATTTGTGACAAAATAATGAAAAACAAACTATCACCATACATGCATCAAAGAATCCCAGAAATTGAACAGTTTGCTAATATGAATGAATGGATGGAAGGAACATTGGTAGAACATGATAGTGAGCAGGTCAATGTTGAAAATGTAATGAAAGACCTTGAAAAGATACTTGACCTAGAAACTTTTGGACAGGTACAGATACCAGGTATTGGTCCTTCTTCTGCAGGGACTTCTCAACAAAATTTATAGGAGATCAGTGCGTTGGCCACAATAGATTATAAAGGAAAAGAAAAGGAGCCTGACATACAAGTATTTGAAAAATTCACAATGACAGAGCAACCTGAGACTTCTAGAGAACAGGGTCAAGTACAGATTCCTCCTACTCAGATCAATGAGCCAAAAATTTCAATTTTATGAACTCCTCTTAATGTAGAAAAAGGAAAGAAAAGAGATGTTGAAGTTGCTACACTTGTCGAAGGATCTTCTGAACAGCAAGATGCTAAAAGACAAAAATTGAACCCCCAGAAGTGGAATCTGTTCATGAAATCCTTGATAGTCAAGGGGCAGAATAATTGGGTAGTCAGCAAACAGGTGCAAATAGTGGGACATCAACTACTTTACAGAGAAAAGAGTTGCAAAGCCAACAAAGTGTAGAAGTGTCATCTTTCAAACCACCATGGAAAGATGCTTGGGACATTAAAAGAACATTCATAAATATCAAGGCCAGAAATGATCCTCTCAGACTCCAAGTGCATAATCAATGTTTAAAAATGGCTCCTAAGAATCAACAAAGGTTGATGTTAGCTTATGACATCCAGTAGGGAAAAATGCTAATGAGTCACTTCAAACCCAAAGTGCATCAACCTCAGATAGCTTCAGATTACATCAGGACCAAATTTGAAGTATTAGCAAAGGATGTTCATCCTTTAGATCAAATTGAGCTACATAAGCAGACAGGTGAGATGATTTATTCTACTCTGACGCATAAATCAATGACGACTCAGAAATTGGAAGATTCTTTGGAGAATGCAAATGCTCAATTAAGCCTTGAAAAAGCCTTTTCTCAGGCTAAGTACAATAGGATTAAGATTTTGGAGGAAATTATAATTGGATTGGGACATAATCCCAAAGATGTTAAGGGAATAGAAGCATTGATTAAGAAAAAATATGATGATATTGCAGCTTTGAGAAAACAACTAAAGCTACCAGCCTCAAGACGTCCTCAGAATGTTGAAATTATAAAACAAAATTCTAAAGAACAATTGATGGAATTTCTCTTAAAACTGAATGACCAACTTAATGAAACAGAGAAAGAGCTTGAAAAGGCATTGAAAGATAAGCAGACTAGTGTTCCAGCATCTACACCAGAGGTAATTACAAGTATTACAACAACAGGTCAACCAACAGAATTTCCACAGGTGCATACTTCCAATTTGAGTCCAGAAAAATTAACAAAATCAATGGAGGAATTGAAACTCCAAGTGACTAAGCTACAGAGAACAAAGATGAAACTTACCTCTTTGGAACAAAAATATGACCTCTCAAAGATGAGTGTTGCAGATAAAACACAAGAGGTCAACATATTAGAAAAGTTGGTCCATAAATTAGAAAAGGATCTCACATTGGAGAGGCATTTAAAGGATATAAATGAAATTCTTTGGCACAACATTATCCAATCAATAAAATATGTCTGGCCCTCAATTCAAATAATGGAGGAACAGAATGATTTAGTCAAATTGGCTATAGAAGAAGTCCTAAGAGAAATAGAATAATTGGGAAAGAGGCCTAATGAAGCCAATGAACTCATACATTTTCTAAATACTCAGAACAAGAAGCAACTTGAAGAATTTGGCATTCAAGACAGGACAGGCACAATTTTGGAAATAAAGAGAGTTTTTACCAAAAGAACTCTGATGTAGAATTTGGAACGAAGATGTTCTGACATGCAAGAAGAAATCACTGCCTTTAGGAAAAGATTTGATATTTTGTTAAATAAAGGATTGCCTAGTTCTTTAGTTTTAGAAGATAAATTGATGGACCTGGAAAGTTATGTTGAAAAATTTGACAAGCATGCTGACAGTCAAGCCAGTACCTCAACTAGTTCATCAACAACAACATTGCCTACAGGAAAAAATCTTCATGATAGATTAGAAAATTTGTTTTATCTTGAGCATGAAGTAAAGCATTTGTTCCCTGCTAAACCTACTTTCTTTTGGTATACATAGACTGAAGAAACTCTCAGAAAGCTGCAAAGGACCAGGATTCCGAAAGATAAATGGTGGGAAGAACTATTAGAACTTTTGTAAAAATTATCGTTACCTGAATTTTGGATTATGTACCACAGTTAGTCATGATAAAGAAAGATAAAAGGATGAATAAAGGTTAAAGTGTATCAGAGCAGTTAAAGAGTATCAGTGAAACGAAACAACCAGCATAGAATTACTAAAGAGGACAGCAGCAAGCCAAAACAAAGGGCCTGCCTCCAACACATTCTCAAAAGAAGGAAACAACACAACATCAGTTATCATTTTTCCTTATTTACGAGACCATCTGTCTCTATTTTGTTGTAAAATACTTATTAGTTATCCTAGATTATATCTGAAGTTGTTAAGAGATATTTTTTATAACTTTTTGTACAAATACTCCCTCAATCGAAGTATTCATGGTTAATTCTTATACTAAGCTATAATATTGACTTTTTCAGAATAAAGTGCTATTGGAGAAATTCTGTGTGGCTAGCTAGATGATAAATTAATACGAAAGAATTTTTTCAGGATTCATGTGTCAGACTACGGATCAATAAGTTCATCTTTCTCTTGTGTTTTAAAGTCTTTATATCTGTTTATTATATCACTGTGTTTCATTTCTGAATGATCAATGAAAATGAGTAAATTAGAAAGTGCTTAAGTGTAACCTGATTTTAATCATTGTTATTCTAAATGTTTTCTTCTAAACTGGTTTTAAACAGCGAATTCTTAATTTCTCCTGTTTTACTAGTTTAAGTATTTTGATTATTTAGTAAAGAATACTTAATTTCTCTTTATTGATAATCACTCAATTTACTTCTTTGAATGTGTTGAAAGATTCTTAATTTCCTTTCATCCATTTTAATTCAATTCCATTCACTTTAGATCTAAAATTGTTCTATGTTTGATTATCTTGCCCTGTAAAACCATCTTTTGTTTAGAAACATAATCCAGTGAAGCCATCTTTTGAGTCCATAGCCCAATGGCCTGAACTACTCAATCTTGCCCTCACCTATCGAATTCCACCACCCAAATTCAAACAAAACCCCTGAAATTTATAACTAGCCTAATATCTTCTAAAACAAAGCTAAATTTTACAGAGAGAGCCCTCTCTGGGTGCAAATTGGCTAGATTCTGTACCTAAAAGATTGGTTTGTTGTTACCTCGGACCCCTTTCCTCTTCCCAACAACTTCAAGGAAAATATGAGTGATAACAGGCCCATTAATCCTAACGACACAAAAGTTCGACTGAAGTTTTTGCAGAAGTTCAACTGAAATTTTGCTCAAAAATTATGTCAGCTGAAAAATTCGATGAAGCCCCTACAAAAAAACATTTCACAACTATATAAATAGTTGAAAACAGAATTAATATTTTCGCATATTTTTGCACATTTCTTCATTTCGGCATATATATATATATATATATATATATATATATATATATATATATATATATATATATATATATATATCTTGATAAGTCGTGAGATAAATTTCAATGAACATTGGATATGGTGAGATGGAAGCACAGGTCAATTCAAATATTCCCAACCATTCTTTTGGTTCTGTCATCTTCGTATGAAAACCCGCATTAAAAATTATTGGAATTTCTTTGAGACTGGTCATGGAAAAGGAGAACATGACGGTGTAAGGGCATGTATAAAACGATCACTTCGAAGTTATAAAATGGACCACTATACAAACTAACTTGTCTTAGCTGAACAAGCTGTTCAATCGTGAATCACTGCACTAATCCATGAGACTAATCAACCAAGGGAAGTATGAAGGTGTTATAGCATCATTTTTCACTCACATGTGATTCATGATTGTCTCTTTGGCCTTGGGCACCCATTCTCACAAACTTGAATAAAAATTCACAAAAAACAGTGTTTCAAATCCCATACGCGGGTATGCCTAGACTTTTCCGCGTGTATACGCAAGTCCAGAGATACTTTTCCACGTATGCTATTAAAATCATTAAAAAATATATAAAAATCCCTATTTTTGAGGCTGGGTTGATGTTTATTCCAGTAATTCAACCACCCCATCCCGTGGCCAACTGTTTCCAACTGATTGAAACTACTTTGAGGGAGTATAAAAGACCCTCATATGCATGGCTTAATGGAGAGAGAAAAAATTATAGACATTATACTCTGTTGGAGCCCAATTCAAGTCTGATTTCCCGTGCCTCCTGCACTTCCCAGATTTTTACAGGAAACCCTTGTTTCTTGGAGATGTTCATCAGCTTATATGTCATCTCGTGTGCACAAGTCTTGAAAGAGTCCTAGCGAGGCAAGGGTGGGACGGATCCGGGTGACGGTCTTTTCGAAGATCGTGGAAGGATTCAGGTGATCTCTCCACCTTTCTATTACTGTACATGCTGTTCGTAATGAAGAAGAACCATCTTGTTCCCAAATTCACGTGTTAATATCTGCTTGCTTATGTGAAAAGATTGTTAATTAAGCATTTATTATTGTTTATATGATGTTTCACATGGATTACACTGAGATTTAGGAGAGATATATGTTGTAAAACTAGATTTCTGTGCACGTTTCTTGGTTTTCAGGTTGAAGAGGAAGAAGGGTTGCTGGGGGTTTGGACCCCGCGGGATCTACAAAAAACATAGGACCTACGGGTGAGTTCTACAATTGATAATATCTAGTTTTTAGCATACAAGTGTGGTTGTGTGAGTCCTTCTTGAATAGCATGCCCTGATCTATGGAGGTTTTGACCCAACGACCTCTAGGGAGTTATTTCCCGAAACAGAACTGGTGACTCCACTAGGGATCGCATTCTTGTGATTCCCCTGTTGGGTGGTTTCAGCTATTTTAAAGGTTTCCGACAGTTTTAATCGTTATTTCTAGTTCAGTTAGTTTTTTTTTTCAGTCAGACTAAAGACCTGGTTCTTTTGCCAGGCTTGATATTTTTATTTTTCATTATTTACCTTTCCATACACACGTTTTTCTACACATAGTCGCGTATACACGCATTTTCTGTCAAAGGAAGTCGCGTATATGCGGGTTTCCTTTGCCACAGTCGCGTATGCACGCCTGTTGCAAAACTGCTAAGTAGCGTATGCCAGGGCAAATTTTGAAATATTTTATTTTTGGACTTTTTGGTCTTGTCTGCCTATAGTGACCTGTCTCTACAGTGTCCTTATAGTCTCTGGATTGTGTTGAAGGTGGTTATTGGTCTTTTTCTCTCTTCTTTGGTTGAAGACTGGCTCATTTGGAAAATCTTGTTGTTTATTGCTTTCATTTCTGGTTTGAGTACCAAGATCTCTTTCTGGAGATTCTTGGTTGTTCTGCTTAATCAGGACAGAGAGCTTCTGCTCGTATACTCTTTCCTAACTTTATATTTTTCTTTGCACTTTAATTTTTGCCTATTTTTTGGTTGGTTTTCTTGATTTCATTTGACTAGGTCTTGTTGCAATTTTTGAAGAGTCATTCTTGGTTCTTTGAGGTTTTGTTTGCTGCAAGATTGTGCTATTCTTCGGGGCTGAGTTACTGAGTTTCTTGTCTTCCTTTTGCTCATATAAATCTTGCTACTAAGTGGCACTATAAGATTTGGAGCATTGTTGTTGAAGTTTTGCTTGAAATTCGGAGATTGTTTGGCTTGGTGATTGGATAGCTTTCTTGGTCTCTTTGAAGTCTTCTTTTTATAAAATTCAAAAGCTCAAAAAAATTTTGTTTTGCCATTGCTTTCGTTTTGTATTTTTTTTTTGGTCTCTTTTCATTTTTTGAAGCCTTGTTGATATTTCTTACCTTCGGTTTCTGACTTGATTTGGGAAGGGAATTTTCATTACTTTCTTTCTCTTATTTCGAGCATGTTTTGGTGTCTTTATACTGAGAGTTTCTGATTTGGGAACTAACTTTGTGGAAAGCCAGAAAAGTTATAGAACTGAGGGCTTCTTGGAAATTTCTCTTTGCTTTGTTAGATTTTGCATCTTAGAATTGGCATGCTCTTAGTAATTTACATTAGGTGCACTTGAACATTTGTAGTATTTTTCATAAATTTTTTGAGTGTGAGGTTTGATATTTGAAAAGAAAAAATAGTCTCGTAGAACCCGTGTAGAAATTTATTTTCATCGAAAGGAAATTGCTGCATCTGCATGTAGTTTGGTTTTCATTAATTTCTTTTCTCCATCATAAAACATCACAAGTTTCATTGCCATATCCCCTTGACTTAATATAACAACCAACTAAAATAAGCGCAATAATTTAAAAACAGCTAGCAAGTTTTTTATTAAGTGTCATACATCAACTAGCTAGGTTGTAGGGCCTTGGATTAGGTGAGTGGAGAGTTAACTCTCCAAGGCCACTCAAACTAAAACATAGAAGTTTATTAAATGAGAAAAATCCAACACTGTTAGGTGGACCGGAAAAGCTCTCCTCCAGAGAGTCAAGTGCGAGGGAAAGTGAAGGTTGAGGCGAGATATACCCCCTCTCTGATTTGTTGGATCTTGCCTTAAGACCGTTCCACCCGGCTACTGACACAGATTAGTGCCCTTAGTTTCCATTCCTAGTATCCACACAGGTGACTGCGGGGGGGAATACCCATGGTACCTGAGGCAGACGTCGTATCACTTCTAGTAGTACTTCTGGAGGGTGCCCAGGCGAAGCTTGGGTACTTTCACCGGCAAAGGCTATTGTTAGGAGGTTGGCGTAACTATTTCTGTTACCTTCGCTAGTAGGCCCAAGCCGTAATTATCCCAGACTTCTTTCGGGAGGTCCTATTTTTCGTTTTCTCATATTTTGGTGTCCAATCCTAATCACCCAGAGCGGAAATACCTAGAGGCTGCTCTCTTGGTTGCATCTTAGGGATTTTTTGTAGTGAGTGCTCTTTGCTCCTAGCTTGCTTAGCTTTATGCTTTTTTGAGTCTAATTAATTTGTTAAAGTGGCTAATCAAGCGCCTCGTTGATCAAGGAGAGTTTGGGGGTTATCTCCCGAAACTATTGAGCCTTCTTCAAGAAGGCGTAAGAGTAATATAGCAGGTGAATATCACCCTGTGGTATCTGACACAGTGGAGAGAGATCCTCCACAAGGGCTTGAAGGTTTTGTAGTTGGTTCCAGTGTTGGTTCCGAGAGGAGCATTCCGCTCACCTCAAGAGTCTTATTTCCGGGAGAAGAAGAAGTAGAAGTAGAGGAAGTATCTCAACTTTCCGAATCACTTCCATCTCCTCTTCCTCCTGATTATCCGTTTGTTGTTGAGTACATCAGACCTGAGTCAGAAAGACCAGAAAGTCCTTATCCATCCTATTCTTCCCTTTCGATGACCACGACTGGGAATGCGGCTTCAGCTGTGAGTGCTGCAGGAATTTAGACTCTTGCTTCAGTAGAAGGAGGAGGCACAATTTCTATATCTTCGATTGCTTCTAGTACTATTGTGTTTAGCTCTGGTTTCACCCAATCACAAGCTTCTCAATCTGGTCCCTTTTGTTTTGGAATGCCCACTAGTGGGATTCCTTTGTTTTTTCTTTTCCACTGTTGCAACTGCATCTGCACCCATGTTTTCTATGGCTAGTGGGTCAGCTTCTTTTCAAGGGTTCCCCTTTAGAAGTGGGCATATTCCTAGTTCGAATCCTTCCTTATGGTATTTTCCTTTTACTTCTCAGACTCAAAGTTTTAACCCATGGTCTAGAGGTTAGAGTTCGACTACCTTTACCAGTTGGAACCCTATATTTACAGCAGTGGGGGTAGGGAATCAGTTTCTCACTGGCCAACAAGGGAATGCTTCATTCCCTCAATCGAGTTCTTATCAGGCTTTTTCCTCTCTTTCTAATGCTTGGAACCCCTATCAGGGGCTTTCCTCTTCATTCATTACTTCGGGGGCGGGGGGGGGAACTGGTCCAGTCTATGGTAACTCTACGTTGGGAGGGGGTGCTTCTCCAAATGCTGGGTCACAAGGCCCAACATTTTCTACGAGTTCTTTCTGGAAACCTGGTGCCTCATCAAATCCAGGTTATTCTTTTCAGAATGTTGGGAATTCATCCCACCAAGGATGGAATCCTTAGGCTCCTCCTCGTTTACCTTCTCTGGCAACGTTGAACTTTCCAGATTAGTCGAAATTGATGAATGATCCGATCCGATATAGTCCGGGGTGGCCTTCGGTTCCTACTAAACTAACTTCAGACATTCCAAAGTTTAAAGGAAAGAATGGAGAGGATCCGGCTGATCATATCACCACTTTCCATCTATGGTGTTCATCTAACTCCCTGATCGAGGATTTGATTAGGTTGAGGTTGTTTCAATGCACCTTGACTGGAAATGTTGCCAAGTGGTATATTGAGTTAGTTGGGGGCAGTTTTGCTACTTTTGGAGATCTGGCTACTATATTTCTAAATCATTTCTAGTTTCATGTTTGTTATGATGCTGAGACTGAACTCCTAGCTAATTTTAAACAAGACGACGCAACCCACATTTCTGATCATATTCAGGAATGGCGGATAAGGAAGAGGCTCATTAAAGCTTATATTCTGAGTGAATTTCTCTTGGAATGGTTTTTGAAATATTTGTAGTCAGATATTTCCAAGGATGTATCCCTATCAGGGATATTTTCTGAGGAGCAGTCCATTTTTAGGGCCCAACAGCTTGAATTGATATATTCTCAGTCTGGTGTCCTTCATAAATATTTTCCTAATGCTCCTCACTCCAAATTAGATATATCCAAGACTAAACACGGTCCTCATGGTGATGGACTTATTGGGTCGATCAATAGTGGTGCAGCTAACCAGCTTAGTCAATTGCAACAGTTGTCCATACAATCTGCTCCTTCTGGTCAGGTTGTGCCTGCTGAGTCATCGCCTTCTCAATCTTCGTCGATAAATGTCGTTCAAACTTCTAACCCCAAAGGAAATCAACAATATGAAGGGAAGAAGAAGAGATGGAATAATAATAATAAAAAGGGCAAGAATTGGAAGGGTAATGCAAATAAATCCAACGAGCATGTTGGTGAGGGTCCAAAGGATAAAAAGAAAGTGAAGTTTCCATGTAAGTTATGTGTTGGAGACCATCTTACTCACCTTTTCCCTAAGATTCAGGATGTGCAGCACTTGTTAGCTTAGCAGGGTTCTTCCAGTTCCCAGGCTGTGTTGACAAACCCTTTTCCCCAAGGGCAACAGCTAGTTGTTGGCGCAAATCAAAATATTGGGGCTTCCTTTGGGGGCACCCATGAAGGGGAAAATCCGTCAAACATATACATGATGAGTGCTCACGTGAATATCACTACGAGGTCCCATGATTATGGCAAAGATGAGTCTTCGAAAGCCAAGGGTGCTCTCGATGGTACTAAGCTGCTTCATATTACGAGGCCTAATGTTGAGCCTATACCTCGGATGCCAAAAGAATCCACCAAGCATACGACGATTAATCCAAATGCTAGGGCTGCCCAGAACTACTCTATTGTGGAAGATCTGGCGCAGAGTCCTTGTGCCATGTCAGCTCTTGAGGTGCTCCAGTCTTGCCCAGCTCAGCGCAGTGCTCTACTCACTACTATTGGGGCTGTCGATCCAAAGAACTCTCTTGTGATTACATTTGATATGTCTAATTTTAAAAAGAGACTCCCTCATCATATGGCTTTTCATATCAAGTCGTCGTTTCGGAAATTCAATATCTTTCAAACGGTCGTTGATGAGGGTGCTTCCACATGTGTGATGTCTCTCGCATGTTGGAAGGGAATTGGATCTCCCGCAGCTATTCTATCTGCTACTCTTCTGATTTCGTTTGATGGTCATTCTAACAGCCCACATGGTATTGTCCCAGCTTTGCCCATCTATGTTGGGGGAAAAAATGTAAATATAGAGGTTGAGATAGTTGATGCAAGTTTGGACTACAACCTTCTGTTGGGGCGAAACTGGATTTATGAGATGGATGCTATTGCATCCTCATTATTTCGGATTATTTGTTTCCCTCACGAAGGGAGGATTGTTACAGTTGACCAAATGGACTGTTCTCCTGTAGACCCGAATGCATCTACTGAATCAACTATCCCAAAGTTGGATAATGCCAAGCTGCCTGTTGAGAATTTAGGGGTTGGAATGTATTCTTATTTGATGGGTACTTTCGATATTCCACCGCCTACCATTCATATAAATGAAATTTCATCCTCCAGGGCTCCTATTCGAAGAGAGTTCTTCAGAATTCATTATTTTTCGGACCCTTGGACCTTACCTTCCCCTACTTCCACATTACCAGAAGGTCAAGTGGGTGGAATGGCATTTCCGATGTCTGTAGCTGAGATTGCTTATCAATCTATTGTTGACTCTGCAGAGTCCATTCCAGCCCCTCCTTGTCTAGAGGAGTTGTATGGCGATGTGGCTCCAGATTGGACACTTAGTTCTTCTTCCACCCAGGATTGCCTTGATACCACTCTTCCATCTGAAGAGGCCATCCTGGAAGCTATGATTGGTATAGATAGACCATGGGATGATTTACATCATCGGTCTTACATTTTACCTAATTTGAGCGAAGTTGAATCAAGTTTTCCAAGTCCTTTGTCTTCTGGTCCTGTTCACCCAGTCCTGAACCCTTTAGCACCAACACAGGTATATGCTGAAGGGAACATGACTGTGATTTCTCCAACTATCCCAGTGAACATTTCCAGGGATCCCAACATTATAGAGAATATCTTCATTGGAGCTAAATGTTCCCCTGAAGAGATTCAGATTTACACTGATCTCTTTAAAGAGTTTAGGGATGTATTCGCTTGGTCTTATGAAGAAATGCCTGGTATAGATCCATCTATTGTCCAGCATGAGATCAAGACTTACGAAAATGCTAAGCCTGTGAGGCAAAAACTTCGTCCGATCAATCCTAGGAAGGCTGGAGCTATCAAAGCCGAGGTAGAGAAGTTGCTCAAGGCGGGATTTATTTTCCCTATTCCTTTGACACAGTGGGTTTCGAATCCTATTCCCGTGGATAAAAAACAAGGAACAATTCGAGTTTGCATTGATTTCAGAGACCTTAATAAAGCATGTCTGAAAGATAATTACCCCACACCATTTATAGATCAGATTATCGATGAGTATTCCAATAATGAGATTTTCTCCTTCATGGACAGTTTCTCCAGATACAATCAAATTACTATCCGTCCTGAAGATCAGCATAAGACTGCCTTTATTTTTCCCTGGGGTACTTTTGCTTACAAGAAGATGCCTTTTGGTCTTAAAAATGTTGGGGCTATGTTTCAACGGGCCATGTCATATGCCTTCCATGACATCAAATTTATTATCGAGGTGTATTTGGATGATTTAGCTGCTCGTTCTTGCAAGAGAATTGATCATCCTGCTCACCTCCGTCAAGTATTTGAACGATATTGTTTCTACAAGATTACGTTGAATCCGAACAAGTGTGTTTTCGTGGTTACATCTGGTTGGTTACTGGGATTCATTGTGTATTCGGAAGCGATTAGGGTAGATCCCTTTAAGGTTGAGGCAATACTTTGGTTGCCTCCCCCGTCGTCTGTTCATCAACTTCAAAGTCTACAAGGAAAAGCTAATTTTCTTTGGATATTTATCGTAAATTATGCTGAAGTTACCAAGGGATTTATGAGCTTGTTGAAGAAGGGAGTTCCATTATTTTGGGATGACTTCGCTCAGTGCTCATTCGATGCTTTGAAAAAAGCATTGACCTCTACTCCTATATTGAGTCCACCTGATTATAGCAGGGATTTCCTTTTGTATCTTGCAGCAGCAAAATCTACCATTGGTATGGTTTTGGTTCAGGAGGACGATGCTCTTGCAGAGCATGTTATATACTATCTGAGTCGAGGCTTGGTAGGACTTGAACTCTGGTATACTCTGATAGAGAAGCTAGCTTTAGCAGCTGTTCATGTTGTACAGCGACTCAGACATTATATTCTTCTACGAAAAACTTATGTTTTGGCAGCAACCAATCCATTTCAGTTTGTTCTCAGTAGGTGAGTGATTGGGGGAAAATAAAATAGATGGATTGAGATTTTGCAAGAATTTGATCTTGAGTTTATGTCTGCCAAATCCAAGAAATCATTAGTTTTCGCGGAATTAATCTCTGAGTTTCCCTGTGGAGAAGAGATAGTCTATGATGAATCCTTACCAGATGAACATTTGTTTCTCATCTCTCCACAGGGTCCTTGGTATGGAGATATCATTGTGTATCTTTAGACTGAATTTTCCCTCTACTTTTTCGAAAGATGAGCGCCGTAAGTTGCGTCACTTGGCTAAAAATTACTTGATTGTTGGTGATGCTTCATACCATTGAGGGGTTGATTCAATCCTGAGACGTTGCTTAACTCTAGGCTTGCTACAACCTAAAAAATCTTGTGTGCTGGATACTTTTGGCCTTCTATTTTCAAATATTGTATGGAGTCGGTCAAAAAGTGTTATCTGTGTCAAGTCTATACTCAAAAAATGCACGCTCATCCAACTCCGCTTTTTCCAGTCATTATTGTCGGTCCCTTTACAAAGTGGGGTATTGATTATATTACTTGTAACCCACCTTCAGCTAAAGGTCACAAGTACATTATTGTAGCAGTAGACCACTTTACGAAGTGGGTCGAGGCTATGCCTACTTTTGGGAATGATGGTGAGACAACAACTCTTTTTCTTTTCAACCAGGTTATTGCTCGTTTTGGTATTCCCAGAGAGATTTTCACTGATCATGGCAGTCATTTTCAGAATAGCATGATGGCTGAGTTGGCTCTCAAATTAGGTTTCCGGCAGGAGCATTCATCTCCATATTATCCTCAGGCCAATGGGCAAGTGGAAGATGTGAACAAATCCTTGAAGAACATTCTTCAAAGGACGATTATTAAAGCTCGATCCAACTGGTATATCATGTTGTCTCCTGCACTTTGGGCATACAGGATGTCAGTGAAAACTGCAACTGGCTTTACTCCATTTCAACTAGTTTATGGGCTAGAATCCATATTTCCCATTGAATGTGAGATTCCTTCTCTCAATTTTGTTGTTGAACTTCTTCCTGACACTTTTACTCTTAAATAATGTCTCCTTCATTTGGAACATCTCGATGAGCAGCGTCGGGATGTTGCCACGATGAATGAGGCGTATAAGAAATGAGTCAAAGTTTAGTATGATAAGGCCGTCAAACCTAGGGTTTTCTTAGAAGGTGACCTCGTTTTGGTCTATGCCCAAGAGAAGGATGCTCTGGGCGCAGGAAAGTTTAAATCTATGTGGTATGGCCCCTTTATCGTTAAAAAAGTCCTTAAAAAAGGAGCATACACTTTGGTTGATTTTGAAGGAAATGAGTTATCTGAGCCCATAAATGGGCCCTGTTTGAAAAGGTATTATGCCTAGGCTTCGGCCTGGCATCTTAATTTGGTATATAGTAGTTTTGTTTTGCACATATTTGGTTTTTTGTCTTTGATGTGATGGTGATGTTTTTGATTTGCTTTGGCAGGTTGTGTCGAATGACATGAGTCATTATGGTTTCACTGATGGCGCTAGTAGACACAACCGGAACTTGGCTTCCACGGCTTGGGTGCTTCATCATCCATCCGGTCAGTTGTTGGTATCAAGAGGAGTCTGCATTGGTCCTGGTTCCAATAATATAGCAGAATACACTGTAGTTATTTATATACTCTCGGAGGCAATATCTTTGGGTGTTGATTCGTTGGTAGTTTTGCTGGACTCCCAACTGGTGGTGTCGTGGTTGAACAATACTTATTGAGTTTGAGATCCATTTTTACTTTGGTTGTTTTTGAGGGTACGTTTGTGACAAAGATCATATCAATTTTTAACATTCATTCATATTCCTCGTACAGACAATTGGATGGCAGACTCATTAGCTAATCAAGCAATTGATTGGCATATTAATCATTCCATACATTAAAATTTAATAATAAAAAACATCATGCATTTTTTACACATTTGTCACATCACATCATAAATCGTTGTATATATATCGTCAGAGTGTTCAAAAAACTATACAAAATTTGGATCCATAAGTCATACAAAATTTGGGCTTATGCCTAATCATGTTCAGTATCAAAAAATATATATTCATCCAATAATCATATCTATCTACTCCTGTGGCTCCTGCCCAATATTCGTGTTCCTATAGAACACGCTCACAGTAGCGACACGGCGGAATAGTTGTACCCAGTCACGTGGTACTCCCACTACCCATATCTGGATGGCATTAGGTAGATCTTCCACTACAGCCATAGGCACTTGGTGAGTTAAACCCTCCAAGTTCCTTTGTACAGCTTGGAGGGTCCTACATGGGTCCTCAATATCTGCCTCGCCTCTGCGGCGCTTATGCTGTGGGTAGCCCTCAGGCCGGACTGGGTTCAATATCTGTATCATGGTCAGCATAATATTGTAAGTCATTTTGAATCCAATCAAAAAACATGTTTCTTTTTTTCACATATATTGAAAAAATCATAAAAATCACATAATTAAAAAAATTGCAATCTCACCGATTGCGCCCCATGCTGCGCCAGGTGGAAGGACAAGATCTGGATCACCGCGGAAATCCATCCCGACGTAGGGGTAGTCCTCCACTACTATGACTTGTTCCACCCACCATTGGAAGAACTCGTCATCCCAAGTGGTTCAGGGAACTTCACTTCCCCCTAGTCTCTTCATCAGGTCAGCCCATCGGGCAATTCTTTGGTCTCTTGGGTTGTTGATTGAGGAGATCACTCTAGGTCGAAGCCCAGGAATCTTCTCAAAGAATAATGTCGTCAAAATGGTTCGGTACCCGAAATTTTTTGTCTTATTTTTCTAGATAGAGTTCAATTGTTGCTTCATGTTCATTAGTAGAGCTGTGCACCAATCATATAGGTGAACTAGGCATTCTACTGCTATGATCATCTGCGTCTTGGATGCCTGATGCAAGGAAGCAGATCCTGCTACCCTGCCGATGGTGAATAGGAGAATCTTCATGTGAAACTCTCTTAAATATTTTATAGCAATCTGGGTCCCTACTTTCTTGGACCCCTATACATAGTAGACGTGGACATAGTAATCCACTGTAAGCCCTCCCAAAGGATTACCATGCAAATCTACTGGGTCTCCCCTCCGGGAGAGTCCAGTAATGAAGTAGATGTCTTCTACCTCTATGTGTATGGGCATTTGATCTATTATGAAGCAATCTTCCTCCGGTTCCTAGTAATTTACTAGCATTTCGAGCAACCAGACATTACTCTCCATATTTGGCATTTTGAAAAATTTGAGCAATCCACAATTTTGGAGGACATTGAGCGACTGTTGATCTTGCATTACTTCATTATCAATTGCGTTGTGCTCACGTTCCCTCCAAGATATGGTCATCCTGAAAAGAATCATTAATTTGTTCATTAGAAACGCTTTTTTACATTTCGGGTTGTGCATACGTGACTTACCCTGTACACAGTCGCATATATACGCGGCTTGGTCCATATGAACCCGTGTATGTACAGAGTCATAAATTAAAACAAATATTTGTACGGTGAAATTTCCAAATTTTAACCCTATTAATGGACAAAATTGATAATAATGATGGATTAAGAGCTTACCTGACTAGTTTGGCGAAATTTGACGGCTGATTGCTCCTTTTTTGATGAAAGAGGGTTTTTCTCCATAGCTCTTTTTCCCAAATCAGCAAGTAACAATGAACCAGATATGAGGTAACATGTGTATTTATGCCCAAAAATTGAAATTTTTTGCAAAAAATTGTTATTCATATTTTTTCAATCTATCTTAAGCTGCATAACCAGGATGCTTGTAAGTGCCCAGATTGGTATATTTTCAGGTAAATTTTGATGAAGTTGAGATTTTTTTTTTCGGTTTTTTGATCCATGACTGCTGACCTGTCATGGTAGGTATATGATCTTCACTGGAATATAGGTTAGGAAATCCACTTTCTGTTGCATTTTTCATACTAGCCTCCATTCTGATCACTTGCCATAGGGTCGATCCCATCAGGTCATGAATATTTCACCCATTTCACCTGCCGATTATTTAATCATGACTTGGTTTTAGAGCCTTCCTTTACATGGGCTTCCTAGTTAGTTCCTCGCTAGCACTTGTTTCCCATGCTGCATTTTTTGTAGGCTCGAGAGTCCTCTTTAGTCCCGCCATGACTTATGTGTTGAAGATTCATTCTTCCTCTTCTTCACTATCATTTTTCTGGCTATTACCCTAGAGGCTCCTTGGTGTTGTTGAGTTGTATTACTGCATTTCATATTGGCTACTTTTTTATCCTGGCCTTTAGCCAGCTTCATTTGGACTCGATGTTTAAGCCATATTTTGACCTTGACTATCTGTACAACCATTGCATGCACTTAGCTATCGCGACTTGACACCCTTTTTACCCATGGATGGAACATTCCTTTGAGTATCGCTTACTAGTTTCTGCCACCTTGCATTGAGCATAGGACCGTTCCTATCCCAAGAAATAGTGCATTTGTTTCTTGATACTCGTTCTATCCATTGTACCAGCATTATTTTATTCTTTTTCAAGCTTATTATATGAAAAAGACAAAAAAATCAAATATAAAGAAAAAAGATCAGGAACATGATGTTACTTCATAATTTGATGGTAGTACAGTATCAGTTTGTTGCCCTTGAACAAAGCATATAAAGTTATATATTTCCTTCATTTGGGATGGTTTTAGTTTTGACCTAGGTTCAGTTTTTTCCTTGTTTCACTAGTCAGTCCTCCTTCGGTTGGTTATCTCTTCCAATCATATGGATAGTTTGTTTTGCCTCCTACATAACAGACTTATATAGTGTCATTTTTTACTTCCATGGTCATCACGAGTCGTGCTTTTGTTCAAGGGAAGTTAAACCAGAGTCGGCCATTCTGCGGTGTCTCTTGAATCATTATTCAGTCGACCTTCCCGGTCTTGTCAGTATGTTGTTCTATCACATCAGATGTTTTGGTCTTCTACTCGTGCTATTTTGAGAAGGTCTCCATTGACTTCTTACTAGCGGGTTTGTCTCTTATCGACTATGACATATTGCTCTGAGAGAAAACCTAGAGCCGCACCCTGGCCCTATTTCCATCATTGATAGGTGACCTTGTGCTCAGCATTTGATCATCATTATGGGTCTTTGACTGAGTGGTTTCCCCTGTGTTCGACGTCCGCATACATTATCACACTTGGGATTCGTGCAGTACCTTGATTTCCATTTGACCTCATCAAAGGATATCTCGCTCTCGTGTCGCCCTCATTATTGGTTGGTTCGGTCATTATCCTTCTCGTAAGCTAGCTTCAACTGTGGTAATGATAAACGTATTTCGCTTAGTTTTGTCACTCGCTTCATCTCGATTCCCTTCAAATCTTGTCCTATGGGTTACACCGTGTCGGGGATCGATGTGATGCCTTAATGCCTTCCTTCCAGCAGATATTTTCCCATCGACTCAGACTCATTGCTCTGGGAATAAGGTCTAGAGTCTTTTGTCAGTACCTTAGGGTTTTCAATCATTAGTGGAAGACTCTTCGCTATCGACAGTGGGGATTCATCATTGCCTCCTGATTGGTAGATTATTCCAAGTGTTCGACTTCAAATCATTCATTCACACTTGTTAGATTGTACTGGGGCACCTTGACACTCATTTTCATGATTGGTGGGTTGTCTCGCATTTGTTAACGGTATACACTATTGACCGGTAATCAAATGATTTCTCACATGGTTGACTTCAACTCATTTATTCCCATTGTGTAGAATTGTGCCATAGTGATTGGTGAAGACCTCGGGTTGCATCAGCATCTTTTGGTTCACTTTTGACAGTCCATTTAGTTTCTGCCAGTGATGCCGTCCACCCTTA
The DNA here is from genome assembly GCA_034641835.2 of Pinus albicaulis. NCBI lineage: Eukaryota > Viridiplantae > Streptophyta > Pinopsida > Pinales > Pinaceae > Pinus > Pinus albicaulis. The sequence continues at coordinate 615,704,345 of CM076569.1, forward strand.
TATGTTGCAGTGTCAGTACAACAGCATCCTATATGTTGGCTCCCAAGTTGCGTGATTGTACCATGTGTTCCACCTCTTATGATTTGGTACTTGGAGATTCAGTTACTTTTGTGATCAAACATCCATTTTCAGTATTATTGATCAGTTTGATATATGTGATACTTGGACATTGATTCCGACTTGTACTTTTGGGATGTGCTTAGATGATTCATTGTGTATTTTCAGTTCAGATATACTTGTATACATTCTGGATTTATTTTTTACTTTTTATATGGATATATTTTTGACTGAGCATGGGTATGCTCGCCTCAGACATGAGCTGACTCTCTGTTTTCTTTCATTGGTTTTTAGCAGGCTAAAATCTGGTGAAGTCCTCTCTTGTCCTTGGGAAGTTCTTTCTATGTGCATAATAAATTTTGGCCATCATGTACCCCTTCTGACCTCATATATTAGGGGGCATCTGTTATAGCATCATTTTTCACTCACATGTGATTCATGATTGTCTCTTTGGCCTTAGGCACCCATTCCCACAGAATTGAATAAAATTTCACAAAAAACAGTGTTTCAAATCCCATACGCAGGTATGCCTAGAATTTTCCGCATGTATACGCAAGTCCAAAGATACTTTTCCGCATATGCCATTAAAATCATTAAAAAATACATAAGAATCCCTATTTTCGAGGATGGGTTGATGGTTATTCCAGTAATTCAACCACCCCAGCCTGTGGCCAACTATTTCCAACTGATTGAAACTACTTTGAGGGAGTATAAAAACCCCTCATATGCATGGCCTAAGGGAGAGAGAAAAAATTATAGAAATTATACTCTGTTGGAGCCCAATTCAAGTCTGATTTCCCATGCCTCCTGCACTTCCCAGATTTTTACAGGAAACCATTGTTTCCTGGAGATGTTCATCATCTTATATGTCATCTCGTGTGCACAAGTATTGAAAGAGTCCTAGCGAGGCAAGGGCGGGATGGATCCGGATGACGGTCTGTTCAAAGATCATGGAAGGATTCAGGTGATCTCTCCACCTTTCTATTACTGTACATGTTGTTCGTAATGAAGAAGAACCATCTTGTTCCCAAATTCACGTGTTAATATCTTCTTGCTTATGTGAAAAGATTGTTTATTAATAATTTATTATTTTTTATATGATGTTTCACATGGATTGCACTGAAATTTAGGAGAGATATATGCTGTACAACTAGATTTCCGTGCACATTTCTTCTTGGTTTTCAGGTTGAAGAGGAAGAAGGGTTGCTGGGGGTTTGGACCCCGCGGGATCTACAACAAACGTAGGACCTACGAGTGACTTCTACAATTGATAATATCTATTTTTAGCGTACAAGTGTGGTTGTGTGATTCCTTATTGAATAGCATGCCCTGATCTATGGAGGTTTTGACCCAACGACCTCTAGGGAGTTTAAACAATTTAATTTTTATTGGATTTCTAATTTCAAAAATTATTTATCACAATTATTATCTTTGATGGTATTTTTAATAACATATTTATATTCTTGTTTGAATTTTCCATATAGGTTTTTTTGGCATATTGGGGTCCAATATGTATATATATCGATTGGAGATGACGTTGAAACAATAAAAGGGACTCGAAAATTGCATTCAATTAAAACAAAGTTGTCTAGAAATGTGTTTGCATTGGATAAAAGAAAATATTCTTGTTTTTTTCATGTTTGCATAGACAACATAGAATCCAATGATGTTTGTGAAAAAAAAATGTATGTAAAATACTGGCAACATATAGAACTAAATACAAAGGGGAAAATGTATGTTGAAAACTTTGAAGAAATGCAATCAGAGGACACTACAGTATCATCTGAAGGTGATCAAGTTTCTGATCTTGTTAGATAAGGTAACATTTCAATTTCTTTCAAATGATAGAGATCTAGAAATAGATAATAAAATCAAGTACACATGTTAATTTTAAAGTTATTTTTTTGTTAATTATGATCTAAATTTAAATGTAAGTTTGTTTTATTGTGAAAGAGATTATTTAGTTGTAGTTGCACCTACTATCAACGATGAAAATGTGAAGTGTTATTTGTTGCACTGCACTGAATAAAAGATGAAATTATTGGAAAACTATGATGATAACGATTTTACATATGACAGAGGGCCTATTATACTGAAAGGTTATTTTTTCCAACAGATTCATCAAACTCAAGATTTTTATTACTTTAAAGACTATGAACCTGATGTCATAAGTTGTCAATATAGTCACTTGGTGTGTGCAACATGCATAAAGTTGATAGAAGTTCAATCAAAGAAAAAATTGAAAATCAAGAAATGGAAAATGTCAAAAGTCAATCATGAATGGATCATTGAAGATGGCATTCTATTGGAATTTTTTTGATTGAACTTCTCGACAATTTCTTCTCTTTGGATTCATCTTTTAGAACTTTGAGAACTCAGCTAAAAATTGAAATAATCATTTTTTTGTGCATTCTTAAGTTCTAAAATTATTATAATTTATGTATATTTTATGTTATATGTACAAGTGTTTGCACATGCACATTTTTTTGGTACATGCACACAAGTAATTTATACACATTTGTGCACATACACATGTAGATTATCTTGTCTTAAATGATTTCATACGTTCTCTAGTAAAATTTGTCATATTGTCATTATTGAAAAATGTACATATCTCTGTATCTAGCATAGTTGATATAATGCAAATTTTATGTTGCACGATTGTGTTTTAGATGTATCTTAGATGTATCTATTAAGAAAATTATAATTTACATTCTTAAATGCAAAATGTGTGGTATGTGTTTTGTAATTTCCAGTTTACTATCACCTAAAGGTATCTTTTCTATGTACATTAATGAAAAATGTTGTGTATTGGATATATGTTTTAATGAAATTTTAAATTTTATGATTGTTTGACACATCTATAAACACCTGTTGTTCTATTATGACCAGCGGTCCCAGTTGTTTGTATCTCATTTTATCATTCCACTTCCCTAATATCTATACATCGATATGTATTGTACTTCAATCATTTTTACATATATTCAAACATGTGAATTTAAATATGTAAAACATCGATTATTGTTTTAAATGTCATGTATAATCATGCAAAATGTACTTAAATATCACCTAAATAATAGATGTATCCTAAAATTATATAACATTCACACAAAAGTTCAAATGAATAACATGTGCCAATGTATGTGTTAAATGTAATTTGAAATTTCCATCTAGATTCATTTTATAATTAACAAATAAAATGACAACTTGTGTTTTAAAAACAAAACATTATATCACAACATGTGAACATGTGTCAAATGTAGTTCAACTATCCAAAATATACAAATATTTTGTAATTTGAAATTTCCATCTAGACTCATTTTATATTTAAGACATGAAATGGAAACTTGAGTTTTAAAAAACAAAACATTATATCACAACATGCGATCACATGCCAAATGTAGTTCAACTATCCAAAATATACACATGTATGTGTTTTGTAATTTTAAATTTCCATCTACATTAATTTTATATTTAACAAACAAAATGACAAATTGAGTTTTAAAAACAAAACATTATATCACAACATGTGATCACATGCAAAATGTAAGTTTCCAAAATTTAAAATCATTCTTGATAAAAGTAAATGTAGTTTGAAGCTATATCCAAAATGTAAAATATGTCCAAAATTTATATCACATGAACAATAAAAATAAATATATATAACAATGTATAGTGTTACAAGTATCAAGTTATATAGAAAAGTAAATATAACTGCATAAATAAGACAATATAGAAAAGTAAATTTAATACTATATATCAGATAAAATGTTGCACATGTGCATCATCAATCAAATATAGATGGATCCAGTGTCTTCTCCAGCATCGTCGTAAGCCTCGTTGTGCTATCCTTTGAAGAATGGGGATTCTGTACACAACATGTATGAACATGAAAATTTAATTTTTTAAAATTGAATGATAATGTAGAACTTCATGTAAAAAAAGAAAATGAAAAAAAAGAAGCATGCATTACCTCATGTAGTTCCCTCTCTATTTTCCTATGTTCCACGTCCATAAATACATTCTTCACAGTAAACTATACAATATACATGCACAAGTATATATATATATATATATATTAAAAAATTTCAAATGAAAATGCATAAACTAATTTGCAATAACATTAAAAAAAAGTTAGAAAACTTGTTCAAATGGTGTGGACGTTCCTATCTCCATCATACACTCCATCTCTAGAGTTCTTGTAGAATTAAAATCATCTCCAAAAACCAAACATTCGAAAATTTTAAAACTATAACTAACTTAAGAACTAGGTATCATTTTTTAATGAAACTTTTGAAATTCAATTTATAACTTAAACATATAAGTGAAAAATTGAATAATTGTGATGGTGGATTTGGCACATCTCCTAATAGGGAAGAAAATGGTGGCACTGAATGAAAATCATCTCCAGAAACCTAAAATTCTAAAAATTTAAAGCTGTAAAATAACTCAAGATCTAGATCTCATTTTTTAATGGAACTTTTGAACTGCAATATATAACTTTAAAAAATAAGTGAAAAAACAAATACTTGTGACAGTGGATTTGGTGCATCTCCTAACAGGGAAGAACAGGGTGGCTTCGAATGAAAATCAGCTCCACAAACCTAAAATTAAACAATTTTAAAACTATAAAATAACTTAAGATATAGATCTCATTTTTTAGTGAAACATTCACTTCAATTTATAACTTAAAAACATATTTGAGTAAAAAATTGTTCATACTTGTGACGGTGGATTTGGCACATCTCCTAACAGGGATGAAGAGGGTACCTCCATTGCAAAAAAAATTGGATGGTATTAGAATCTATTAACATTTAAATATATACATGTACATGTGTACACAATCATTTATTTTAAAAATATGCCATCATATTTCGATATAATAATAGATTAAAATAAATCAATATCATGAACACTTAAAAATCACTAACATTTTCCAACATATCATCTTGATTGTGAGAACCATATTGATTGTGAGAACCTGAAGCTTCAACCGTGATATTAAAATCTTCATTCGTCAAGCGTGAGAACTGCAAATGGTGTTCACATATATGATACATTTTTGTTAGATTAACATATACAGATAAATTTATGTATATGTATTTATTACAAATTGTACATAAAATATTCACCCTAACCATTAACACATATCAGTCCCATGCCCTCTGCGTCATGAATAATTAAGTCCTGCCAATCATTGGGATAATTTTTTGCATATATTCTGATCTCTTCAATACTCGTGTTGTCTATCTCATCATTTGTATGATACACAAAATTAGCACGTGCATTCTCTCATGCTCTTTGTTGATTCATACAAACATCAATTCAACCATGTCCACTTTGAACATTGTCTATGATGACATCCCATGCTTCTCAACTAATTTGAGAAGTGGCAGCCATCTCTAACCACAAATTTTCCACATGAATAAGTTGACTTACCAATGGTGGCTGAGGGAAAGGCAACTCAGCATCATGCTTAGAACCCCTATGGTCACATAATCGACCTTACCCTAAACCAAAAAATTAAGAGGGAAAGACATTATAATTGGGTTTAATTTTCAAAAATAGTTTTGGATAATTTTTTTTTGCAAAATAAAGAGGAACCTTGTCGTTCCATGGTAGTCTTCCATAAGCAGAAAGGTTCCTATCATACAAATGGCAAGCTACATCAGGGTGCCTAAAATATTGCACCTTTAGCATCTTTCTTTTCATCTTTTCTTTGAAATTAAACACAGACTTGGCCATTTCTATTGTAACTCAGTGTTTAACATCCTCCCATGTATCAAGACACATCATTGTGTCCTTTCTTTTCCTCATAACTTCTACAAAAGTGTCAGTGGTTGGCCCAAGCATTTTGTACACATCTACAAGTGTGTTTAAAGAATGAGTAACTATTTCTAAGCTTTCTCGACTCTCAGTAGGGAGTTTCAAAGACACAAGATCTTTCTTCAATTTTGAATTAATATGTTTAAACTGTTGTAATGTGCACTACAAGATGTTTGTTTCCCAAGGTAAATCGGAAATGTCAGAAGGATAAGTCATGGTTGGTGTAAAAACTTTTTCTTGAATAATGCATTTTGGCCTACATCTTTTTCGAGCAAAATTTTCATCATATGCATTAATATAAAAATTTACTACAAATAAAAAACCACGTGAACAAATTTGTACAAATTGAATGAAAATAATATTCAGATTGATGCCCACCTCGAGATGGCTGGGCAACATCATGCCCACCCTGAGATCGTTGAAAACCAAAACGACCATCGATTGGTTGAGAACAAACATGACCACCCATTGATTTGCCTCTGAGCGAATACATATCACAACCCTCATGAAATTTTCCATCTCTAATGTCTCTTCTACAACAATTTTTTTTTTTTTTTTTTTAACTTCTAGGTTAGAATTCCACTTACAGTAAGCTTGTCTACCTTCTTAACTAATGTATATATCTCTGCATATACCTTATTATTCCATAATTGAATATTCACTTAATTTGGAACCATATTTCTACTAATATACTTTCCCATATATATATATATATATATATATATCAGTATACATAGCCATGATTAGTACACCCTCAGATTTTTATATAATCCCAATTAATTCCTTACTTGGTATAAGGGTCATTATATTTCTAGCATTAAGCCTCATACTTCATTTAATTACATTTATAGCATAAAGTATGTGTTCCATACTTATACTTAACAATTGCAACTTTTACAATATCTAATCGCATGTCCACATACATATATATAGGGCCTTATGATAAAAATGATGATCTTGTAAAGTGGTTCTGCTATGATCAAGTCATATATAATATCATTGCAAAATGTTTTATTTAAGTAATTCGTTTCATGGACTTTACATATAACGTCGTTCCCTTACTTATGGTTAACACTTCATTTGATTTTCTCATTGGCCCAACGATACTGTTGGTATGATTAACTCCATACATTTTTGTGTACTATGCCAATCTGAACGGGTACGTGTATATTTGAATCAATGGAGATTTCTTCACCTCAAGCCTCACAAGATATCATTTTTTAAATCTTGGACAAGACTCCTCCATGCATTGAGTTCATTTTCTTATCTGTATGCGTACTACATCATGTGATATGATTTAGAGTTTATGAATTATGGATTTTCATTTATCGATCCTTGAGAAGATCACCCGATGATTGACAAGTGTAGTGTCGGAAATGGTTAGGGTTTATCATATACATTTCTTTTAAATCCCTCTGAATTTCTTGTTCATTCTTCTCCGAGGTCTTTTCCCTTCCAGAAATCTTTCCTCGGTTTGAAATCTGACTATGAGGCATTATCCATATGACTTCCAGCATTTCGCTACTTGGACACAAGGCGTTTCCATCACCCAGGTAACTCCATTTGTTCTCATCATAAAATTTTATGTTAGTTTGTGGAATTGAAATTGGCTTCTTCTTTGAATTTTTCTGAGAGTCCTTCTCCTACTTCGTAGGTTGAAAACGAGATTCATTCCGAACAATAATGCATAGTAACTTTTGTTGATTTACAATTTCCATACCCTTGTAATTTATATTTTCTTCCTCTCAGAGATTTATGTTGGCTTTGGGGGAAATTATATTTTTATACGTATCATTTTCATAGTTTGACTTTTTTTCTTCTTGAACAGAGGTTATTTCTTTGTTTCAAACCCGCAGAACTTAACTTAGTTTTTCATTTTGTCCTCGGTTAGAACGACTACTTCTTGTTCATTCTGTCTCGGCGACACAAATCCTGAATGATAGGTATTGCCATTTGACCCATATGACATATCACTACGCAGAGTTAGTTCAGTGAAATCATTGATACATTTTAAGTTTGATATTTCCTCTATGACTCATTTAATTCCTATTTATTTTGATTGCAGGTATTCTCATTCTTCTATTGAGTTACCATCTAACTCAAGGTTAAACTCTCCATTTATAGGTTGGTAAAACGTTTCTCTTCAACTGTCGACTCTAAAGATCATATATACTTGAATTTTTCTGCTACTCTTCTGAGTGCTAGCCTACTCTGGATATCACCTTTTATTGTGCATTGAGAATATATATTAACCCTCTGGTTCGCATTTCTAGAGTTTCAACTTGGACTGTTTAATACCTAATTCGGTCAAGGAAAAATGTCGACTGGACTTTCCAGTTCCTTTTTATTCTTTGCTATACAACTTGTTTTATATTATACCAGCCTAGATTTACGTTAACTGATATCTGTGTATATATTTCATATCAGTTGATATATACGCTCTTCTATATTGATTAATTATATGCCTCCGTGAATGTGTAAACATGGGTTCGATTTAATTTATTCTCCTAATTTCACACCTGATAGTGTTTCAATGTAGAGCATATAACTCAGTATATTGATCTATGACAAAGTTTATCGAAATTATTTGATAAATTTAATATATGTATATTTTGATTTTTTTTCCCAAAATTTCATGTCAAATAAAATTCCTTTCGTTTATTACCAGATTTCTAAATATTCAAAATGTACATATATGTCAAAGTAATATGTAGGAACTCTCACACTTGATAATTATAATCACCTGTCTAGGGATAAATTATCAAGAATATTTTGACTTCTCAACCATAGGATTTTCATTCTGTTTCAAGTAATTTTATAAGGGATAGCTTTCTGTACTTCCAATTTGCATATCAGTCTATAAAATTTGGAAATACTATTCATGAGAATAAACTTATTTACTGGTTATGGATTGTTTCAAGCATACCTTATGGATATCCTCTATCTATAAAATAAGTGATGCGGTATACTTAACCCTCAACTTAACTCTTTGTGTAATGTGCCTCATACAATTTTTTTTTTTTTTTCCCTCATCAGTACTGAAGTATGCATACAATCAGAAATTCAACCTTCAGGTTGGCTATATAAGGAACATTTTAAATGATCTATGCAACAATTCACACTTTCACTTATTATGGAAATACTTTCCCAAGAGAGTTAGCTTCTAGAGTTGTCACCTTTCTTTTTAACTCTCATATTTTAGAGTTGTCTTATACTTCACCTAAGACAATTATTCATTTTGTTCTACTGACCTATGATTACCTTGGTACAAGAATTCGATTCTTTGTATTAAATATAGAGTTTCCAAGGTTAATATAATTTATCTCTTATTGATTTATAACTTGTTCCACCACTATTTTATAATCATGTTGATTGTAACATTCTACACCTTGTTATATGGGAAATTCGAGTCATATAAGTTAACATAGATTCATATACTATTCCCTCCGTTGGAAATGATTTTACATTAATGTAATTCACAATGAATATTCATTTCCCTTTTTGTATACGTGCTATTCGAATTTCATGGTGATATATCCTCTTAAGATTTTTCGTTTTAATTTATCTCTGGTAGATAGATCGACTGACCAGTATTAACTCTATTCCTCTCCGAATTCGATGCAAGTACGTGGGTATTAAAATTCTCCATCCTCTCGGGTTCTCGAATCAAGAATTCTAGTATATATATATTTTTTTTAATGTTACAGTACTGATCTAGTATTAATGCTCCTCTCTTGTACTGGTACGTTCAACGTTTAACGTGAAAGGCTTTGTGTCATGTCATGTAGATGCCCATAAATCCGTGTGTGAACCGATCAATGTATGCCACTTGGACGATTGGTTTTTTTTAAGGTTTTTGAAACCAAGGTTTATAAATTTCACCGTCTTAGGCCAAGTTCATTTATTCATTTCCAATTTTCTGAATGCATTTTCTCTGGCTTTTCTTCCTCGGTAAGACTTATGTGCTTTCTCTGAAGCTATGGCGAGCTATTAATTCAAGCCGATGCCTCCTCTTCTATTAACCGAGGTATTTTATTCTACTGAGAAATTATTTGATGAAGGCATTGAGTTTTTCACAGTATGGGGACTGGGGTTCATATTTTATTCGTTATAGTTATTTATCAAGTTGAGAATTCTGTGAATACTCTTGCATGGTATCATTATATGGGCGTTTCCATATGGCTTCATGGTTTATATTTGGGGAGTTTGTTATAACCCCCAATTCTCTTCTGGTCGTATTATACAGACAGGCCATATGGTGTCTTTTGAAATTATTTTACAGAGTTTTTACAATTTCTCCTTGGTTTAAAATGTCTATTCCAGTTTCATTATTGATCTCTGTGAATAGCCAATAGCACGGCTAGTGTTTATTTCATTTACCATTATTTCAGCATGGGGGTTTTACCCATAACTCTATTCGATTTTGTGGGAAATATACGAACTTACTTTTTTTATTGTATTCTTAAGATCTTTCTTCTCAAAACGATTCGACTTATACTAATCGACATTCGTTAATCCTAAAATAGGTATACGATGAATGTATGTATAGTTTTTAACTAACCTGAGGTGATGATTTTGTCCTTAGCACTCGGTCGATTCTACAATTTCTTTCGTGAAGTTGTGAAATGCTCTCATCTTATCCAACTTCAGAATGTATCCTTCACCAACTCATTTAGGTACATGTCTGCGCTACGCTGTGTTTTATTTTTATTTTTTTTTCATAAATTTTATTTGGGTTTTAACCCATGATTTCTTAATTTGGTTCTGGTTTACGGAATGTCAGGGTTTTTCCTTTCACCCTCCTTCATTTTCCCAAGGTAAGAGCTTCTACTTATTAGTCCTTCTTGCTTTGAAATAGTACATTTAAAATTAGCCTTTACGGTCATATATATATCAAATATTTTCTACATATATCCCTCTGCTAGTCTCTGAAACATTTATTGTCGTGTATTGATACAAGTAATTTACATTGTTAGTAGATTCGATATAGTTATTCGTATGTTATTGCCTAAATCTACCTCAGGCTGAAGGAAGGCAGAGTTGAGGGTAACATCAAACCATGCTCAGTCTGGTAGCTAGCCCTACCAAATCAGGAGAGGGCTCTCTCTGGGTCAATCTCAGCAAAGATGATCAATAAGGCTTGAGATGACTTGAAATAAAAGCTAATTTTAGGCTAGGTATATAAGTAAAAGATTTTGAGTTTGATTTTGGGGGTTTTGTTGGAATCAAAGGGAAAGGCAGTTTTGGATCCGAGGATAAGGCCTAGTTTTTGCAGAGTTCTGATTGAGGCAAGGAAGGCAATTGTTTTGATGATTTAGATTGAATGAATGGATAGTTTGGACCGGTGAGGAGCTGAAGAGGGCAGGAGGATCTCATGAATCCTCTTCAAATAGATGAAAACATGGAAAATTAAACGAAATTGAAGGCAGAGCAAATCAAGCTAATGAATTCCACCTTTATCACTCATTTGTTTAATTTGAGAAGAAAGGAGAGGGAAAATGATACACATAAACATCAGTGAACTTACAATCACATAGAGAAAAAAACCTTCAAAACACAGAGCCACATGGATCCCAAACAGTGCTGCAAACCCTGGTCTATTCCTTTGCCAAAATTGCAGAGATGAAATGTACAATGAAGTGCCAAGCAATCCCAAGAGTCCAACCTTGAAAATGACTAATGAATTACATGATATAGACAAGCCTAACTCATCCCCATGCCTCTAGGGGTCGAGGTCACCATTCTAGAAGCTATTTCAACCATATCTAAACTAAGAACTAGAAAATAGGCAATGAAACAACTTGCCTCTATATGATAGGAAACTTATTCATTCACTTACATTTCACTTTTTGGTGAATGAATCAACTAGAATGAGTAAAAATATGCCAAAATTACATCAAAGTCATGAAATTACATCAATTTATATCAAGAGTTACATAAAAAATTCAAACTAGCCAAAACTAGTCGAAAATCTGAGCTGCTGAGTGAAAAATAGGCCAAATTTCCCAATGCACCGTGCCCGAAATCTCTATGCATAACACAAATTTGAGGCTGATTTTGAGGGCCTTCCCAAAGTCCAAATTGAGCGCAGGATAGCTCGTTGGAAAGCCCTACCTGTCTACTTTCTAACATAACTAAAATTTCTGGATTTGGTTTCCAGTTTCCCCTCCAAAAATCAAATCTCCCAACACTGCTTCCTGTGTGTGCAAAAAGTGGCAGAGAGGCCATTTTTAAGGTGTTTTTGACCCTTAAGGCAACCCAAAACTTGTCAAAATCCTTAGGTAATGGGTAGGCATGCATACATTTTGATGAAAAATCTAGAAATGCAAATTTTTCTTCAAGAGGAGCTATCAATTATAAGCACGCGCCAAGTGGCGCTACTCGTCGGGCGGAAAAATCTATTTTTAGGCCAAAAAATACAAAACTGACAAAAAGTTTCCCAAATTTCTTGAAATTTGGGCTGAATGTGCATCATCAAGCATTATGTTGGGCCAAAGAATCTTCGGCCAAAATTTGGAGTCTATCATGTCTTTTACGCCACCTTAATGCCTTCTTGGTGTATGCAATTCAGTTGTAGAGTCACTGTCTTGGTCATAAGAAGTATTCATCTCCATGAGAATTTGCAAGTTCTGTGTTGTCTTGTATGATAATGAGAACTTTGGTGTTTTGATTTATTGCCAAATATATGTCAAATGGGAGGGAATATGGAGGAATGGGGTAATGAAAGTGAAGAGCTATAATCACGTGAAATGGGAGATAGGAAATGAAATGACTTTAGGGATAGGGAGATAGGCTTAGGAATGACTATAGTGATGAGATAATAGTGAAGGGAAGGAAAAAAAAGGTGATGGGAATATAATTATTGACACCAAAACAAGTTTAAAACCCTAAGGAGGTACTTCTCAGTCAAGATAATAGGGTTTAGTTTTGTACTCCAATTTTCATAGCCAATCTCATAATCAACACCAAGCACAAGTTATGAGAAGAAGAGGAGTGGCTTTGAATTGCCTGAGCATGGAGCAACCAAGCAAATTTTATGTTTGGAGAAGAATGGAAAAAATTTGATGTTTTAGCCCAATGCGCCATGCAGTCTGCCCAGTGCGCCGCGCCAGTGTATTTTTTACACTGCAGAGGTAGGCCCAATGTGCCGCGCCTGCCCAGTGCGCTGTGACACTCAGCCTATGCACCGCACACCCAAATTTGCCCAGTTTTTTTTCAAAATTGCTCTATTCCTTTAACATGAATTTCTCTTGTTTCAATATTTCTCTTTGGGTGCAAATAAGCTTCTTTTGAACATGACTAATGACTTATATATAGAAAAATTTAATTTTCATTTCATAAAACTCACTTTTGTAATGTTGCAAACTTGACATTTCACTTTAAAACTCTGTTTTGTTTCGTTTGTGCTTTCGGATTGAATGATGAGCTTTCGTACACTAAACCACCATAAATTCTGAAAAATACTCTTCACTTGCAATGGAAAAAATTCTTAACCTACTTGCACACCACAGATTTGAGCACATTTGGAAAATTTGGAGAAGTTTATGGTGAAATTGGGCTTGCAGCTCTATGTGTCGCGCCACAAACCCAATGCGTGGTGCCTTTTTGCAGGAGGTTTTTGGAGCCTTCTCGGTGTCCAAATTGGGCGTGGGATAGTTTTTTGGAAATATTATTGAGTATACTTATCATTTGACTCATCAAGAAAGTCATTTGGCCAACCAAGCTATGAGAAATCTTGATTTTCCCAAGGTCACTTCAGAGGTGCATCAATTCTCCTGAGGAAACGATATTTTTGACATTTCTCTAAGAACATGACACCTGTGTAAAAAGTGAAGGAGGTTTTTCTTCCTTGGCCTGTTTTGGACAAAAAAATCTCTCATTTTTCCAAAATTCATCTTTGATTTCTCAAAAAAATCATTGGAGTAAAACCTATCCTGATGTGTGGAACAAGGGATTTGTCGAAATGAAGTGAAATGAAGGGGATAAGGGGCTTCTAAATTCTTGAGAAAATTTTTGGAAGTAGGGAGGGATGTTAGGAATCAGGAAAAAGTGGAATTTTAGAGATTGAGTGAGGGGAAGGGGTCCAAAAGGGCAAAACATAGGCCTAGCCTAGAAAATTGCCAAGTTGTAGCAAGAAACTAGGGTTTGTGCGAAAATGAGGAATTTGGGGGATCTCAGTGATGGGAAGTGTTTGATAAGGTACATTAAGGATAGTGGAAGGTGTATGAACATCAGGATACAAGTTTTGCCGATGGTTTGACCATCCAAGAGAAATTACCTCCAAAACCCTAGGAGAGGGAAATGAACCTTACCTAGGCACAACTGAAGAATGAACAAGGTGTAAAATGACCCAGTGGAACTTGACATGATGATGAAAATCCTCTGAATAATGGTACACTAAGCTGAATGGTGACATGGACCGACATTTGGACAACTTTGACAGCAGTAAAAGCAAACCCTAGACCTAATACCTAGTGACCAAGTTTTTCTTGAAGACTCACTGAAATGACAAAATTTGACCTTGACACCTTAAATCACCTTGTAAGTGCATGTTTGATCACTGGAGGAAGGCTGCAAAGACTGAAACTAACATCATAAAGAGATATTCACTCTTACATTTAGGATTTAACAATCGTTTACTCCTATTTTAGGTCGGTACTCACCAGTTGTTCTCGAGAATGAGTCAAGGCGTTGCCTCAGCAATACTAAATTTTATAATTTCCTTCTTCTAATTTGATGTATACTGTAATTGAATCCACTGACATTCGGAAAATTTATTTAACTTGAAGTATACACCGGATTGTACATACATATAATTTGTTTTAAATTACTCAAGAAGGGACAGTATTACATTATATACTATTATTGTTCTATGGGCTCATAGGTTTTTATATACTTCTTTTCCAGGTTTATATATTCTTTATGTGAGTAGACTTTACTCTATGGAAAATCCGTTTTCTTTTCCAGATGTATATAATTATTTCAATATAATTCCTGTATCTGAATTAACAGTCCTAGTTATAATGTAACTCTTCATTTTATTCAGTTACTTCATTGTTAATTCGATAATTTCATTTATGTGATTATGATAAATAACTCTAGTCCATACTCAAGAGATTGGCTAACATTCATTATGTTTTAAGGTTGTAGAGATCTGCTTGTATAGATATAGTTTAATTACCCTATTAACATCTCACTACTATTATAGAAGTAGGAAATTGTCAAATTGGATTAGGCTTAATGTTTATACCTATTCTACATGTAGATCATTTAGTTAATATCTTATCTAGTAAATAGAAAGATACTCATCAGGCAGAATAAAATAAATTCCTATTATACTCGTTTTGTCCTAACTAATAAAATTTCTAGAGTTTGGTTTCTAGTTATATATATATTTTTTGTACATCTCTATGTTTGTTATTAAGGATATAATAATAAGTTTTTTCTCAAGAAACCCCTTAATTTCTGCTTAAGAATCATTTAACATAGTTCTCTGGTTGCTACCCTATCACTAAATTTTATATACTAGAAGCAGATTAAAATTACAAATTTTAATTATTTCGGGGAATAATTTATACTATCTCCAGATCTAAGGCACCCAATGGTTTAGAAATTCTAGTTGATAGAGTTCCCTAGGATTTATTCCTAGTACCATACAGAAATTTAGAAGAATTATTTCTTTTATTTAATTCTATTAAAAGTAAGGAATTTCATAACACAACTACTAAATTAAACATAACCACTACAACACTTTTCTATATATACCAATAACAACTAATTTAATTATTCAAAAAATTTGTATGTATACCACTTCTATAATGACGAGTCCTCCAAACCTTAGAGTTCTTTTATCCACAGAACTCACCCCCGAGCTGAGATCCTCTCCCAGAAAAGAACAACCTCAATCTGTTCTGGAGTAGCTTATTTAAGCTTATGCTCCCCAAAGTCTGTTTCTAATTCTGCGTCCAGAATTATAGGATGCTTTTATTCCTGTTTGCATAGGCTTCCCTTATTTAGGGAATTTAAAGCTGCTTTCTACTTTTCCAGCTTTTTACCTCTTCCCAAATACTCTCCACATCATTGGGGAAACCTGGATTTTTCCTCAAAAATCTAAATTAGAAATAAATTCTTTCAAGGCTTTTTGAAAGATTCTTGGGGAAAGTCTTAGCCTCTTTCCATACCTCATGGATTTGGAAAGTGATCTCAAAAATCTCCTTTGGTCAATATTCACAGAAATATTTTGTTTATTTTTCATAATTAAATAATTAATTACATTCACACAATAATTATCCATTGGGGTCCACTCCCCTTTGGACTAAATTTCAAATCTCTAATTTGAAAACATAAACTAGGGGTGTTACATATTCCCCCTTTGAAAACAAACACCGTCCTCGGTGTTAATAGCTAACTATTATAGTTCATTTTGAAAATAGTTATGGATATTTTTCCATCATCTCCACTTCTCTTTCCCACGTAGCTTCTTCAGCAGTAAAGTGCTTCCACTGCACCTCTACTCTTGCTACTGTTCGGTTTATCAATTCAATTTCTTCTCGCTCCAATATTTGAAGTGGTTCTATAAGGAACTCCCCTTCTGGTTCCACCTGTATCACATTCCAATAAAAAATATGAGAAGAATCATGTACATATATTTTTAATAATGAAACATGAAACACATCATGCACTTTAACATGAGGTGGTAAGGCCAATTTGTAAGCCATTGGTCCCAAACTTTCTAAGACCTCAAAGGTTCCACAATATATAGGGACCAACTTTTCACAACTGCCAGCATAAAGTGTGCTCTTTTTGGGTTTAATACACAAATACACATGATCACCCACTTTGAAATCTCGATGCACTCTCTTTTTATCAGCATAGCTTTTCTATCGATCTTGTGTTGTCTTGATATTTCTCTATATTTGTTTGACAATCCTTTCCATTTCTTGTAAAGTATCTAGCCCCAATACTAGATTATCTTTAGGTTGGCTCCAACTTAAAGGAGTACAACACTTTCTTCCATAGAGTGCCTCAAATGGACTCATTTTGATAGAGGATTGATAGTTGTTGTTATAAGAAAATTTGACTAAATGCAAACAGTCATCCTAGTTTGATGGCCTATCCATCACATACATTCTCAGCATATCCTCCACAATTTGATTTTTTCTCTCGGTTTGACCATCCATCTGAGGGTGATAAGCAGTACTAAAATTCAATTTAGTGCCCATGCCCCCAAACAGACCTTTCCAAAAGGCAGCTGTGAACTTAGCATCTCTATCTGAAATAACCATCTTTGGGACCCCGTCTAGCCTTACTATTTCTTTTAGGAACACATCTGCTACTTGGGTTGTCCCAAAATTCGATTTTATAGGTATGAAGTGTGCATCTTTTGTTAAAGTGTCTACCACTAACATCATTGAGTCATGCTGGTACTTGGTTCTGGGTAACCCGGTTATAAAATCTATAGAAACAGTGTCCCATTTCCATTCTGCAATTGGCAAGGGATTCAAAAAACCGGCTAGATGTTGATGTTCAAATTTGACCAGTTGACATTCCATGCATCTAGCTAAATAGTTTTCTACATTTTTTTTCATTCTAGGCCAAAACAATTTCTTTTGCAAGGCTATAAGCATTTTCTGATATCCTGGATGTCTTGAATATGGTTGTTTATGATATTCATCTATGATTTCTTTTTTTCAAGGACTCCACATTGGGGATATACAATATGTTTTTATAGCAGATCAACCCTTTCTAATTTTGGGTGTATTCAGCCATTTCTTTTTTTAGCATTTTTACTTGTATATTTTCATAGCCTAGATCTTGATCTGCTACTTTCTTCACTAGTTCTTCTAAGTCAAAACTAGCAGTACTCCCAATGCTGCTTAGGTTTTGGCAAGCATTTCTGCTTAGCACATTAGCAATCTTTTTTTCTTTCCCTTTGATATGTTTTATGTCCATATCAAATTCACTTAGAAACGATAGTCATCTGGCTTGTCGAGCATTCAAATTTGTTTGTGAAAAGAAATACTTGAGACTAATATGATTTGTCATCAATGTAATTTTTTTTCCAAGAAGATAGTGTCCCCACATCTTCAAGGCATGAATTACAACAGCCAATTCTAGATCATATACATTGTAGTTCTATTCATGTTTCTTAAGTTTCCTAGAATCATACGCAATAACAGAATTTCCTTGCAACAGAACTCCTCCCAATCCCTCTCTACATGCATCCGTACACACAACAAACTCTTTGTCACGATCTGTAATTTTCAGTATAGGGGCCATAGTAAGTTTTAATTTTAGCTGTTCAAAGCTGTTTTGGAATTTTTCAGTCCACTCAAATTTAGTGCCTTTTCTCTGTAATGAATTTATGGGATATGCTATTGCAGAAAATATTTCCACAAACCTTCGATAATAACCTGCAATTCCCATAAATGATCTCACTGCTGAAACATCAGTTGGCACTGGCCATTCCCTAATAGCCTTTATTTTCTCAGGATCAATAGCCAATTCTTGTTCAGAAATGATATGCCCCAAATATTGAATCTTTTCTTTATAAAATTCACATTTACTGAATTTGGCATATAATTGGTTTTCTTTCAAGCTCTACAAAAATGTCCTTAAGTGTTCCTTGTGCTCTTCCACACTTTCTGAATAGACTAGAATATCATCTATGAACACTAGTACGAATTTGTCTAAGTACTTTCTCAAAACGCTGTTCATTAAGCACATAAAAGTGGTAGGGGCAATTTTCAAACCAAAAGGTAGGACTACAAATTCGTAGTGACCATACCTGGTTCAAAAAGTTGTTTTACTAATGTATTCCTCCTTAATTATGAGTCGGTAATAACCAGTCCTCAGATCAATCTAAGAAAATACTGAAGCCTCTCTCACTTGATCAAAAAGGTTGTCTATTCTGGGTAATGGATACCTATTTTTGATTATCAAATTATTTAGTCGCGGTAGTCAATGCACATTCTAAAGGTTCCATCCTTATTTTTCATGAACAGCACTGGTGCTCCCCAAGGAGATACACTCGGTTCGATGCAACCTTTATTTAGCAATTCTTGCAATTGTATTTTCAACTCCATGAGTTCGGGGGGGCTCATATGATAAGGGGCTCTAGAAATGGGTGTTGCTCCTGGCACCAAATCGATAGAAAAATCGATTTCTCTTTTGGGGGCGAGATGAGGAATCTCATCTGGAAAAACTTCCTTAAATTCTCTTACCACTGGAAAAGTGTCTAGCAGGTTTTCTTCAGGCTGCTGTCCTAATTCTTCAACATGTGCAGCATATGCTTGATATCCTTTTCTAGTTGTTCTTTTCAATTGCAGAGCTGATATTTGTCTTACAGGGATTGATTTTGGTTTTCCTTTGAGTATAAAGGGTCTCTACTCCTCATCTATACAACGCAGAGTTTTATCCCAAAAATTCATCATAGCCTTTCTCTTTTCTATACAGTCCATTCCTATCAGCAAATCATATGAACCTAAGGGCAGAATGATTAAATTTACTTCTGCCTGAAAATCATTTAATTTAATTTCTATTTGAGGTAACTTCAAAGTTACTTTTCACTTCGTGCCAGTGGCTAACTGGACCAACCAAGACTGCTGAAATTTTTTAGTTTTGAGATTGCATTTCTCTACCACTTATGGACTAATGTAACCTAAAGAAGCACTCGGATCAATTAAAATGATGACAGATTGGTCAGAAATCTTACCTTCCATCTCGACCATAGTAGCCTGATGTTCTGCTTGTTGATTCTCCAAGGTTGTACTGATAGTGGGTATATTCCTTGCTATATCATTTACTGTGGTAGCTTCTCGATCTCTCATAATCATCTGAATATTTCAGTGTGGAAATTCCCTCAACAGATGAGGTTCTCCACAACCCCAACGTTTCAAAGGCTCTTGCATTTTAATGGTTCCTTCCTTCTTATTATCTCCCTCTATTTGTTTTGAACCAACTTGAGACTGAGAAGTTTGAATTTCCTTTGGTTTGTTAAATTTTTTCCGTTGATGATCCCTACCAAAGTTCTTCAAGTAAGATGGTTTATGTTTCTTTCCTTTGAATTCACCCTTGTTGACCCAGCTTTTTCCGTGTTCACTCTTTCCTTTAAACTACTGGTAGCATAATCTAGCTTTTCTCACCACTTTGTCCATATTTTTTGGATTATCGAACTCTATTTTCTCCTTGTACACAGCAGGAAAACAGTTAAAAAAAATTTGTACCTTTTCCTTCTCTTCACGAATATAAGGAACATACCTTAACAGATTTGTAAACTTGGTGACAAACTCATCTATGGTGAGTTGTCCCAATCTAAGTTCGTGGAACTCCTTTGCTTTATCATCATAGTAGCGTTCATTAAAATAGCGGTTTTTAAACTTGACCTGGAAATATTCCCAAGTCACTGTCTTTTCATCAATGGCATGAACCATTTTCGTCTCCTCCCACCATAGGGTAGCCTTACCGTGTAACTAGTAGACAACTAATCTAGCCTTAATATTTCTTTCATATTCATAGACCTGGAAATATTTAATCATATTCAATAGCCATGCCTCGGCATCTTCCTCCTTCTCCCCATCATAGGAGGGAGGCTTAATTTTTCAAAATTCACCGTGTATTTCCTTCTTCTGTTTAGAATGATGTCTAGTAGTTTCATCTTCCTCAGAATCATCTAAGAACTTGCCTTTCCTCTTCTTTTCGGAACCTTCACCTTCTTGGCTATTCCGCGAGTTCAGTTCCCTTATCAGCTTTTCCTGCTCCTCAATGGCTAATGACAGCCTGCCATTCTGGCTTCTTAACTTGGTCAATTCCCATTGCAACCTGTGCAACATAGTCATCAAAGGAGCATTGAGATCTGGCATGTTATCTCCATCACCCAGATCAACATAAATTTCATCTTCTTTAGCCATTAACTTTTCAATTCCAGTACCACTATACACTAAAAAAAACAACATCAATAACTGAAAATTTTTCTGAAAAATAATTTATACAGTGAACACAACAACAACCTAGTTTTTCAAACATGAGCTCTGATACCATTTGTAATGTGCCTCATACAATTTTTTATTTTTTTTCCCTCATTAGTACTGAAGTATGCATACAATCAAAAAATCAACCTTCAGGTTGGCTATATAAGGAACATTTAAATGATCTATGAAATAATTCACACTTTCACTCATTATGGAAATACTTTCCCAAGAGAGTTAGCTGCTAGAGTTGTCACCTTTCTTTTTAACTCTCATATTTTAGATTTGTCTTATACTTCACCTAAGACAATTATTAATTTTGTTCTACTAACCTATGACTACCTTGGTACAAGAATTTGATTCTTTGTATTAACTATAGAGTTTCCAAGGTTAATATAATTTATCTCTTATTGATTTATAACTTATTCCACCACTATTTTATAATCCTGGCGATTGTAACATTCTACACCTTGTTATATGGGAAATTTGAGTCATATAAGTTAACATAGACTCATATACTATTCCCTCCATTGGAAATTATTTTACGTTAATCTAATTCGCAATGAATATTCATTTCCCTTTTTGTATATGTGCTATTCGAATTTCATGGTGATATATCCTCTTAAGAGTTTTCTTTTTAATTTATCTCTAGTATATAGATCGACTGACTAGTATTAACTCTATTCCTCTCGGAATTCGATGCAAGTACATGTGTATTAAAATTCTCTATCCTCTCGGATTCTCGAATCAAGAATTGTAATATATTTTATTGTTTTTAATGATACAGTACTGATCTAGTATTAATGCTGCTCTCTTGTACTGGTATGTTTAACGTGAAAGGCTCTGTGTCATGTCATGTAGATGCCCATCAATCCGTGTGTGAACCGATCGATGTATGCCACTTGGACGATTCAGATTTTTTTAGAGTTTTTGAAACCAAGGTTTATAAATTTCACCGTCTTAAGCCAAGTTCATTTCTTCATTTCCCATTTTCTAAACACATTTTCTCTGGCTTTTCTTCCTCGGTAAGACTTATGTGCTTTCTCTGAAGCTATGGTGAGCTATTGATTCAAGCCGACACCTCCTCTTCTATTAACCGAGGTATTTTATTCTACCGAGAACTTATCTTATGAAGGCATTGAGTTTTTCACAATATGGGGACTATGGTTCATATTTTATTCGTTATAGTTATTTATCAAGTAGAGAATTCTGTGAATACTCTTGCATGGTATCATTATGGGTGTTTCCATATGGTTTCATGGTTTATATTTGGGGAGTTTGTTATAACCCCCAATTCACTTCTGGTCATATTATAGAGATAGGCCATATGGCATCTTTTGAAATTGTTTTACAGAGTTTTTACATGTTCTACTTGGTTTAAAATTTCTATTCCAGTTTCATTACTAATCTCTATGAATAGCCAATAGCATGGCTACTATTTTATTTTGTTTACCATTATTTCAGCATGGGCTTTTTACCCAGAACTCTATTCGATTTTGTGGGCAATATACGAACATACTTTCTTTATTGTATTCTTAAGATATTTCTGCTCAAAATGATTCGACTTATACTAATCGACATTATTTCATCCTAAAATAGGTATATGATGAATGTATGTATACTTTTTAACTAACCTGAGGCGATGATTTTGTCCTCAGCACTCTGTCAATTCTACAATTTCTTCCGCAAAGTTGTGAAATGTTGTCATCTTATCCGATTTCAAAATGTATCCTTCACCAACTCATTTAGGTACATGTCTGCACTACTCTGTGTTTTAATTTTAATTTTAATTTTTCATAAATTTTATTTGGGTTTTAACCCATGATTTCTTAATTTGGTTTTGATTGAGGGAATGTCCGCTTTTTTCCTTTCGCCCTCCTTCGTTTTCCCAAGGTAAGAGCTGCTACTTATTATTCCTTCTTGCTTTGAAATAGTACATTTAAGCTTAGCCTTTATGGTCATATATATATCGAATATTATCTACATATATCCCTCTGCCAGTCTCTGATACATTTATTGTTGTGTATTGATACATGTAATTTACATTGTTAGTAGATTCGATAGATTTATTCATAATGAGCTATTGACTCTTACATTTAGGAGTTAACAATTGTTTAGTCCTATTTCAGGTCGGTACTCACCAGTTGTTCTCGAGAATGAGTCAAGGCGTTGCCTCAATAATACTAAATTTTATAATTTCCTTCTTCTAATTTGATGTATACTGTAACTGAATCCACTGATATTTGGACAATTTATTTAACTTGAAGTATACACCGGATTGTACATACATAGAATTTGTTTTAAATTACTCAATAAGGGACAATATTACATTATATACTGTTATTGTTTTATGGGCTAATAGGTTTTATATACTTCTTTTCCAGGTTTATATATTCTTTATGTGAGTAGACTTTACTCTGTAGAAAATCCCTTTTTTTTCCAGATGTTTAAAATTATTTGAATATAATTCCTGTATCTGAATTAACAGTCCCAGCTATAATGTAAGTCTTCATTTTATTCAGTTACTTCACTGTTAATTCGTTAATTTCATTTCTGTGGTTATGATAACTAACTCAAGTCCATTCTCAAGAGATTGGCTAACATTCATTCTATTTTAAGGTTGTAGAGATCTTCTTGTATAGATATTGTTTAATTACCCTATTAACATTTCACTACTATTATAGAAGTAGGAAATTGTCAAATTGGATTAGGCTTAATGTTTATACCTATTCTACATGTTGGCAATATGATGCAGAGTGTTGTCCTTGATGGCAACCTACTTGATGAAGTTGTCCTTGATGGAATGTGTCTTGATGAACTCGTTAAATGATGTAAATCTGTTGTATCTCTAATGAGTACAGAAGGTAATGATGGAAGGAATGTCAGTATGTGCTAGAACATGATGAAAAGAGTATGTCTCAAGGCATACGTGGATTTTTCTAGACGAAGTGGCGTATGCACGCAGGAAATAACGTGCCAAGTCGCGTATGGGAAAAAGCGCTCTAAATTTGTAAAACGAGGGGTAACTACCATGGTATTAACCCATTGTATTGAATGATGGTTCGCCTATGTGATCTCGTCCAGGAATACCATTGGAAGTTATGTGGTTTTGACTCATGGTATTGATGAAGGGTAACCCCATATAAGGAGAAGAAAATCATTGTGCAAAGTGTGGGCAAGTGGTCTGGGTTTTATTGAATACTTAACTCTGAAGTATATCTGCATGGTTGAACTCTATTCTTAATTGATAGATCTGAAGTATATATTGCACCCATGATCAAAAAGAAGGTTCAATATCTCTCGATCTATAAATGAGAAATCTGGATAAGTTCATAGATCTGATCTATTTTGTAAAACCTATCTTTCTCAAATATATATGCAGGTTCAGTGAATGAGAAGCGCGTGTATACGTGAATCTTCTTAATGAAAAGCGCATATGGGTAGTCAGGGTTTCTCTGAAAAGTGTACAAATGTATACGCGGTTTCTCTTCATTGAAAGCGCGTACATACGCGGATCCTCTTAATGAAAAGCGCGTATGGTATCTAAACCAATGGTTGCTTAAAGGATGAATGTGTTTCTGCATATCTATTCTGAAGTCTGGGTTGTCTCTGATGTCTGGTTACAGTGGTCTCACTGTTTTGTATGAAGCATTGGGCAAGAATATTTGTTGAGAAGTAAAGGGTTGTGTTGAAGCTTTTTTGATCCAGTTTGAAAATTGATGAAACGTGGTCTGCAGTGAATCTGAGGGTTGAAGCCTTCAGTCTGAAAGAAGAAGCTTTCAGCCAGTAGAGGCTGGTGTGAATATCAGGGGGTAGTGGCTCCCTTCCAGGAGAGGTTGGTAAACGAGTGCAGGGGGTCGTTGCTCCCTCCAGGTGAGGCTAGTAAACGAGAGAAGGTTGTAGCCTTCTACAGGTGGGTGCCTACGTACTGGTATGAGTCTGCACCAGTACATGTTGTAAGAAGTTTTCTTAATAATATAATTTTGAAGGCTGAGACGACGGCAGCGGTGGTTTTCTCCCGAATTCGGTTTCCACCTAAAAATCCCGGTGTTCATGTGTGTTGCCTATGTGTGATGATTATACTGTTCTTTGTGCACCTGTTTACTATTTTATGAAATATCTGATGAATGAATAAAGTAATGATCTGAGTTAAGAATTGAATGCATAATTAGATCTTTGAGCATACGCGAGTTCAGTAAACGATATCCATGTATATACGCTGGTTTCCTTCAGGAAAGTAGCGTATGGATTTTGTGAAAGGAAAATAAAAGTTTCATTGTCTGCCCTAAATACTGATTCACCCCCCCCTCTCAGAATTTTTCCCAACAATTGGTATCATAGGAGGTACTTATGAAAAGGCTTAACCGCTAGAAGGAAAATCAAGGAAGATGAGCAATCATGAGGGAACAGAATCTATCAAGCCTCCACTCTTCAATGGAAGCAATTTAATCTTCTGGAAAATAAGGATGAGATCTTATCTTCAGTCTATGGGAGCAGATATATGGGCCATTGTTGTACAAGGATATCAATATCTAGCTACTATACCTACAGATCCAACCGAAAGGAAGAATTATGCATCAAATGCAAAGGTGGTGAATGCTCTAACCGGAAGCCTGACTGAGGCTGAATTTGTCAAAGTCATGCAGTTGAATATAGCAAAAGAAATTTGGGACAAAATCATTCTAAGTTATGAAGGTGATGAAAAGGTAAAATGTGAAAAACTTCAAACTCTCAGAATTGAATATGAAAATTTAAAAATGCATAATGATGAGAGTGTTGCCAGTTTTTTTTTACGTCTTGATGATGTTGTAAATCGTATGAGAAATCTGGGAGAAACAATAACCGAATCTACCTTGGTTGAGAAAATATTAAGATCACTAACGGCAAAATTTGAATCAAAAGTCTCTGATCTTGAAGAAAAACAGGATCTTCAAACTCTTACTGTGGTGAAACTTCATGGCATACTGACTGCATATGAAATGAGGAGAGGAGGACCATCTGAAGTCAAAGAAGTTTTTTTTAAAGCCTCTACAAAAGGGAAAGAAGTTCAAAAGGCAGAAGGATCAGGATATATCTCAGAAGAGGATGAGGCAAATTTTGTAAAGAAACTTCAACTTGGCACAGGACGATTTAGAGGTAAGCTTCCTTTCAAATGTTTTGAATGTGGAAGAGTTGGTCATTATTCTGCAAAGTGTCCTTATAAAGAAACATCAGCTAAAGGGAAAGAAGTAGCAAGAAAGAATAAGAACAGATCTAGCACTAAGAAAAGTTACTATACTAGCGAGGACAGTGATGGGTTATCTGATAGTGAGGAAGAATGTGAACAAGATCTTAGACTTCTCATGGCTTTTGAATCTAATGATACTTTTTTGGATGCTCTAGAGGACAAGGATTTTCTTGAAGAAAACAATCAACTTAAAATAAGCCTAGAAGAAAAGAACATAATCATAGAGACTCTTGAAAATCAGCTTGAAGAAAAGGAAAAATGCATTGGAGAATTAGAGTGTGAAGTTGTAAAGATAAGAAACGATCATGAGAAAGAGAAGACTCTCAATCTTAGATTTGCTAAGGGTTCAGAAACCTTATATGAAATTATCAAGGTACAACGGTCTCCTCTTATAAAGACAGGTCTTGGATATACAGGAGAATCTTCTCAGGCCTCAGCTCCAAATTACCTAAAAGCAGCTACAACTGGTTTACTTCATTCAACCACTGAGCAAGGGAATAAAGAAACTTTACAAGTAAAGCATGATACAAGGAAAACTAACAAGGATGATTTTCAAAAGGGCTACAACCAACAGATAAATTCAAATAGAAGAATTATGATCACAGAAATTTCTACTTCAATGGACAATGTTTCTCATGTCACAATTTTGGTCATAAAGTTGTTCAATGTGTTGCATATAAAACCATCATGACAAGAGAAGCAAGAAAGAAAAGGTGGATATTGAACCAAGGAAGAATGTCTATAACAACTTTTCTCCTCTTCAAAATGAAGTTGAATGTGCTTATTGCAATAACTTTGGCCATGAAGAATCTGAATGTAGGAGAAAAATATAGCCAAAAGAACATGTTCCTTCAAGTTCAAAAGTTCGAAAAAAGAAGGAAAAACAGGTTGAAAATTGTGGCATAGATTTATTTGCAGAAGGTGAAGAAAATCAATGGTATATTGATAGCGGATGCTCAAAACATATGACAGTTGACAAAAACAAACTTCATGCATATGATGCCTTAGAAAAGGAAAAGAATGTTACTTTTGGAAATGATACACCTGCTGTTATTAAGGGAAAAGGGTCTGTTTTTCTAAAAGAAAAGGTGAAAGCTAATAATTTCATGTATGTGGATGGATTAAGACATAACCTGTTAAGTGTAAATCAAATGTGTGATCAAGGAACTGAAGTTGTCTTTAGTTCAAAAGAATGTGTCGTACATGATCTTGATACAGGTAAAACCATTATCAAAGGAAAGAGAACTCCAAGCAACCTGTATGTATTCAAAAACTGCAAAGATCAATTTTACATAAGTAAATCTTCAGAAAATTGGCTATGGCATAGAAGGCTCGGGCATCTAAGCTTCTCTCAAATCAACAAATCAAGCAGACTTAAAGCAGTTCGTGGTCTTCCCAATATTAATCTACCAGAGAGCATCATATGCAAATTTTTCCAATTTGGTAAACAGACCAGAGTACAATTCAATTCCAAATAAGGTTCATCAAAAAGGCCTCTTGAACTCGTTCATACTGACATATGTGGACCTATGAGGAAAATATCACCACGTGGAGAAGAATACTATATCTTATTTATTGATGATTTCTCTAGAATGTGTTGGATTGGGTTGCTTAAACACAAAGATGAAGCATTTGAGAAATTTCAGATCTTCAAAGCTTTGGTTGAAAATGAATTAGATCTAAAAATCAAGTTTCTTAGATCTGATCGAGGAGGAGAATATACATCAAATGAATTCTTTGAATTTTGTGAACAACATGGCATAAAAAGACAGTTTTCTGTGGCAAGCACTCCACAACAAAATGGCGTAGCAGAAAGAATGAATAGAATAATTCAGCAAATGGCTAGAGCTATGCTTGATGATTCCGGAACACCTCACACTTATTGGGGAGAAGCAGCTCACACAGCAGCAAATATTCTTAAGAAGGCACATGTTCGGGTAAATAGTGACAAAACTCCATATGAACTATGGTATGGTAATCCTCCTTCTGTGAAGCATTTTAGAGTTTTTGGAAGTAAATTCTTTATCAAAAATAATGATGAAAAGCTTGGTAAGTTTGAACCCAGATATAATGAAGGAATATTTCTTGGTTACTCATCTACAAGCAGAGCATACAAATGTTACAATAAAAGGCTTCGAAAGATTGTTGAATGTATTGGTGTTGTTATTGATGAGTTTCCTGCAGCTACTAAAGAAGAAAAACACATAGCAGAAGAAGATGATGGTGACTTTTTTCCTTCTACATCAAATATAAATGATATAGACAATGGATCCAATGAAGTACCAGAAGATGATCTATCTGGAAAAGCTCCATCCAGATATGTTCAAAAGAATCATCCTGAATCTCAAATTTTGGGAAACAAGGAATCAGGTGTACAAACAAGGAGGACTCTTGTGAGTTCTTCTAGCTATCTGGGATTTCTATCCACAATTGAACCACACAATGTCAATCAAGCTAGCAAAGATGAATGTTGGATTCAAGCCATGAATGAAGAGCTTGATCAAATTGAGAAGAATCACACTTGGGAATTGGTACCAAGACCACATGATAAAAATGTCATTGGAACTAAATGGATATTCAAGAACAAGTTAAATGAGAATGGGGATGTTATAAGAAACAAAGCTAGACTGGTTTGCAAAAGGTATACTCAACAAGAAGGTATAGACTTTAAAGAAACTTTTGCTCATGTAGCTAGACTTGAAGCCATAAGAATGTTTCTTGCTTTTTCAAGTTCTCAACAAATCAAATTTTATCAAATGGATGTCAAATCTGCATTCCTCAATGGTGATCTAGAAGAAGAATTTTATATAGAACAACCAGAGGGATTCATTTTGGGAAATGATAAGAATCTTTTTTGTAAACTTAAAAAGGCTCTATATGGTCTCAAACAAGCTCCAAGGGCATGGTATTATCGTCTTGACAGATATCTTCATCAACAAGGATTTTCAAAGGGGTCTGCTGATAGCAACTTATACACAAAGACTAAAAATGATAAACTATTGATTGTGGTTTTTTATGTTGATGATATCATTTTTTGGAGTAATGAAGAATCTATGAGTCAGAAATTTTCTTCTGTCATGCAGCAAGAATTTGAAATGTCCCTACTAGGTGAACTAACATTCTTTCTTGGCTTACAAGTGCATCAAACTACAGATGGTATATTCCTATCACAAGAAAAATATCTTAAGAAAATTCTGAAGAAGTATGGCATGGAAGAATGCAAACCTGTAAGTACACCAATGATAACCGGATGCAATCTCAATTATCATGATGATTCTCCCACGGTGAATCAACCAGAATACAGATCAATGATAGGAAGCCTATTTTATCTCACAGGGACCAGATTGGATATTATGCATGTTGTTGGCATTGTTGGACGATTTCAAGCTAATCCAAAAGAGTCTCATCTTCAGGCTGTCAAGAGAATATTCAAATATCTACAAGGAACTCAAGACTTTGGACTATGGTATCCAAAGAATGTTGATCTTACTCTACATGCTTACACTGATGCAGATTGGGCTGGAAATGTTGATGATCGGAAAAGCACAAGTGGAGGTGCATTCTATATGGGGCCCTGGTTGGTATCTTGGTTCAGTAAGAAGCAAATTTCTATTGCCTTATCTACTGCTGAAGCAGAATATGTGGTTGCCACATCTTGTTGCACTCAACTCCTTTGGATGATGCAAACCTTGGAAGATTTTCAAATCAAATATACTTCTCCTATCTCTATTATGTGTGATAATACAAGTGCCATCAGTATCTCAAAGAATCCTGTTATGCATTCAAAGACCAAGCACATACCCATCAAGTATCACTTCTTACGTGAACAAGTGCTTGAACAAAAGGTGAAGTTGGAGTATGTTCCCTCCAAAGAACAAGTTGCTGATATTCTTACCAAACCTCTGATGAGGGAAGCATTCGAATATCTCAGACAAAAGCTGGGTGTTGTCTCTGCCTCTCATAAAATCAGATCTGATTAAATTCAGAAGATTAAATTGGATACGCGGGTTTCTTTGAAGACAGTCGCGTATATACGCGAGTTGATACACAGAAAGCCACGTATGGTTGGTTGCTGACAATTTTTTATTGGGGTCAGCATTTCTCAGTGCTCTTTGGTATGTTTGATGTTGTTTGATGTCTATGGTGGTGTTCCAGTTCTTATATATCTGTTTCATTCTCTATTATTGGGTAAAGATGCCTTGATGACTTGCTGATTGAAAGTGTTTAGGTTGCACAAGCTAAGGAGGAGCTTTGGTCATATAGAAAGGAGACTTGGATGCACTGTTTCAGGGGGAGCATGGTAACTTCAGTGCACTTTCAGATCTGCAAAGCACTTCTTTCTACATAAGGAGAAAAACCTTATGTTGGTTTTTGTCCGCCTTTTGCCCTTGATGTCAAATGGGGAGAGTGACATGTGACATGGTGTTTGAATATGGGAGAATATCATTATTCTTAATGTACCTATCTGATGTGGTGATCAAACACCATCGTGGTTGCCATCAAGTCCAAAGGGGGATATTGTTGGCAATATGATGCAGAGTGTTGTCCTTGATGGCAACCTACTTGATGAAGTTGTCCTTGATGGAATGTGTCTTGATGAACTTGTTAAATGATGTAAATCTGTTGTATCTACAATAAGTACAAAAGGTAATGATGGAAGGAATTTCAGTATGTGCCAGAACATGATGAAAAGAGTATGTCTCAAGGCATACGCGGATTTGTCTATACAAAGTGGCGTATGCACGCAGGAAATAACGTGACAAGTCACGTATGGGAAAAAGCGCTCTAAATTTGTAAAACCAGGGGTAACTACCATGGTATTAACCCATTGTATTGAATGATGGTTCACCTATGTGATCCCATCCAGGAATACCATTGGAAGTTATGTGGTTTTGACTCATGGTATTGATGAAGGGTAACCCTATATAAGGAGAAGAAAATCATTGTGCAAAGTGTGGGCAAGTGGTCTGGGTTTTATTGAATACTTAACTCTGAAGTATATCTACATGGTTGAACTCTGTTCTTAATTGATAGATCTGAAGTCTATATTGCACCCATGATCAAAAAGAAGGTTCAAGATCTCTCGATCTATAAATGAGAATCTCAAGGATGATCTGAAAAGAAGTGAAGAAGACTTGGCGCAAATCTGTTGAAGAAGTCTGGGTAAGTTCATAGATCTGTTCTGTTTTGTAAAACCTATCTTTCTCAAATATATATGCAGGTTCAGTGAATGAGAAGCGCATGTATACGTGAATCTACTTAATGAAAAGCGCGTATGGGTAGTCAGGGTTTCTCTGAAAAGTGTACAAATGTATACGTAGTTTCTCTTCATTGAAAGCGCGTACATATGCGGATCCTCTTAATGAAAAGCGTGTATGGTATCTGAACCAATGGTTTCTTAAAGGATGAATGTGTTTTTGCATATCTATTCTGAAGTCTGGCTTGTCTCTGATGTTTGGTTACAGTGGTCTCACTGTTTTGTATGAAGCATTGGGCAAAAATGTTTTTTGAGAAGTAAAGGGTTGTGTTGAAGCTGTTTTGATCCAGTTTGAAAATTGATGAAACGTGGTCTGCAGTGAATCTGAGGGTTGAAGCCTTCAGTCTAAAAGAAGAAGCTTTCAGCCAGTAGAGGCTGGTGTGAATATTAGGGGGTAGTGGCTCCCTTTCAGGAGAGGCTGGTAAACGAGTGCAGGGGGTCGTTGCTCCCTCCAGGTGAGGCTGGTAAACGAGAGAAGGTTGTAGCCTTCTATAGGTGGGTGCCTGCATACTGGCATGAGTCTGCACCAGTACATGTTGTAAGAAGTTTTCTTAATAATATAATTTTGAAGGCTGAGACGACGGCAGTGGTGGTTTTCACCCGAATTGGGTTTCCACCTAAGAATCCTGGTGTTCATGTGTGTTGCCTATGTGTGATGATTATACTGTTCTTTCTGCACCTGTTTACTATTTTCTGAAATATCTGATGAATGAATAAAGTAATGATCTAAGTTAAGAATTGAATGCATAATTAGATCTCTGAGCATACGCGAGTTCAATAAAGGATATCCGCGTATATACGCTGGTTGCCTTCAGGAAAGTAGCGTATGGATTTTGTGAAAGGAAAATAAAAGTTTCATTGTCTGCCCTAAATACTGATTCACCCCCCCCTCTTAGTATTTTTCCCAACACTACATGCATATCATTTAGTTAATATCTTGTCTAGTAAATAGAAAGATAATCATAAGGCAGAATAAAATAAATTCCCATTATATTCTTTCTGTCCTAACTAATAAAATTTCTGGAGTTCGGTTTCCAGTTATATATATTTTTTTGTACATCTCTATGTTTGTTCTTAAGGATAGAATAATAAGTTTTTTCTCAGGAAACCCCTTAATTTATGCTTAAGAATCATTTAACAGAGTTCTCTGGTTGCTATCCTGTCACTAAATTTTATATACTAGAAGCAGATTAAAATTACACATTTTAATTATTCCAAGGAATCGTTTATACTATCTCCAGATCTAAGCCACACAATGGTTTAGAAATTCTGGATGATAGAGTTCCCTAGGATTTATTCCTATTACCATATAGAAATTTAGAAGAATTATTTCTTCTATTTAATTCTATTAAAAGTAAGGAATTTCATAACACATCAACTGAATTCAACATAACCACTACAACACTTTTCTATATATACGAATAACAACTAATTTAATTATTCACAACATTTGTATGCATACCACTTCTATGATGACCAGTCCTCCCAACCTTAGAGTTCTTTTATCGACAGAACTCACCCCCGAGCTGAGATCCTCTCCCAGAACAGACCAACCTCAATCTATTCTGGAGTAGCTTATTTAAGATTATGCTCCCCAAAGCTTGTTTCTAATTCCGTGTTCAGAATTACAGGATGCTTTTATTCCTGTTTGCCTAGGCTTCCCTTATTTAGGGACTTTAAAGCTGCTTTCTACTTTTCCAGCTTTTTATTTCTTCCCAACTACTCTCCACATCATTGGGGAAATCTAGATTTTTCCTCAAAAATCTAAATTAGAAATAAATTAATTCAAGGCTTTTTGAAAGATTCTTGGGGAAAGTCTTACTCTCTTTCTATACCTCATGTATTTGAAAAGTGAGCTAAAAAATATCCTTTGGTCAATATTCACAGAAATATTTTGCTTATTTTTCATAATTAAATAATTAATTACATTCACACAATAATTATCCATTGGGGTCCGCTCCCATTTGGACTAAAGTTCAAATGTCTAATTTGAAAACATAAACTAGGGGTGTTACACTTTGCAGTTTAAAAATTTATCCCCATACAAAGGTTTAATAACTTGCATGATCCTTCCATCGCATGCAATGAATCTTATTCTCTTCTATTTCTATCTTTAGAAAATGTATATGCATGTTTTATAAATTTGTGTATTATACTAGATGCAGTTAATAGAACCAGCAATAAGAAGCAGTAGATTTTTTTCAGAATTTTCTACTACCTATTTTGGTAGGAGATATTTTCTTTACAGATTTACATATCAGTTTACTTGTACTAACTAGGATTCTCTGGTATTATTTCCACAGAATACTTATTCCTAATTGATATTACAATTTACTTGAGCTAGATCTTTTCTTACTTCTGGATTACATTCAAAACAATTGACTAGCAATGTCCAAACAATATTTTTCTATTCATCTACTTATTTAATATAGAAGCAGATTAAAGTTACATTGTACTCATTCTAGGGAATTATTTATACTATCTCTAGATTTAAGCCACCGAATGGTTTAGATTTCTGGTTGATAGTGTTCCCTAGAATTTATTCCTACTACCATATAGAAATTTAGAAGATTTATTTCTTCTGTTTAATACTGTTAAAAGTAAGGAATTTCCTAACACAACAACTAAACTTAACATGACCACTACAACACTTTTCACTACTATCTAACAACATCTAACTTAAGTATTCATAAAATTTGTGTGCATACCACTTCTGTGATGACTAGTCCTCCCAACCTTAGAGTTCTTTTATCCACAGAACTCACCCCCGAGCTGAGATCCTTAACCAGAGCAGACCAACCCCAATCTGTTCTTGAGTAGCTTATTTAAGCTTATGCTCCCCAAAGCCTGTTTCTAATTCTGTGTCCAGAATTACAGGATGTCTTTATTCCTGTTTGCCTAGGCTTCCCTTATTTAGGGATTTTTAAAGCTTCTTTCTACTTTTTTAGCTTTTTACCTTTCCCAACTACTCTCCACATCATTGGGGAAATCTAGATTTTTCCTCAAAAATCTAAATTAGAAATAATTTCTTTCAAGGTTTTTTTTTTTTGAAAGATTCTTGGTGAAAAGTCTTAGCCTCTTTCCATACTTCATGGATTAGGCAAGTGATCTCAAAATCTCATTTGATCAATATGAACAGAATTTTTTTTATTTATTTTTCATAAATAATTAATTAATTACATCCAGACAATAACTATCCATTGGGGTCCACTCCCCTTTGGTCTGAAGTTCAAATGTCTAATTTAAAAACATAAAACTAGGGGTGTTACACCACCACCTATATATGGGCCACCAAGAGAATCTGTACCGCCACCACCCTCATGCAACGAGAAAGAAGCTTCATAAAAAAATATGAATTTACAATCAATTCAAAATTACATACATATATATAAATACATGTACATATGATTGATTAAATTGTATGAACCATACCACGATTGTGTGAACCATGGTCCTGCTCCATTGATGGAGTAAATACTCTTGTCCCCCTAACTCAAAAAAAATAAAAAATGAAATCTATTAAAAAATAATTTAACTAACAAAATTAATAAAAAAAACAATTCCATATGTCTACATGTATGTACATGAGGATAAAATTATATATATATTCAATAAAAAAATTAATTCCACATGTATACATGTATGTATGGAGATAATATTATATATTCAAATTTCATTTAAAAACATGCACATTTAATATAAATACCATGAACATCCCTCGATCCATGATCCCCCTCTCTCGTAGAGGCATGGGATTCTATTTATCTTCGCCTTTCATCCTCCATGATATATATATGGATATCTACAGTGGAAACTTGCAATTGTTTTTCAAATTAATATTTAAAATAAATTCAAAATATTTCACAAAATTAATGTGATTTAGTACACAAATGTTGAGCACAAACACAATTTATGTAAAAAACAACTTTCAAAGCACAAATTGATGTGTGAAACTCACTTTAAATAAAAAAAATTTCAAGTCCTAAAATTTTAATTTTATAAAACATGAAGTTCACCAATTTGTGCTTACATGGTGGAAGCACACTTAGTATATAATTGAAAAAACACACGGTCATTAAAAATGATGCATTTATAAGTAAAAAACACACACATATCAAAGATATGTTATAATTTCCATCAATAAATTTTGGAGAGTGTCTCAACATGAATTCATCTTTGAGAGATGAATCTTGAATTGGAACTACCTCGTATAATACTAATTCATCTACTAATTCATCTTTGATAGATGAATCTTTAATTTCCATTTCCCCACACAATATATTGACAGACATCTTATTAACATTTGCACAATGTCATATACTAAAAAAGTGAAATCGTTCAACAATATTGTTTTCTTTTCCATACAGTCGTTTTAGCCTCTCATTCTTAACTTGGTACATGAATTTCATCTAGTTGCACAAAAGTTCATAAGCCTTCTATCACTCCAATATAATATGATTCATTGTTTGTTGTTCTTCCCGGTATATTCATTTTCTTTTGGAGGACCTTGTTAGTCGCAATATTGCAAAGAACATATGTAATCACTGCTTTCCCTGGATTGGGATAGCAAGAAAAATCTATGCATAATGTCCATTTTTCCTTAAAAATATATTAAATGAACATTTATTGCAAATGACTTAAATTTTATTACAAATGCATTAAATATTATGGGAGAAATGGAATGTACATTTTTTTCCTTAAAGTTTATGGGAGAAATGACATGTACATGGTTCCCAAAAACACTAGCAAATGCCAAGTTTATGGGAGAAATGATATGTACATGATTTCCAAGTTTATGGGAGACATGACATGTACATGGTTTGCAAAAACATTTAAAATTACCTAAAAATATATTAAATTAAATTTTGTGGGAGAAATGAAATGTCGATGGGTTTCCTTAATGTTTATGGGAGAAATGACATGTAGATGGTTAGCCTTAAATTTTTCCTCAAGTTTAAATTTTTCTTTACTTTTATCGGAAAAATGACATGTACATGGTTTGCCTTAATGTTTATGGGGGAAGTTTAAAGTTTTCCTCAATTTTATGGGAGAAATGACAAGTATATGGTTTGCCTTAAATTTTATGGAAGAACAAATATGTACATGTTTTTCCTTTAAGTTTATGGGAGAAATGACATGTACATGGTTTGACTTAAATTTTATGGGATAAATGACATGTACATGGTTTACAGTAAATTTTTCCTTAAATTTTATTGGAATAATGACATAAAAATGACATGTATATGGTTCCCAAAACAATATAAAATGCCTTAAATTTTATGGGAGAAATGACATGTACATGGTTTTCAAAAACACTAACATTTTGATTAAAAATATATTAAATTAAAGCTTATGGGAGAATGAAAATCCTTATGCTTACGAGAGAAATGACATATACATGGTTTTCCTTAAAGTTTGCCTTAAATTTTATGGAAGAAATTACATAGAAATGACATGTACATGGTTCCCAAAAAACTAGAAAATGCCTTAAAGTTTATGGGAAAAATGATTTCCTTAAAAATGTATTAAATTAATGTTTATGGGAGAAACGACATGTACATGGTTTGTATTAAATTTTATGGGAGAAATGACATCTATATGGTTTGCTTTAAAGTTTTCCTTGATTTTATGGGATAAATGACATGTACATGGTTTTCTTTAAAGTTTTCCTTAAATTTTGTGGGTGAAATGACATCTTTAAAGTTTTCCTTGAGTCTATCGGAGAAATAATATGTACATGGTTTTCCTTAAAGTTTATGGGAGAGATGACATAGAAATGGCATGCCTTAAATTTTGCCTTGATTTTATGGGAGAAATGACATGTACATGGCTTGCCTTAAAGTTTTCCTTAAATTTTATGGGAGAAATGACATAGAAATGAAATGTACATGGTTCTCAAAACACTAGAAAATGGCTTAAAGTTTATGGGAGAAATGACATGTACATGGTTAGCCTTAAATGTTGCCTTAATTTTATGGGTGAAATGACATGTACACGTTTTTCCTTAGCCTTAAATTTTATTGGAGTAATGACATAAAAATGACATGTATATGGTTCCCAAAACACTAGAAAATGCCTTAATTTTTATGGGAGAAATGACATATACATGGTTAGCCTTAAAGTTTTCCTTAAGTTTATGGGAGAAATGACATTTACATGGTTTTCCTTAATCTTATGGGAGAAATGACATGTACATGGTTTGCCTTAAATTTTATGGTATTAATGACATATAAATTACATGTATATGGTTCCCAAAATACTAGCAAATGCCTTAAATTTTATGGGATAAATGACATGAAAATGGTTTTCCTTAAGCTTACAGGAGAAATGACATGTACATGGTTTTCCTTAAAGTTTGTCTTAATGTTTATGGGAATAATGACATAGAAATGACATGTATATGGTTCCCAAAGAACTAGAAAATGCCTTAAATTTTATGGGAGAAATGGACAAATGACAGGTACATGGTTTTAAAAAACACTAGCATTTTATTTAAGAATATATTAAATTAAAATTTATAGGAGAAAGGACATGTGCATAGTTTGCCTTAAAGTTTATGGGACAAATGACATGTGCATTGTTAGAATTAAATTTTTCCTTAAGTTTATGGGAGAAATGACATGTACATTACATAAAAAACTAAAGTTAATAAAAAAAAAAAAAAAGTTAATAATTAAAACAAAATCTAGGAAAATAGTCAATTTACCTTTTCGGGCACCATAGATTGACAACCCATGGTTTTTATCACAGTATTCTTAACCCATGGTTTTTTCCATGGTATTATTCTCTAATGTAGCCTATTTAAAGGCATTAAATTCCATTGAATTTTCTTTTTTTCTAAAGAGAAATATTTGGTTGGGGTTTTGAGTGTTATCTATCAAGAGAAGGAAAAAAACTAGGTGATGAGATAAATATAAATATTAGGTAATTTACTCAAACTCATAGAAATATAAAGCATGATTAAGCATGTGTCTTCTCTACCTATGAGTCCTTGTTTTGGGTTTGTTTAGGGGCTTTTTTAAAGGCCCCTTCCAATGACCTTTGAGAGCCTAACTCTTTATCCATGTCTACTTGTGGACTTCTAACATCTTTACTATGGGGAAACCTACTCTCCTATAAGCTTTTTCACCCTCCAATTTTTCATTTACAAATACATAAATCAAAGCTTACTAATGGTTCTTGGTTTTTTTGTCTCTTATTATGAAACCTTATTCTTAGTTACTAAATTTTCCTGAGTTGGAATATCTTTGTGGGGATGCATGTCATTTTGATCCTCAAAACACAGACATTGGGAGTTGACCAATATGATCTCTTGGTGTAGTTGATCCTCAAATATTTTTTCTTCTTCATTTGCTTGATTTAGCGCATCAAATTGTTACCTACCAAACTTTTGTTCTTTATATAGGAAAATTCTTCAACTTTGATAGCTAATTCAAAAAATACAGTAATTTATTCTTGAATTTGTTTTCTGAATTGGCTAAATCAAAAAACACAAAAAATTGTTTTTGAATTTACTTAACTTATTATTTATTATTATTATTACCTTTAACATTTTACATATAAACCACAACCATTTAAAATAACAAATTCAAAAAGCACCCATCTTAAAGAGTACACGTGACAACGAAAAAAAATCCTAACAAATTCAAAAAACACCAATCTTAAAGAGTACACATAATAATTATAAAAAGTCCCAAAATTACTTTATGAATATGGTATCATGCATATCCAAATAATTGAACCTTTTATATGGTAATAAAATATAATGAAGTACAGTATGCCTAAGGAATCACACACATCCAAATGATTGAGTTTTTTGTTATATTAGTTTTGGATGGAAGTAAAAAAATTAATGAAAATACATCTCTAAATTTGACATATAAATCTGCGAAACATTTCACTTTTTTTTCAGATACACTTCATATTGAATAGAAAACAGTTTTTCAACTTTGCTGCATTAGATTAATCACACATACCATCTAAACAATATATTTTCAAACTTGTTCCGAATAAAGGTGGAAAACCTAAATATTCAACTGAAGCCAGGAATTGGCGATTTGGACAACTAATCTATTGCTTTAACTTTTATGTTCAAATATTGTGTCAAAGGTATCAATTTTTGGTATCATTTATGTAATATATTCAACATATTTTCTCGAAGCCATAAATTGGCAATATAGACAACTAATCTATTGTTTGCACTTCTAAATTTTACGTTCAAATATTGTGTTAAAGGTATCATTTCTATAATATATTAAACGTATTTTCTGGACATCTAATCTATTTCTTGAACTTACAAATTTTATGTTCAAACATTGTGTTAAAGGTATCATTTCTGTAATATATTCAACATATTTTCTAGACAACTAATCTATTGCCTGAACTTATGAATTTTATGTTCAAATACTATGTTAAAGGTATCATTTCTATAATATATTCAACATATTTTCTAAACCTGGGAATCTACATAATATATCTTTTACTGATCCACAACAACCTAAAAAACCATAAATACAAAAATAATGGCGATACTGAATCTAATAACCCGATGCAATACATGAGGATTATCATCATTGAAGAATCCAAACAAAATGAAAACAAGGGTTTTCTAGAATGATTGTTCAATACAAACCTTGTACAAGTTAAAAGGATATAACACCTGCATAGGGTTTGTATTGAGCTATCATTCCTCAAAGTTTTAGAAATTGACAGCACGGCCTTTAGAGAACTACTAAGGCCAAACACAATTTTTTTATCATGTTGGTAAGGATTTTAGTGCAAGTGAGTTAATTAAATTTTTAGGAGGAAAGACATATTCTTAACCATTACCCCAATCGACCCATTATAACTGATAAATTATTTCTAGTTTCAAGAATATGTGAATAAAAATAAAACATCATAAAAACCTAAAACATGTTGAAATCAAGACAGTGCAATTTTATTTATTGAAAACACAATAAAATGTATTTGATAAAATATTTTATAGTTTATGAGAGGAGATGTAAATAATTTTATTTACTTTAGATTTAGTAACTTCAATCTGATATCAAAATTAAACCCATGCGAAGGATTGAAAGTGGGAGCTACCTATTAGAAAAATAAATATCTCACTCGCAGGCATATAGTTTTTCCATTCAATATTAAAAATATATCTAATTTATACTATTTATTGTTTACTATTTACCATCTTACTATTTATTGTTTAATGTTTAGCATAGAAAATAAGCACCTTACTTTCTATTGTTTAGCATAATGATAAACATATATCATATGAACTGAAGTGGAGAAATACCTGGAAATTTGCAAAGACCGAGAGCACACACGAGGAGCAGACAATGAGAGCGTGGATGGTGAGTAGACATCGAGAGTGCAGACCACAAAATACATATATTAGAGAAAACCTACAAACACCGAAGAATCGGGTATATATATATATATATATATATATATATATATATATATATATATATATATATATATATATATATATATATACATACATATATATATATCTATCTATCTATATATATATATATATATATATAACAACGTATAAAAATAGCACATGTTCTCACCTTTTCATTCTCCCCTCCTCGCCCTTGCAACAACGAGACAACAAAAAAGTGAGACAAACATAGCACTGAGGCAAACAAACTAGACAGATGAACAGAACAGAACAACAAGACAAACATAACGGAGTAACGAGACAAACATATCAGTGCAACAATAACTAAACTTGTTGCGGTCTGGGGTCCAGTATATTTATAAGAAAATGTTTGGCCGAATTATTTTAAAATTTTTGTCCAAACTATTAGTTCGGATGGACTATTATTTCAGCCAAAATAATGTTGCTCGTTTTCCCATCTTCCAGCAAAAAATTGTTTACGTACGTTGTCAATACATTGTAAATGTTAACGTTAGATACAGTTCAGCCAAATTAATTTCAAAACTTCTTCCGAAATTTCTAAAAGTTTGATTGAAATTCCTAAAATTTTAGCGGAACTATTGTGAAAATGAAATTTCCGAATGTGTTTCTCATGAAAGTATAATCCACCTTCGCATTTTTACCCAATAAACATATAATGAAATTTGAAAATTTTTAAAGATAGAAAAAAAAATATAATGAAATTTGCAAATTAGTACCACCTCTAAAAATTGAGTTATAAGTTGGGGTGGGCTACAGTTGGGTGTGGAAAGCCGATGGGGATATCCAAATTCTTATTAGACCCTACCAAAAGCAACAGGGCCTATAGAAATAAATGTGCATCTTTATTAGTTCCTACAGAGAAATTAAGATAGGAAATAATTCCTTAAACCTAAATTTTGAAGCCAAATACTTGTTCTCCACCTTATTAAATAGTGACAATGTTCAATGCTGGCTAATGAAATATTTTGACGTCTTATTTGGCCTATTATTGAGGCAGAGAGAGGCATATTGTAGCAA
This sequence comes from Pinus albicaulis, assembly GCA_034641835.2. NCBI lineage: Eukaryota > Viridiplantae > Streptophyta > Pinopsida > Pinales > Pinaceae > Pinus > Pinus albicaulis. The sequence continues at coordinate 615,746,122 of CM076569.1, forward strand.
AATCTTAGGTTAGAAAAGCATATTGTCAATTTTTTTCCATCATCGAGTAATGTACTAGCATTAGTCCGTTAACATTAAATGTTTGTCTATAAAAACTTAAAATAACATACTCTATAATCCATTTTATCCTTAGTGATTTTTCTACCACCTATACTGCAATGCAAATTTCAGTCAATGTTCTATCGGTCCGTGTTGTGATATATTTTGCATCACAATCATTTGTTAGGTGTACAAATTTCTCTAGAAAGTAGACTTTCTGGATGGTATCCATGCATCCTCATCAGGCCGAAGATACCATAGATAGTGAGGTTGTTCCTTCGCCTCTCTTCAATGTATTTATTCTTATTCACCTCCATGGATATGAGTCCCCGGATCTAACAACAGTACAATTTAAGAAATTATTGCTTGTGTTTGGCCAAATTGTTCAAAATCCCAATGCTTGTCCTTCATTTATGTTTTATAATTCCCTCTCTAAAAATCGAACTCTCTCGGGAGGAATATTTACACCATCTTCACACCAACATCAATCCTGTTCATTGATCCAATACTAGTCATTAATATGATGCAAAATTGGTTTTAAGGGATAGTCCGAGGGATACTTTATAGTCATGAATGTTGCTCAGACATTGCCTATGTATTGTTAATGGATACTCTAAAGGATACTTTTTAGTCCTAAATTTTGTTCGCACACTGGCTCTGTATTCTTATTTAGTTTTTTTTCCATTCAAAATCCTCATTGGTGACACTTCCACAAAACCATGATTCAAAAAAGTGTTAAGATATATCAGTATATGATTCTATTTGTTTACTATTTTTTATCTCCATTTAAATAATCATCAACATCAAATGGGACTAGACTGGTGGTCATATTTAATTGTGTAATGTTGTCGGTTGCATGTTGCTGGTAATGGAATAAAATATGGAAGATGAGTGTGAAGATCCCTATCTCAAGGTAGTTTATGTAGTTGAGTTTATGATTATCTTTGAGTTTGTTAAAAAGAAGTTTTAATTTAGTATAACATGCACTAAGGAGAAATATATATCATTTCCCTAGCATTCACAAATAGTCGAGTTTACTAGATAGGCTTTTCCATTCCCATAACTAGGTTTTTTCCATTCCCATAACTAGGTTTATTTTGTCTCATCTAACTAGGTTTATTTTGTTTGGTCTCACTAGTAATGAGTAGCAAGGAAATGTACGGGGTAAAAATTTCAAGACCAAATCCTAGAGCATAAGGTAGCATACCAGTGAAAATTCCATCACTACTTTCTTAGGAAGTAGATAGAGCACAAGGTATTTGTACCAGTGAAAATTCCTTCATGACCTTCTTAGGGAGATAGGATATTGCTATCTGCATGACAAGGAAGCACCACAAATGGAGGATCTATTACCACGGGATAGTTGAACACATCAATACTATCTTTGAAATCTTGAAAAAAAAAATACCTATAAGACACCTATGTAAAAAATTTCATAATTGAATTAAGTAGAAATATTCTATGGGCCTAGGATTTTACCGCTGAAGTATTGAGGGGTTATCAAAATGCATTATATTAGATATTATTTTGTGGGATTCAACTGCATTAATTAAGTCATTGATCTATCACCATCTCCATTAAAGGTATTCATATTTGACTAATTTATCATGATTTTTTAAAATTCCACTTAGCACGCATTGCATTGGGTGATTCTAACAGGGGTGAAGAAGTGGGATTGAAACTAGTGAAATGAATCACATACCATCAATCATCACTATCGATGGTTGTACCCACTAACTAGGACTTCCTGGGAGCTCACCCATCCAAGATTTCTTCTCGCTCAAGCATGATTAACTATGGAATTTTCCCCACAATCAAGCCCACTTAACTTTCTACCCCATTTGCAAAACCTTATCAAGTATTTTTTCTCATGAACCAGTAAAGTAGAGCTCCCTTCACTCTTTATATTTATTTATTGAGGGGTTTTCATAGCGCATTATATTAGATATCATTTTTTCGGATTCCAATGCATTAAGTAAATGATTCATCTATGACCATTTACAATAGAGGTATTCATAACTGTCTAATTTCTCATGAATTCTAAACAGGCCACTTAGCACTCATTACATCGGGTGATGCTCACAGGGGTGAAGAAGTGGGATTGAAACAAATCAAATGAATCACATAGCATCAATCATCACTTCCGGGGCTTGCACCTGGTAACTAGGCCTTCCCGGGAAGTCACCCATCCCATATCACCTATGGCTCAAGTGCGCTTAACTGTGGAGTTTTCCCCACAATCATGTCCACTTAGCTTGCTACCCCATTTGAAAAACCTTAACAAGTATTGTGCCTGATGAACCATTAAAATAGAGCTCATTTCACTCTTTGTATTTAAGTATTGCATGGTTTTCATAGTTCATTATATTAGATACCATTCTTTTGGATTCAATTGCATTAAGTAAGTTATTAATTTATGACCATTTCCATGAGAGCTAGTCATAACTGACTAGTTTCTCATGATTTATGAATAGTCCACTTAGCACTCATTCCATTGGGTGATGCTCATAAGGGTGAAGAAGTGGGATTGAAACTAGTGAAATTAATCACATAGAGCCAATCATCACTTCCGGGACTTGTTCCCAGTAACCAAGACTTCCCGGGAGGCCACCCATCCCAAATCTCCTCTGGCCCAAGCGCGCTTAACTATGGATTTTTCCCCACAATCAAGCCCACCTAGCTTGCTCCCCCATTTTCAAAACCTTAGCAAGTATTGTCCCTCATTAACCATTCAAGTAGATCTCCCTTCACTCTTAGTATTTAAGTATTGAGGGGTATTCACAATGCATTATATTATATATCTGGTTTTTGGATTTAATTGTTTTAAGTAATTCATTTATCTATCATCATTTCCATGAGAGGTAGCCATAAATGAATAATTTCTCATTATTTTTGAATAGTCCACTTAGCACACATTTCATTAGGTGATGCTCACATGGGTGAAGAAGTGGGATTGAAACTAGTGAAATGAATCACATAGCGTCAATTATCACTTCTAGGGCTTCCACCTGAAAACCAAGACTAATGGGGAGCTCAGCCATCCCAAATTGCCTCTGGATCAAGCACGTATAACTGTTTTATTTTCCCCACAATCAAGCCCACTTATCTCACTTCCCCATTTTAAAAACCTTAGCAATTACCCATCTGAGATCGCCTCTAGCTCAAGCATTCTTAACTGTTGAGATTTCCCCGCAATCAAGCCCACGTAGCTAGCTACCTCATTTGAAAAACCTTAGAAAATGTTGTGCCTCATGAAAAATTCAAGTAGAGCTCCCTTCACCCTTTGTATTTAAGTATTTATGGGTTTTCTTAGTGCATTATATTAGATATCATTTTTTGGGATTCAACTACATTAGGTAAGTCATTCATCTATGACCATTTCCATGAGAGGTAGTCATAATTCACTAATTTTTCATGATTTTTGAATATTCCACTTATCACTCATTGCATCGGGTGATGCTCAGAAGGGTGAAGAAGTGGGATTTAAACTAGTGAAATTAATCACATATTGTCAATCATCACTTCCGAGGATTGCACCTAGTAACCAGGACTTCCCGGGAGGTCACCCATCCTAGATCACCTCTACCTCAAGTGCGCTTAACTGTGGATTTTTCCCCAAAACAAGCCCAATTAGCTTGCTACCCAATTTGGAAAACCTTAGCAAGTATTTTACCTCATGAACTATTAAAGTAGAGCTCCCTTCACTTTGTGTATTTAAGCATTAATGGGTTTTCACAGTTCATTATATTAGATATCATTTTTTGGGATTCAACTACGTTAAGTAAGTCATTCATATATGACCATTTCCATGAGAGGTATTCATAACTGACTAGTTTATAATTATTTTTGAATAGTCCACTTAGCACTCAATTCATCACACGATGCTCACAAGGGTGAAGAAGCGGGATTGAAACTACTGAAATGAATCACATATCGCTAGTCATCACTTTTGGGGCTTGATCTCGATAACCAGGACTTCCCAGCAGGTCACCCATCGGAGATTGCCTTTGGCTCAACCATGCTTAACTGTCATGTTTTCCCCACAATAAATCCCTCTTATCTTGCTACCCAATTCACAAAAACTTAGTAAGTATTAAGGCTCACAAACCATTCAAGTAGAGATACCTTCACTCTTTGTATTTCGGTTTTGAGGGGTTTTTATAGTGCATTATATTAGATATCATTTTTTAGGATTAACCTATGTTAAATAAGTCATTCATCTATGAACATTTCCATTAGTGGTAGTCGTAACTTACTATATTCTCATGATAATTGAATAGTCCACATAGCACTCATTTCATCGAGTGATGTAGAAAGGGGTGACAAAGTGGGATTCAAACTAGTGAAATGAATCGCATAGCTTCAATCATCGCTTCTGGGGCTTACATCTAGTAACCAAGACTTCCTGGGAGGTCACCCATCCCAAATCCCCTCTAGGTGAAGTGCCCTTAACTCTGGAGTTTTCCCCACAATAAATCCCACTTAGCTTGCTACCCCATTTGCAAAATCTTAGCAAGTATTGTGCCTTATTAATCATTCAATTATAGCTCCCTTCACTCTTTTTATTTAAGCATTGAGGGGTTTTCATATGTCATTATATTAAATATGATCTTTTTGGATTCAACTGTGTTAATTAAGTCATTCAACTAATACCATTTCCATGAGATGTAGTTATAACTGACTAATTTCTCATGATTTTACAATATTCCACTTAGCACTCATTACATCGAGAGATGCTCAAAGGGGTGAAGAATTGGGATTGAAACTAGTGAAATTAATCACATAACGTCAATAATCACTTCCAGGGCTTGCACATGGTAACCAGGACTTCCTAGGAGGTCACCCATCTCGGATCGCCTTTGGCTCAAGCATGCTTAACTTTGGAGTTTTCCCCACAATCAAGCCCACTTAAATTTCTACCCGATTTGAAAAACCTTAGCAATATTTGTGCCTCATGAACCATTAAAGTAGAGCTCCCTTCACTCTTTTTATTTATGTATTGAAGGGTTTGTGTTTTCACAGTGCATTATATTAGATATCATTTTTTGGGATTCAACTGCATTAAGTAAGTCATTCATCTATGACCATTTCCATGAGAGGTAGTCATTACTGACTAATTTCTCATGATTTTTGAGTAGTCGACTTAGCACTCATTGCATCAGGTGATGCTCATAGGGGTTAAAAAGTACGATTAACTCCATTGAAATGAATCACATAGCATCAATCACCACTTCTGTGGATTGCACCCAGTAACCAAGACTTCCTGGTACGTCACCCATCCTAGATGACCTCTAGCTCAATTGTACTTAACTTTGGTATTTTAGACAAATTTTGGAATTTTTAGCACAATCAAGCCCACTGAGCTTGCTACCCCATTTTCACAACCTTAGCAATTATTTTTCCTCATGAACCATTCAAGTAGAGCTCCCTTAAATATTTTTATTTAAGTATTGAGGGGTTTTCGTAGTGCATTATATTAGATATCATTTTTTGGGATTCAACTATGTTAAGTAAGTCATTCATCTATGACCATTTTGATGAGAGGTAATGAATTATATTAAATATCATTTTTTGGGATTCAACTATGTTAAGTAAGGCATTCATCGATTACAATTTCCATGAGAGGTAGTCATAACTGACAAATTTCTCATGACTTTTGAATATTCCACTTAGCACTCATCTCATCGAGTGATGCTCAAAGCAGTGAAGAAGTGGGATTGAAAATAGTAAAATGAATAACATAGCATCAATCATCACTTCCTAGGCTTGCACCTAGTAATGAGGACTTCCTAGGACATCACCTGTCCCTGATTGCCTCTGGCTCAAACGCACTTAACAGTGAAATTTTCTCCACAATCAAGCTCACTTAGATTGCTACCCCATTTTCAAAACCTTATAAATTATTATGCCTCATCAACCATTCAAGTAGAGCTCCCTTCGCACTTTGTATTTATGTATTGAGGGGTTTTGGCAATACATTATATTAGATATCATTTTTCGAGATTAAACTACATTAGGTAATTCATTCATCTATGACCACTTCCATGAGGGGTAGTAATATCTCACTAATTTCTCATGGTTTTGAATAGTCCACTTAGCACTAATTGCATCAGATCATTCATCTATGACCATTTCCATGAGAGGTAGTCATAACTGACTAATTTCTCATGATTTTTGAATAAACCACTTAGCACTAATTACATCGGGTGATGGTCATAGGGGTGAATAAGTGGGTTTGAAACTAGTGAAATGAATCGCATAGCGCCAATCATCACTTCCAGGGCTTGCACCCAGTAGCCAAGACTTTTGTATAGGTCATCCATCTCAAATCGCCTCTACCTCAAGCAGGCTTAACTGTGGAGTTTTCTCCACAATCAAGTCCACTTGAATTTCTACGGCATTTGCAAAACTTTAGCAAGTATTTTTCCTCATGAAAAATTCAATTAGAGCTCCTTTTAGTCTTTTTATTCAAGTATTAATGGTTTTTGTAGTGCATTATATTAGATATCATTTTTTGGGATTCAACTACATTAAGTAAGTCATTCATCTATGACCATTTCCATGAGAGGTAGTCATAATTCACTAATTTTTCATGATTTTTGAATATTCCACTTAGCACTCATTGCATCGGGTGATGCTCACAGGGCTGAAGAAGTGGGATTTAAACTAGTGAAATGAATCACGTAGCCTTAATCATTACTTCTGCGGCTTGCACCCGGTAACCAGGACTTCCTAGGAGGTCACCCAACACATATCATCTCTCGCTTAAGTGTGTTTAACTATGTCGTATGCCCCGCAATCAAGCCCACTTATCTTGCTACCCAATTTGAAAAACCTTAGCAAGTATTATGCCCCATGAACCATTCAAGTAGATCTCACTTCAGTTTTTGTATTTAAGTATTGAGGGATTTTTGCAGTGCATTATATTAGATATTATTTTTTCGGATTCAACTACATTAAGTAAGTCATTCAACTATGACCATTTCCTTGAGAGGTAGTCATAAATAACTAATTTCTCATGATTTTCAAATATTCCATTTAGCACTTACTTCATCGGGTGATGCTCACAGGCATGAAGAAGTGGGATTCAAACTAGTCAAATGTATCAGATAATGTCAATCATCACTTGTGGGGTTTGCACCTAGTAACCAGGAATTTCCTGGAGGTGATGCATCCTAGATCGCCTCTGGCTCAAGTGCGCTTAACTATGGATTTATCCCCACAACCAATCCCACTTAGCTTCCCACCCCATTTGTAAAACCTTAACAAGTATTGTGTCTCATGAACCATTGAAGTAGAGCTCCCTTCACTCTTTGTAGTTAATGAGTGGTTTCAAAGTGCATTATATTAGATATTGTTTTTTGGGATTCAATTGCGTTAAGTAATTCATTCATATATGACCATTTCCATGAGAAGTAGTCATAAATGACTAATTTCTCATGATTTCTGAGTAGTCTATTTAGCACTGCTTACATCAGGTGATGCTAAAAAGGGTCCAGAAGTGGGATTGAAACTAGTGAAATGAATCACATATTTTCCATCATCACTTCCAGGTCTTGCACTATTATGAAACCAGCTCCAAAAATAGAGGAAAAGAGAGACCAACACCTTAGAAATAAGCCACTTCGAGGGGGAAAACTCCTTTAAATTACATAAATGAATAATTATTGGATGATACAAATGAAAAAACATACTTCTATATAGGAGTCCATGAGGGGGGAGATGCAGAGACTAGAGAGCTAAAACACTAACTGTGAGGATGGGTTTAGCCTTAGTTCATAGGTGCCAAGGGGTTGTTGCAGTCTACAAACAACTCCCTAAAATGGGGGTCCTTTGAGGATGGAAAATGGCATCACAAATGGGAGACGGGTGGCTAGGGAGGAATGTTTTGGTTTGAGTGTCGTCAATGATATAGATGCATGGGAATAATCACCACAGGGTTAAGTATGCATTCAAGGTTTACAACCCATTTTTTCCACTTTCTTGTTTTTTTTTGTTTAACTCTATAGTTTGAGGGGCACTATGATGGAGGTAGAAAGTCACGCCTGGGGGAAGGTTGTGATCAGGACCTGTCACTATTTTTTTACAATTTCACTAGGTTAAGCTAGGATGGTTAATGGATTGGAGCGAGTAGAGGTAGATCCTGAGGCGAAGGACCTACTAAAAATGTGGGGTGTGGAGATCATAGAGATGAACATGAATGGTCTCATTGGGGCTGAGGCAGGAAATGGTGGAAATCCTAGAGGATTGGGCATGGGCGACAGGCTGGAAGATGTTTCTAGGCAGTCTAAGAGACCCATAACGGCCATGGAGTTAGTCTCTTACCGGATGCAGGTGGATACCCTACAGAAGAACAAGCCTTTCTAGTCTGTCGAAGCATATCAGTGTTTTTAACAGAATATGGGGAGTTTTAATGTGGGTTTTGAGCCATTCATGCAATCTGGAGGCCTCGAGGACATCGTAGCAAGCTGCAAGTTGGTTAAAAAGGAACGGTCAAAACTGAAGCTTAAGAGAGAAAGGCACGTGTTCTAGCTTGGAGGAGGAGAGGCATTGGGTTTGCTACAAATTTCGGGGTCATAGGAAGGGGAGCTAAGAACTCAGCCATTTTTTTCCACAGAAGAGTGTTTGGAGATATTAGTGAATGATATTGTAGTAGTGGGAAGGAAGAACCAGGAGGATCTAAAGAAGGGGTTCAGCCCTCCTTCGGGAGTTTCTCTGCATGAATCTTCAGCCTTGCAAGGTGGGAACCTTATCAGGAAGGGGTTGGGTGGTCCTAGGTCATTTGGGCAAGGAAAGGAGACAACTCAGAATGTCACAGTGACAGGTAAGACTAAGGAGAAAAGAGAAACATCAGGGTTCAAAGGAGGCACAACAGAATTGGCACAAGGCATAACAATTAATCTTACTGAAAGTGAGCTGGAAATCTTGGATGTTTTGTGGAAGAAATCCCAAGTGGTGAGAGGAAATATTAGGTCCCCAATCTGGTCTTGGGTATTGATCTATCCATTGACGAGGCAATGGATATGGTGGAGTTAACTTTGGTTGGGAAAGCTAAGGGAAAAAAGTTTCAGCTCCCTTCTTGAAGGAGTGGGTGGAGGAAACATGGAAGGAAGGGCCAAATCTGAGGTTTGAGGTATGAATATTAGAAAATGGATGGTTTATGATTTGTTTTAAGAGCAAGGATATGGCCTCTTGAGTCCTGGAAAAGAATTGGGGTTTCGGACGAACTCTGATCCTATTCAAGAGATGGCATCCTCTTTTCAATGCACAAAGGAAGAAATTAGTAGATCTCCCAATTTGGGTCAAGCTTCTAGGGATCCCTCAACCACTTTGGACTTTAAACATTTTTAGGTACATTGGGAATATCATGGGTTAGTTTCTGGAGGTGGATATGTCTTTTCTTAAAACTTGCAAACAAGGGATTGCTATAATTCTAGTTCGCCTTAATCCGAGGGAGAGATTGGTGGAGGCTATCCAGCGGAATTATCAAAATTAGTCTTTCATACAGACACTAGACTATGAATAGGTGTTGTTCATGTGCCATAAATGCCACCAATATGGGCATCTTGAGAAAGAGTGTCCCTTGGGAATTCTTCGAAAGAAAAAGTCATCCAAAGGGAGAGCTCAGCAAACTGTTAGAGGAAAGGCTCAGGAAGGAAATCGAGGTCCTATTCCAGATGTGAAGCAAGGGATTGAACCTCTTCGACATGAATTGGAAGGACAGGGGGTTGAGATGGGCGCCGATGTAGTAATGGATGATGCGAGAGTTGCAGGATTTAAGGATGCAGCTGCCTCCCAGGTCATGGAGCCCTTGCCCACTGCTGATATTTTAGAGGAGCCTCTCTGAGTAGGTACTACTCCTATTACCCCCCCTTCATTTTATTTTTCCTATTTGCATTTTTCTGATGCATGCTCTAGGCCTGGTCCCTCAAGGCTTGTTTCACTACATATGACATATGGTACTCTTGATCATGTTGAATCCACTCTAGAAATCATTATCACTTCGATCCCAGCCCTCCCATATCCTATTTTTCCTACCCTCCCCATTGATTCTGTTGCTACCCCTTTCACTAAGGAACTGTGTCCACCCTATAACCTAAGGCCTCGGGGGGGGGGTGTAAAAAGATTGAAATTTTTCTGGATATAGTAGGGGGTTTGGGTAATATTTTTATGTCGAATCCTAGATCAGAGTTGAGAGGGCACAAATCCAAATTTTCTAAATATCATCTGAAATCCAAACTAGACATAGTTTATGGGAAGAAATGATCCATTATGGGGGCACTTAGAGTAGTGAATGCCCTAGGACAGGTGATCAAATGATAGTATTATCTTTCAACTATAGTGGTTTTGCTAGTAAGCCCAAAAAAATAATTATACAGGCCCTATTATGTGTTTATGGACCAGATATTATACTCCTTTGGGAAACTCTAGGATTATGGGAAGAGGTTTCAGCGATGCTCTAGGGCTTCTATCCAGGTTGGTCCTTCACGGGGTTGGATGTGTGTGGAAGATCTGGCGAATTGGAGGTGGGTTTTAAATCCAATGATATCAAGTTTTTGAACTCCTGGGGAAGGAACCATATACTAGCCGTTGAGGTCTACCCCCAGATTTGTGCTCATATTTTCTAATTTTGAACATATATAATCCGTGTTTGGAGAGGGAAAGGTTCTAGAATAATCATTGATCAGGGAATTTTATGCACAATCCCAACCTTGTAATTGGAGGGGATCTAAATTTTTCCATGGGATAAGTTGAATCTTCGAGACCATCAACTATGGTAGATCCTATATCTAATTTTTTCTCATCCATGTTATTGGAGGGGCATCTCATGGACATTAATCTTGTCAAACTTTGACCTACCTAAAGGAATAGGAAAAGTGGAGAGGCCAGGGTGGGCAAGCGCTTAGACAGATTTTTGATCAAGGAATTCTTGGTGGACAGGTTTGAAGCCTTTTGGCAGTGGGTGGGGGAGGGAGGGGATTCTGGCCATCACCCTATCCTTCTTGAAATCAAACGCAGTTAGGACAAACTGGGGATGCCTTTCAAATTTAATCTGGGTTGGCTTAAAGAGGATTCCTTTAATGTGCTCTTCCAAAGAACTTGGAGGTCTTGGGGGGCATATGAGCCATCAAACAAAGTGGCTCACTTCTGGGAAAATCTTACAAACATGAATAAGGTGACCATCGAATGGGAAAAAGAAAGAAGAGAATTGAAGGAGGAAAAACTGAAGTGGTTGGGAGTGGAATTGGAAAGATTGCAAAGCCTGCAGTATGATGGCTATGAATCGGGGTAGAAGAGAGATAAAATTCATTCTTTTGAATGGAGAAGAAGAAAGATATTATTGGAAAGGGAGGAGCAGTGGAGGTTAAAAATTTGAGCCTTCTAGCTTGCAACAGGGGATGAAAACACAAATTTTTTCCACAATTTTGCGAAAGGAAGGAGAAATTCTAATACCATCTAGTGGATAAGGAGGGAGGACAATGGGGTGGCTAAGTCCTTCACAAAACTTTCCAGCGTAGGTAGGGAGAACTTTAGCAGGATTTTTAAGGCCCCTCCACAAGTGACCATAGCTAAGGTGGTTAGGGTGGCTCAACACTTCCCAGGCTATGTGGATGAAGAGTACAATTAGCTGTTGACCAGACAAGTGATTAGGGACAAGGTGGAAGGTATACTCAAGGCAATGCAGAAGGAAAAAATCCCAGGGCCGGATGGGTGGATGGTTGAGTTATACCCACATTTCTTTGAAGATATGGGGGCTGAGCTCACTATTATGGTGGAGGAATCTAGGCTGAAAGGGGGTATATTTGAACCTCTTAATTCCACTTTTATTTCTCTTATTCCGAAACAAGATGAGCCGATTTTGTTTGATGATTTTAGGCCAATTTATCTCTACAACAGAATTTATAAGATTATATCAAAATTGATTGCAGCTAGGTTAAATCTAATCCTCTATAATAATGTTTCCAAGGAATAGTTTGGTCTCTTAGAAGGTAGGAAGATTCGTGAGGCCATTAGGGTAGCTCATGAGACTCTTCATAACATCAAAAGAGATGGAAGGAAGGGATTGATTATAAATATTGACCTATCCAAAGCCTACGAAAAGATCAGCTGGATGTACCTCAGACTACTCTTAACTCATTTGGGGTTTGACATATGCTTCATAAACTTGGTGATGAGTTGTATAACCAATATCAACTTTGTTGTCCTCATAAACGAGGTGGCTTCGCCTCTTTTCAAAATCAAGAGAGGTTGAGAGAAGGATGCCCATTTTCACGTCTACTCTTTCTCTTGGTAGCTAAAGGCCTTATTCCATTGATAACAGTGGCTAAAAGGAGGGGGGATATAAGAGGAGTAAAGGTTTCCTTAAATATTCAGATTACACACCTTCTTTTCATCGATGACATAATCCTTTTTAGCAATAGAATAAGAAGCAAGATTGGGGTACTCAAACAGATTATTAAACTCTTCCTTTTGGCAATAGGGATGATTATCAAAATTAGAAAATAAATCATCATAGCAGAAGGCCTCTTAGGAAAATATATTAGAAGAATTGTGGAGGATCTCCCTTTTGAGGTCAAAGGTTTGGAAGACATCTTGAAATATTTTGGTTTTACTCTCAAGCCTCACTCATATAAAACGACAGACTGGCTCTAGCTAGTAGAAAAAATTGAGAAGAGAATAAACCACTGGAGCTTTTCTTGGCTGTCAAGAGTGGGGAGATTGGTCTTTATTAAATTAGTTTTATTGGAAATCCTAGTGTACTAGGCCCTGCTTTCATGGGTCCTAGGAAACATTTTCCTAAAGGTGAAGAAAATATGTAGAAAATCCCTATGGGTAGGATTGAAGGAGGAGAAGGTTACGCCCTGGGTGGCATCGGAAAATATCGCAAGGTGAAAAGAGTGGGAAGGATGGGGGATTAAATACCTCTCTTTTTTCGTGTCACCCTTGGCTACCAAAATGGGCTGGAGAATTTTATTCAAGGACTCTTTATGGTCACAGGTTATGTAGCAGAAGTATATTGATCCCATGGAGATAACAGATTGGTTTAGATCCCTAGGGAAAAAACCTTCAAAGGTGTCCGTAGTATGGAAAGTGATCCTGGGATAGATTAACATTATAGAGGAAGGCCTGGTATGGCAGGTTGGGAATGAGGAGAAAGTGAGGATTGGCTTGGACCCGTGGGTTAGTTGCAAGGAAGCCTTTGGTCTGTCGGTGGAGTTGAGGAATATTCTTAAGCATAATGGGATCCAGGTTATTAATCAAATAGAAAATGAAGCATACTCCTCGCATTGGGCTCAAGGATGGATGAGTGGGAAGGATCTGCGACTAGACCCTGAATGGCATGAAGTTCGGAAGAAGTACACTGGTGAGATGGAACATACTCATGTGTGGATTAAGGATAGAGAAGATTATTTAAGGTGGGCTCATATTCCTATTGGTAATTATACTCCTAAGTTTGGTTATGCCTTTCTTATGGCCAAATAAGGATGGGATACTCCTGCCTGGTCGGAAAAACAACTCTGGAAGCTAAAATGTCAGGTAAAAAAGTATAATATTCTTCTAGTGCATTCTCAACAATAAAGTCCCAACATGGGATAATATGGTAAAAAGGAAGAAGATCAGGACAGGGTAGTGCCCCCTTTACAAACAAGAGTCAGAATCAGTCCTGCACTCATTTATTTATTGTCCTTTTAGCAAATATGTTTGGGGTGAAGTGCCGACAATTGTAGGGAAGATCCAAAGATGGGAAGGAAGCCTAGTTGTGGAAGCTTAATGGTCTTGGTGATAGGCGAGCTTAGAGGAAAATTTGAGGGTCTTGCCTTCGATAATATCGTGGGGGATTTGGCTTGCCAAGAATAGGGCAATTTTGAAGGAGGAAGAGCCTCAGATTCAAAGTATTGTCGTGGAAGGTATGGCCATCTATGCACAATTTCCGGAATCAAAATCAGCTCATAATCCAAGGGTGGTTGTCCAGGAACAGATTAGAGGGGACATGCCATGGCATTTCTTTGACAGAGTGTCAAGTGATGAGGAAAAATGTGGGGTAGGACTATTGATTCACCTTAGTTAGGAGAATCGTAAGGAAGCCTCGATGGGTCTAGGGAATGGGACAAACAATTTCGCTGAACTTAAAGCATTGCACTTGTATCCGTGCTGGCTAAGGCAGCTGGGCATCTGTTCAATTCAGATATTTGGGGATTCCTTGAATATTTTCAAGTGGTTTAATAAATATTTTAAGTGGCAAAACTATCTCTTATTTAAAATCCTAGAAGGAATATGATCTTTAAAAAATTATTTTAGTTACATTTATGTCTGTCACATTTATAGGGAGCGGAATGAAGTAGCATACCTCCTTTCTAAAGAGGGCCTATAACAAGTTTTGGGCTGTTGGAAAATCAAAGAAACAGGTTTAGAGGGTCTGGTCAAGTCGGACCGTGCCCCTTATTTCTAATCGCATAGTGCTATGGGTTTATGGATAGGGCTACTGGCATTTAAGTTAATGTTTTGTTTGTCATCTATATAGTATCTTTTTCCTTAGGAACGAGGCATTTTTTTGCTACTTTTTATTTTAAGAAAATTTCTACATATCAGATACATGTCCATATACTACTGACTGGCCATAGGTCCTGTTTGAGGTCGTTTCCTCATAAGAGAGAGCTTGAGACTTGCTAGTAGGTGTTGTTTGTGGCTTGGCTCACACTGCAGGGTGTTTTCCTTCCGAGGAGCCCTGGCTAGGAGAGCTGGCGATGTTACGAGGGATAGACTGCTCTCTCGAGTGGCGTATAGGCAAAGATCTAGAATTTCTGCATTTTTTGTGCTTTTGGCTGTGATAAAAAATGGTTTTATGGATCTGTTTTTTATGTGGCCTTAGTGACACACTATCAAATAAAATGAATGATGCATGTACAATGTAAACGTTTTATTAATTATAATGGAAAGCTTTGATTTTTTCCTTGGAAAAAAAAAGATAGGAGTCCATGGGGTCACAATATAATCCTAGCCGACCTAACAATAATAATGTAAGGGCACAATAATAACAATATTGGGGTTATAGGGGTACAAAAATAACAATAAGGGGGTTACACTAAAAACAATAAGGGACTACACTAGTAATATAGGGACCTGACATGCCCCTCTACTTCAAAAAAGTGTTGTCCTTAATGATTGAGCAGCTCTGGATGCTTCTATATAAAATTCTCATCCTCCCATGTGGAATCTTCAGTGGGTAAGTTCCTCTAGTTGATAAGATACTTTGAAATTGATTGATTTCATAGCTATCGAGTTCTTGTTTCTGTGACTGCTTCAGGCTCCAATATGATTTTTCCTTCCTCATCAAGTTCTGGCAATATTGTTTGAACTAGAATTTTGTCACCTATCACCTTATTTAAGCTTGAAACATGGGAAACTTGATGCACTCGCAAAGAAGCATGAATCTCAAATTTGTATGCCATAGTACGAATCTTTTGTGACACCTTGTAATGACCATAGAAATTTGGCAATAATTTATTATCCTTCTTAGCTTGCATGAGGGAAATTTGTTTGTATGGTTGTAGCTATAAAAATACCCAGTCTCCCACATCAAAAATTCTCTTGCTGCAATGTTGATTTTCGTGTTTCTTCATGAGATTTTGTCCCAAATTTAGGTTATCTTATAAGAGTTAGAGAAGTTATTTTTGATGCTCGATGTGATCTTCCACTACTTGAACCTTAGAATTTTCTCTTAAAGATGATGTGATGGACGATGGATGATATCCATAAATTTCCATAAATGGGGTCATTTTTGCTATAGTGTGGAAGGAAGTGTTATACCACCATTCAGCGAGCGATAACCACTTGACCCATTGTGTTTTCTTATCAGATAGAAAACAACGAAGATATCCTTCCAAACATTTATTCACTATCTCAGTTTGACCATTGGATCGAGGATGATAAGATGAGCTATGAGCTAGTTTAGTACCCAAACAAAAAAAAAAATTCGTCCAAAAATTTCCAGTGAAAATGGGATCTCTATCACTTACAATAATCTTTGGGTTTCCAGGTAGCTTTTGAATTGTTTCCGTAAATGTAGTAGCAATTGTACTTGCTTTAAATGGATGAGATAATGCACAAAAGTGTGCATACTTGGTAAGTCTATCAACTACCACCATGATAGCACTCTTTCCTTTGGACTTCGGAAAACCTATGATAAAATCCATTTCAATTTCCTCCCAATGTTTACTTGCAATGGATAAAGGTTGTAGAAGAGTCGGGGTCTTAATTGTCTCAACTTTATTTTGCTGGCAAACCAAACATTCCACCACAAACTTTTGAATATCAGATTTAAGGCCATCCTACAAAAATTATTTCTTCACCTTGTGGTAAGTTTTTAAAAATCTTGGGTGTCCTCCAAAAGGAGAAGTATGCAATTTCAAAAGAATATTTTTTTTTATTTGGTATTGCTTACAAATATATAATCGATATTTTTACCATAAGGAATCATTTTTCCAACTAAATGTATTATATGTACTAGGATCTTGATGCAAATTTTGAATGAGTGTTCTCACTTCTTCATCCTTCTTCCATTCATCCCTTTATTTGGTTATCCAACCTGTTTGGATAATAGAAATGGCACAAAGCAGTGCTTCCACCTCTTCCTCCTTTCTTCAGAGTGCATCTGCAACAACATTTAGCTTCCCTTTTTTGTAGATTATTTCAAAGTCATAACCCAACATATTTGTGACCCATTTTTGCTATTATTCTGAAGAGATTCTTTGTTCCAAAAAGTGTTTAAGTCTATCATGATCAGTTTTTACCTTGAAGTGTCTTCCCATTAGGTAAGGTTATCATTTCTTTACTGCATGTAGTATTGCCAACAATTAAGTGGGGGTAGCAAGCCAAGTGGGCTTGATAGTGGGGAAAAATCTAGAGTTAAGCGCCCTTGAGCTAGAGGAGTTCTCGGATGGGTGACCACCCAGGAAGTCCTGTTTACCGGGTGAAAGCCCCAGAAGCGATGATTGACGCTAGGTGATTCACTTCACTAGTTTCAATCCCACTTCTTCACCCTTGTGTGCATCACCCGATGCAATAAGTGCTAAGTGGACCATTCAAAAATCATGGGAAATTAGTCAGTTACGACTACCTCTCATGGAAATGGTCACAGTTGAATGACCTCCTTAACATAGTGGAATCCCAAAAAATGATATCAAATATAATGCACTGCTGAAACCCCTCAATTCTTAAATTCAAAAGAGTAAAGGGAGCTCTACCTGAATGGTTCATGAGGCATAATAATTGCTAAGGTTTTTCAAATGGGGTAGCAAGCTAAGTGGTTTTTACTATGGGGAAAACTCCACAATTAATCACACTTGAGCCAGAGGAGTTTTGGGATGGGTGACCACCCGAGAAGTCCTGGTTATCGGTTGAAAGCCCCGGAAGTGATGATTGACGCTATGTGATTCATTTCACTAGTTTCCATCCCGCTTCTTCAACCCTGTGAGCATCACTCGATGCAACGAGTGCTATGTGGACCATTCAAAAATCATGGGAAATTAGTTAGTTATGACTACCTCTCATGGAAATGGTCATAGTTGAATGACCTCCTTAAAGCAGTGGAATCCCAAAAATGATATCTAATATTTCCTTCTCATAAATAGCATTTTGTGAATAATTTTTTTTTATTGGATGAATTTCAAAATCAATGGGTCTTCCTCGCATTAAAACAACACAGATTCCATTTCCCAAGGCATCACATTACACAATACAGGTTTTTTTGAAGTCTAGTGTAGCTAAGACTGGTGCTAGGCACATTGCCTCTTTAATATGTTCAAAGGTCTTAGCTTCTTCAGGAGACCATGAAAATGAATCTTTCTTCAATAATGTTGTTATAGGTGCTGCTATTCTCCCATAATTCTTAAAAAACATGCAATAATACCTTATTAACCCGAGAAATCCCCGCAACTGGTTTATGGTTGTGGGGGACTTTCCATTCGTTAATGGCTTTAATTTTGTTAGGATATATCTTAACACCCTCGTGAGATATAATTACCCAGATATTCCACCTCTTGTACTCCAAAGAAACATTCGAATGTTTTTGCATATAATTTTTTTGCCTCCAATAGTTTGAGCACCCCGTCAACATGTTGAACATGATCCTTCCAAGACCTGTTGTAGATTAGTATATCACCAAGAAATAGTAGCACAAATTTTCTAAGGAAGGGTTTTAAAATGGAATTCATCAACCCTTGAAATGTAGAAGGTGCATTGGTATGGCCAAAATGCATGACCAAAAATTCGTAATGACCGTCATGAGTTCAAAATGTTTTTTTTCACAATATCTTCATTCTTCATTCTAATTTGATGATATCCTGAACGAAGATCCAACATGGTAAAATAAATTGCTCCATGTAATTCATCAAATAATTCATTAATCACAGGAATGGTAAATTTTTCTTTAATAGTGAGCTTATTTAGCTCCCAATACTACTAGAGTAGAGAAAGAACTTTGACTAGGTTGAACTATACCAGCCTCTAACATTTCTGTAATCATGCGTTCAATTTCATTATTTTGGACATAAGGATATATGTAAGGCTTGATGTTTGGAGGAACACTTCCTAGAATCAAACGAATAGCATGATTATGATCACGAATAGGCGGTATTCCTTTGGGGTTTTCAAACACCTTGGAATGATTGTCCAAGAATTTTTGGAGATCTGGAGAAATACATGATTTTGATGTTGCAACTTCTAGTGAGCATAACTGTGCAATTAAGCCTTGTTGTTCTTTCTTAAAAATATTTTTCATGACATTAGATCTTATTATCTTTCCTGGCTTAACTACAATAGCCCATAATTCAATTTCCTTTCCTTCCGAAAATAAATTCAAGAAAATTTCTTGAAAATTAAATGTTATCGTCCCCAAATATTGTAACCATTGTACTCTTAGTACAATATTAACACCTCCCATTGGAATGGAAAGAATTGGACTATTCAATACATATTACCCCATGGATAGCTTGATATTATGGCATTTTCAAGGGAAATTTATAGTTCCTCCTTTTGCAACCATCACTTGACGTTTGGTGTTGGGTATAGGAAAAAATTCAATTCCTTGTCTACCTTACAATGAATAAAATTATGGGTACTACCCGAATCAATAAACACAATTTTATATTTTTATTCTTGATATGTCCTTCTATCTTGAGAGTTTGAGGAGTGGTAATTACTACCAATGAATTAGAAGATATGGTCAGACTCATTTCTTCTTCTTCTAGGGTTGGTTCCTGGTGTATAACCTCTTCTTTTGAAGTTTCTTGTTCATTTTATTCCTCCACTTCACAATCTATGTAAAATGATTTCTTCTCAGCACACTTATGACCTTTAGTGTATTTTCTATCATGACTTTAGAAAAACCCTTTCTCTCTTTTTTCTTCCAATTGTTGTGATGTAAACCTTGTAGGTTGTGGAAGTCTAGGAGTAGCAACACTTCCATTTTTATAGGTGTGAGTGGTAGGCTTTCTTGTTTCCATAACTTTACATTCAATTTTTCTTGCCAACCTGAATGTCTTCTCCAATTAATCAGGTTCCCAAAGGAAAAACTAATGTTGGATGTTATCCTTTAAAGTCCCTATGAAGACATTAATCCTGTGTTCCATTGGAATATCAGTTACCCTTATATTCAATTTTTGAAAGTCGTCAATGTGCTCCACCACTGAACCCTTTTGTTTCATATTTATCAATTGGCTAAAGAAGGTGTTTCTCTCTGTATCCTCATAATGTGCTCTCATTTCGTCCGTAAAAATTGACCAAGTGATAATTTTTTTACGAGAGAAAAGCCATTAATACCATACAAATATTTTTTTTTCTAAATGCATACCTTTTGTGTGTTTTACACATTATTTGTATCAAAATATTGCTCCATCTGTAGTATCCATGTTACAGGATTCTTGCCATCAAATTTCCTCATATCCATATTTGGAATATGGTGGTTCTTCCATCCAACATTAGAGTGTATGAAATTGCGATTAACATTTATTTTTTTCTCATCATGAGTTTCATCTGCTATCTTTTGACCATGAGGAAACATTTCCTGTATCAATTTTGTGAAACCTTCCATGCTTGCTTTTAGATCATTCTTCATGTTTTCCATGTTATCTTTCATTTTTTCATCGATCTTAGCTTCCATGTCATCCGTATTACCTTCCATGCCATCCATATTATATTCGATGCCTTTTTTGAACCATCCATGCCTTTCTTCAAAACTTCCATTTCATTTTCTGTTGCTCTTTGCCAGAGTGAAATTTTGTGCACTTGCTCTCGTAATTTTGATATTTCATGTTGCACTTCTTCATCTTCATGAGTCATAGTAGAGACTTCTAAAGGCCTAATGGGTGCTAAACTCTTCGTAGGGAGGATTTAGAACCCAATACTGATATCTATTCTGCAATATTCTTTTGGAATCAATTCAAACTGGTTTTTCAAACAAGACTTATGCAATTCAAAAAACAAATACACACCTTTTTCTTCCTTTTGAGGAGCTTGATATTGAAACTGAATTACCTCTGTGATTTAGGATCCTAAATATCTGAAATTTGGCAATGTAGTAGCCCTATGAATCGTCTTTTGAATGCCATAGCTCTAGCCTGATTTAGATTCTTCAAGGAAAAGTTATGTCCAATCTCCCACAATGGCCTAATTATGGAATGGCTCAGTAGATCAAACTTTTATGGCATGCCACATGTCATTGTTTCCTCCTTTGGCTCTGAAACTAAACTCCATGTACTTGTGGAAAATTTTTAAATAATTCCAATTTGATTCTCAGGGAGAGAGTTATGACCATTTTCACATGTTCACCTCTTTGAGATGAAATTCAAGAGCCTGAAAAAACCCTAACTTCCACATATAATATATCTGAAAATATTGCGAACCGATATCTGAAATTTTTACACGAAGTTCCTCCAGATTTCATCTTCGTGTGGTAAACATTTCATCTTCTGAACCTTTGTATAAAAAATGTTATATCTATAATTCCACGATGACCTATTTGGAGCAGCGAAACCCTAGAATCTAAAGATTTGATACCAAATGTTATGAAACAAGCTCCAAAAATAGAATAAAAGAGAGATCAATGCCTTAGAAATAATCCATCTTGAGGGGGAAACCTTCTTTACATTACACAAATGAGCAATTATTGGATGATACAAATGAAAAAACCTTCTTCTATATGTAGGATTCCATGAGGTCACAATATAATCCTAGCCAACCTAACAATAATAATGTAAGGGCACAATAATAAAAATAATGGGGTTGTAGGGGTAAAAAAATAATAATAAGGGGGTTACACTAACAACAATAAGGGACTACACTAGTAATATAGGGACCTAACGCGCACCCGGTAACCAGGACTTCCCTGGAGGTCACCCATCCCTCATCGCCTCTGGCTCAAGCACACTTATATATGGAGTTTTCCCCACAATCAAGCCCACTTCACTTTATACTCAATTTAAAAACCCTTAGCAACTATTGTTCCTCATGAACCATTCAAGTAGATATCCCTTCAATATTTGTATTTAATGAGGGGTTTTCACAATGCATTATATTACATATCATTTTTTGGGATTGAACTTTGTTAACTAAGTCATTCATCCATGACCATTTCCATGAGAGGTAGTCATAACTGAAAATATCTCATGATTTTTAAATATTCCACTTATTACTCTTTGCATTGGGTAATGCTCACAGTGGTGAAGAAGTGAGATTGAAACTAGTGACATGACTCAGATAGTGTCAATGATCACCTCCGGGGCTTGCACTCAGTAACCATGACTTGCTAGGAGGTCACCCATCCCAAATCTCCTATGGCTCAAGCGCACTTAACTATGGAGTTTTCTCCACAATCAAGCCCAATTAGTTTTCTACCCCATTCAGAAAACCTTACAAAGTATTGTGCCTCATGAACCATTCATGTATAAATCCCTTCACTCTTTGTATTTAAGTGTTGATGTGTTTTTGCAGTGCATTTATTATATATAATATTTTGGGATATAAATTCATTAAGTAAGTCATAAATTGATGATCGTTTCCATGAGAGTTATTCACAACTAAATAATTTCACATATAATTTTAATTTTCCACTTCACACTCATTGCATCAGGTTATGCTCACAAGGGTGAAGAAGTGGGATTGAAACTAGTGAAATGAATTGCATAGTGTCAATCATCAATTCTAGGGCTTGCACATAGTAGCTAGTACTTCCCAGGGGGTCACACATCCCAGATCACCTCTGGCTCAAATGTGCTTACCTGTAGAGTTTTCCGCATAATAAATCCCACTTAACTTTCTACCCAATTTGTAAAACCTTAGCAATTATTGAGCTTCATGAACCATTCAATTAGATATCCCTTCAATATTTTTATTTAATGAGGGTTTTTCGCAGTGCATTATATTACATATAATTTTTTGGGATTCAATTGTGTTAATTAAGTCATTCATCTATGACCATTTCCATGACAGCTAGTCATAACTGACTAATTTTTCATGATTTTTGAATAGTCCACTTAGCACTTATTACATCAGGTGATTCTTACAGGGGTGAGTAAGTGGGATTGAATCTAGTGAAATGAATCACATAGCATCAATCATCACTTCTGGGTCTTGCACTCAAAAAATAAGACTTCCCGCATGGTCACCCATCCAAGATCGCCTCTGGCTCAAGCACAATTAACTGTGGAGTTTTCACCACAATGAATCCCACATAGCTTGCTAAACCATTTGTAAATCCATACCAAGTATTGTTCCTCATGAACCATTCAAGTAGATCTCCCTTCACTCTTTGTATTCAATGAGGGGTTTTTGGAATGGATTATATTAGATATCACTTTTTGGTATTTAACTGCATTAGGTAAGTCATTCATCTATGACAATTTCCATGATAGGTAATCATAACTGACTAATTTTTCATGAATTTTGTATAGTCCACTGAACACTCCTTTCATCGAGCGATGCTGACAAGGGTGAAGAAGTGGGATTGAAACTAGTGAAATGAATCACATAGTGTCAATCATCACTTCTGGGGCTTTCACCCGGTAACCAAGACTTCCTCGAAGATCACCCATCCCAGATCACCTCTGGCTAGAGTGCTTAGCTATGGATTTTTCCACACAATCTAGCCCACTTAGCTTGCTATCACATTTGCAAAACCTTAGCAATTATTTTTCCTCACGAACCATTCAAGTATATGAGCGATTTTCATAGTTCATTTTATTAGATATCATTTTTTGAGATTCAAATTCGTTAAGTAAGCCATTCATATATCGGAATTTCCATGAGAGGTAGTTATAAGTTACTACTTTCTCATGATTTTGGAATAGTAAACTTAGTACTCATTGCATCGGGTGATGCTCAAATGGGTGAAAAAGTGGGATTTACACTAGTCAAATTAATCACATATGCTAAATCATCACTTCTGAGGTTTTCACTTGCTAACTAGGACTTTCCTGGAGTTCACCCATCCCAGATCGCCTCTAGCTCAACCACGCTTAACTGTGGATTTCCCCCCACAATAAATCCCACTTAGCTTGCTAACCCATTTGCAAAATCTTAGAAAGTATTATGCCTCATGAACCATTCAACTAGATCTCCCTTCAATTTTCATATTTAATGATTGGTTTTCGAAGTGCATTATATTAGATATCATTTTCTGGGATTCAACTAAGTAATTCATTCATCTATGACCATTTCCATGTGAGATAGTCATAACTGACTAATTTCTCATGAGTTTTGAATAGTCCACTTAGCACACATTACATCGAGAGATGCTCACATGGGTGAAGAAGAGGGGTTGACACTAGTGAAATTAGTCACATAGCGTCAATCATCACTTTTGGGGTTTGCACCGAATAACAAGGACTTCCTGAGAGGTCACCCATCGTAGATCGCCTCTAGCTTCCACCCAATTACCACTTGTATGCCCCTTTGGGACCACTACTTTACCACTTAATTCTCTTTGCAATAACTCAATGCCCAACGTCCAATGTGAGTAATAGTGCTCTATGCGTTGTCTCCCTAACTGTTCAGGTAAATAAGTAGCATGGAAAGAACTGGAATAATCTCGAATAGGGATAGATGCTCCTACCAGGGGGACTTTCGACTAGGTATTTATTCCATAGGGTTAATTGCACAAGACATGTGGAAATGCATGCAGATAGACCACTCCTAAATAAAATGGATGTTGAGGAAGAGCTTATTTTTTTTAACAGGATCTCATTACCCTAGCCTAACTTCTGTATCCTTGAAGAACTAACCTATTTTATTGACACAGAGTATTCTGATAGATGAAAGGCGTGAGGTATTAAAAGGCCATTGGAAGCTCAAACATTGGAGGCCTCAATATATCCAAGCACTGCTACTGCGTACCGCACAGGAGATGCTCGCTAACTCAACTGTGGCTAATGAGATGTCTAAGGAGGAAGCTATGCGAATAGGAGAAATTTTGTCTCAGTAAAATACTTGGAGTCTTATCAATGGTATGGTTCGATCCATCCTCATGAACAATTATTCTATATTCTTTTTATTGGAGATTGGCTAGCGTGCAGCCACTGTAGAGTTTGATTCTATAAAGATTTATGGTCCTTCCCTTTTTTGTTCTCTTCCAATTTTTCTGTATTCTCTTTTATCTCTAATTGCTAGGTGCTAGCTCTGCTCGGGACAAGAGGGGGTAGAGCCACTCACTCCATAAGGTGTGTTATCGCTATAAGGAAAACATAATCATCGAGACCTAAAATACAGTTATATCCCTCCTAAGAATACCAACCATTGAACAATTGGTAAGCACCTATCCCTCCTATACTTCCATTTTTGAGATGGTAATCCCTATAAGCGACATTACGAATCTATAAACCCTATTTATTCGTATTGTGGAGGTTGGAACAAGGGACATAAGCCATATCTATTCGGATCATACCAGGATAATGTGTGTATATCTCCTTTATGAAAGTGATATATACCTAGTGTGTATATATTCTTAAGAGGATTTGTCCATCACCATCATGATGGCATTACCATAATCCAAGAATTTGGGCAAGCTCATGAATGTCACACACTTGACGTGACTTGATTCCATGAAACTGATAGTAATCACAACCAACCTCTCCTTTTGCCGACTACCTGGTGAGAATATATAAAAATCCCAAGATGTTATTCATGGTCCAATGTTCAAGCTCAATCTCTTTCAGTTCCTATATATTTCACCTACTGCAATTTACCTACATGGTTTCCATACCCTACATATAAGTACGTCGAGCATGCCTAAAGAAAGAAAATGTGTAGTCTGCCCAGTACTTAGCATATATCGTATAAACCATTCTCTTATCCCAACATCAACATGTATTAGGATGGGCGAGAAGGTTCATACTAACTCACTTGTACCTTTATTAAGACTTACCATACAAACTATTTACCACATATCCAATTCAATCTCTACGGCCATAACCTGTTTCAATAAAAAAAAAGAAGCATATCAATATCCAGCAAAAGAGGAATTGTCGTCAGTAGAAGCTATCTCTATTTTCTTGTTGTGGGATGGACTATAATGAACCAAATCATGAAATCTTAAGCATAAATTGAAATATATCTAAAGAATATAAGCCTATCTATTCAATTGTGCAGGTAGGAAGGAGGGTTATAAGCCATATCTTTTCGGATTGTGCAGGTAGGGTTTGTACAACAAAATATGATAACATAAAGCCTTCGCATGTGAGAAGAAAGAACCAATTTTTTGTCCTGCTAAGTACTCTGATTATTGAAAAAAATAATAATTAGGTAAGAAAATTCAAATTCTCATAGTTTTTTGTTTGTAGGTTGTGGGTTAAGATTGTGGTTTTGTTTTTCTTAACGCATATGATTTGAGCCCACAAAGAGACCTTCCCTTTCAGAATTGTTGGATGGATTTCAGATTCACTAGATGAGACTTTCCCCTTTTAGAATCACTGGATGGATTTTAGATTGGCTATATGAGATCTTCCCCTTTCAAAATTGTTAGAAAGATTCTGGATTCATTGGATGAGACTTTCCCCTTCAGAATCACTGGATGGATTTTATAATATTTTTTCTTGTACCATAGAGAGAGAAATAGCCTTACCACCTTCCACGTTATTGCTTAAGTTGCCTTACCATAAGGCACCTGCCACATTATTGTTGATACACCACGTGCAACACTTTCTGACAAGTCTCCAACATGTGGCATTTTCCTCGTTGTCTCAACAACATTAATAAGAGGGTGTGGTACACTATAGAAAGGCACTTGCAAACATTTGTGGGAAATGTTTCCATGAAATTTGTGATACTAAAGCTCCTTGATTAAGCTCTTCTCTGAATCAATGGTAAAAACACATATTCAATTAGACTAAGATAACTTAGTATCAATAGCTTAGTGTCTTAGCTCTATTACTTATATCAATGATTAAATAGGGGATATAGGGAACCATATTGTATACTAGTAACCAATATCATGAAGGCTTTTAATAACATTTTTTGGAATTTTATCAACGTAGTGGTCACACCCTTGAGTGGCATGCCACGAGGAAAGTAGAAAAAAACCAAGGAAAATAGAAATAAACCAAACCTGGATAAATATATTTTGTCACTATTTTTTTGTAGGTGGATAAGGTAAGCAGATAATAACAATTCCAATTTCTTCCATCAAAAAATTTGGCTAAAAATTTCAAAAATAAAAATAATTATTATAAAATTTTAGTTAAACAAGAATTCAGTGAAAAACATTTGGGTCAACAGAAAAACTAATTAAATTTCAATGATCTACCAATCACAATAGTGATCACAATAGTGAAGGGGAGGACTAATAATATGGTACTTTTAATGGATTATGAATAATAATCAAATTTATATAATACCACGTTAAATTCAAGTTGAAATGAACACACACACACACACAACGATATATATATATATATATATATATATATATATATATATATATATATATATATATATATATATATATATATATATATCTGTGTGTGTGTGTGTGTGCGTGCGCGCGCGTGTGTGTGTGTGTGTGTGTGTCCGTGTGTGTGTGTTTCCAACCATTGGTAATTGCATAAAAAAAAATTGTTTTTTTAAAGATTAAGGGATGTTACAGCATCAAATACTTCCTTCATTAGGCATTTTGCCAAATTTAATTAACATCTAATTACACAGATATGTGTATATATACAGAATGGGCTTGCAAAATTAAATGGTTGGTAAATCTCGATAGATAGGTGTAATTCTATAATAAGTATCAAATGCTTACTTTATTATACATATTATAAAATTAAATAGTTGGTTGGTAAATCTTGACAAGTAGGTGTAATATAATAAGTATCAAACGCTTACTTCATTATACATCTTATATAGAGAGAGATATCAAACATATTTATATTTAAAAATATATGTAACCTGATTCTTAACCACAAAGATTTAGCTTCATTTTACCATGAATATTTGTAATCTATAAATTGGAATTTGTTACAATATCATGTGTCAATACCATGACTTAACCATACCACAAGCCCAAAAAACCATAACTCAATTCATATGAAAATGGCTCAGATCATATTTTTTTTAATTAATATTTAAAAAACATAACTACTTTAGAAATAAACGTCAACCTTTTATTTGTGTAGAATACTATAAATATTCTATAATATTCCATGAACATTAAATTCGTATCATTCAATCTAATAATACATTTAGTGGTGACCACATACTACTATGGTGTTAATAGAGATAACAAATTAAAAGTTAATATTTATCTCAAAAAATTGTTTTTCTCTTTCTATTTTATTAATTAAAAAATTATCATATGAAGAGGCATTATATGGTTTTGGGTATGTGATAATTGATAAATCGTAGTTATTTAAGGAAGCATATTTACAGTGAAGAATCTTCGTATTTAAATGGATAAATCATTATTAAGATTCTTGTTACATATTTTTTTTAAATGTAAATATGTTTAACTCAAATATTATCATTATTATTTAAATAATAATAGTAATAATAAATTAGTCAATGAGAAAAATTCAATTGGAAATTGGCCTCTTATGAAGTATTATATAAATTGTGAGATTTATATCCTGTAAGTGTTTATTCAAAAAAAATATAATTTATTTATTTTTTATAATTTTAAAAAAAATTAGCCATACTAGATATATTATAAAGTGTTTCAAGAAAATGATACCTATTAAATAATTAAATTTTCATTTTATATTAATATATTAGAAAGAGTACTTAATATATCAAAATACATCGTTTCTATATATAACTAATCTAATAAATTAGTAATTTTTTTATTTTTAATAATTTGAGTTATTTCATTATTTTATATATATATATATTTGTTATTTCATTATAATATTAATGAAAACCTAATGGACTCGAATGGAAAGTAACAGAAATTAACAGAATTCCATTGGCCATTTTAAGCAGCAATCGATTAGCTATTTATATTTTGAGACTTCCAGCTAAACGGAAAAAATCTTCCCAACCATTGTTGTAGGGTTATTGAACGGTTAAGATATATCGAATTGCTAGAGGAGAAGGTTGGATTTGCGAGGATAGGATTTGATTGGTGTGTGAATATATTCTGTAATTACTTTACTAACAATTGAAATTGGACCGATCTATAATTGAACCCTCACAGTCCTTTCTGATATTCCTTTTCTTGGACTATGATGCTATGGTTGGTATATGACAGGAATTCTAATGGCAATGATCGATTGCCTTTGATTGATTGATTGATTGATTATAGACAGGAGGAAATAAATCTAAATCTATAGATTGAATTGATTGTACATTGAATCTGAATCTGAGATCTCACGATTGTTATAGCATCATTTCTCACCTTCACATGATTCATGATTGCTTTGATGGTTTTGGGCACCCATTCCTACAGACTTGGACAAATTCACTAAAAAACAGTGTAAAAATCCCCATACACGACTATGCCCGTACTTTTCCGCGTGCATACGCGAGTCCAGCTAGACTTTTCCGCGTATGCCATTAAAATGATTAAAAAATATATAATTATTCCCTATTTTCGGGCTGGGTTGATGGTTACTCAGGTATTTCAACCACCCCAGCACGTGGCCAACTGTTTCCAACTGTTGAAACTACTTGGAGGGAGTATAAAAACCCCTCATGTGTATGGCCTAAGAGAGAGAGAGAGAATTATTGATATTATACTCTTTTGGTATTCCCTATCCAAGTCTGATTCCCCGTGCCTCCTGCACTTTCCCAGTTCATTATAGGAAACCCTTGTTTCCTTGAGATGCACATCTCCCTATATGTCATCTCGTATGCACCAGTTTGGAAGGAGTCTTAGCGAGGCAAGGGCTGGATGGACCCAGACAACGGTCTGCTCGAAGGCCGTGGAAGGATCTGGTGATCTCTCCACTCGTTACTTTTGTACATGCTATTTATAATACAGAAGTATCATGTTGTTCCCGAAATAAACGTGTTAGTGTATGCTTATATGTATGAGAATATTTGTTATACAAGCATTCATTATGATTTATTAAAATTTTTATATGAATCTCACTAACATTTAGAGTAGATATATGATGTACAATCAGTCCTTTGTGCTTGTATCTTCTTGTCTTTCAGGTTAAGAAGGAAGGACGGTTGCTGGGGGTTTGAACCCCGCGGGATCTTCTTCAACCGTAGGACCTACGGGTAACTTTCTCATTCGACTCTATTTAGTTTTTCTGAACGTGCATGGTTGTGTGAGTCTCTGTTAAGTAGCATGCCCCTGCTTTGTGGAGGTTGTAACCCAACGAACCTCTAGGGTGATATTCCCCGAAACAGAACTGGTGACTCCGCTGGGGATCACATTCTTGTGATTCTCCTGTTGGGTGGTTTTAGCTGTTTGGTAGGATTCCAGCAGTTTTAACTTTCATTTGCAGTCCAGTTTACTTTTTTACAGTCAGTCTGAAGTCCTGGTTTCTTTTCCAGGCTTGTCCTTTTTGTTTTTTCATTATTTACCTTTGTATACGCACTTTTTTCTGCACACAGTCGCGTATACACGCAGGTTTGTCTAAAGGGACCCACGTATACGCGAGTTTCCCTTAGCACATACGCATATGCACGCTGGTTGCATAACTATGAAGTAGCGTATACCTAGGCAGATTTTGAATTTTTGGGTTTCTTGAATTTTTGGTCCTTTCTGGCTGTGGAGACCTGTTCCTACAGAGTCTTTGTACTCACTGGAGTGTGAAGGAAGTGGTTTCATGTCTTTTCTCTCTTTCGTTTGATTGAAAACTAGTCTTTTTGGCAAAGTGTTGTTTCTGGTGCTGGCACTTCTGGATTGAGTTCCAAGATCGCTTTTTGAGCATTCTTGGCTGTTCTGCTTTATCAGAACAGAGAGCTTCTGCTCACTGACTCGCTCCTATATTTGTGTTGTGCTTCGCATTGCGATTTTTTCTTAGTTTTTGATTGGTTTTCTTGAGTTCCGTAGGCTAGGTTTTTGTTGCAACTTTTGAAGAGCTTTTCTTGCTTCTTTGGAGTCTTTGTTTGCGACGAGATTGCACTATTTTTCTAGGCTGAGTGGTTGAGTTTTCTGGTCTTCTTTTGCTCTTATTGATCCTGCTACGAGTTAGCCTTATAAGGTTTGGGAGCATTGTTGAAGTTTGTGCTTGGAATTCGGTCTTGTTTGGTTTGGATTTTGATAGTTGTGCTTGGTCTTTTCGAGCTCTTTCTTTATAAAACAAAAAAAGCTCAAAAAAAATTTGCTTTGCTTTTTGTTTTCATTTCAAAGGCTTAAAAACATTTTCACTTGTTATTTGCTTTTGTTGTTACATTTTCATTTTCGTTTGCTATAACTTTTGAAGCTTGTGAGGTTTCTTGCTTTTAGTTTTTGGCTTGATTTTGAGGAGGAGTTGTCATTTGATTTCTTCTTCTTATTTTTAAGTGTTCTTGGTGTCCTCATTTTAAGAGTTCTTGATTTCGAGAACTAGCTTTTTGGGCAACTAAAGAAGAGTTAAAACTGAAGGACTTTTTGGGAATTTCACTCTGCTTTAAGAGATTTTCATCTTAGGATTTACATGCTTGTAGTGATTTGCATTAGGTGCATTTAATCATTTAGTCAATTTCTTAGTTTTTTTGAGTGTGAGTTTGCTATTTGAAAAGAAAAAATACAATTTTTAGTCTCGTAGAACCTGTATAGAGATTGCTCTTCATCGAAAGACAAAGAACTTCATTTGCATGTAGTTAAGTTTTTATTAATTTCTTTTGCGTCAAAACACCATTCGTTTCATCTCTATATCCTTGTGACTTAATATAACAGCCCATTAAAATAAGCAATTTAATCTAAAATCAACTAGCAAGTTTTTCTAAGTGTTAATCACCAACTAGCTAGGTTGTAGGGCCTTGGAATAGGTGAGTGGAGAGTTAACTCTCCAAGGCCGCTCAAACAAGCATAGAAGTTGATTAATTGAGCGAAATCTAACTCCGTTAGGTGGACCGGGAAAGCTCTCATCCGAGAGTCAAGCGCGAGGGGAAGTGAAGGTTGAGAAGAGGGATACCCCCCCTCCAATTGGCTGAATCTGACCTCAAGACCGTTCCGCCTGGCTTCTGATACAGATTGGTGCCCATAGTTGCCACTCCTAGGTTACACACAGGTGACTGCGGGGGGAATACCCGTGGTACCTGAGGCAGACGTCGCATCACTTTCAGCAGTACTTCTGGGGGGTGCCCTTGCGAAGATTGGGTGCTTGAGCCGGCAAAGGCTGTCGTCAGGAGGTCGGCGTAACTGTTTCTGATACCTTCACTAGTTGTTCTGGGCCCTAATCATCCCAGACTACTTTCGAGAGGTCCTATACTTCGCTTTCCTGTATTTTGGTGTCTGGTCCTCATCACCCGGAGCGGAAATACTTTGAGGTTGTTTGCTTGACTGTATCTCAGGGATTTTTATTTTAGTGAGTGCTCTTTGCTCCTGCCTTGCCTAGCTTTTCACTTTTTTGAGTCTAATTTAAAATCTATAAAAGTGGATGATCAAGCGCCTCGACGATCGAGGAGAATCCGGGGGTTATCTCCCAAGAGTCCAGAGCCTTCTTCGAGAAGGTGTAGGAATGATTTAGCAGGTGGTTACCACCCTATGGCGTCTGAAGCAGTGGAGAGAGATCCTCCACAAAGGTCTGAAGGTTTCGTAGCTGATTCTGGTGTCGGTCCCGAGAGGAGCGTTCCGCTCACCTCGCGAGTTTTGTTTCCTCAGGAAGAAGATTTTCAAATCGAAGACGTACCTGAGCCTCCTGCTACAGGTCCATCTCCTCTTCCTCCTGATTATCCATTCGTTGTTTAGTACATCGGACCGGACTCTGAGAGACCGGAAGATCTTCCGTATCATTCTTATCTTTCGATGGCCACGACTGGGAACGCGACTTCTATCGTGAGTGCTGCAGGCATTCAGACTCCTACTTCTGTTGAAGCAGGGGGGACTATTGCTTCATCTTCAATTGCTTCTAGTGTTGCTGTGTTTGGCTCTGGGTTCACCCAAGCACATGCTTCTCAGTCTGGTCCCTTTTGTTCAGGGATGCCCTCTAGTGGGAATCCCTCTTTTTCCTTTTCCGCTGCTTCAGCTGGATCTACGCCCATGTCTAACATGGCTAGTGGATCAGCTTCTTTTCAGGGTTTCCCCTTTGGAACTGGGCACATTCCTAGTTCCAATCCTTCTTTAGGGTCGTTTCCGTTTACGTCCCAGACCTAGAGTTTCAACCCTTGGTCTGGGGGGCAAAGTTCGACTACTTTTACGGGATGGAATCCTGTGTTTACTACAGTGGGGGCAGGGAATCAGTTTTACGCAGGTCATCAAGGGAATGCTTCTTTCCCTTCATCGAGTGCTTATCAATACTTTTCTCCTCTGTCTAATGCTTGGAACCCCTATCAGGGGCTTTCCTCTTCAATCAATACTTCAGCGGGGGGAACTGGTCTGGGCTTTGGTAACTCGGCGTGGGGAGGAGTTTCTTCTCCGTTTTCTACGAGTCCTTTCTAGCAACCTGGTGCCTCATCAAATCCAGGCTATTCTTTTCAGAATGTTGGGAATCCATCCCATCAAGGATGGAATCCTCAGGCTCCGCCTCGCTTACCTTTTCTGGCAACGTTAAACTTGCTAGATTTGTCGAAGTTGACTAATGACCCGATTCCAAAGTTTGAAGGTAAGAATGGAGAGGATCCGGCGGACCACATCACCACTTTCCACTTATGGTGTTCTTGGGCTCACACAGTCGATGATTCGTTAGGTTGAGATTATTCAACGCACCCTAACCTTGATTTACTGGTATATCCCGAGCTCTTTCGTAGTTTTCCACATTTGGAGAACTGGCTGTCACATTTCTAAACCATTTTCAGTTGCCTGTCAGATATGAGGCTGGGACCGAACTCCTGGCTAATTTTAAGCAGGATGAGGCAACTCACATTTCTGATCACATTCAGGAATGGAGGAAAGGAAGAGGCTTATCAAAGCTCATATTCCAGGTGAATTTCTTCTCGAGTGGTTTTTGAAATCTCTACAGTCAGATATTTCAAAAGATGTATCCTTATTTGGGGTATTTTAGGAGGAACAGGCCATTTTTAGGGCCCAGCAGTTAGAACGGATCTATTCGCAGTCTGGGGTACTTTATAAGTATTTGCCCAATGCTCCTCGCTCCAAATTGGATTTGTCGAAAACTAAACCTGGTCCGCATGGTGACGGGCTTGTCGGATCGGTCAATAGTGGTGCAGCCAGCCTCCTTTCTCAACTGCAACAGTTGTCTTTACAATCTGCTCCTTCTGGTCAGGCTGTGCCTGCTGATTCATCACCTTCCCAGTCTTTGTCCATAAATGTTGTCCAAGCTTCTGATCCCAAAGGAAGTCAACAATCCGATGGGAAGAAGAAGGGACGAAATAACGAGAAGAAGGGCAAGAACAGGAAGGGCAATGTAAATAAAACCAACGAGCGTGTTGGTGAGGGTCAAAAGGAGAAAAAGAAAGTGAAGTTTCCATGCAAGCTTTGTGCTGGAGACCATCTCACACACCTTTGCCCTAAAATTCAGGATTCTCAGCGCTTGTTAGCTCAGCAGGGTTCTTCTAGTTCCCAGGCTATGTTAACAAACCCTTTTCCCCAAGGGCAGCAATTAGTTGTTGGCGCGAACCAAAATCATAGGGCTTCCTCTGGGGGCACCCAGGAAGGGGAAATTCCATCGAACATTTTTATGATGAGTGCTCACGCAGATATCGCTACGAGATCCCGTGATTATGGTGGAGAAGAGTCTTTGAAAGCTAAGGAAGTTCCTGATGCTACTGAGCCACTTCACATCACGAAGCCTACTGTTGAGTCTATGCCTCAGATGCCAAAAGCATATTCTAAGCGGTCAATGATTAATCCGAATGCGAGGGTTGCCCAGAACTACTCGATTGTAGAAGATCTGGCGCAGAGTCCTTGTGCTATGTCAGCTTTAGAGGTACTCCAGTCTTGTCCGGCTCAGCGCAGTGCTTTGCTCACTGCCATTGGGGCTATTGATCCGAAAAATTCTCTTTTGATTACTTTTGATATGAATAATTTTAAGAAGAGACTTCCTCATCACATGGCTTTTCATATTAAATCGTCGTATCGGAAGTGCAATATCTTTCGAACGGTTGTTGATGAGGGTGCCTCCACGTGCGTGATGTCTCTCGCATGCTGGAAGACACTTGGATCTCCCAAAGTTGTTCCATCTAGCACTGTTCTTACTGCGTTCGATGGTCATTCTCACAAACCCCATGGTATTGTCCCAGCTTTGCCCATCTGTGTTGGGGGCAAAACTGTCAATATAGAGGTTGAGGTAGTTGACGCAAGCTTGGACTACAACCTTCTGTTGGGGAGAAACTGGATTTATGAGATGGATGCCATTGCATCCTCATTATTTCGGATTATATGTTTCCCCCACAAAGGGAGGATTGTTACAGTGGATCAACTGGACTGTCCTCCTGTAGACCTGAATGCGTCTACTGACTCATCTGTTCCAAAGTTGGATAATACTAAGGCGCCTGTTGAGAATTTAGGAGTTGGAATGTATTCTTCCTTGATGGGTACTTTCGATCTTCCTCCTCCTACGGTGCATATTAATGCTATTTCATCCTCCAAGGCTCCCCTTCGAAGAGAGTTCTTTCGAACTCATTATTTTTCAGACCCTTGGACCTTACCTTCCCCTACTGCCACATTAGCGGAAGGTCAAGTGGGTGGAATGGCATTTCCGATTTCTGCAGCTGAGATTGCATATCAGTCTATTGTTGACACTGCAGAATCTATTCCAGCTCCTCTTTCACCGGAAGAGTTGGATGGTGATGTGGCTCCGGCTTGGACGCTTAGTTCTTCTTCGGCCTAGGATTGCCTTGATACCACTCTTCCATCTGAAGAGGCCATCCTGGAAGCCATGACAGGTATAGATAGACCGTGGGATGATTTGCATCATCGGTCTTACTTCCTACCTGACTTGAATGAAGTTGAAACTAGTTTTCCAAGTCCTCAGTCTCCTGGTCCTGTTCACCCAGTCTTGAACCCTTTGGCACCAACACAGGTTTATGCTGAAGGGAACATGGCTGTGATCTCTCCTACTATCCCAGTGAACATTTCCAGGGATCCCAATATTATCGAGAATGTCTTCATTGGAGCTGAATGTTCCCGTGAAGAGATTCAAATTTATACCGAGCTCTTCAAAGAGAATAGGGATGTATTTGCTTGGTCTTATGAGGAAATGCCTGGCATAGACCCATCTATTGTCCAGCATGAGGTCAAGACGTATGAAAACGCTAAGCCGGTCAGGCAAAAACTTCGTCCGGTCAATCCTAGAAAGGCAGCAGCTATCAAAGCTGAAGTTGAAAAGCTGCTTAAGGCGGGATTCATTTTCCCAATTCCTCTGACTGAATGGGTCTCAAACCCCGTTCCCGTAGATAAAAAGAAAGGAACGATTCGAGTGTGCATCGATTTCAGAGACCTAAATAAGGCATGTTCTAAAGACAATTACCCCACACCATTCATCGATCAGATCATTGACGAGTGTGCCGGTAACGAGATTTTCTCCTTCATGGACGGTTTCTCTGGATATAATCAAATTACTATCCGTCCTGAAGATCAACATAAGACTGCATTTATTTGTCCCTGGGGTACGTTTGCATATAAGAAGATGCCTTTTGGTCTTAAAAATGCTGGGGCTACCTTTCAGCGGGCCATGTCTTACGCCTTCCATGACATCAAGAAAATTATCGAGGCATACTTAGATGATCTAGCTGCTCATTCTCGAAAGAGGATGGATCATCCTGGTCACCTCCGGCAAATATTTGAAAGATGTCGTTTTTCTAAAATTCGATTGAATCCGAACAAATGCGTTTGCGCGGTTACATCCGGTCGGCTGTTGGGATTTATTGTGTCTAGGGAAGGGATAAGGGTAGATCCCTTCAAGGTTGAGGCAATAATTTGGTTTCCTCCCCCGTCTTCCATCCGTTAGCTTCAAAGTCTCCAAGGGAAGTCTAATTTTCTTCGTAGGTTTATCGTCAATTATGCTGAGATTACAAAGGGATATATGAGACTGTTGAAGAAAGGAGTTCCTTTTCTTTGGGATGACTACGCTCAACGCTCATTCGATGCTGTGAAAAAGGCATTGACCTCTGCTCCTTTACTGAGTCCAGCTGATTATAGCAGAGATTCTCTTTTGTATCTGGCAACAGCAGAATCTACCATCGGTATGGTTCTGGTTCAGGAAGATGATGCTCTTGCAGAGCATGTTATTTACTACCTGAGTTGAGGACTGGTAGGACCTGAACTTCGATACACTCCGATAGAAAAATTAGCCTTAGCAGCAGTTCATGCTGTGCAGCGACTCCGGCATTACATTATTCTTTGCAAAACTTATGTCTTGGCAGCTGCCAATCCATTTCAGTTTGTCCTCAGCAGGCGAGTGATTGGGGGCAAATATAATAGATGGATTGTGATTTTACAAGAATTTGATCTCGAGTTCATGTCTGCCAAATCCAAGAAGTCATTAGTTTTTTCGGAATTGATCTCCGAGTTGCCTTGTGGAGAGGAGATGATCTATGATGAGTCCTTTCCGGACGAACACTTGTTTCTGATCTCTCCACAGGATCCTTGGTATGGGGATATCATTGTGTATCTCCAGACTGCGAAGTTTCCCTCTTCTTTTTCGAAAGATGAGCGTCGTAGGCTGCGTCACTTAGACAAGAATTATCTGATTATTGGTGATGCTTTGTACCGTCGAGGGGTTGATTCAATCCTAAGACGCTGCTTAACTTTCGAAGAAGCCGAGGCTGTGCTCAATGATTCTCACAGTGGAGCTTGTGGGGGTCATTTATCTGGGCTTGCTACAGCCCAAAAGATTTTGCGTGCTGGATACTTTTGGCCCTCGATTTTCAAAGATTGTATTGAATCGGTCAAAAGGTGTCATCCGTGTCAGGTTTATACTCGAAAAATGCGCGCTCATCTAGCTCCGCTTTTTCCAGTCATTACTGTCGGACCCTTTACAAAGTGGGGTATTGATTATACTACTTGTAACCCGCCTTCGGCAAAAGGTCACAAGTACATTATCGTAGCAGTAGACTACTTTACGAAGTGGGTCGAGGCTATGCCTAATTTTGGGAATGATGGTGAGACTGCAGCTTTGTTCCTTTTCAATCAAGTTATCGCTCGTTTTGGTATTCCTAGAGAGATTGTCACTGACCATGGCAGTCATTTTCAGAATAGTATGATGGCTGAGTTGGCTCTAAAATTGGGTTTCTGGCAGGAGCATTCATCTCCATATTATCCTCAAGCCAATGGGCAAGTGGAAGCCGTGAACAAATCATTGAAGACAATTCTTCAAAGGACAATTGATAAAGCTAGATCCAACTGGCATATTATGCTATATCCTGCACTTTGGGCATACAGGACGTCAGTCAAAACTGCAACTGGCTTTACTCCGTTTCAGTTAGTGCACGGGGTGGAATCCGTATTTCCTATTGAATGCGAGATTCCTTCTCTTAAATTAGTTGTTGAACTTCTTCCTGACACTTCTAGTCTGGCAGAACGGCTTCTTCATATGGAACATCTCGATGAGCAGCGTCGAGATGCCGCCACGATGAATGAAGCGCATAAAAACCGAGTAAAAGTTCAG
Organism: Pinus albicaulis; assembly: GCA_034641835.2. NCBI lineage: Eukaryota > Viridiplantae > Streptophyta > Pinopsida > Pinales > Pinaceae > Pinus > Pinus albicaulis. The sequence continues at coordinate 615,784,308 of CM076569.1, forward strand.
TACGATAAGGCGGTCAAGCCTAGGGTCTTTTCGAAAGGTGACCTTGTTTTGGTCTATGCCCAAGAAAAGGATGCCCTGGGGGCAAGAAAGTTTAAGTCTATGTGGTATGGCCCCTATATCGTTAAAAAAGTCCTTAAGAAAGGAGTGTATACCTTGGTTGATTTCGAAGGGAACGAGTTGCCGGAGCCCCGAAATGGGCTCTATTTGAAGAAGTATTATGCCTAGGCTTCGGCCTGGCATGTTGCTTTTGTATATAGTAGTTTTTTCTTTGTACATATCTGATTGATTTTCGATTTTTGATGAGTTGGTGATGTTTTTGATCTGCTTTGGCAGGTTGTGTTGGATGTCATGATTCATTTTGGTTTCGCCGATGGTGCTAGTAGACACACCCGGAACTTAGCTTCCGCGGCTTGGGTGCTTCATTATCCTTCCGGTCAGCTGTTGGTATCAAGAGGAGTCTGCATTGGTCCTGCTTCCAATAATGTAGCAGAATACACTGCAGTCATTCATCTACTCTCGAAGGCAATATCTTTGGGTGTTGATTCGTTGGTAGTTTTCTTGGACTCCCAGCTGGTGGTGTCGCAGTTGAACAACACTTATCGGGTACGAGATCCATTTTTATTACGATTGTTCTTGAGGGTACGTTTGTTACAAAGGTCATTTCAATTTTTACCGTTCATTCATATTCCTCGAGCTGACAATTGGTTTGCTTACTCATTAGCTAATCAAGCATTAGATTGGCACATTAATCATTCCATACAATAAATTTTTAATCATCAAAAACAATACATTTGATACATTTATCACATCACATCAAATATCGCTGTATATATATCATCGGAGTGTCAAAAAACTTTACAAAATTTGGATCCATAATCTCGTACAAAACTTGGGCTTATGCCCCATCATGTTCAGTCTCAAAAAAGAATATCCAGTCATCTAATACATAATATCTGTCTACTCCTGAGGTCCCTGCCCAGAAGTAGTGTTCCTATAGAACGTAACTGCAGTGGCAACTCGGCGGAATAGTCTAACCCAGTCTCGGGGCACTCCTACCACCCGTCTCTGGATGGCTTCTGGTAGATCCACCACAGCAGCCATAGGTATTTGGCGGGTCAGTCCCTCCAAATTCCTCTGCACGGCCTGGAGAGTCCTATCTGAATCCACAGTATCCGCTTCGCATATGCAGCGCTTATGGCGCGGTAGGCCCTCAGGACGAACTGGTCCAACATCTGAAACATGATCATTTTTAATTGTCAGTCATTATGAATCCAATCAAAAAACATGGTTGTTTTTAATTTTTTCATACATATTTGAAAAAGCCAAAAAAAAATTATATAAGTCAAAAAAATTTTTTGCAAACTTACCGACTGCTCCCCATGCTGTGCCTGGTGGAAGAACTAGATCCGGATCTCCACGAAAGTCCATCCCGACATAGGGATAGTCGTCCACTGTGATGATTTTTTCTCCCCACGAAAGGAAGAACTCATCGTCCCATGTGGTCCGGGGTACTTCACTACCCCCCAGTCTCTTCATCATGTCCGCCCAACGGGCAATTCTTGGGTCCCGCGGGCTACTAATAGTAGAGATGACTCTGGGTCTCAACGCTGGAATCTTCTCAAAGAAGAATGTTGTCAAAATTGTACCGTAGCCAAAGTGTTTGGTCTTCACTTGGCGGATTGAGGTCAGCTGTTGTTTCATGTTCAGTAATAGGGCTGTGCACCAATCGTACACATGAGTCAAACATTCTACTGCTATGCTCATTTGCGTCCTGGACGACTGATGTAGAGAGGTGGATCCTGCCACTCTGCTGATGGTGAAAAGGAGGATTTTCATGTGCAAATCCCTCACATCTTTAATTGCAATCTGCATTCCAACCTTTTTGGAACCCGGTACGCAATACACGTGGACATAGTCTTCCACGGTTAACCCTTCCAGTGGCTTTCCGTGTAAGTCTACTGGTTCTCCCCTCCGGGAGAGTCCAGTAATGAAATATATGTCTTCCACTTCAATGCGTACTAGCATCTGATCAATAATGAAGCAATCCTGAACTGGTTCCCAGTAATTTACGAGCATTTCTAGCAACCGCACATTTCTTTTCATATTTGGCATCTTGAATAATTTGAACAATCCACAATTCCGAAGGATATTTTGCGCTGCGCGATCTTGCATGACCTCTTGGTCAATTGCGCTATGCTCACGTTCCCTCCATGAGATTGTCATCTTGTCAAATTTCATCAAATTATGCATTAGCCACGCTTTTTTGGATTCGGACCTGCGCATACGCGGTTTTTCCTTTGCACAGCCGCGTGCATACGTGAGTTTCCTTTAATGAACCCGCATATGTGCAAGTCCGCATTTTTTAGCAAGGGTTTTAAAGCTAGAAATCACTTAATTTTAATTCAAAATGGACAAAATAAATAAACAGGATGATTAAGGAGCCTACCTGAAGTTTCGGTGCGTTTTGACGGTCGGTTGTTCCTGATTTCACGAAAGAAGTTTTTTGCTCCAGAGCACTTTTTCCAAATCAGCAATGCAATAATGAACCAAATATGAGGTAATTTGTCTATTTATGGCTAAAAAGTTGAAAATTTTCGCAAAAATTCCTTATGCTTATTTTTTTGATCTATCTTAAGCTGCATAACCCGGTTGCTTGGAAGTGCCCAGTTTGGTATGTTTTCAGGTACATTTTGACAATTTTGAGATTTTTCCCGGTTTTTGATCCATGATTACCGACTCGTCACGGCAGGTATATGATCTTCACTGGCATATAGGTTAGGGAAATCACTCTCCGTTGCATCTTGCATACTAGCCTCCATACTGATCACTTGCCTTAGGGTCGATCCCATCAGGTCATGAGTATTACACCTATTTCACTCGCCGATTATTTAATCATGACTCGATGGTAGAGCCTTCCTTTACATGGGCTTCCTAGTTAGTTCCTCTCTATCACTTGTTGCCCATGCTGCGTTTTATGTAGGCTCAGGAGTCCTCTTTAGTCCCGCCATGTCTTATGTGTTGAAGCTTCATTCTTCTTCTTCATCACTATCATTTTTCTGGCTTTTACCCTAGAGGCTCCCTGGTGTCGTTAAGTTGTATTACTGCATTGCATATTGGCTACTTGTTTATCCTGGCCTTTAGTCGGCTTCATTTGGACTCGATGTTTAAGCCAACTTTTGACCTTGATTTTCTGTACAAGTTAACCATTGCATGCACTTAGCTATCACGACTTGACACCTTTTTACCCATGGATGGAACATTCCTCTGAGTATCACTCACCAGTTTTCGCCACCTTGCATTGAGCATAGGATTGTTCCAATCCCAGGAACTAGTGCATTTGATTTCTTGATACTCGTTCTATCCATTGTATCATAGCATTCTTTTATTCTTTTTCAGGCTTATTATATGAAAAAGACAAAAAAATCAAATATAACAAAAAGAGTGGGAACGAGATGTATTTTCGTTGTTTTGATGACAGTACAGAGTCAGTTTGTCGCCCTTGAACAAAGCACATTTACTTATATATATCTCCTACATTTGGGATGGTTTTAGTTTTGACCTAGGTTCAGCCTTTACCATGTTTCACTTGTCAGTTCTCCCTCGGTTGGTTATCTCTTCCAATCATATGGAGAGTTTGTTCTGCCTCCTGCATAACAGACTTATACAATGTCACTTTTTACTGCCATGGTCATCGCAAGTCGTGCTTTTGTTCAAGGGAAGTTTAGCCTGAGTCGGCCATTCTGTGGTGTCTCTTGACTCATTATTCAGTCGGCCTTCCCGGTCTTGTCAGTATCATGTTCTATCACATCAGATGTTTTGGTCTTCTGCTCGTGCTGGTTTGAGAAGGTCCCCATTGACTTCTTGCCGGAGGGTTTGTCTCTTATCGACTACGACACATTGCTCTGAGAGCAAACCTAGAGCCGCACCTTGGGCCTATTTCCATCATTGATAGGTGACCTCGTGCTCAGCATTTGATCATCATCATGGGTCTTTGACTGAGTGGTTTCCCCCGTGTTCGACGTCAGCACACATTATCACACTTGGGATTCGTGCAGTACCTTGATTTCCATTTGACCCTATCGGTGGATTTCTCGCCTCTGTGTCATCTTTCATTATTGGTTGGTTCAGAGGGTTTCTTCCGTGCACTAGCTTCATCTTGTGCACGTCGGAAACGTACTTCGGTTTTTGGTTCCATCACTCTACTTCGTCCGATTCCTTCCAAATCTTGGCCTGCGGGTTACACTCGCGCTGGACTGATGTGGGATGCCTTAATGCCTTCCTTCCAACAGATCTTTTCCCATCGACTCCGACTCATTTCTCTGGGAATAAGGTCTAGAGTCTTTTTGTCAGTACCTTAGGGTTTGCAGTCATCAGTGGCAGACTCTTCGCTATCGACAGTGGGGATTCATCATTGCCTCCTGATTGGTAGATTCTTTCAAGTGTTCGACTTCAACTCATTCATTTGCACTTGTCAGATTGTACTGGGGCACCTTGACACTCATTATCATTATCGGTGGGTTGTCTCGCGTTGGTTAACGGGATACATCAATGCCCGGTAATCCAACGATTTCTCACATGGTCGACTTCAGCTCATTTATTCCCATTATGTAGAATTGTGCCATAGTGATCGCTGAAGACCTCGGGTTGCATCAGCATGTTTCGGTTCACTTTTGACAGTCCTTTTAGTATCTGCCAGTGATGCCGTCCACCCTTATATGTTGCAGTTCAGCACAGCAGCATCTTATATGTTGGTCCCCGAGTTGCGTGATTGTACCGTTTGATCCACCTCTTATGATTCGGTACTTGGAGATTCAGTTACTTATTTGATCAGACATCTAGTTGCACCATCTTTGATCAGCTTTCTATATGTGATACTTGGACATTGATTCAGACTTACACTTCCGGGCCATGCTCAAATGATTCATTGTGTACTTTCAGTTCAGCTATACTTGTATACATGTTGGATCTATTCACTACTTTCTATATGATGTATTTTTGACTGAGCATGGGTATGCCCGCCTCAGCATGACTTGACTCTCTGTTTTCTTTCATTGGTTTTTGGCAGGCTGAAATCTGGTGAAGTCCTCTCTTGTCCTTGCGAAGTTCTTTCTATGTGCATAATACATTTCAGCCATCATGTACCCCTTCTGACCTCATATATTAGGGGGCATCTGTTATAGCATCATTTCTCACCTTCATATGATTCATGATTGCTTTGATGGTTTTGGGCACTCATTCCTACATACTTGGACAAATTCACTTAAAAACAGTGTAAAAATCCCCATACGCAACTATGCCCATAATTTTCCGCGTGTATAAGCGTCCACATGTACTTTTTTCCGTATGCCATTAAAATGATTAAAAAATATATAATTATTCCCTATTTTCTGGCCGGGTTGATGGTTACCGAATTTCAACCACCTCAAAGACACGGCCAATTGTTTCCAACTCGTTGAAAGTACTTGGAGAGAGATAAAAACCCTCATGTGTATGGCCTAAGGGAGAGAGAGAATTATTGATATTATACTCTGTTGGTATTCCCTATCCAAGTCTGATTCCCCGTGCCTCTTGCACTTTCCCAGTTCATTATAGGAAACCCTTGTTTCCTTGAGATGCTCATCTCCCTATATGTCATCTCGTATACACCAGTTTGGAAGGAGTCTTAGCGAGGCAAGGGCTGGACGGATCCGGACGACGGTCTGCTCAAAGGACGTGGAAGGATCAGGTGATCTCTCCACTCATTACTTTTGTACATGCTATTTATAATACAGAAGTACCATGCTGTTCCCGAAATAAACGTGTTAGTGTCTGCTTACATATATGTGAAAATTGTTATTTAAGCATTCATTATGATTTATTTGATGTTTTATATCGATCTCACTAACATTTAGAGTAGATATATACTGTACAACCAGTTATTCGTGCTTGTTTCTTCTTGTCTTTCAGCAGCAATGACGGTCTTCAGTTTGAACCTCATGATCATTCTTCAACCGTAGGACCTACTGCAACTTTCTCATTCTACTCTATTTAGTTTTTCTGAACGTGCATGGCTGTGTGAGTCCTTCTTAAGTAGTAGCATGCCCCCGCTCCGTGGAGGTTGTATTAGCAACCCAATGAACCTCTAGGGTGATATTCTTTCTTGTTCACTTTTTGAGCGCTCATTCAGCTTTCCTCGCCGCTATGTCGTCTAATTCTTATATGTTGCAATTCAAAGACAAAGAAAGATCTTTATAAGTGTTGGCTCCCGAGCTGCGTGATAGTACCGTTTGTTCCACCCCTTATGATTTGGTACTTGGAGATTCAGTTACTTATTTGATCAGACATCCAGTTGCAACATCTTTGATCAGCTTTTTATATGTGATACTTGGACATTGATTCAGACTTATATTTCCGGACCATGCTCAGATGATTCATTATGTACTTTCAGTTCAGTTATACTTGTATACATGTTGGATCTATTCACTACTTTCTATATGATGTATTTTTGGACTGAGCATGGGTATGCCCGCCTCAGCATGAGTTGACTCTCTGTTTTCTTTCATTGGTTTTTGGCAGGCTGAAATCTGGTGAAGTCCTCTCTTGTCCTTGTGAAGTTATTTCTATGTGCATAATACATTTCGGCCATCATGTACCCCTTCTGACCTCATATATTAGGGGGCATCTGTTATAGCATCATTTCTCACCTTCACATGATTCATGATTGCTTTGATGGTTTTGGGCACCCATTCCTACAGACTTGGACAAATTCACTAAAAAACAGTGTAAAAATCCCCATACGCGACTATGCTCGTACTTTTCCGCGTGTATATGCGATTCCAACTGCACTTTTCCACGTATGCCATTAAAAATGATTAAAAAATATATAATTATTCCCTATTTTTGGGCTGGGTTGATGGTTACTCAGGTAGTTCAACCACCCCAGCACGTGGCCAATTGTTTCCAACTGTTGAAACTACTTGGAGGGAGTATAAAAACCCCTCATATGTATGGCCTAAGGGAGAGAGAGAATTATTGATATTATACTCTGTTGGTATTCCCTATCCAAGTATGATTCCCCGTGCCTCCTGCACTTTCCCAGTTCATTATTGGAAACCCTTGTTTCCTTGAGATGCTCATCTCCCTATATGTCATCTCGTATGCACCAGTTTGGAAGGAGTCTTAGCGAGGCAAGGGCTGGACGGATCCGGACGACGGTCTGCTCGAAGGTCGTGGAAGGATCAGGTGACCTCTCCACTCGTTACTTTTGTACATGCTATTTATAATACAGAAGTACCATGCTGTTCCCGAAATAAACGTGTTAGTGTCTTCTTACATATATGTGAAAATCGTTATTTAAGCATTCATTATGATCTATTTAATGTTTTATATGAATTTCACTAACATTTAGAGTAGATATATGCTGCACAACCAGTCCTTTGTGTTTGTTTCTTCTTTTCTTTCAGGTTAAGAGGGAAGGACGGTTGCTAGGGGTTTGAACCCTGCAGGATCTTCTTCAACCGTAGGACCTACGGGTAACTTTCTCATTCTACTCTATTTAGTTTTTCTGAACGTGCATGGTTTTGTGAGTCCTTATTATGTAGCATGCCCCTGCTCTATGGAGTTTGTAACCCAACGAACCTCTAGGGTGATATTCCCCGAAACAGAACAGTAAAAGATCAAATAGAGAAAAAAGATCCTCCCATTAAAGAGGTAGAAAAATCTTCTTCCTTTAATTTAGAAAGAGAAATTTATAAGTTGAAAGTGTCCATGCCCCTGACTGAGTTGGTAAATAATAGTGCTTATAAAATTAAGGTGTCTAGAATCTTGCAAATAGACTCTGTTTCAGATATGGTCAATGTAGAAGATGACTACCCTAAACTTATTTTTGGTCCAGCAACTGAAGAACAATCAGAAGAAAGTGAAGTCCCTCCCTTTTACCTGAGTCTTAGAGTACATGAGTTCATATTGCATAATGCTATGTTGGACTTTGGAGCCTCACATAATTTGATTCCCAAGGCCATCATGGAGAAGTTAGGACTTGATATTACCTGTAAATACCATGATTTGTATTCCTTTGACTCAGGTAGGGTCCATTGTATTGGTCTTATCAAATACTTGGTAGTGTCTTTAGATCAAATCCCAGCCAATTTTTTTTTTATGGATGTAGTTGTTGCCGATGTCCCACCATGGTTTGGAATGCTCCTATCTAGGTCTTGGGGTGCAAAACTTAAAGGGACAATGCAGCTTGACTTCTCTCATGCCACCATTCTCGTGTTTGGCCAGTTGAGAAAATTATATAGGGAGAAGAAAATGAAATATATGATCACTAGCAAAGAGAAGCCAGTCAATCATCCTATTAATGCAATCCATACGGATTTAGAGTCCTTTGTCTTATATTCAGATGGTGGTTTAAATGATGTGAATGTTCAGTTGGTACAAGTAGATGAAATACCTGATATTTCAAATAATTTTAGAGAAGTCCGCAAATAGGAAAAGGATAAAGCAGCAAGCACTTTTGAGCCTCCTACCTACCAGCAGCAAAAAGACGATGAACACCCAAAAATCTGCCGAGGTAAAGAAGAGAAAGAAGCAAAGTTTCAGCATCTACAAGAAGAAGAAGAAGGCCTTTGGAGCATGTACTTTTATGGAGCTATTGGTAAGGATGGAGCTGGTATTGGAATATGGATTCAGAGCCCTATTTTCCAGCCTGAAAGGGTTCCTAGTAATGTTAGATTATGTACTTATAAGTTAGCTTTTGACTTCTCTAACAATGAAGCAGAGTATGAGGCTTTGATTGTAGGTCTGAAAATTTTGAAGAAGTTGAATGCAAAGAGGATTTCTATGTATGGAGATTTAGAGCTCATAATCAAACAGGTCAAAGGAGAGTACCAAGCAAAACATCCGAGATTGAGGGTATACAGAAATGCAGTCCTAGATATCTTGAAGACATTCCCAGAGTACACCTTGACAGCAGTACCCAGGATGCAGAACATTATTGCTGATTCTCTTGCCACTACAGCAAGCAACTTGAAGATTCCGATGAACTCCAGCAAAAAGTTTGAGATTTATGTCAAACATAGGCCTGTTGTTCCTGACAATTTAAGGTATTGGCAAGTGTTTTGGGATGATAATGAGATTAATGCTTTTTTTCAGAGTGATGGGAAATTTAAAGACACTCCAATAGAAGGTGATTATGAGGTTGATGATCAAGAATTGGAAGCAAATCAGATGGACATATTGCAATTGAAATATAATAAAATTCCTAGAGGTCTTATACCATTAGAGGAGCTTTTTTATTAGGATGATGTTGCAAAGAAACCAAGCTTGGTGCCTACTGAGAAAGGAGTTTAAGATGTGAATCTTGGAACACCTGACAAGCCCAAGTTTGCGAAGTTTTCAAAGGCATTGTCCCCTGAGGTAAAGGAAAAGTATTTCAAATTGCTTTCTGAATTTTCTGATGTGTTTGCATGGGATTATTCAGATTTGAAGGTGTATGACAAGAGCATAATCCAGCATACTATTCCCATCAAACCAGACCAAAAGCCATTTAGACAGATGCTGAGAAGAATAAATCCAAAGCTGCTGCCATCCATTGAAAAAGAGGTAAACCAATTGTACAAAGCAGGTATCATTGTTCCTATTAGATTTTCTGACTGGATTTCAAATTTGGTCCTGGTATGTAAGAAGACAGGAGAGTTAATATTGTGCATAGATTTTCGAAATTTGAATAAGGCATCCTTAAAGGATAATTACGCACTTCTGAAGATGGACCATATTCTGTAAAGAGTAGTTGGAGCATCTAGGATCTCACTACTTGATGGCTACTCAGGCTACAACCAGATCTTGGTACATGAGAAGGACCAAGACAAAACTTCCTTCACAACACCCTAGGGAACCTTCCAGTATGCTAAAATTCCATTTGGACTGAAGAATGTTGGAGCCACTTTCTAGTGAGCAATGGACATTGCTTTTTCCAATGAAAAAGATGATTTTCTTATTGTTTATTTGGATGATTTGACAGTATTTTCAGGTTCATATGGTGAGCATTTACACCATTTGAGAGTTTTTTTTCAGCGATGCAGAAATTTTGGAATTCCTCTTAATCCAAAGAAGAGTCTCTTTGCCATGGATGAAGGCAAGTTTATGGGGCATATCATCTCTAAAGATGGTAACCACATTGATCCATCTAGAGTGGAGGCAATTCAACACATAGATCTTCCACGAAACAAGAAGGGGATTCAAGAATTCAATGGTGAGATGAACTTCTTACACATATTTATACCCAATCTCGCTGAACATCTAAGAGAAAGGACTAACATGTTGAAGAAGGATGGCACTGTCAAGTGGAGTGAAGAAGCTATCAAGTCATTCAATCTGGTAAATTTTTCCTTGTCCAATGCCCCAGTTTTGATTAGTCCCGACTATACTCAAGATTTAATCATTTTTTCATTTGCATCAGAGCATACTATGGCTGTTTTTTTAATGCAAAAGAGAGATCGGGTTGAAAAGCCAATTACCTTTTTTAGTACGAATATTAGGGATGCTTCTTTGAGATATAATATTATTGAAAAACAAGCGTTGGCTCTTATAAAGGCATTGAAGGATTTTAGGGTCTATATTCTGCATTCACATATTATAGCATATGTCCCTAATGCAGTAGTGAAGGATGTGTTGATGAAAATTGATCCAGAAGGTCGAAGAGGTAAATGGATCACAGCTATGTTGGAGTATGACTTGGAGATCAAGCCCACGAAGTTGATCAAAGTCCAAGGCTTGGAAAAATTGATGGCCCAATAAAAAATGTGTGCCCTGGATATAAACCTCATAACAGCAATGTCAAAGGATGAAGATGAAGGTTTTCTTGTTCCAATTTCAAATATTTTTTTGCAGTCCCCATGGTATTTAGATATTTTTTATGTCCTTCAGTATCTTTCACCTCCTCCAGGCATGTCTAAGAGTAAAGGTAGATCTTTGAAACTTAAATCTACTAAATACTGCATTTTAAACAGTGCTTTGTATTCGCAGAAGGTAATGCACGATTTTCACAAGGGTGATTGTGGCGACCATCTGTTTTGGAAGACTACAGCTAACAAGGTATTGAGAGCAAGATATTATTGGCCCACGTTATTTTCTGATTTGTATAAAACAGTGATGAATTGTCATGAATGCCAAATTTTCCAAGGAAAGAAGAATTCACTTCCTCTTCCTTTAAAGCCAGTTTCAGTAAATTCCCCCTTTCAGCAGTGGTGACTCGATTTCATAGGAGAAATCCACCCCACGTCATCAGCACAACATCGATGGATCCTGATAGGAATAGATTACTTTACTAAATGGATCGAGGCCGTTCCAGCAAGGCAAGCTACAGACACGGTAATTATTCAATTCCTTGAATCGAATATTTTATCTCGTTTTTGCTGCCCTTATAAAATTATAACAGACAACGCAGCAGCGTTCAAGTCTAAGAAGATGGTGGAGTTCTGCGATAAGTATAATATCGTGCTGGGCCATTCAACAACGTATTATCCACAAGGCAACGGCCTAGCAGAATCATCCAACAAATCACTGATAAATATAATTAAGAAAATGCTGGAGGCAAACAAAAGAAATTGGCATCGAAAGCTCATCAACGCACTGTGGGCAAATAGAGTTAGCAGTAAGAAATCCATAGGTATGTCACCTTTTGAATTGGTTTATGGTACTGATGTTGTCTTTCCTACATCTCTTACAGTCCCAGTTATGAGATTATTGCAAGAATTTGATAGCGAAGATGATGACAATCAGCGAAGGATCAATCAGATGATCCACCTTCAGCGAACAAGAGAAGAAGTGTCACAGAATGCGATCTAGTTGCAGGAGAAAATAAATAAGATCTATGATCGAAAGACAAAAGCGGAAAAGTTTCAGCTGGATGATGTGGTGTTGAGATGGGATGCAAGAAATGAGGACAAAGGCAAGCATGGTAAGTTTTACAATCTTTGGAAAGGACCATACAGGATTTCAGCATACAGGGGACAAAATGCCTTCTTGCTTTTAGAGATGGATGGCCAAGATTGCCCTAGAGGAAGAGTGAATGGTAGGCTTTTGAAGCACTACCATTGTTGAAGATAATGGATCAAAATCTATGTCACAATCATTGTATATACCATGTTATTTTTTTTCACAGTTCAAGTACATAGTCATTGAAGTTTGGGCCTGAGGTGAAGGCTATAAAAATTAAATGATATGTATATGGTTTGGTTTTATTTAATTTTTCAGTCTTGAGTCAGATTCAGTCTGCATAGTGTCAGTTTTCAGTATTTTTTGACTCCATGCCCAATGGATAAGGCTACTTGGTCTACGGTGTTCTTGGCACCTTCAAGGAGCTACCATCCCCATTGGAGCCAATGTTAGTATCAGTCTAGTCATAACTGCCATCAGTGATCAAAATTGCTCTTTTTCATTTGCATATTAGGAGTCCCATACCAATAAATTTCACCATTCCGCTAGGTCATGGATTCACTGATGGTAGTGATTTTTTTAATCATTTTTCCCTCATGTGAAACTTGTTGATTTTCTTCTCCATGGTCGTTAGTCAGGAGTCACTTTCACTCTCAAAATCATATTTTTAGGTCATAGGATGGGTCTCATTAGGTCCTAGGATCTCACCATGGTCAAATAAATAAGTTAAGTGTCAATAAATATCAATAGAGTCATGAGGAAGTCAATAAACTCAAAATCACAGCACCTGGAAGATCAAAGATATTTTTTATTCAGTTTGATGTAATTTTCACCTAAAAACCATGTTTTGAGGTGAAAACATGATATTTTTCGTTTATTATCATTCATTATATAGTTTTATGTCAGCATATGTAATAAGTCACACTTTAGAACTTGCCATCTCCACAAAGTTAGCACCCTACCTTTCAGAGAAGATTTCCATAGCATGTTCAGCATCAAATCATGTTCTGAGTAGATGCAGCAGAAAGAGCCCAGAAAGATTTTTCCAACGGTATATTGCACTCTTAAAACTAACTCGTAGATTGAAATTTATGCCTGAGTGAAGTAAAAAGTCCCTTATTCCCCAACCTTCCCCTTTTTCCATATTTCCCTTAAACTTTGTTTTATTGACGTTTAATATTTTTTCTTAGAAATCCCTTTTCCCCCCTTCCAATTACAAAATTGCATTATTAAATATTTTAAATAAATATGTGATTTATTTATTAACCACTTCCCCTCATGCCCTTGAAACTTTATAATAAAATTAAAGTTTCATATTATAAATACACCCCGCCATTCCGAACCACTTCCCCACCATACTTTGAAAACTTTATAATAAAACTCAAAGTTTGATATTATAAAACCCCGCCTACCCAAGTCCTTTTCCCATTGCATCGCAACTCTTTATAAGTGTGCCCTGATTGGTCCTTTCCCAAAACTCCGATGTCATTGTTTCAAATCCCTTCGAATGGAAAATCCCCGATTAACACTCTTAGATGTACATCTTGACCATTGATTGGCCCCCCCTAATCCGACAGCCCATATGTGATCGGGTCCATCGCAATCAGCGATTCCATAAAATGCTTCCCCCGATTAAGCGCTCCCGATTGACATTCTGTAATTGCACTCCCGCCATCGATCTATTCATCTGATCGAATGTCTTACAATCCATCGCACTCGATGGCATTGGTGTTATTTATATTGCACCCCGCCCCGCTTTCCTCCGATCCCCGATGCCGATGGACCATGGGTCCCGCCATTTAATACTTCCGCTTGTTCATAATACGAAGGACCTTTGCCTTTGTTAAAATTAAATTTTGTTTATTCCATTCTATACAAAGGCCTTTCCCCATCAGCTCCTCCCAATCACATCAGCGAAATTTTGTTATATCATCTTCCCTCCCCGACCTCTCGATGCCAATTGACCCCAGTCCCACCATATCATTCCCCAGCTATTCATCATAAAAATATTTCCTCCCTTTGTAAAAATAAATTTTATTTTATTTCATTCTATACAAAAGCTCTCCCCAATCGCATCGGGAAATTTCTGTGGTGTAATCCATTTGACCCCGCTCCCCTTCTGAGCCCGATTCCAATGGCGACTCCCACAGGCCCCACTTTAAAATTCCTCCACCCCTTTATACAAAATCACCCTTTCCCTTTGTAAAAGTGCCGAAAACATTTTGATTTGTTTTTCACTATCCCTTTGGCTTGTTCTCATTAGGGGAATTTGAAGGTCTAAAATAGGCCTCCTAAGGAAATAATAAAATAATAGCTAAACCAATAAAATAATATTTATGAATTTTCAATTCATTTCTTGCATCACAATCCTTGTAACCATAGTTAAATTCAATTCAAAAGTTGTACAAAAATAAAATTAATAAAAAAATTGTATTGATGTGACTATAAATAAGAATGAGTTTTTCAAGAAAAATTTATTATCATTGAACAACTAATGCACTTGTCCTTTGTGCTTAAATAACTTAAAATAAAATATAAATATAAATTTATAAATTCTTAATTATATTATATACTATTATTTAAAATTTATATTATTTAAATTGTATAATAACATGTAATTAATATATTATATAAAAATAATATAATATAATATAATAAATGTATATGGATATGCATTGTTTCTTTCAGGAAATATGAAATGAAAATAATATATTTTTATTCAAAAAGTGTGAAATGACATTTATTATGAGTACTTTACTTTGACTTTAAAAGTACTTAAAGCACTACCATGGTTAACCATGAGTTTTAATCCACCATTGAAAATGTGACAAGTACCTTTAACTCAAGCAATGCCACCTCAACCATTAGGGATGATGTTATCCCCTAAAATGTGATTGGTTTTCATAAAGTGAATTTTGATTATACATTTTCCTTAGGAGGCCCATTTTAGACCTCAAAATTCCCCTAATGGTTATTCCATCAGGCCTATACCAATCGCATCGGAGCTTTTGTGTGGTGTGTTCCAAATGCATCCGACCCTCGATCCCGATTGCGATTATTGAAACGCCCCACACAACATATTATAAAGTTATGTTATATGTTGTATCCTCCTCCTACCCCTTCCGATTCCATTTGCGATGCGGTCCCCACCTCCTTCCCTTCGCTCCCTCTATTTGAAAAATAAATTTCTCCCTTCACTAAAGGCATAGTTTCGTTTCAAAGCATTTTATTAAAAAAATTCAGTGTTCTTCAAACAAATAACGAAAAGCAAAGTGACAGTCAAAGGCCGAGAAGCTTATATTAAAAAAAATATTTCTACAGCAGCAGAAAAAATAGGATCTGATTGCCTATTTTATGTTCAACAGCGTAACAGAGAATCTGCCTACGTGGTCAAATTTAATATTATTCCTTCTTTAGGGCAGACTGTTGGTTCTCTTGTCTATCTTCAGATTTCAGTTCTAAGTTGTTAAAACAACTCCCTTTTTCTATGGATTTATGTTCCCACATTTCAGTTTATTTAATGTAATTTTAAATCATTTGTAAAGCGGTCTGTAACTCAGAAAGTAGGGGAATAGTGTGGAAGAGAAATGCTCTGAGCTCCATTGTACAGTTTGATAGGGATTTAATAAGAGATGCAGCTCTAATTTGTGGGATCCACGTGGTATGAGTTTTTCGCATTTGTTCTCTCTTTGTGTTCATATGTAAATTGTTATGTTTCACCTCTCATCCATAAACATTTCCTTTTGAATGCTTTCAAGATAAAAAGGTGGAATTCATTTTTATGCTCTGCCTTGGGAAATCATTCATACTCTATGTTTTTCTTCTGTTTGAAAAGGATCCATCTTCTACTGCCCTTTTCAGCTCCTCACCAGTCTTTCCATCTCATCCTTATTTAAATTTAATTGCTAAAATTTCCTCCTATCTTGCCCCATGAAATACCCTGTATCCTTATTTAATTTCCCAGTTTCAAAGTGTCCCATTTTGTCCCACACATCCCTGAAATTCATTTCATTTATTAAAATTATTTTCCATCATTATACCTAGCCTAATATCAAATTATTATTGCACTTTATTGAATATCCTTTCACAGAGAGGGCCTTCTCCTATCTTTGCAGGGCTAGCTACAAGGCTGAGCGTGGTTTAGTAGTTACCCTATTTTTCCCTTTTCAGCCTAGGGTCTAGATCAGGTGCTAACAGTATTATATTAAAAATTTTAGATTCTACACTATTATAGTATTATTTAATTTCTAGATATAAAGATTCTTCTATAATTAGTGCATGCATGTGAAGGGAAATTATTGAGAAAAGCAGAGAAAGAGAAAATAAGCTCACACACACATAAGACAAAATATATATTCTCTGGAAAACCTTTTCAGAAGAAACCCAATTGGAAGGTGAGGCCACTTCACTCTCTTTCTATGTCTATAAATATGGCTACAGGAACAAAGAAGTAATTCCTATGGCTCGTGGGCTATTACAGTGCACAAATATTCTCTCTATGCTCTACCTCTTATCTCTCCTAGCTATATTTTCTCAACTGTGGAACAAAATGCTCTCAAAAGAATGGAATTCCTCTTCCTTCTAGTGTTCCAGTTATAACACAACCTGATATCCCACCAGTGGTTAATTTTGACTACATCAACTCTTAACCAGAGTTACAATGTCGACTCTTCTAGAGTCTTTTACATCAAAAAATCATGGCTATATCCTTTTACATGAATAATTGAGGGTAACGTGGCATCCTCCCGGGCTATAGGCATGAAAATAGGAAGGTATCCAGTCTTGCATCTGTTTTAAGATGTATTCCCACCATAGATTCTAGAGGTTTTTCCTCACAAGGAAGTAGAATTTTCCATTGAGTTGGTGCCAGGAGCAACACCAACATCAAAGGCATCTTATAGGATGAGTACGCTAGAGTTAGTAGAGTTGAAGTTGCAGCTGAAGGAAATTATTGTTAAGGAATACATTAGGCCAAGTGTATTTCCTTACGGCGCACCAATATTTTTCGTGAAGAAGAGAGATGGTACTCATAGGTTTTTCATTGAATAGAGGAAGTTGAAAAATGTCACAATCAAGAACATGTATCCATTGCCAAGGATTCAGGACTTTTTTGACCAGTTGAAGCGAGTAGCAATGTTCTTAAAGATTGACCTGAGATCAGGATAGCATTAAGTACGCATCAAAGAAGAGGACATCTACAAAGCTGCTATCAGGACTAGGTATGGGAATTATGAGTTTTTTTTAGTTCCATTTGGTTTGAATAATTCCCCCACTATTTTTATGTGCTTGATGAATAGTGTATTAACATGGGAATTATTACCTCAAAAAGGAAACTCTAACAAAAAAACCATGAAAAAACAACCCTAAAATGAAAAGTTGTATTCTAGAATAACCTTTTCTTTGGGGGTATATTTTCAACATTTTCCTAAGAAGTTGTATTCTAGAATAACCCTTTTTTTTGGGGTAAATTTTCAATATTTTTTAAAAATGGAAGTAAAAGCCAATTTTTTTTTTATGCAAAAAACAACTTGAAAACGAAAACTGTTGAAACAAAAAATTTAAAATAATAAAAATTTATATATATATATATAATGAAAAACATTTTAAAATAATTGAAAAAAAGAAAAATTCATTATATTTTTTTTGAGTAAAAAATTGTAAAAATAAAAATATTAAAAAGAAAATTAAGAAAAAAAAGAAAATAATAAAAAAAATTTAAATTTAAATTTAAAAATATATTAAAATTTGAAAAAAAAAAACAAATAAATTTAAAAAAATAAAATAAGTTTTAAATATACAAATTCAATTTAAAAAGGAAAAATTTTGTAAAATTAAAAACAAAAAATTTAAAATTTAAAATAAAAAATTAAATTAAAAAAAAACATTATATAAATTAAAGTTCAAAAAAAAAAAAAACTTAAATATCAAAAATAAAAATAAAATAAAAATATTAAATAAAAAAATTAATTAAAAAAACAAATGAATATTAAATACACAAATTAAATGGAAAAAAATATATACAATAAATTTGATTAAAAAAAATATTAAGATAAAAAATTAAATTAATATATATATATATATATATATATATATATATATATATATATATATATATATATATATATATATATATATATATATAATAAAAGAGGTTAAAAATATAAATAAAAAACAATTTTAAGATTAAATAAAAAAAATGGAAATAAAATAAATTTAAAATATATTAAATTAAAAAAGAAATTAATTTAAAATATAAAAATTAAATTTAAATAAAATAATATTAAATTTTAAATTTTAAAAATTAAATTTTAGTTGATTAAAAAAAGAAATATATATATAAAGTTATTAAATTTCATTATATAAAATTAAAAACATTATAATTTAATTTGAAAAGGTTATAAAAATTTTAGTTTAATTTTTAAAAAATAGCCAAATCAGGTCACCCAGGTGGCGGTGGGGACTAGTGCTTGGGTGAACGGGGGCCTTCTGCAGCGTCCTCGCTCGCTTAGCAGTCGGCCTCACCGCCACCTGGGTAGCGAATTTTTAATTTTTTGAAATTAAGTTAAGCTTTTTTAAAAAAAATTTAATTAAATTTTAATAATATTTTTTTAAGTTAATATTTCATTTTAATTTCCTTTTAATTTATTAAATTTAATATTTATTTTGTTTAATTTAATTTTTAATTTTAGTTTTTTTTTTTCATTTAATAAATTTTAATATTTCTTTTTAGATTTGATTTTTTTTATTTGATTTTGTTTATTTTTATTTTTTTATGTTTTTTTTTTTAATTTTTTTTATTTTATTTTTTAAATGGTTTAATTTAAGAAAAAAAAATACATTTTTCTTTTTTAATGTTTTTGAGATTTTTGTTTCTTTTTTTTCTTTTTTATTTTAATTTTCTCTTTTTTTTTTAATTTAATTTTTTATTATTTTCAATTTTTTATTTCAATTTTCTTATTAATTTTTTTTTAATTTAAATTTTTAAATTTTAACTATTTTTTATTTTTGTATTTTTTTTTAATTTTCTATTTTATTTTATTTTTATCACTTTTTTTTGTTTTTAATGGTGTGGTTTTTTTTAATAACTTAAAAAAAATGTTTTTGATGTTTTTTTATTTTTTGGTTCAATTTTTCTTTTTTCTTTAAGTTATGTCGTTTTTTGAAATTTTCCTTTTTTTATTTAATTGTAAAAAAAAATTGTTTATTTATTTTTTATTTTTTTTTTATTTTTTATTTCTACAAGTTAATTTTGTTTTTTTTCACATTTTTAATGGTTTTTTAATTATTTTTATATATTTTTATATATTTGATATTTTAGTCATGTTTTTTAATTTTAATTTTATGTTTTATTGCCTACATGAAAATCACCACTCTAAGAAAAAATGGTTGATGTTGCATCAACACTATTCAAAATTAGCTTGAAAATCACTAACATTTTAAAATAAATGTTCATACTTCATAAATAAAAAAATTTAAAGTGTATGCTCCAAAAAAACAGGTTGATTCTGCATCACCACTTTTCAAAATCGAGTGTTTTTTTTGCTACCTCAAAAAAGTAGGTACAAGTTTAGTTACCTATTTGGTCGGTAACTATGTTTATTGCATTATTATCTGGATAAGTTTTTTATTGTGTTCATTGATTATATATTGATATATTCTAAGAATGATGAAGAGCATGCAAAACACTTAGCAGTGGTGTTAATATTCCTAAAAGAGCCTGAATTGTATGCCAAGATTAGTAAACACCACTTCTTTTAGACGAATGTGCTTTACTTGAGACATGTTGTTTGCAAGGAAGGCATAACAGTAGATTCGGAAAATATAAAGGCTATCATGGAGTGGGAAGCTCTTATAAATGTGGATGAAGTCAGATCATTCATGGGGTTGGTACATTACTACAGGAGGTTCATCAAGATCTTCTCACACAGTAAATATCCTATTACATTATTGTAGAGAAAAGGTAAGAAATTTGAATGGATAGAGGAATTTGCAGACAATTTTGAGTAGTTGAAGGAGTTGTTGACAAACACTCCAGTCCTTAAGATTGTAGATCTGGAAAAAGAGTTCATGTTTTATACAGATGCTTGCAAAATAGGACTTGGTGGAGTCCTAATGCAGGAGAGACACGTGATATGTTATGAGTCAAGGAAACCGAATGAGCACGAGCTGAACTATGTGAATCATGATCTTGAGTTGGCAGCTATTATTCATGCCTTGAAGATGTGGAAGGATTATCTTCTTAGCAGGAGGTTTTTGTTGATGAGCAATCACAGTGAGTTGAGGTAATTTTTCGACCAACCGAATTTGAATGTCAGGGAAGCTAGATGGTTGGATACCCATAGTGAGCTTGAATTCGATATCATATACATTAAGGGAAAGGAGAATTGAGTTGCAGATGCTCTCAACAGGAAAGTGCAGTTAAACCATGTGGAAACTATGAATTCATATGGGACATTTTTACAAGATCATATCTTACAGGAAGGATAATAGGATGACAGGAATAGGGAGCTTAGGCACAAGTTACAGTAGAGTACAGGTGATTAATATGTGTACTATCATCTCAGGACAGATGGCTTGGTGAGATTTAGGGATAGGATATATGTACAGGAAAATAGTAAGCTCAAGAAGCTTATATTGAGGTAGTTTCATGTCAAGACATATTCAGGTCACCCAGGATATTATAATACGTTGACATCAATGAATAAATTCTACTATTGGTCAAAGATGAATAAATAAGTGGTTCCGGATGTGGATGACATTTAAGAGAGATGGGACGTTTGTCCCTTGGTGACTCCCGATGGAGCTCGTGTGGGGTGGCCATATGGCCACCTGCAATTTCATTAACGCGGCATTTAATCCTACCAACCTTCATGCCATTACCATATTCACCCTGCTTCTATACCACTTTGCTCTGCTCGTTTGGTATCTTATGGAATTTTCACATTGTCGTTTGACCTACTCCTGCGCCGCTCAGAGCTCTCCTCCCCTGCTATGCAGTGCTTGCCCACCTGCCTGTGTTGAGCTGAGTGTCTGCACTCAAACTGGGTACTGCTGCATGCTTCTCTGCTGCCTCAAGAAGTTGTCGAGTCACCATTTTTACCTAAGTGTTTTCTGCTGCTCAAATTCTCAATTATGTGCTCAGTCGGTCAGGTATTTCTTTTCGCCTTTGCATCCTGCTTGCCCTCCTCTCCTGCATCCTTTCCAACCTGCCTTTGTCACCATGTCGTGGCTCCATCATAGAATGAGGTGCCGACGTGGTAGCAGCAGGGGTCGTGCGTCCCACTCTCAGCCTTCTACCAGCTCTGACTCCTCCTCTAAGGACATCTCCTAGGGTCACTATCCAGAAACTCGTAGCCATAGAGGTAGAGCTCGTCAATCAGGGCAAGTGTAATTTTCCCAGTCTTCCCCACCTCCTCACGTCTAAACTCCCATACATCCTGATCCTCTCCCCATTGTCTCCCCTGTTTCCCAAGTGTTGGCTCATCTGCCCCTTTGTCAATCCTCCAAAAGAGCGGAATTCTGCTTCGAATGCTCCCTTGATAGGCCCGTCATCATTTATTTTGTTATAGTTACCCTCAGAGAGGAAACAGTTAACCCTATCCCCTCCCCTGCCCCTCGCCCTCATCCCACTCCGACTAAGGACAAAGCGATGAACTCTGAGGTGCCGATGGAGACTGGGCGTACTGAACAGAGCAAGGAACACATGCAGGTGGATGTTTTCAACAAGGCTAGCACGTCCACTGAAGAAAATGATGGCATAGGGGACGAGTTCTGGTGCAGGATAGTGGAGGAACCTCCTTCTCCATCATGACCAGTGAACTTCGCGACCCTCGGCCCACATCGGTACTACTGCTCAATCATCTTGGGAGATTTATTTTTTTCAATTAAACTCTATTCTGCTGAAAGAGCTAAATGCAATTTTGGTATGTTTATTTTTGTTAAACTGTATGGACAATCTGCCAGTTTCCCTTGCAAGGGTGGCAAGACTTATTTCTAAAGGACTGGTTTCCCACTCAAGGTAGTCCAGAGTTTTGTTTATCATGGCTATCAAGCCCAGCTCTCAAGCTTCCATAGCTGAAGCAGAGGCTGTTTTGTACCATTATGTTTTATAAATAGAATTAGCATTATTCAGACAAAAAAAAAAGTAAGTGGTAAATTTTGTGGCTAGATGCTTGGATTTTCAGCAAATGAAAGAAGAGTGTAAGCATTGAGGTGCTTGCTTCAACCTACTCTGATTCCATAATGGAAATGGGAGGTAATTTCCATGGATTTCATTACAGGTCTTTTGAGGACATCAAGATAGCATGATTTTTTCATGGTTGTGGTCGATAGATTGAGCAAGGTAGCTAAATATATTCTAGTGAAGACTACTTAATCAGCTAGTTAGGTAGTATAGGTCTTCACCATGGATATCATGAGATTACATGGTGTTCTAAAGACGATTTGGTGAGAGAGGGATGCTAATTTCAATTGAAAGTTTTGGAAGGAGATGTTTGCAAGTTTGTGGAAAAATTTGGCCTTGAGTAAAAATTATCATCTGAAGATAGATGAATGGATAGAGAGAGTCAACAGGATTATTAAGGATATGTTGAGGATGTATCTCATGCATCAAAAATGGAGGTGGGACGATTATCTTCCACTGGTTGAGTTTTCTTACAAAAATGGGTATCATGAGTCATTGAGGGTGTGTTTGTTTGAGGAACTCTAAGAGCAGAGTTGTAACACTCTCATCCGTTGGATTGATCCAATAAACAAGGTACTTATTGGATCGAACATGTTGGAAAAAATGGAACATGAAATGTAGGTTATAAATAAGATTCTAAAGGAAGCACCAAAGAAGAAGAAGAGTTATGCAGGCTAACACAGAGAATTTAAATAGTTTTAGGTTGGGGATCATGTGTATTTTCACATCAATCCCAAGAAAATCTCCTTGAGGATTGGATCATGTGCCAAGTTCACACCACATTATTGCAGCCCTTTTGAGATCCTTGAGAGGATTGGACTAGTGACCTACAAACTTGCACTACCTTTGAAAGTGATAGTCCATGAGGTTTTCCATGTTTCATTGATTAAAATGTATGTGAAATATGTTGATCATGTGATTGATTGGTATGTATTTCAAGTGGAAGTAGAAGGAGAATTCCAGCCACAGCCTCAATGCATATTGTAGCTAAAATAGCTCATGCTTCAGAACCAAGAAATCGAGCAAGTTAAAATGTGGTGGAATCACTTTGGGCCCAATGAATCTACATGGGAGATGGTTGATCAGATGCAGGCTATGTATCCTTCATTATTTTCTAGTTGATGATAAGGAGTTTCGGTATATATACATATTTATGTATGGTTTTTATTGTAACTATCACAATGAGATGTGTTATAAAGCTCCAATATAAGTTATGGTTATCATGTTATCATGTTTGTCATGATGGTTGTGTTTTTCAGCAGGTTGTTCATTATAAATATTGCAACAAGCTAAGTTATATATCTTCATAAGAAGTATGTTTTTCTTTGTAGTGGCTTTTTTGGTTGTAGGTGTCATAGAACACCAATGATGGTGTTCTCCTAAGGGGGAGGGGTTTTTAATAGCCTCGGGTTAAAATTTCATGTAATAAAGTTAATAAAGGAAAAATAATATCAAGATCATGGGACACATATTCCAAGCTGAATGTTGGGAAAAATATCCTATTGGGCATCACTTGTTTATTATGGGTATTGGAAATTGGCAATGGAAATGGAAAAGGCATTGAAAAGGAAAATAAGCATTATTTGAAATTTAATTATGAAAATAATGGAAATTAGGAAAAAATGAAGGTGAAAGGTAACATGTTGCATGTCAGGAGGAAATTGAAGGAAAATGGAGGAAAAATGAAGGAATTAAATGCATCAATAATAAAAAATACATCAAAGAATAAGTTCAATGACTTTTGTCAATTTAGTTTTCGAATTGGTTTCAGAGAAGAGAAGAACACCAAGAGGAGAAAGCAAGGAAGGAAAACAAAGGAAGGAAATGGAAAGAAAAGCAAGGACAAGAAAAACAAAGGAAGGACAAGGAAGGAAAAGAAAAGAAAGGATCAAGCAAGGAAAGGTTGCATCAAGCATCTTCAATGGGAATAATTGCAGGTAACAAGTTGCAGGTATCATTTTATTGCTGGTTTAGGCATGCATGGTGTATGTATGTGGATATTTGGTTCTTTTTTATCATTGGCATGAGTTTTACTGGGTTTTGACAGTGGATTTTACCCTTTCCTTTCCATTTATGGATAGCCATGGTGTGATGGGATTCATTTTGGTTGATATTTGGATTTCTTGAAGGTTTTGGATCTAACTGAGGTGGTCTCAGGAAAATCCTAAGGGTTGGGGGTGGAGATGGTTTTCTTCGGGATGCCCTCAACTTGTGGGTGAAGATAGGAAAATTCCTCAAGGGATGGTGAAGGAATTTTGAGGGATCTAATCTCGATTTGGCTTTGTGATCTCAGAACCAGTCTAGGTGATATCACAGTATGGTGAGGGTGGAGGTGATTTAACCTTTGGATTCCCTTGTTTTTCTATGGATTGGTTTATCCCATGATATTCCACATTCATGCTTGGAATATGGCACAAGGGTGATTGGCTAAAAGAGAGATTTGGTTCAACCCAATTTATGGTTGGGTGGAATGTGGAAGTCATTGACTTGGTTGGATTTTGCATATGGTTAATAGCAAACAAGTTTCTATTTTCATTGATGAGTAATTATACTTGCTATTATGTGGCTATAATGGTTGTTAATTATCTAGTTATATGTTAGTTAGAAGCACAGTTTTATGATATATGTTAGTCATGGATTACATTATGTTTCGATTAGTAAATAAATGAATAATGAATGCATGACCTAATTGGTTCCATGAAAACTATTATGAGATGGAACTAGTCCTTCTTCTTAAACCTGAGATAATTTTCAGATTCCTATGTTCAGATATGCATTCATGACTTTATGTTGTATGTTCATCATGTGTTTTATGGAATGTCAACCCTTTTTGGGAAGGGTTGTTTTAATTCCTATCTTAATTTTGGTTTTGGAAGCATTGTATCTATGTAATTTATCATTTATGGAAGTCTCATTGAGTTCTGGGCAGGGGCCTGAATTCTAGCCCTAAAACATGGCTTAGAATTTAGGGTCACATGCATAGAACTAATTATAAAAGTCCACATTCCCTGGGAATATGGATTATGAGTGTGACTGAAAGGCTACAGTCACATAGAGGCCTTGGTAAGGGAGCGACTAAGGCTCTAGAATAGTGAAAAAGGGAATTAACTCAGGGGTTGGACACCTGGAGGAGTTTGGTAATTCGTGGAGATCATATAGCACCCAAGGGAGGCTAGTAAAGTCTTAAGTTGTCAATTCCATTTCCTTAAGGTCATATCGGAGGTTGAGTCTTAACATAGTGACCCTAGCTCATATTTACCCCACGGAAACCGGTGAAAGCGGGTAAATGTGGGAGGAGGCGGGTTACAAAAAAAAGGATCTTCAATAATTATAAACGAATACCTTGTTATAGAAAATCAAGTTGAATTACGGAAAGGAGATTAAAAGGCAAAATAAGCTAGTAACGAAGAAAAATGGGTAAGAAAAATATATCATTAGGGATAGGGACAAAAAATATAATACTAGATTATAATTTATGCCATTTTGGATCGTCTCTTGTAACTATGAAAACTTTCCATATAGCAACAAACCTATGTTAAGTTAGATCCTTATTGAAATTAATGTTATATTCTTGTTAAAACTTAGGAGCATCAAGATTCTAATGTCCCTAGCATAGAAAGGTTCGTCTTGTGGTCAATATGAAACAAAAAAACTTATCATAGAAGGATCATAAGCTTAAATTGTTACATAATAAATAGCATTTTCCTCACATTAGGCTTCACAAGAAAGACTCATTTGATTAATACATGTGGATGGAGATTTTAGATATTAATGATCTAATTTTTTTTAGTAGAAATTTGTTATTTTATGCCTACTAGTTCCACATTTTCTTAATAAAAATAATCTAGATAAAAACTATACTTAAAAGACTTATAACAAGATATTTACACTTAGAAATCAAGGTGGTATCTTATTTCTAGGATAATTTAATGCTAAAACAACAAATTATCGAGTTATTATTTTTCACAGTGATTCAAACCATTATTCTCTATGGATATATGAAGACATTTTTTTAGTTATTCAAAAGACTTGGTTGAGAATTTTTTTTCTACCAAGCTAATCAAGCTTGAAATTTCTGAGTATCTGATAATTTGCAATGATCTCTTGAAGTTGTTGAAATCCAACTAAATCATTTGTATTCATGGGATTGGAAAAAGTGGCATATTTATATGATATATTATATATTTGTATAAAACCTTTGACCTATTGAACATCCATGAGCCCCATGTTGATCATAGATATTTAACCTTAACTATAAACTTTTTTATACATAAAATCACTCTGAACAGAAATTTTGACAACAAAAAGCACGTAATTTCGGACAAAAAGAAATATAGAATTTTTTTTAAAGGATTCAAATAAAAAATTAAAGTTTGAAATCAAATAAGAACAATATAAGAGACCTCTATCATAATTTTATGATAACCCTCTCTATCTTCATTAACAAGTTCTCTCTCTATGTGTTGTTTAGAAATTAAAATAGAATGAGAAAATTTTTGTATGATAAAGAGTAGTACATTTTCACCTAATCTATTAGGGATGAATATAAAGAGTACATAGAAAATGATAATACAAATAGATACAATTCCCTAATTAAATGAAAAATAGAGGATATTATATAAATACAAAGCAAAATATTATCACATATCTATGCTAGATGCTAAAAAAAAATTGATATAAATTCTAGCTCCTAAAAATAAAGAATCTAATATAATTCCCTTGAGAGGTTACAATTCAGGTGTTAAAAATAATTATGAATCCCCTAATGCCATGCATAAAATAAAAATCATTTCTAAATGGAAGAATTTTATTTCAATAGAAGGAACATAGAATTTGAAGTTAAGAACCTTGAAAAAGGGAAAGCCAACGCCATCAAAATCTACCAATATAAAATATTAAAAATTAGAGGACCTATTCTCATCCCACATATCGAAAAGTTATTAAATTTAACAAGTAAGCAGGGACTCCCTAAACGCTATATAAAACCAAAGTTTCATTGTACCTATCTTTAAAATTGGGGATACAAAAAATCCCTCTACGTATAATACCATTATTATTAGCCTCTTTTTATCCGAATTATACAAAATTTATATTGAAAAATAATATTAAAGTGTATGGATAGAAAACCATGAAAAATAGCTAAATGTTGGGCCATATTTATCGTATACCACTCAATAGTGAACCATATTCTTATGCTTTTGATCATTCAAAATGAGTGTCACAATAATAAAACAAATCTCCCATTTTTTCATTGAATTTCAAAACCATTTGGACATATTCGATAATATAAAAATACTTTTTGAGTTGAGAGATATTGTGGTAAGGTTGTACATGAATTTTTTTTCCAAGTGTAGGAAAATTGTGGGCTACTCATAAGAAATTAATTCTAATATGGAAGATAAGAAATGTTGTTCCCTATTCTCTACTCCTTTTGGTATATATGTTCTCCAAGTTTGAGGGATGTTTATAAGAAGTAGGTTGTGTTAGCTTGATTTCATTCATATAGTCATCATCCTTATTCTTTAGGTTGATATTATACATATGGCGAGGACTCATTATAATCTGAACAAGAAACTAAAATTCTTGACGGATTTGCATTACAACACGAGTATAACTATCAACACCGAAGAAATGAAGGTTATGATAACTAATCCAAAGTTGTCACTTATGCGAATGTCATGTATGGCTACAAATATCTTGGAGGAAGAAAATTTATACAAATATCTCATAATTGATCTTCATACAAATATCTTATAATTGAAATTCATCGCAAGCTTAACTATAATTATATAAATTCTAAGAAAATGATAAATGAGGGTGAATAGTTCGTTTTGGACTTGAAACACATGTACATCAACAAATATTTGTTTATAGGATAAGAAGAAATACACTTTGAATATTTTGTCACTCTTTCTCTCTTATAGGGTTTTGAAATATGGGGTTGTATTATCTCTATAAAATCATGCGAAAAAATAAAGCAATTCAAGAAGTTCCTTTAACTTATAGTCTATAAATTAAAGGAAATACATCTTGTCCTATGCTCATAGAAGTGGGTCATATCCCCGTTTAGAGAACAACAAGAACTAAATACCTAATTTGAAAAAGATAAATAGCATGGAAGACAAAGAGGCTTCCTAATATTGTTCCAATCTCTAGCCAATACCATTTCTTTCTCAAACAAGAGTGGAATAAATATTCTAAGTGTTGGTTAAATCAATGAGTAATGCAAAATAATGAAAACATTAAAAATATTATTACATCTATATTTAAGGATAAATTAGTGTATGATAAAGAATTAGAGGATAAAAGAAAATAAAGATATTTAGAAAAAATTAATTTTAATGTAGAAGATAAAATGTATATATATATGTGTGTGTGTGTGTGTGTGTGTGTGTGTGTGTGTGTGTGTGTGTGTGTGTGTGTGTGTTTTGACTAGGTAAAAAGGAAGATCAACATTGTTAAAGTATAAACAAACGCTCACAAACACCATAGTAACATAAGGTATTGTACAATTCCCAAAATATCATGAGTCCGATGAATTTTTCATATTTGCACCAATAAGGGAGTTGAAGACGAAAATCAATTTCTCTTAAAATGGTCCATGTAATCCACATGATATCACAATTTCAAAATGTTTATTAGAATATCACTTTTCTAATTCGTTTAACTCATCAAAATTATAATTCTCTTAAAATTGTTTAAATATGTAAATAATATTCGAAATCAAACACAGTAATTCTTTACATTTTTTAAAATTTAATAAACAAAATTTCATCTCAATACACTACTGCTGTCCCTAACTCAACCACAAATTCTATATCCAAAGAGCAAGGAACAAATTTCACTATTAACTTGTCCATTAATAACTTGCCCACTAATACTTAAATCTAAAATTAACATAAAATCAAATATAAATCACTATCACCATCATCTTCAATAATTTAATTTACCTAAATAAATGGTTTATGATATTTTTACAACTTATTAGGTTAAGTATTATCATATCCTCATCTCTATATTCCAACTTTGCAAAAACACTTTTAAAAATATCGTATAAATAAAAGAATAAAAAATTTATATATATTTCAACAGTGTAACAATATAAAATCTATTTACTAATGCTCAACCAAATGTTCCCTAACCGCATAAGTTGTTGTTCATTACATTTCTTATGCACCTCACAAATTTTCTTGAGGAAACATATATATACAATATACATATCAAATAATGTACCATACATTGAATAATGCAGCATAAGCTCATTTTCGCATTAATTTCTGAATTTTAAATTTTAAGAATTTATTAATCTGCAATACATAGTTGTGCTTGGCGTTAACACGATCTTTGAGTGAACTTCACAAATTTTAAGCATTTAACATAATCCTGGTCTATCCGAAAATTGTCATGTTATTTAATTGCACTATTTTGTCAGTAACAGGTAATAATACTACAATGATATTAGCGAAGTTTAAAAACAATTCACAAAGTAGGTGGAAAATAATGGAAATTTCAGTCAGATTAGGTTAAAATTTAGCAATTTTCGAAATTCTACGTTATAATAATGGAAATTTCAGTTAGATTATGTTAAAATTTAGTAATTTTTGAAATTTTAGGTTATAGTTATTAAATTTTAAAATGTTAGGTGCAGAATAAGTTTTTAATAATATTAAATTTATTTTTACTATAAAAAAAACTAATTCAAATACTCTAATATTTTGATTTTTTTGAAAACCAAATTATCTCATTTTAACAATAAAATTATTCAAAAAAATTATAGAATTGGTAAAAAAAAATTGAAATATTGTAGAGAAAGACCAATGATATTTAGCCATTGTAAACATTATCTCATTCCAACAATAGAACTATAAAAAAACTATCAAAAGAATTTGTTGAATTATAAACAAAAAAGAAATTGTAAAATTGTAGACAAAGACCAATGATATTTAGCCTTTGAGAATTTGTAGAATTGTAAACAAAAACGAATTTGTAAAATTGTACACAAAGACTAATGATATTTAGCCTTTTGTCACTTTATTGATAACTACAGAACATTTGTCATATTTCGACTCGTTTGACGGGTCACTAATTAGTCTTAACAGCTAAGGTTGCTCCCTGGATCTACACCGAATTCACTGCAATATTTGGTGTAATAACTGATGCGGTCATTAACTTCGTCAGTGTTTCCCCCCTTGCATTCTATTGCTCCGTTGATTGCTTGAATGGTTGCCCCAAATCCTTGGCCAGATGTAATAGCGGAGTGACAGGCGCTGTTCACATTCCAATACCAGAGGGCAGTCTTCCACGCGATTGAGGCATCCTGAGCCACAATTTCAGGGTGATTCAACAGATCCGCGCCCAGGTAATTTCCAGCTGGACCATAGTTGAAATTCCTGCAAAATATTAGAGCAAATTGTGAGTCACCAAACAATTTCAATATAGAACATGGGTGTTGAAATCCCTGCAAAATGTGAGAGCAAACAAGCAGCAAGCAAATGAAGGGTCACTAAACATTCAATTCAATTTCAATAGAGAAAAAACCTTATAAAATATACAGAAAGAAACTTACCATGAGAGTTGTATGGGGCCACGGCCGTAGTATTGCTTCCCGGGTGCACAGGGATATTGCGTACTGTTGGAATCACAGTAATCGCCCTTCTGTATCTCCTCGATGTAGCAGAAACCTGTCAGTGAATCACAATATAACTTCATATATAAATGTAAATATCTTCAAATTCCGAAATGAAACCATAAATTTTATAGATTTTGAGATGATATTCAGAATATATTGATAAAAACATAAGTTATTATTATATATGGATGTGAGACATACCAATAGTTTCGTGAGCAACGTTGGCGAAGAAAGCGGCAATTTCTCTTTTCTCGTCATCGGAAGTCCCAGTTGCGCCAAAGCCAGAGAATGCATTGGCCGCAGTAATGAAGTCACTGTATGTATAGAAATTCTTTGCTTCACAGGTAGCAGAAACCCCAGATACAATTCCATTGAAGAAATCTTCGGTAGCAATATTCTGCACATCTCCACGGCACGTAGAAAGGGCAAGAGCAAGCCCTAGAATAAACACGCTCGCTGTCTTAATACGGAAATGAATTGCCATATTGGCTCCTATTGTCGATCAAGACTAATGTTGTCACTGGCACAGACACAGAAAGAGAACTTCACAGTTGTGTAATGGGAAAAGGGCGAGACAGGTGTTTTGGTTATATAGAGATAGACGTGGGTAGTGGGCTGATCTTTAGTTTATCTGATTCGAGGAAGATTGACACAATCCCAGCCCACCATTCTAGATGATCTGATTAGTTGACTTGACTTCTTCCACCACACGTTTGGGAAATTAATTGTTGTCCTGTTTGGTGAAAGCGTTAAGACTCCAAAGAACGGATCCATTCACATGAACCACAGCCAAAAGCTGGATTTTGTTGTGAGTCAACCACGGCCACTTCCATTTACGCGTAGTGTAAGTAGGCAGCAGAGATGACATTTTTGTTCAAAAAAAAATAATGAAAATTTCAACAGGATTTTGATAAAATTTGGAAATTTTTTTCGAAATTCAAGTTTGACTCTATTCCACCGAGTTTGGGAGGTGCTCAGCCATAAAATTGGCCGAGGTTGTGGGGATGGTGCAGTTTTTTAGGGGCTGTTGTGTCCGGGTTGATTTCGCGTGGAAGCCTAGCAAAGAGTGGGAGGGTGTTATGCTAGTGTATGTCGAGAGAGACGTTGGGCGCGACCTGGAGATCTTGGGCGCAGTATGGAAAATCGCTAGGTATCTGGGACTTTAGTTTACACTCAGAATCCATAGAGAGTCAACATTCGGTGGTGGCCATGGCAGTATCTCCGTCAGTCACCGAGACAAGTTGAGGCTTTGATCACCCTTGAATCAATTTCTATGCAACTCCAACATATCCAGCTCAATTTGGACACTTTGCGCCAACAAAGGTATGAAGATAGTAATGAACTCGTCGCCTACATTAATGCTATTGAACGCCTGCAAAATAAGACCCTTGAAGCTCTGGATAGTCTGCGTCGTCTTATGTGGCGCTCTCATGAACACCTCCGAGCTTTAGAGGCCGAAGTAGACCATATTGACTACTATATGCACAACCAAGGTCGCATCTTGGCGACTCCTCCGGCAGATCCTGTGCACTCTCTTCCATGATGATCATATTGTTTTGGTTGTTTTGTAATTTTGTGTAGACAATAACCGAAAACACCCTATGCCTTGACGAGCACCCAAGTCTTTTTAGTAACTTATAAACTTTAATATAATAATATAAACCTAGACTTTAACGAACCAAAAAAAATTAAATACTCGTATTTTTTTTTATGTTAAATCCATTTCAATTATCTAAAAATAATTCAACCACCAGCACATATTTAAAAATAAATAAATAAAGCCCACCGAATTCTAGCTCAATATAACTTTCCAATAAAAACTATCACCTCAGTGGATAATGCCCTTTGCTTCATAGGCGAATAGAGCGTCAAACATGATAGAGTCACCACTACTAGATTATGTATAACTTTACGAATGAAAGAATAATGACACGAAACGCCTGCAAGTTGACATACAGATATGGTTGAAATTTGGTATCAGGTCACTCGGTAGAGTGAAAATGAATTTTCATGATGGACCTCTTCTGTTAATTTTTTCGTTTATGAACCTGACATATAGACAGGGTTAAAATTTGGCTTCAACTCAGAAGCCATAAATTTCCATAATGACACTTCAATATTTTCGCTTACTATTTTACTAAATTACCTGCCAAAATTATACTGGCTTCATATGCATATCAACTGATTGGGATTATATAAAGCGCAAATAAGGCGTTTTCTATAGAGATAACAATTTTCTTTATTGAATTTTTTTTTTTTCTGTTTTTCACTTTTAATGTTAGAAATGAAATCAGTATTATCAAAAATTTTGAGACACTAAAAATTTTGATGTTCAATTTTTGTAATTTAGATTTTCATAAAATTCAGCTAGATTATAATAAGTGTAAGCTTTTGTGGTTATTGTTATTTGAAAGAATTTTCGGATTATCCACAACATTATAAAACAATGGTCGAGGTTTCGAATCCCAATGGGGATCTATCTTGAGGACAAGATGTTAAATTAAGATTGAAAGAAAGATGAAAAAGTGAAGGTTTAGATAGTGAAAAAGGAGAAGAACCAACAAAAATTGATTAGTTAATATTTTTTATTAATTTATTTGAAAAAGTGAAGGTTTAGATAGTGAAAAAGGAGAAGAACCAACAAGAATTGATTAGTTAATATTTTTTATTAATTTATTTATTTTCTTTAATGAGTTTTATTTTAATAAATAAATAATTTATTTTGAAAAAATATAAAAATAAATTTTAATAAATTAGTAATAAATTCTAATAATTTTAATAGTATATATATAATATGTTTGTGGGGTCTTCGTTAAACCATGACGAAGTGGGTTGTTATAGCACTCATTCAATTCCTTGTATCTGGACATGTTGATGAAGATGGAATATAAAAAAAATAGAGAAAAATGAAAAGTACTACTATATATATATCTATATATCATCTATTCAATAATTTAATAATAATACTTATTAATTTGTTTTTATAATTTAAATAATTATATTAATGGATTTAATTTTTAGTGATAAACCTAAATGTTACTCAATCACTAAAAAAAATTTAAATTTTATAACAAATACTAACTTAAAATAATCTAATTAAATTAATAATATAAGGGTTATTTCTATTACTTTAATATAGTGAAGAATATTAAACTATAATCCTCTAGATTATGATATAGCCCTAGATGGTATTAATAATAATAAGAATTATTTACAAAATTAATAATTCTTAATTAATAAAATTAATAATTAATCAAAATTAAATAATAATTTTACTTAATTAATGTTAACATTCATTTAAACAAGTGAATAAATGTTAATAAATAATAGTTAACATTTATAATTATTATTTATTAATTCTAATAATCATAATAATTATTCTTTATTTATTATTCATATCTTTGTTAAAAAAAATTTAATAATTCAATCATAATTAATATAATATTATAATAAAATTGAATTTGATCATGGTTAAATATAATTTATTTTTATTTTTATTAACTAATAATAATTGTTAATTAATTATTTTTTATTAAAAATAAAAGCTAATTAATAAGGATAATTATTAAAAGTGAATAATTCAATTATCTCTATGCAATGGTCATACCCTAAAAAAAAATATTTCTTATTGAAGGAGAAGCAAACTTACGATACTATACCTGGGATGAAGACGAATTCTAGGAGCACATCTATCGAATTAGAGGCCGCCAACTGTCACTAATCTCATATCCTCCATCCCTGTTAATCTTTGCACTTAAATGAAGATGCCAGTGGAACCATTAACAAGAAGGTTGTGAACCTATCCTCAGGGGAGTTAAGTCAAGATACCCTTAGGATTCTCAACAAGGGGATTTTTTGTTACTTCTAAAGGTGTTCCAAAAGAGGGCATTATTTATAGCATTAAGGAAGGCATTCAAAGTTTACCTTTGGACGATAAATAGCTTTATACGAGATGCAATCAAGTCTCATTTTAGATAAGGTTGATTATATTAGAAAAATGAATGAGAATATTGATTGTAGCAACTATAAGAAGTTGAAGTCCAACCCTTTACTGAGGGTTTTAAGGGAAGTCAAGAAGGAAATATCAAACTCTCATCTTGATGAAAAGTTTAAAAAAAATTGACCCCTTCTTGTGAGGTCATTCCGAGAATTAATGGGGGTTCCCCTTAGACCGATTGTCAATACCATTGGTTCCCCCACCTATGAATTGGCATAATACATCACCAAAATTCTCAAACCTCTTGTTGGAAACATTGATTCCTTCATTAAGGACTCTAATGATTTTGTTAAAATTATTAAGGAGGAAAGGGTGGGGGAGAGTGGCATATTGGTAAGCTTTGATGTAGTTTCATTGTTTACCAAAATCCCTATAGATGAACCAGTGCAGGTTATTAGTGAGGTTACGGATCTAGAAACAACTAAGCTTGTTGAGATTTGTTTATGATCCACCTTCTTTAACTTCCAAGGAGAATTCTATATGCATGTATCTAGTGTCACAATTGGATCACCACTCTCACCTATTGTTTCCAACTTATTTATGGAGCACTTCGAGAAGAAAGCCCTTGCATCCTTTCCCTTAAGTACAACCTAGTGGAAAATATTTTTAGAAGACACCAACATAAAGTGTAGAAATTTGAATAACTGTTAAATTATTCACTGAGATTATCCTGATCACACACTATTTGAGCTTCATGCATAATACATAACCTCTTCTACTATTGATCATCAATTTGCGGAAATTAAACAATCGCATGCGCACATTAAAAACATAAACAATCACACATATAAACACAGTATTTATGGGAAAGCTTAAAGCTGAAAACCGCCAACTATCTGTATATTATAATGATAGAGATCATGTAACAATCATTGTACAAACTCCTCACAAACTCTCAGTACAATCTCCAATTGTTACACACTACACAAGCTCAGATCATACAAAACACATGCTCCAATCTGCTCCACCTGTTAGCCAGCCTCTACTGCGCAATCCAATATGGATAATTACCAGATCCAGGTTCAAATCCCACTGGTATGTACTGCGCAATCCTCATTGGCTTCTCCATCAATGTGTGTGCACATCTCATGCACCAGTATAGTCACAATTGATAGTCACACTTGCTCTTTCACCTACCTCTTCACTGGTCTCCACTGAAACTGTCCATGCACTGAAGTTAACTGATGTATTCTTTAGTTGATTAATGAGTTTATAATTAGTGAATTAATTAATAATTAATTCACACCACTCTCACTAATTGTATCAATCAGCTAAACTAGATACAAATAGCTCAACTATGTTTAGATTAGTTAAACTGAACACAACTCCATTAACTTCCTCAATCAACTCCACCAAACTCTGTCACATGAGTTCTAACTGAAGTATCCATGCAATAGATCCACTTAACCCTCAGGAATAGCGTAATTCCTTCTGTCAGCTCCTGTGCCACATCTGTGCACTTAACTGAAGTGCTCCAAGAGAATAAGATAATGTTTAGAGTCCAAACATTATTAAGAGCTAATAATATTCGACATATCTATTTTTAGACTGGCAATCTAAAAATAGATTCCGCCCAATATGTCTAAAAATAGAAATCCATCTATTTTTCCAACTTGACCAACCATCCACAAATAGCATCCTGCAACTCATAGAATATGATCCATATGTCTAAACATAGACATAGTCCATGTTAGGCACCTATAATATTTTGTTATACCAAAAGGTGGCTAAGATATTTTTGAGCCTCCAAGGAACAAATTTTATCACTAAAAAATCGTTGGCTCTTGAAGTCTCTTTAAGGCCTCATGCCTTTGTCCCAAATCCTTATTTGCTGTCCCATTTTTTATACTCAGGAATTTCTGCTGACTCCAACTGAAAGACTGCTGAAAGATCGCCATTTCTCCTCTTCTCAAAACCTTTCATCTGCTCCCCTTTTTCTCCATAAAAACTACCTTGTTTTCATAAGTCCTCTTCTTTCCATTTATGAAAATTTCCCCTTTCATAGTTAAAAACTCACTTTTTAACTATTTCGGAACCCCCAAATCCATTAAAATCCTTGAAAATTTCTCATAAAAAATCAAAGTTTTATTGCTATGGACCTAAGCCCTTTGGGCTAAGTCCTAAACCACTTCCCCCCACATGCCCATGTGTTAAAACCAAACACCAAAGCTTTTCGGCGCTAATCGCATCGCAAATATCCAAAGGGTGCATGACTTCGAACCATTACAAAGCTCCGATTGCGATTAGCCTTTCATATAAAACCCCCCAATCATATTATTTCCTCATATAACCATAGAGCCTGCAATCGGGCGATAAACCATTGAAAAATCCCTCTCTGATCCATATTTTCCTTTGTAAAACCCAAAAACCCACTTTCCGAAAGTTTTAAGTTAAAAACTTAAAACCACGTGATAAATATAAATGGGTTGATTGAAAAGAGCCGATCGCGCAATCGCAATCGGAAACAACACAAATGGGTTGATCGGAAAGACCAGGCTCAATGGCCCGATTGCGATTGGCCCTTATCTTTATAACTCCCGGGCATATTGCATTCCGTGAAAAACCACCGGCCCCGCAATCGGGCGCCTTTTCCCTTTAACTTATATATTTTCTCCCCCGATTCAATCCTGACCGTCGATCTTGTTCTCAGATCGATGGCCTGCGCTCAATCGCAAAGTTTCCTCCGATCGCAATCACAGACCTTCCCGTCTCACTCCCGATTGCGATCCACCGATTCCATCACAGCCGTCCATCTATTTCGCGATCCGACGGCCATCGCACACCCTTGCGATCCCTCCGATTCATTCCCTGCCATCGATCTGGTCCTCAGATCAACGGCCAGCACTCAATCGCAAAGGGCTCAATCGTAAAGTTTCAATCGCATATTGTTGTGTGACCTCCCCGATTGCGATCCTCCGATTAAATCTGGGCCGTCCATTTCCCGCCTATCCAACGGTCCTTATTCCCTCTGATCGCAAGTCTTACCGCCATTTCAAAACCCTCCGATTCACATTCCGTCGTTGATCTGATCTGCAGATCAACGGCCAGCGCTTAATCACATCACTGCGTTTCAATCGCACGCACTTACCTGCCACCCCCGATTGAGATCCT